>PVKZ01000285.1:0-600000 GCA_004027375.1 Macroglossus sobrinus
TGACTCTCTGTGCTTCCTGTGCTTCCTGTGTGTCTATTTTCTTTGCCATGTCAGGGAAGTTTTCTGTCATTATTTCTTCCAATAGGTTTTCAATCCCTTGCTGTCTCTCTTCTCCTTCTGGTACCTCTAGATGTGAATGTTGGTATGCTTGATGTTGTCCTAGGGGTCTCTTAAACTGTCTTCATTTTTTAAAAGTTTTTGTTCATACTATACTGATTGGCTGTTTTCTGCCCCCTTACCTTTCAAATAGCTGATTCAACCTTCTGCTTTATGTAAGCTACTGTTGATTCTCTGTAATGTATTCTTCATTTAAGTTAGATTATTTTTTATTTTGAACTGGTCCTTTTTATGCCATTTTTTTTTATCTCCATTTTTATGTTTTGTCTCTTTGCTGAAGTTCTCATTGAGGTCATTGAGCCTCTTTATAACCAGCGTTTTGAACTCTGCATCTGGTAGATTTCTTGTCTCCATTTTGCTTAGTTCTTTTTCTGGAGCTTTGTTCTATTCTTTCATGTGGGAAGTTTCTTTGTCTCTCCACTTTGGCTGCCTCCCCTTGTTGTTGTTGTTGTTGTTTGTTTGTTTGCTTTTTTGTGTTTGTTTTTGTTTCCTTTTTGTTGTTGTTGTTTTTGGTATTAGGTAGGGCTGCCATGTCTCCCATTCTTAGCAGAGTGGCCTTATGTTGTAGGTGTCCTGTGGGCCCAGTGGCACAGTCTGCCCAGTCACTTGAGCTGGATGTTCCAGGTATGTTCGTTGTGTGAGCTGTGTGTGCCCTCCTGTTGTAGTTGAGCCTCAGTTGCTGTTGACACATCAATGGGAGGGGGTGACTCTCAGTCTGATTAGTTGTGAAGACTGGCCATGACTACAGTAGAGGAGCTGTTGTGTAGAGGCTGACCATATGGAGCAGGATTCTCTTTTGCGAACTGTGGTGTCTGCTGAGAATGCACTTTGGTGTGTCATTTGTAGAGTGGTTGAGTGATGTTCTGGTGTGGTCCGAAGCTGGCCACTAGGTGTGTTGTTTTGGGGGTCTCTTGGGAGGGGCTCTGTTGCAGGGCAAAGTCAGCTGTTGCCTGTGGCTTACCTGGGGCCACTTGGTATGAACTACAGGGTGACTGCAGATGGTTTTCACTTGTGCTGGGCTTGAAGGTGCGAGGGAGAGGCTATTCAGGGAACTAGTCTAGCTGACACTAGTGCCTGTCTTGGGGCTGTTTAGTAAGAGGTACAGGCCACGTTGAGGGCACATGCTGCTTGTTTGGGGTTTGTGAACCTTTGAGAGATTTTGAGAAAGTCACTTACATGAGCCAGAAGAAGCTGTTTGAAGGGAAAAGCTAGCGGTAGCAGCTTACATGGGCCTACAAGTTGGATGGGACAGAGTCTCAGGCATCACTGGGGTGGTGCAATTAATGTTAGCAGGGTTGATGGAGACTCAGATATGGTGCCCTCCTGAGTGTGCAGGATGGGTGGTGGAAGGGCTTAACAAAGGGACAATGGCTTCTGCCAGCACTTCTATCCAGAGGCAGCATTACCACCAGTCCTCTTCTTGAAGCCACTTAATTCATTTTCTCCTCATATGCTTCTGGTGCCTTTCGAGCTGCTGCCCTAGCCCTGGAGTTAAGAATGAGTGAGTCTATCAGTGAGTAAATCTGTGATCAGGCACTTTAAAAGGAGAACTTGAAACTGCAGTCACCCTTCATCTCACTCAGCCATAATCTTCACTGGTTTTCACAGCTAGGAGTTGTGGGGCCTTCTCTCTCTTACAATGGAACCCTGTGCAGGGGAGCCTGGTGCTGGGCTTGGGCCCATTGCTCCTTAGGGGGACTTTCACAGCCAGGATATCCCTCCCAATTTTTAATGACCACACGTAGATGTGTGACTAGCCCCTTTTGCGTCTCCACCCCTCCTTTCAGTCTTTATGTGGCTTCATCTGTATGTCCTTAGTTATAGGACTTCTGTTCAGCTAGACCTAAGGCAGTTCTCAATGATGATTTTTCTGTTGTTTAGTGGTAATTTTGAAGTGATTGTGGGAAGATGAGAGGACTGCCTGCCTACTTTGCCCTCTTGACCCTCATAGAGTTCTGATAAGGACTTTCAGAGTTAATAAAATAAAGTGCTTACAACCACTTACAACTGATAGGATGGCCTATCCTAAGTGTTATGATTATAAAGACCCAGGCCCATCTGAGTACATTACCACTCTATTCGAAGGTCATTACTGAGGTGTAGCCAAACTTCAGATTCTCCCATAATAGTAATCTTATTTCATTTAATAAAGCACAGTCAGCACAAGTTTAGAATTTTGGGGGAAACTGTAATATAACCCTGAAGTAAGTCTGTAAAGCAGTTGTTGAGTGCAGGTTGGTGTGAGAGAATACTGTGTAATGTGCTGTGTTGGAGTCAGGGAGGGGGACTTGTTCTAGCTCTTCCCTTCCTCTTTGCATATGCAATCTTTGTATCACCATGTCCTGTGATTTTACTTCTGAATATTTTTTTTACATGACCTTTTCCATTTCTACTTGTAGTACTGCCTTAGATTTATGCTGTTTCTTTTTTGAGCTTTTGCAACAGTCTCTGGACAGATTTCTCTGTCTTTGATTCTGATGTTTCCCTCTCATCCTTATATGTCCTTCCCTGTGCTTTAGAGCAGAGGGTCTCAGACTTCACTATGTGTCAGTATCACCTGAAGGGCTCCTTAAAATTTAGAGTTTCTGATTTGGTAGGTATGCAGTGGAGCCTGGGGCTCTGAATTTCTCACATGTTCCCAGGGGATTCTGATGCTTCTGGTCTGGGACCCACTTCTGAGAACCACCGCTCCAGTTAAATGGCTCATTCCAGTTATGGCTGACCTTGCTTAAAAATATAAAGGCTGGACTTCCCTGTGTGGTCACAGGGTCACTGTGGTCTGGCTTGGGTCTCTGTCTCTAGTCCTCTCTCCCACTGCTCCCCATTTCACAACATTTCTCTAGTGACATTCAACAGACCATGCCTTTCCTAGTTCCTGTGCCTGGAATGCTGCCTTCTTCCATTTGTGCAGCATGGATGTTACTCAGAGAGGTGTTTCTGGGCTCATAACTTGTTGAAATGTGTAACAAGAATGAATTATTCCATAGCCCTCTGGGCAAGACATGCCACATATCTGTTTTTCTAGAACAAATAAATCTCATTTGAGCACTGACTCACCAAGAAAGGTATAGCTTATATCAGTCTTTTAGGGATGGAGTATTTACCCCAGAACTTGTCAATCACGCACTGCATGCACTTCATTGTTATTGGTGGTGTACTCATGAATGGAACACTTGCTTGATGCTCAGTTGGGGTCTTCTGAAGTTACTGTTGTAAGGGTGGGCCACCTAGTGCCAGTCCTAGAGAACCTTTGCTCAGCTGCTCTATGGAGCCTTCTCAGTCTGCGTTTCTCTCTCCATCTTCTTCAGCTCTTCTGTAGTCTCTAAAAAGGAAGCTTCCTTTCATACTTCCTCAGATAAATCAGTTTAATTTGAGTTTAGACCTCTTTTTCAGAAGATGGTATGTTTAGGAATTATTTAGAAATTATTGTTAAAAATGCAGATTCCTAGACCCTATGCCAAGATATGCTGATTCAGGAGTTGAGATGGTGCCTAAGAGTATATGCTTTAATAAGAATGCTGGGCACCTTTGCTGTAGTTGTTCTGAAAGTCATGCAGCAAGTAACACTTACCCAGAGCTCATCCCACCTTCTCCTTTGGACCCCAAAACACAAAAGGCCATTTTGCTATGAACAGTTAAATCATTCTGTAACCTACCTCGATTTTCATGAGTAGATTGTGGACTCCTCGAGGGCCAGGCATATGCTATATTTCTTCACAAAGCCTAGTGCCTTAGACTCAATACTGATGTTTGCAGGAATAATCTTGGAGACCAATGTGTGCTGCAAACTGAGTAAGGAACCAAATTCAGGGTTTTACCTTTTCTTTCTTTGTGGCATGATGAGTCTGTGTTTAGAGGTGAGGAGAATTCTGAGGGTCTCTGATGGCTGCTCTCTTCAGTTCTGGGCTTCTACTTGGCATGGCTGAGAATGAGTTGTTTTTTAATTGGCAAAATTGAGAAAGCTTTTACATGGAGGGAGGAGAGCTGTTTTAAACTGAGCCCAGCCCTGAAGTCCTGGCTAGACTCCTGGTCACATCCCTGGAGCCCTGTCCCCATTCCACCCCTTAGAAGTGCCTTCAGGGTGTTAGCTACAGTTTTGAACACAACCACAAAGGATGGTGAATCACTGACTTGGTGCAGAATTGAAATGAACAGAATTCAGAGTAAGAGAAATACTAAAAGTTTCAATTTTTATGTTCCAAATGATATTGAAAACCTTCTCTTGTAACTGAATGGTACATACACTTTCATATGGAATCTCATCCTTTTAATAATATCGTTTTCAAAGTTCTGGTCTAGGTCTTGGATATAATCAACAGGGTTTCTGTGGCAAAGGAATGGTTGGTAAAAATATTCTCAGACTGCAATTCCAAATTATGAAGATGACTTCTAAAATTGTGTGGTAGTCTTTAGTTATACCTATATTTGCAAAATATACTTTTACTTGAACGGGCCAAATATTTAAATATATTAGAAACATTTTTTTGCATGAGATTATATAGAGTAAAATATTTAAAATTATCAGAGAAATATTTGGTACTTTTGAAAACTCTATTTCCAGTCACGTGTGTGTGTGTGTGTGTGTGTGTGTGTGTGTGTGTGCATGTGTGTACAAATAGGTTTGTAGCACTAACAGTTATTGGAAGAGTGGTCTGCTTTATTTATTTTGAAACTATCAGCACTAACTCTGCTTGTCACATGTTGTGTCAGGATTTGAGAAGAATGAGGAGTTTTATCAGGATTCTGAAGTTTTCCAGGGGAAAAACCTATGTATGATAATTCACTTTCTAAAAACAACCTGTGCAGTGTGTACCTGCTTGAGAGAAGCTGTCTGTTTTTGCTCAGATCTAGCTCCTACTGCCGTATAGCTTGAGATGAATAAATCTCATTTCTGCTGTAGTATGCAGCTCAGCTTCTTCACTTGTTCATTCTCATCTTTGCTTCCCCAGGAGATTGAAGCCTGAGGTAGTGGAACCTCACTAGGACTGATGTAATGGAGACCATGCACATGTAAGCATTACCCAGCAGCTTTCCTTGGGCCCATGGTAACAGCTTGCCTTGTGATGAGAATAACATAGATTGTGCATCACAAACTGTGCAGACCAGTGCATTCTTTCATCAAGCTTTTTTTATTCTTATACTTTCCAAGATGTGCGTGGAAAGCGATTTTCCTCTTAAGGCTAAGATCACAGTGTTATACTGATTTCTATTGTTCTCATTATCACCTGGCAGAATATTTCGTATCTTTGTTGATGGATTGCAGACAGTGCTGACTCTTTGCCTTTCCTTTCAGTCCATTCTCTTTCCTGTGCCTCAGTTTTCTCCTTCACCCTCTTCTCTTATTTGGTTTCCTTCTTCTTGCTCTCTCCTCTTGGCTTGACCCTTCTCCATTTCTCTCCCCTCTCCTTCCTGCTCCTGGCAGCCATTGTAATGGAGAATTTGGCCAATCATATTGCATTTTAAGGTCTTGTGGTTGTAATTATTTTCCTTCTCACAAAAATTCCAGTTATTTGAATTTCCCAGCTGTTTGGATTCTGGCTAAGTAGGACTTAATTTCATCCGAGGATCTGAAAACATGGTGCTTATTGGTCGCTATGTGCATATCTGAGTTTACTGTTGAAGATGCCAAGGAAAGGAGATATTTTAATAAGTCAGTAGATGCAAAATATTATGCTTTCAAAATTACTTTTCTGTCTGGTGCTCAGCAGCTGAAGGATACTGACTACTGGGTTTGTAGCTTGATTTCTTCTTTAGTGTTTTTTTACTAAAGTCATTTCATGCTTTTCCTCCTTTAGCTTCCCATTCTCTTACATATGTCATTAATTTTAGATTGTACTGATATCTTAAAGACTAAAATAATGCACAAAGTAAAACTCTAAAGTGTTTAGAAGCTATGCAGTTTCTATTGTAAACCAGTAAAAATTCTTAACAAAGTTAGTGGTTTGGAAGGATTTTCATGAGAACTCCTTTAGCTAAAAGGTAGTAAATTCTTAAAATAACTGAACATTGGCTTATAACAAGGTCATTGTTTGGCAGTGTCCACATTTTAAAAACTTTCCAGAACTAGGAGGAGGAAATGATTCTGAGATAATATTGCAATTTAAAAAATAAAGACAATAAATTAACATTTGCATTATTTGCCAAGGACTGATTTTCTTTTTTTCAACTTTCCCCCCATATTCTAGATACATTGGACCATGTGAAGAACTAGATTAGTTTAACTTTTTTTTTTTAATTTGAAATTGGTTTTGCAGAAGTGGAAATTTGGCAGTAAGTATAGAAACTAGCAAATCAGTTTACAGTGTTCTCCCCTTCTTAGTTTAATGAAACCCACAACAAAAATAAAGACAGCATGACTTCAAAAAGAGAATGCTGTACTACTGTAGGTTTTACCTTTTCTGGAATTTTATTTTTACCCTTATTAATTCAGTAGCATGTAGAATGGCATGTCCAGACTTTAGTTGGTTAATAGTGGCTACCAAAAGAGTAGAATTTCAACTCTTTATAGTTATTTTTTGATAATCTAATGGAGAAAATGCTGGGAAACATTTTCTAAGAATAGTATAAAATGATGAGGAACATGTAATTAAAACAAACAAAACTGTGACCTAATGGAATATAAGCAGTTGGCTTACATAATATTATATAATAACAGTCTTTACAATCAGACATTGTATTCTGAACCTAACCTTTAATGAGGTGGTATAAGTATGTATCTATTTTCATTTAAAATGACAAGTTAATGTGGGACTATCCGTGTCTCACATTAATGGAGTCTCTGTGTTCCTTTCAAATAAAATGGGGTAGATAGACATTTATTTAAATGATGATTTCATCATTAATATATGTTTTCCAGCCTGCAGGAGCCTAGTGAGCCCATTTGACATAACATGGCTCACTTTCAGTGTATTCAAGTTGGTTGTATCTGAGTTATTTCCAAATAGATGTCCTCTTTTCATCCTTGGACAGATTATATGCTTCCGTACTAGACCTTGTCCTGCTTTTTAAGTCAGTTTCCTCTCTGGATTCTTTTGCTCCCTCACTTGGGTGCTGTCCTCCACTCTTCCCAGATGGCCCTTTCCATCACTCCCACTGACAGGCTGCCATCAAATGAGCCCACGTTAACATGCTTGCAGATGTCACCTAAACACCTGTCTTCATAGCAGGTGCTCTCTGTTAAAAGGTCTGCTCTGTATTTGAACACACATTTTTAGGGGGCTCAGGTGGGGTACCTTGATCTGTAAACCACTGAGGACTGTCTAGTGCTTTGTTACTGGACTACTACATTGGCATCTCCTGGGAGGTTGTTAGAAATGCAGAATCTTGGGGCTCACTACAGACCTGCTCAGTCTGAATCTGTCCTGCATTACAGCGCAAAGTAGTGCTTATACTGGGGGCCTATTTTAATGACTACTTACAAGTTTATCAAAGCAATGAAAGGCAAAGGCAAAGATCCTTTAGCAGTAGAATGTGTTTTTATTAAACTATTTCAGAATACTGGATCTCAGGCTTTATTTGAAAAGTTTATGCACAGATAGTGCAGATGGGGTGAGTTCTGTTTGGCTCCAGCAGAGAACAGTTAGGTCCTTTCTGTTTCTGATTAGTCCATGAGTCTTGCAGGGCAGTACTGTAAAGGATTGTCCTTTAGGACACTCTAAAGTTTCACTAGTAGAGTTTGCTCTTCTCTGCAGGCTGCGAGGTTTGGTGGAAAAAGGAGGAGACAGCCTATGTGGTGATGAATATGGCGTTAGTCATTCATTAATAATAATTAATTAAATGCGTTAATTATTGAAGTACCTAGACCAGTGTTTTAGAACTGCAGGTCACAACTCATTGATGGGTCATGAAATCATTTTAGTGGATCACAACCAGCACTTAAAAGTGATCTGCAATAGAAGAGAAGATATAGTTCACATAGTAAGGCTAAGATTGTTTTTAGAAACTTTATACATGTGGAAGACGAAGATGGCTAGGTAAAAGCTGAGTTCGCCTCCTTCTAGGTACGCATTGAAATTACAACTAAATTATAAAAAATCCAATATAGAGAATCATCTAAAGTCCAGCTGATCATAACACGGATGTCTGATAATGTAAAGAAGGTGCCACATTGAAGCTTGTAGGAGGGGCAAAGTTGTGAATATGGCTAGACCCGTACCCGTGGGTGGTGGAGGATCACTGGGAGGGAGAGTGAGGCTGTAGAGGCTCTCTTGAAGGAGAGGGGGATCATAGACTCATCCAGGGGCTCCCCAGCTGAGGGTTCCAGCCCAGGGAAGAAGAATTCTCAAAAACTCTGTAAAAATCAGAGGGGATTCCAGCCGTCTGAGTGAGATGGAAGAAGATTGAAACCTAGACACTCCTTTAAAGGGCGCACACAAGGCTTTCTCGCCTGTGGACACTCACCTGGGACACTGATGGTGGGTCAGAGGCTCACGCAAGATTCATACCGGGAAAGATTGCATTGCATTACCTGGCACCTGAATAAGGGCTGAACAGGCAGCCGCCATTGTGCTTTAGTTGGGTCCCACTATGGGGCAATCTATGGACTGCTCCAGTGTGCCCTTGCAGATGCCTCCCACAGGGCCATTAGGGAAATCAGCCTGCCCCACCCAACCTGCAGATTGCGCAGGGCTTTTGTTGCTGGGTGGCTGCCATGCCCTGTATCAGTTCAGGGCCAAGTATTCTCTGCAGGCAGCCAGTGCTGTTAGCAGGCATTTCGGAGACAGTTTCAGGCAGAGATGGGGATCTATGAGCCAGTCCCAGACAGCAGCTGGTCTTGCTGTGATCTGGGACTTTTGTGGGATCTCGCTAATGGTAACTGAGGTTCGAGCAAAACTGAGGCTGTATTGATCTGACTGCCATTGTCTCCCTAAGACCGGGACCTACCCAACCCACAAATTGCCCCAGGCGGCCCATTGACAGACCACCGCCACTGCCCTGCCTCTCCACTGTCTTGCAGTCTGCACAGGCAACAAACTGGCTAGCCCAGTGTGGGCATTGCAGGGAAATCAGTTGCAGGTAGACATCTGCTGCTTGCAAGAGCTGCACTATTGTGTGGAGGTAACGCAGGGGTCTGTGGGACCACCCTAGATGGCAGCTGGTCTCACTGTGATCTGTGACTACAGCAGAAATGCGCAGGCATAGATGTTGCAGCAAAATTGATGGCTTTTGTCTTCCTGAGATCCTCCTTCACCCAAGCCACAAAGTGCCTACAGCCCATAGACAGGCAGCCTACTCCTCACCCTGCTCTCTTTTGGATTTGCTCATTCTGCGCAGGCAACAGACGTTGGCTAGGGCAGTGAGTGCATTTCGGGGAAAACAGTTGTGGGCAGACCACTGCTGCCTGTATGAGCTGCATTATCTCTTGGGGGGATCACAGGGGTCTTTGGGATTGCCCCAGAAACTAGATTGTCTTCCTGTGATCTGGGACTACTGCAGGAATGTGTAGACACAGATATTGCAGAAAACTGAGGCTATTGGCCTGACAGTCTTTGACTTCTTGAGATCCTGCCCCATCCAATCCACAAAATGCTCATGGCACATTGATAGGCTGCTGACTGTTCCCTGGGGTGGCACATTCTGTGCAGTCAACAGGCCTCTGCCAGCAAAGTGAGCCAAGTTCAGGGAAATACAGTAACAGGAAGATCACTGCTGCCAGCATGAAGTACAGTATTGTTTGGTCATATCTTAGAGGTTTTGTGGGCTCATTACAGACAATAGTAGGACATGCAGTGATACCTGACTTTGGAGGGAGCCCACAGTCCCAAAGTTGGCAGCAAATCAGGTGCCATGTAGGTTTGACGGCCCCATGCCTCACTGAGATGATGTCCCACTTAACCCATAAATTACTGTGGCAAGCCTGCTCCCAGGAAACTCAGTCCTATCCTGTGCTTTCTTTAGGTCATGAATTCAATAGCAAAAAAAAGCACTCACTTTGTGCAGCCCAAGCACTGCCAGTTCATCTGAGAGAAGCATTTGGTGGCAGGCTGCAAACTCACACCCATGAGCTTCAGTAATTCTTAAACAGAATCAGGTGTTTGCAGGCCTGAGGTGGGTAGCAACTGGCGTTGCTACAATTGGAAACTTCTACAGGTAGCAACAGAGACAGTGCTAACATGTAAACGGACACTATAGTGGCAGGGAAAAATTTGCTCAGTAGATCCAGAAGACTCCCAGGGTCCCTGTACCACCCACCATGCATATCACCCAGAGGCTCTTCCAATTTCAGAGACTTAAGAAAACTGACAATGTCAGGCCTTGAGCGCTGGTCCTTCTGTTAAACTGCCCTAGTTCAGGAATAGTGGAAAACTAGACCGTAGCCTACAGTGTTGTCTTTTCCACTTACCTATAGATCCAGCATAGGCAACAACCATCTGTGAATCGCTTTGTAGCTCCCACCAGGTAGCCCTGAGCAATCAAAGGCAATGGCTGACCTTGACCTTCTGGAGAACCCCACCAAAGGTACTACAAAACCAACGTATCTGGAGGCTGGCACTAGACCACAACAAAGCATCTCTAGACTAATCCTATAAATGGTGCACACAGAGGGTGTTCTCAACAAGTGCACAAGCCTGCTAGGGAAAGTCCTGCTCAGTGTGGTCAACCCCCACACAGCAACTCTTACCCTGTGGGCATAGCCAATTCCCACAATTAGCCCAAGTGTTAATACCATCCACTGATGTACTAACACCAATAAAAGCTTAACTGCAACAGAAGAACACATACAACTCACACAATGATCACTCCTAGAGCCCCTGGTCAGGGGATCAGGGAGAGTGCACCATTGGACCACACAGAATATCTTCCACATAAAGCCATATGGCCAAGGCTGAGAAAAGAAACAATTATTCCTAACACATAGAAATGAACACAGGGGCTAATAAAATGAGAAAGCAAAGAAACATGCCACAAATGAAACAATAGGAGAAAACTCCAGAAAATAAGCTAAATGGAATAGAAGCAAGCAACCTACCAGACTCTGAGTTCAAAATAGTGGTTATAAGGGATGCTCAATGCACTTAGGGGGAGAATGGATGAGCTCAATGAGAACCTCAGCATAGAGATAGTAAGCATAAAAAGAGAGCCAGACAGAAATGAAGAGTACACTAGAAGAATTCCACAGTAGATATGATGAAGCAGAAGATTGACTCAGTGAACTGGAAGACAAGGTAGCAGAATACACTCAATCAGAACAACAAAAAGAAAAAAGAATTTAAAAAAATGAGGATTGTTTCAGAGACTTCTGGGACAACATAAGCATAACATATCCGCATCATTAGAGTACCTGAAGGCGAAGAGAGAGAACAAAGGATTGAGAATTTATTTAAAGAAATGATGACAGAAAACTTCCCTAACCTGGCAAAGGAATCAGACATACAAGATCAAGAAACACAGAGTCTCAAACAAGAGGAATTCAAACAGACCCACACCAAGAAACATCATAATTAATACGTGCCAAAGGTGAAAGACAGAGAATCCTAAAAGCAGCAAGAGAATGGCAACTAGTTACTTAAAAGGGTACCCTCATAAGGATGTCTGCTGAGTTTTCAATGAAAACTTTTCAGGCCAGAAGGGACTGAAAAGAAATATTCAAAGTTATGAAAAACAAGACTCTACAACCATGAATACTCTACACAGCAAAGTTTTTGATTAAATAGAAGGTGATATAAAGAGCTTGCCAGACAGGGAAAAGCTTAAGGAATTCATCACCAACAAGCCAGTAATAAATGTTAAAGAGATTTCTGTAAAAAAAGGAAGGGATCAAAAAGAAAAAAGAAAAAAGAAATAAGAATAATAAAGTGACAGTAACTGTGTACCTATCAGTAATATCTTTAAATGTAAATGGATTAAATGCTCCAATCAAAAGACATGGGGTAGCCAAATGGATAAGAAAACAAGACTCATGTATATGCTGTCAACAAGAGACCCACTTCAGACCAAATGACACTCACAGACTGAAAGTAAAGGGATGAAAAAAGATATTTCACGCAAGTGGAAACAAATAAAATGCTGTGGTAGCAGTACTTTTATCAGACAAAATAGGCTTTGAAAAAAAGGCTATAATAAGAGACAAAGAAGGACATTATATAACAATAAAGAGATCAATAAATTAAGAGGACATAACCCTAGTAAACATATGTGCACCCAACATAGGAGCACCTACGTGCATAAAGTAATTATGGACTAACATAAAAGGAGAAATCAACAGTAATACACTCATAGTAGGACACTTTAACACCCCATTGACACCAATGGACAAATCTTCCAGACAAATAATCAACAAGGAAAGAATGGGCCTAAGAGGCACACTAGACCAGATGGATTCAATAGATATTTTCAGAGCATTTCACCCCAAAGCAACAAAATATACATTCTTCTCAAGTGCACATGGAACACTTTCCATGATAGACCACATGTTAGGACACAAAACAAGTCTCAATAAATTTAAGAAGATTGAAATCATATTGACTGTCTTCTCCGATCACAGTGTTATGAAACTAGGAAGCAACTACAAGAAAAAACTGGAAAATACACAAACACATAGAGGCTAAACAATATGCTACTAAACAATGAATAAATTAACAATGAGATCAAGGAAGAAATCACTAGATACCTAGAGACAAATAAAAATGAACACACAATGACTCACAATCTATGGGACACAGCAAAAGCAGTCCTAAGAGGGAAATTTATAGCAATACAGGCCTACCTCAAGAAACAAGAAAAAGCTCAAATAAATAATCTAACCTTACACTTAAGAGAACTAGAAAAAGAATAGCAAACAAAGCCCAAAGTGAATAGAATGAAGGAAATAATAAAATCAGAGCAGAAATAAATGAAATAGAGTCTAGAAAAATGATACAAAAGATTAATGAACTTAAGAGCTGGTTCTTTGAAAGGATAAACAAAATTGACATACCCTTAACTAGACTCATCGAGGAAGAAAGAGATAGGACTCAAATAAAATCAGAAATGAAAGAGAAGAAATAACTATGGACTCCACAGAAGTACAAAGGATCATAAAAAAAATACTATGAGCCATTATATGCCAACAAATTGTACAAACTGGAAGAAATGGATACATTCCTAGAAACATACGATCTACCAAGACTATGTCAAGAACAAACAGAAAATCTGAACCAACCAATTACCACCAGTGAAATAGAATCAGTAATCAAAACCTCCTAAAAAACAAAAGTCCTGGACCAGATGGCTTCATAGGTGAATTTTACCAAACACTCAAAGAAGAATTAACACATGTTTTTCTCAAACTATTTTTAAAAATTCAAGAAGAGGGAATCTTCCTCACTCCTTTTATGAGGCCACCATTACCTGGGTTCCAAAACCAGGTGAAGTCATTGTAGAAAAACAAACAAACAAACAAACTATAGGCCAAAATCTCTTATGAACATTGATGCATAAATTCTCAACAAAATATTAGCAATCTGAATTCAGCAATACATTAAATATCATATATCACGATCAAGTTGGATTTATTCCTGGGATGTAGGTCGGTATAATATCCGCAAATCAATTCATATGATACACCACATTAAGAAATTGAGAGATAAAAACCATATGATCATATCAGTAGATGCAGAAAAAGCACTTGACAAAATCAGCATCCATTTATGATAAGAAACTCTCAACAAAGTGGGAATAGAAGGAACATACCTCAACATAATAAGGCCATATATGACAAACCTACAGTTAACATCATACTCAATGGGGGAAAGGCTAAAAGCATTTTTCTTAAGATTAGGAACAAGACAAGGAAGCTCACTTTCGCCACTCTTCTTTAACATTGTGTTGTCAGTCTTAGCCACAGCAGTAAGACGAGGAAAGGAAGTAAAAGGTATCCCAATAAGAAAGGAAGAAGTCAAACTCTCGTACTTGGCCAATGACATGATAATATATAGAGAGAACCTTAGATTCCACCAAAAACTGTTAGAACTGATCAATGAATTCAATAAAGTAGCAGGATAGAAAATAAATATTCAGAATTCAGTGGCATTTTTATATACCAACGATGAACTTTCAGAAAGAAAAATTAAGAAAACAATTTTATTTACAATTTCATTGAAAACAATAAAATACCTGGAAATCTAATTAACCAAGGAAGTAAAAGACCTGGCCTCAGAAAACTATGTCATTGAAAAAGGAAACTGAAGAAGATACTAATGAATAGAAACATATACCATGCTCATGGGTAGGAAGTATCAACATCATCAAAATGGCCAAACTACCCAAAGCAATCTATATTTTCAATGCAATTCCTATCAAAATACTAATGGCATTTTTCAGAGAACTCGAACAAATAATTCTAAAATTAATATGGAACCCTAGAAGACACTGAATAGCTATGGCAATCTTGAGAAAGAAGAACAAAGTTGGAGATATCACACTACCTAATATCAAATTATACTATAAAGCTACATTAATCAAAGCAGCATGGTACTGGCATAAAAACAGATATATTGATCAATGGAACAGAATAGAGAATCCAGAAATAAATCCACGCCTAAATGCTAACTTAATATATGACAAAGGAGGCAAGAATATACAGTTGCATAAAGACAGTCTTTCCAATGAATGGTGCTAGGAAAATTGAAAAGATACATGCAAAAAAAGAAACTTGACCACCTCTTTACATCTTATACAAGAGTAGACTCAAAAAGGATTAAAGACTTAAATGTAACATCTGAAATGATAAAGCTTCTAGAAGAAAACATGGATAATAAACTCTCTGATTTGCTAACAGTATTTTGGGACATACCTTCTTGGGCAAGAGAAACAAAAGAAAAAGTAAACAATGGGATTACATCAAACTAAAAAGTTTTTGTACAGCAAAGGAAACCATCAACCAAATGAAAAGACAATTGACTGAATGGGAGAAGATATTTGCTTATGATACATTTGATAAGAGGTTAATATCCAAAATATATAAAGAACTCATACAGCAAAAACCCCCAAATAATCCAATTAAAAAATGGGCAGAAGACCTGTACACATATTTCTTCAAAGAGAAAATACAGATGTCCAATAGACTTAGGAAAAGATGCTCAAGATCACTAATCATCAGAGATATGCAAATTAAAACCACAATGAAATATCACCTCACACCTGACAGAATGGCTATCATCAATAAATCAAAGAACTATAGTGTTGGTGAGAATGTGGAGAAAAGAGAACTCTCATACATTGTTGGTGGGATTGCAAATTGGTACAACCACTATGGAAAACAGTCTGGAGGTTTCTCAAAAATGTAAAATTGTATATGTCTTTTGACTTGGCAATTATACTTCTGGGTATTTATCCAAAAAAACCCCCAAATAATAATTTGTAAAAGATTTATACACCCCAATATTCATAGCAGCACTATTTATAATAGCCAACATATGGAAGCAAACTAAATGCCCATCAATGGATGATTGAATAACGAAGTTATGGTTCATATATACAATGGAATATTACTCAGCCATTAAAAAAAAATGAAATCCTACCATTTGCAACGACTGGATGGACCTAGAAGTTATTATGCTGAGTGAAATAAGTCAGACTGAGAAAGATAAATACCATATGATTTCACTTATGCAAAATCTAAGGAACAACAAAAAAAGAAACTAATCAAAAACAGACTCACAAATTACAGAGGAAAATCTCATGATGGCCAGAGGCGAAGGGGGTTGGGGGGCTCGGAGAAAGGGTGAAAGGTTAAAGAGGTACAAATTAGTGGTTGATAGATAGTCATGGATATGGGGAGCATGGCATAGAGAATGAAATTAGCATTAATGTAGTGGCTAGGTGGAGAGCCAGAGGAGAGCCAGAGGAGAGAGAGAGAGCAATTCGGGGGATCGTTTTATAAACTATATAAATCTCTAACCAATAAAATAAAACTAAAAAATTTTATACATGTAATATAAATGTATGTATAGATATTTAATATCACAACTTAGTATATGTATATATGTATTTCCATATATCTATATGTCTCTATATATGCATGGATACACATATTAAAAATATAAATAAAAAACAATTTGATTTTCACTGTTGATTTAAACTTTAGAATCATCTGTATCTTTGGCATTATCATGGTAAATGTTCTGTATCTATGGTGTAGGTAAAGGATGGAGAGGCATTCTTTGAGCCCATAGAATGCTCATTTTCAGGTTTCCACACGAGGCTTGAAAAACCCTCTGAATTACTTAGTCTATTGAATTAAGACCTCAGCCACCATTAAAAGTTGAAGCATCCAGTTTTTGCTTCTTTTCTCCCTTCTTCCTCTTTCCAAGTTTTTATCATCTGGTACAGGGCTTTGGCATATTTAGCATCTGGTAAGTCCTTATTGAATGAATGCATGACTCTTTCAGTAACTCCTCATTACTCTTGAGTAAAAGCCAAGTCCTTACATTTGCCTACAAGCCCGCAGAATCCCTATGGCTTCTCTGACCTCACTCCTGATACGTTTACTGTCATTCACTCTCTCCAGTCACCCTGCTTCCATGTTTCTGGACCCTGTAATGCTCTTCCTCAAACACCCATGTGTCCACCCCTTGCCTCCTTATAGCTTTGGTTCTGATACTACCTTCTCAGGGAGCCTTCTCCAGCACCAATTCCCTGAACCCTGCCCTGGCTGTCCCCTGCCCTGCTCTACTCTTGTCTTTTTATACAGCACTTACCACTTCTGAGCAAATTGCTTCATTTATCTGTTGTGCACATTCGACTGTCCAACCTTGTTTTGTTTATTGATGTCCCCAAATGTCTGGAATTGTCTTTAGCACTTAGTGGGTGCTCATAACAACCTGCCAGTGGATTGCATGGTTGAATGAGTTTAAGTGTGGATTTTGACATACTTTGATTTCTCTTCTTGGAATTTAGCATTTGTTCCCTCATAGTACTAGGAATTCAGCAGATAGAAACAGCTTACTTAGAATTTCTCATAGAAACAGAGAGTTGGACATATCTGGACATATATATTTAATGTTAAATATTATTAGAGGTCAATGAAATAGTGATAACAATTTTTATCTTTGGCTTATGAAAACCAGTCTTGACATTTTAACAGCACAGACTTATTGATGTTTGTCCTGTTTTTCATCTTAAATTTTAGGTTTTCAGAGAATTAACAATTTAGGTCCTTTTTATTTTCTGATAGTACATGGTAGAAAACTTGTGAAATAAAGTATCTTCAAAAACATTACTGCTTTGCCAGCCTGAGACTGAGTCTGCTGTGGCTCCTGAGAAGTTCTGTCCATGACCTCCCACTGTGACGGTCTTTGGAGGTCAGGACTCTCCTCTGCCAGTGTGGTTCCACAGCATCCATGTTCATCTCTGCCTGTGGAGTGTCCATGGAAATGACTAAAAGTTCTGAAAGAATCTGCTTATTGGTCAATGACTTGCTGCTGTTTCCAAATGGAATAATAAAGTCTGGATCTGAAGATAATACTATGACAAAAAATGTCTTAGTTTTCAAAGGGATTTCCAAGAACAAAGCATATTTATTTTTTGATATTTCAGCTATGCTTTCTTATTATAACCATTTGTTTCTGATTGCTGTGTGGATATGCTTGGAGGATGGAATAGGGTTCGAATCCTAGCTTTGTCTCTTAATAGCTGTGTGACCCTAGACAAGTTACCTAAATTCTCTCGACTCTGGTTTCCTCATCTGAGGATATTAATAACATCCATACAAGGTTGCTTGTATGGAGTAAATGAGATAACATACATAAAGTGCTAGTCTGGGAACTGACTGAATGCTAAATTAACGTTAGCTTTATTGTTATTATTACCTAGAAATGAATGACCAAGATGCCTGAGTATATTTATTCGTTTGATTTCTTCTTATCAAACAGGAGATCAAAAAGAGCAGGAAAAAGAATACTTGTGCTAGAGCTCAAAATTCTGGATGTGTGGGGCTGTTTTTAAGGCAGGTCTGCCATGCTCTTTGATGGACATGTTGAGGTCCCAAGGCCAGAGCTGAGTGGTAAGAATGCAGGTCATTAGGATGTTTATGATGCCAGTGGCAATTACCCTGTCTCACAAGGTGGGTGCTGTGATAAGGGGCAGAGCAAGTGTTATGGTGCGGGAGGAAAGAAGCCCACATCTGTGCCCCCTGAGACTTGACCCACCTGTGTAACTAGGTCAAGATCCCTTTACCTCTGAGTTCCTTGATTTATTCTTCACTCGCACAAGGGAGTGGGGCTTGAGCTCTTTGAGTGTGAGAACTTGTAAGATGTGAAAAGTGGGCATTTACCTCGAGTCATCCTCTGAGCCTGCTATTCTGGAGAATGCCAGATATGGAAATACATATATGGTTGGGGTATGCAGAGAAGGGAGTAGATTGTATAAAAATCCCAGAAAACATGAGATCTGTCCTCAAAAAGTATGAGATCTGTCCATAAGGTTTTGTGCAGCAAACCCAAGGAATGCTGTGGAAAACTGAGTGAGGAGTAGTGCAGAGGATGGGGTAAATATGAGGATTTTTTTGGGAGTCAGTACTTCTGGAATGAGTCAAATATATCAACAGTCAATTTTCTGTGATCTGAAGCAATAATTTTTAAAATATCATTTGACTATATTAATATGTAATAAAATGCTAAGGCTCCTATAGTCTCACTTTCTGCAATAACCTACAAGGTAGGTAACCCTATATTCATTTGTTAGCTGCTGAGTCTCAGAGTTGATGTGATTTACCTAGGGTTATGCAGGCAGTAAGTGGTAGATCTGGATTTGAACCCAGGGCAGGTTGTCTGTGGCTCTGACTTTCACATAGTCCAGTCGATGTGCTCATGGACTTCCCGCTGGAGTAACTATTTGATTCTTGTTTTGTTTTATAACAGATATGGTAACATCTCCATTTTGGTGTGTTCTATTATGCTTTGAAGAGTATAATTTGACCCTGAGAACACCTTCTAGGATTCTTGGGAAACGAGACAGTAATGCTTGCTTAAGAAGCAAAAAAGGATCTTAATTGTCAAGTTTTTCATTCCTCTCAAGTTCTTTGTGATCTTTTGTGGAGGTTTAAGTCTTGTTTTTTTCTTTTCCTTTGAGTTTGGAAATAACTAGGGGGACTATTCATCATTGGACCTGAATATCGCTTAAAAGAAATCATACCCTTTTTTGTTGTTTCCTTTTTTGTCTTTCCAGCTTTGTTAAAAGCTCTTTTCACCCTTTATGCTTAGAAGCATTTACTTCTCAATTTTAGAATCTTGAAAAGCATAGCATCTTAAGGTTTTTCAAGCCCCTTCAGCATGTTTGTTTGTGTACGTGTGTTACTGTTGTACATCTGTGTGCATGTGCGTGTGTGTTTGTGCACAGTCTGCGTTGTGTTTCTCAGAAAGCTCATAGGCTGCCATGTTGGCTGTGGAGCTGCCTTGCCATCCAGTGTTGTCTGAGGATGGTCTTGTCCTAGTTTCCTCATAGATGGATCTGGCCTTTATAAAGCTTAAGAGACGGAACTTCTGTACTTCGCAGCCTGAAGAACTCAAGCTAAACCAGAAGGGAAGATAAGTAACCTTTCTATAATTTTGCTTTAGGCACATGGACTCTTTTCACTTTGACAGAGTTTCTTGGCTGAAGAATGAGGCAGGGTGGGCAGGGCCCTGGCATGAGGACTTTACTCTTAAAATCTGTTGGCTCCCCCATTGCCCTGTCAACTCAGACCTCAGAGGCCGTTTCTGACCTGTTTGACCCGAATGGAGATGTGTGTGGAAGCCAATTTGGACTGCATTAGATGCATTCCTGGAGGGGCTTTTGGGGACCAAATCTTTGAAGAACCTGGTCATTTCAACTGTACCCAAGGAAAGGCCCTTGGCCGGTCCTCTGTGCTCCAGAAAAGATGATTTGCAGGCATGGCCATCACCATGTCTAATTGCTTCCTAAGAAACAGAGTGCAACCATTTCACTGTTGTATCTGCTTTGAAAAGGCCCTTCATTTCTATTTTGAGAACAGAAAACTATGCTTGAAGTAAGCCAGACAGCCGACAGACAGCGTCTGGCTTTAGGATCCCTTTCCTTCCTCCTGGCCAGCTTAGTGTCTGCTGGGCTTTGCCCAAATCCACCCTCTCTATGTGTATTCCTCATTTTCAAAAGGCACCAATGAAATTGTTGCTTTGTTAAGAAACAACTTGTCAGACCCTTGGTTATAACATGGTAGCTGGACCCTGCTTGTGGCCATTCATTATTGAATTTGCAAGGGTAGTTTGCATCTCACCCTGGGTTCTGTAGGGAGGCTGCTGGCAGTGCTTTCTGCTGGGATCCCCAGGCCAAGCTCAGCTAGTGAGAGAGCAGGTCCTTGTGCTACAAAGACACACTTCTGGTTAGTATTTCTTGGCATTAGTTTACCCTGAAATAATTCAGCCCCATGAGAGAATGATATCAAAACAAAAACTGTGGCATTTATGGGTTGAATAAATGTACACATACATGTGTGTGTGTGTGTGTGTGTGTGTGTGAAAAATGCACCTGACACAAAAACCATGCATGTTACTGCAGCTGGGCGGAGAGTGAGTCCCTTTTTTAGGAGCACCTCAACATTTTTGAAAGCCATCGTAAAGCAACAATGGTTCTTAAAGGAGACCTCTGTTTTCTATTTTCCACTAAAGTACCTCACCTACCACTTTGTGTTTCTCCCTATTCTAGTTTATAATTTCGATCAAATGACTCTCTCCTCTTGTATTCAGGCGTGATTGTTTTTAAATGGCTCCACTTCGTAAGACCCAGTCACCAGCTGGAGCCAGTCCTGTTTCAGAGAAAGGAAGGGAGCGTGTGGCCAGGGACAAATGCCTTCCTGTACCTTAAAGTGAAAGTGAGAATGTTGTGAAGATGAAGAATAAATGTACCTCACTTGTGCTTTTTCAGTCACCTGCCATTCGGGTATCCACTTGTTAGGCAGTCCTTGCTGCATGTCACTTTTCAGGAATACCTGCCGCTTGCCTCTGCTTGCTCTGCCTCTCACCAGCTCATGATTTCCAAACTGTAGCCACTGAACTTACAGTGCTGTGTGAACTGGTGGAAATGTGTCAGGAACATGGTATTCAGGAGATGGTTTGGGGTTAGTGAGATCATCAGCCCCATAAGACCATACTTTATCACTTTGAGAAGCCATGTGTGGATTCCTCAAATACTTCGAGCAGCAGAGTACGTTCCGTATAGGAGGAACTCTGCCAGTACTTTGTGTGAGTGCATATGCTTACTAATTTTCATCAGTGCCTTTCTCTTGAGGGAATCATTCTTCTGAAGGCTTAATTTCTTTTGTGGGGCATAATGTTAATACTTAGTCTTCTTTCTTTGGAGCACTGGACTTTGTGTTGAACTGTGTTTTGTGAGATTATGGACAAGACATACTTACTAGATCTGAGAGTGAATGGAAGTGGGCAGAGTCTTTCATCTGGACTTGTTTTTTTCTCTACATGGGGGATGGGGTGGTGGGGTTAGGGGTTTGGGGGAAAGTTGGCTCAGTAACTCCTCCAATTCTCTGCTGTGGGTCATTGGCTATTTTCACACATAGAGATGGGCCCTAGAGAGTTAAAATTGTACTGAGAGAAGAGGTGAGTTTATTGAAATTCTCTGCCTCATATGTCATGGAACTGGTGTTTTTAGTTTTTCTTGGCTTTAGTGTGAAACTGTGCTGCCTGAGAGACTGAGCACCAGGGGATGGATAAACCTCGGAGATAATATTCAGGTTTACTGAGTGATTTATGAGGGAGTAGGAACATATAATAAAATCCTGAATATAGATTTCAGGAGCGTATGATAAGTTTCTGTAATGAATGAAACTTTTATTTTATAGTATCTTAAGTAATTTAACTGATTTGAATATTTAAAAATATCCCTTTTAGTAAATCAGTTCTTTCAAAATCTAAAATAAACACAACTTTAGTCACAATCTTCTTTGTAATAAAAACAATAATTTATATCTTAAGGATAGCAGAAACAATATATTTATGCATCAACCTTTATTTTAGAGAGCTTAAATAAAACCTTGCTTAAAGAAATTAAAAATTATCGGTTTAAAAATAAAACATCTTAAAGAGCTTTTGAAGTAGGTTGTCAGGAAATTGGATTAGCATTTTGTTTCAGACTCGGAGCTGAGTTTTTTGACCTGTACAGATTTTTCCATTTTCGTTGGAAATGAATTATTGATACAAATGGAAAATTAAGAATGAGTCACAAATTCTAACTTTGGAAAATTTCTTAGGGATTTTTTTTGTTTGTTTTTAACCTTCATCTGTTAGCTATCTAAATGCCAGAGAAGTGGCAAGGATTTTTGGCAAAAAACTACTGAGCAACATTTCTACTGACTCAGGTTCACAGGTAAAATGAAATAACCAGTACTGGAAAAATTGTGCATTCACTGTTTGATAGGGGTAAAGCAAGAGGCTAAATGTCTTCTACCTATTTTAAAATTAATTTTGAGTTTCTAAGCTCTGCTTTGAGGGCTTGTTCAAATTCCGTTACTTTGGCTTTATTTCAATAATTAGAGATTGACCAATTATTTTTAAAAGATGTTACGGATCTCCCATGTGCAACATAATTTGCAAAGTCTTGAGGATGCCAGGGTGATGGTGATGTTGTTCTTGCCCACAAGTTACTCATAGTCAAGAAATGAATTTTCACTTATGGATGGGTGAGGCAGGTAGGGAGGGATATTCTGATGTCAGTTATGTATGCATTTAATACATATATATTTTATATATCCCTATATTTAATTAATTACTAAATTAATTTTATTTTCTATTGCTGTATAACAAATTACCATAAACTTACTAGCAAAAACCAACACTCACATATTATCTCATAGCTTCCGTGGGTCAGGAGCTTGGGCATGGCTTAGCTGGTTCTCTGCTCAGGTCCAGTTGTGTTCTCATTGGGAGGTGTGAATGGTGGTGAATCCACTTCTAAGCTCATTCAAGTTGGTAGCAGAATTTATTTCCTTGTAGCTGTAGGGCTTATGTCCACATTCTTGCTGGCTGTCAGCTGGGGGCTTGCTCTCAGAATCTAGAGGCCTCTGCAGTTCTTGCTATGTGGTCCCTCACTAATCCCATCATGACACAGCAACTCAATTCTTTAGAGCCAGAAAGTAAGTCTCTTACTCTCTAATCAGCTGAAATGGAGTCTTATATAGTGTAACCTGATCAAGGGAGTGACACCTCAGTACTTTTGCCATATTTTATTGGTTAGGAGCAAATCACAGATTCTGCTTACACTTAAGAGGAGGAGATTATACAATTTGCAGCCTGTTAAGTGTCACCTTAGAATTCTGCCTACCACAATACTTTTCTGGTTATTCCACTGATTTCTGTTCCTAAGAAATCTAAACATTTAAAATCTAGGAAGACTGACAAGAGCAATCCCAGTTGAGGAATAAAATTGATCATCTGGAAAATCAGAAGTGGGTTGTTTTCTTCTCCCAGTAGGTAGAAAACAGGATAAAGCAAAGTCTGTAGGTTCACAATATTGATAAAAAAGAGTTACATAAAAACAGCGAGATATTTGGCTCATGTGTTTAGGTGGACCTCCATGGGAATCTCACAGTATCCTTTGGCTAGACAGTCTTTTTTTTTTTTTTTTTTTTTTTTAAATCCGAATGTCTTAGTATTGGCTGATCACTCAGGAGTGACATATGGCAGAAATATGCTTTGAGGGACAAGTCTCCTGGAGAGTACACTGCAGCACACAAAATCTAGACAGATGGTGGCTTATTCAACCTTGTACAGGAGTGTAATCCTACACTTTGGCAGGCTGAGTGTTGAGAGGTATCTGAGGCAGAGCTGACTGAGTTTACCTGAAACTGCTTTGAAAGGCATGAAGTAGTCATCTGATGTAACCTGGAATGGCTTGATGCCCACAGAGTATACTCATCAAGTTGACATGAGGATGCTGGTGATAGATTATGAGAACTGGGATTGGACAAAGTCTGGAGTACCAGAGGATGTTCTACCAAGAGTGTGGAGAGCAGGTAGAAAGACAGTCTTGTAGACAGAATCATGGATGTTACCACTCTAGCTAGGTCTTCACTAAGCCAGGGTCAGTGTTGCTTCCACAGAATTAAACTTGTATTTCACAGGAGGAAAAAGGTGCTGCTGAGCCTGCCTCCCTTATAGTTAAAGATTGGTGGATTTGTATGGTTGCAAGATAATTTGGATTGTTAAGAAAGAAAATAGTCTTTCATAGCCATACTTAGCATGTTTATGATAAGGACATTGTCTATTATTTATTTGTGGCCTCTCATTGAAGAAAAGGCCTGTGTGTTTGGAGGAACAAGTGTGTATCCTTTGATTGGAAGATGAGAACTCAGTGTCCCTGTAGCTGCTAGTTAACCGACAGATTTTGTCCCAGTTCAGTCACATCCTTTACCCCAGATTGTTTATTCTAATTCTCTTTATTATTTGATGCTTACCTTTGTATTTTTATTTTATTCATTTTTGTATTTGTGCCTTTAATTGTGACAATCCTCAAATATTTTTTGGGACTTCGGGAAGGGGCTGGTGTACTAAGAGAAATCAAGAAATGGTTTACTGAAATTATTTTTTCTTTTAGCAGTTCAAGATCTACATTTGTAACATCAAACTGCTGTCTTCTGATAAGATTATTTTAAAGAACTGACATAAGCTTTCATACAGCTTAAAGGTGAGTAAAACTTAGACTCTTTCTTTAAAAAAAAATTTGTGAAGCAGAGCTTGTCATAGCACTAACCATTCTGAGATGGCGTTCTCAAGCAAGTTATACCAACTTCCATGTGTAAAACTGTCTATTTAGCTTTTTCTGATAGGAGGAAGCTTGCATAATATCAGATCAAATATGACTCCTTTTTTGTTTGATACACAGGTATATCCACAGTGGGCTGTGAATGTATATAGAATACGTATTTCTAGATTTACTAAGATACCCAAAGAAAAATAATTTTATTATTTCAACTTGTATTTATTGCTGAGCTTCAGAATTTAATGCACAGATACTTAAAAACATTTAAAATTAGTGAGAAGTGGGATTCTTTATTTCTCATTCTAATTCTTAGTTTTGCTTGTTTTTTTTTTATTTCAGAAAATGAGGATAATAATGGGGTTGCCATGAGAAATAAATGAGCCACCATGTTTAATACAGCACTTGACATACAGCATAAACTAAATAAATGTCAGTTTCTTTCCCTCAGGTATTGTGACATCAAGTGGGCAGGTGTTCTTTTTTTTTTTTCCTTTTGTATTGGTAGCACAGGTGGTCTGTACAATGAAGCGGGGGTTGACCTTCTAATTTGCTGCATTTGGTTTTATGTTTGTGTGCCTGCGTGTTTCTTTTTAGAGGGTGTGGTATAAGTGGCTGGGCTTTGAGGTTTCTGAAAGTAGAAGTTTAGTTGACACCCATGTGTTTTGACTATCTCTGGACATCCTCAGACTCAAAGCCCAATTTGGAGCCAGCTCTGGTGAGTGATAGTCAGTGAAGGTGTCAGGAGGGTGCCGGGAGCATTCTACCTTGCCTCAGTCTGCCTGCCATCAGCTTTTCATCTTAGCCATGCCTCTTCACCTCTCTGTGCCTCCGTTTGGTCAATTCTTAAGTGATTCTAGTGATTCTTGTCCTGCCTAATTTCCAGGCTGTGGGTAACATCAAATGAAGAAGTATATGAGAGTCTTCAAGAAAGTAAGAAATTTCATAAAATATAAGGTGCAACTTTTTTCTAAATTTTTAATGTGCCAGGTATAACTCATTGTTTATGCCAAATCTTTTACTGGAATATAAGCTTTATAAGGGCAAAAATCTCCTCTCTCCCCCTTTCTTCCCTCCCTGTCTCTTATTTTTTTTTCTCCTGGGCCTAAAGCAGTTCCTGGTACACAGGTGGAGTTCAAGAAAACTTTTGTCAATGAAATAAATTGATGAAGATCCCACCTGGAGGCCCTTTTAGCCTTTTTATTTATGGTTGCTGTTGGAAATAGATGAGGCAATTGAAGCATCATAAGGATTTAATGTGCTTCCTCACTGAGACACCCAGATCTTTGAATTTAAATGGACTTTTCATAGCTTGAATCCTTCTTAAATTGTAGGTGCTAAGAAGCATGCAATATGTAACAAACCACTCGCGGAGTCAATGTCGGATGTAATTCCACTCTCTGAGTCAATGTCGGGTGTAATTCCTCTGTACTGTGGAGTGTGTGTAGTTCATATGTATTTCTTTCCTAAGTGGATTTCACTTTCATATATCTTGAAACTTGGAACGCATTCGGTGGGCTCTCATAGGGCGGATGGTAAGCTTTCACAGGGAGCTTTCAGGCTGTACACCTCTTCTCATAGATGTTCAGTAACTGATGATAACTTCTTATTCATGTGATTCTTTATTGCTTGACTGGACAACAGGATGTTTGAGAATCCCTTATCTTCCCTGACTTGGTGAATGTGAATGAGTTAGGCTATTTAGATCTGTCTTCAAGTAGAATTTTACTGAATATATGAGTACACCACTGGACTATGCCACTAAGGACTGTGCAGCTTAATTTACAAAATTTCAGCGAAAGTAGAAATAGCTTTTGCACATTACATAAGTACCTGATTTTCCCCCATACATGGGGTTACCTCATTCTGTCAGCTATTTTAAGCAATTTTCAAAATTGGTAATGGAAAACTTTTTCTTGACTACATTACTGTATATGGATTTTAAATTAAATATGAAACTACATTGCTCCTTCTGAACATGACAGCAGTTAAAGAACAGGTTCCTGTCTGCAGAACTGCATATCACTTTGTACATCTCGGGACATTTTCAGGCTTATACTTGGATTCTGAGTTGTTGTAAAAACCTTTGCACCTCTAAAATAGGTTCTTGCAGCTTACAGTCCTGGAATTTATATTTTCTCTGTTACTTGTAAAATATTGTCCCTTAAAGCTCACAGCTGGATCATGAGATGTTTTTCAGTGCTGATAAAATGGACAGGTGGTGGCATTACCAGTCTACTCGATCTGCTTGGCTGGGAAGGCCCAATGAGGGCTGGAATTTTGCATTAATTACAGAATGTGCCTGTTTTACTGTGCAGTGGATTTTTTTGGGACTTGGTTTTAAAATGGGTTTGGGTCCCCATGTCTAGATTGTTATTAAATATATTTAAAAATTTTTTCTTTGATAAATCTGAAGACATGTTTCTTTGCCATGTCTCAATTGGATGATATAGTCAGAAACATGACTTTGGCTCAAATTCTGTCCTTGTTACTTTTATTTACTCTGTTACTCTGGCAAATTCTAACCTCTGAGTCTCAGCTTTTCTTATCTTTAAATGGGATAATATTTATCTTATGGCATTCTTGTGAAGATGTCTAATTCAGCATTTGATGCACAGTAGGAACTCAATAAGATGTCAGTTATAATTCTCTATCCAGATGCTAGTTCTTACCCAAGGATCATATGCTGACAGGATCAGAGAAAGAGAGAGAGTAGAGGCATTAATCTCTTTGTCCTCTTTCAAGACTAAGGAGGTTCGTTGAGGAATTTCAGGAGGCATCTTGCTGGAGCCAGTTGTGGTGGAGTGCTTGTGCTGGTGACTCAATTGAGCACAAAGCTTCTGGGATGTAGGTGAAGTAATCATTAATTCAAACTTTTTGCACCATTTCCTGTTCTCTTCATGAAAGAATTAAACCTCAAACTTAGATCTGGTTGGCTCTCATCACAGAGAAGAAAGGTTTTGATGGGGGAAAATCCCACCTCTCTTTTGGTTTTATTCAAGCTTCTTAAAGGATCTGAAGTGGATGGTGAGGACAGGGAGCCATATGAGCCTTTATGTGTGAGACCTATGGTCCCAGTGGGGAGATGCTCCAGCAATTCCAAAATAACTTTAGATACAGGCATCTCTGACCTAAATGTAAACTTTAAAGGTAAATCAAAGAAGATCAGTGGTACTGAGAGAAATGTTACCTTTGAGTGTGGGTTTCTGCTGTCTACTCTGGTAAATAAGGTAATGCCTATTTTCTTTGGATGTATTCTTGGTACTCTACAATATAATAGATTAAACTGTGAAAATGTGATCAAACAAAAATGTTCAGAGCTGTGGTATAATTGACCTATTGTGCTGGGGATTCCCTAACTAGCAGGAGAATTTAAACTCTGACTTACGGTTAGATTAGGATCATTCAGAGGCTGTGATAAGACTTCTCATCTATGTGAGAAGCTGGGTAGTGGTGGGTTGGTTCCCCATTGGCCTTCCGGGTTGTCATCAAGGAAGTAATGTCAAGGTTTCCAGTGGGTGGGGCACAGGGACAGTTCTTAGGCAGACTAGTTCTGGGGTTCCCTTTGGCTTCGGAAAGAGTTTTTGTGTCCTCCAGGCCTCATTCAGGCCCATAGTCCTGCCAAATGTTATCTATATAACATTGGAGGGCTCAGATCTGAGCTCTATTTTACTGCTTTTCCTCCTCATTCTTCAACTTTAAGGTCAAGAGTGGTGCTGAGAAAATTTGAAATTCAACAAGTGTATCAGGGATGCTGTGTGCCATGTTTGAATTAGAAAAAACAGCAATGCAAAGAGGAAGTCCAGCAGGCAGAAACACTACTTTTAGAGGCTGGGAAGAAAAATTTGTTATTTCTGTCATTTCTGTCATTTTTTTCTGTCTATGTGTTAGATTTTTTCCTGCTGTTAGACTATGTTATTTTCTTATTAAGTAAGCATTCAGAATTGTATCAGAAAAACACCTTTACTTTTTGCTTTAAAATCGAATATGCTAGCACCTTCATCAGTAGATGCCTAGCATAGTAGTGTCAAACTGCTAAAAAGCTAGCAAATTTTCCACCTAAAAATTTTGCATGAGAGGTATAGGTGGGGGAGGGGGTGTGGGAAAGAATATAAAAATAAACCTTTCAGAGGTTTTGGGTTGCTTGGTGGTGTATGTATTTTTCCATGGTGCAGGAGGTTAGAAATAGCATAGCTTTTTATGGGATTCTCAGCAGTAGCTCAAACATTTGGATTCATGGACTCAGTCCTTCTGTGTGGGTAAGGTAGCCTCTGTAGCCTAGGGTGGAGGGCAGTCCCTGGCAGAAATTTCTGACACTGTATTTGTCTGTCTTCCTGTTCCTGTTCCCCAGTTGGTGTCACCTGGATGAACAGCACTCAAGTGTAAAATGCGCTTACCAAGGTCAGGTTCTTGTGATGACTTGCCTGTGGCAACTGATGCCAGTTGTAACAGACTGAGTCTCAGCGGTTCCCACAAAGTCATATTGGTACATGTGCGAGAGTAGTCACTGGGAGTAGGAATCACGATCTGCTGTGTGTCAGACATGTGAGGTGACCTCCTCTTAAAGTCTTGATATCAGCAGGGTGGATGGAGTCTTGAAATTTGTTAGAGTTAT
Organism: Macroglossus sobrinus; assembly: GCA_004027375.1. Taxonomy (NCBI): domain Eukaryota; kingdom Metazoa; phylum Chordata; class Mammalia; order Chiroptera; family Pteropodidae; genus Macroglossus; species Macroglossus sobrinus. The sequence goes on from PVKZ01000285.1 coordinate 29,435, forward strand.
GTAATTCTTACAAATAGAGATAGTATGCCAAGCATTTCTCAAATTCAGTGCAGAAAGGAAATGGAAGGAGGCAACTACTAGGACAGAGGTTTTTAACTCCCAGGGGGCCTAGGACATATGTGAATTCCTTGAAATTATGCCTGTTCCTACAGAGAAAACCAGGGTTTAATGGGATTCTTAGGAATATTTTGACCTCCAAAATGGTTAAGATTGTTTGTAGTAGAGCATGAAATGTGAAGTTCATTTGGCTTAGAAAAATCATTTTGGAAATACAATGAGTTTGGGCATAGGGAAACATTGACAGGATTGCAGAGGACAGGCAGAGAGAGAAGGATCCAATTATAAATTGTGTAACCTAACAACACAAAAAGGGACACTTGGAGGTTTCTACTGGGGATTTTTCTTTGTAGGCTTTCTTCCTAAACTTCATATAATATTTGTTTTTATGTTAGGGATGGTTCCTGCTGGTGATTACATGAAGAGTATAGAATTCATGTACACTGCTGATGAGAATGAAAAATGGTACAGCTGCTATCTGAAAAACAGTATTTAACCATTTTTCAGTGTACAATTCAATGGCATTAAGTATATGCACAACATTGTGCATCTGTCACCACCATCCATCCTCAGAACTATTTTCATCTTGAAAAACCCAAACTTCGTACCCATTAAATACTAACTCCCAATTCCTTCAGCCCATTGCCCCTGGCAACTACCACTCTGCTTTCTGTCTCTATGAACTTGACCACTCTAGGTATCTCATATAAGTGGCATCACACAGTATTTGTATTTTTGTGACTGGCTTATTTCACTTAGCATAATGCCTTCGAGGATTGCATCATGCTTCGTAATTTCCTTCCTTTTTAAGACTGAACACTATTCTGTTGTATGGATATACTACATTTCATTTACTCATTTGTCTCTTGGTGGACACTTGGCTTGCTTCCACCCTTTGGCTATTGTGAATAATGCTGCTATGAACGTGGTTGTCTAAATATCTCTTTGAGTCCATGCTTTCAGTTCTTTCTCATCTTTTAAAATAAGCTCTCCACACTTATTTTTTAAAGCACACTCTCAATTAGACACCATTAGGAATCCAAAAGAAAGGTGTACTGAAGTGTGGAAGTGACCTACTTGAAACTACAAGATTTACAAATCTGAACTAATTGAAGGGAGGTAAAAGAATAGAATTGAAAGCTATATTTTATTGTAGAGGAAATAAATATTATTAGAGGCCAACAAGCCTCTTATACATGTTTCTCAGTGAGACATTAATCTTTAGACAAGACTCCAGAAAGCACCAGATGACCAACTTCCAGGAACAACCCACTTGGCCTGCAGTTGCTTTTGTGTCATCAGGGCTGCTGATAGGGGAGACTGTCAAGAAATATGAAGAAATGAAAAAATGGTAAAATTTCTGGTCAGACTCTTGTTTTTCCTGAAAATTATAAAAATTTTAAATTGTGACCTTTTAAGATAGTAACACATTATTTATAAGAATTCTACAAGGTTTTTATGGGAATGACTTATGACAATCATATACACTAGGATATAGTAGGAAGGTTTTCATATTAAGTTTATAGTATCAAATCATTGCAGTGCCTTCTGTGTGGTATGGCAGCTTAAAAGGGTAGGCTTGCATTTAGAAGCCTACCTATTTTGCCTCCATTTTCTTTAGTGCATGAATGCCACATCAAATCAAGAAATTAAAACGAATATGTGAGAGGATAGGTTATCTCAATCCTGGCAAACCTTGGCTTTCAAAAGTGTGTGGAGGTGTTTGTAAGTCACCATGACAAAGAAGCTATTGTTGGAAGAGGGATGGTGAGAAAATAAGAAGGATCACCACCAGTTGTTTTTGATAAAATTGATCTTTAGCACACTTACATAGAGCTCCAGCTATGTGCTAGGCACTCTACAGTAGACTTAAGCACAAAGATGAATGGGATACAGGCCCTGCAAACAGGCCTCATGATCTGATGGAGGGAGACCCGCATGTGTGCCCTTCATCAGAGTTTGCAGTAACATGTGCTTAGCACGTTGTGCTGAGGAGATCCAGGGTAGAGATATTTGTGTACACCTATCTAGGAAGTTTGTAGATACGCTCACAGAAGTGGTGACATTTCAAATGAGTCTTAAAGCATAAACTGTAGTTTTCCAAGTGGATATATGGAAGGAGAAAGCATTCTGAGCACAGGGAAAGGCTCATACAAATGCATAGATGTGAGAAAACTAACAGTGTGTTAGGGGAATAGCAAATGTGACTGGGGTGTAGGGTACTTGGGAAAGAAGGTCAGAGATAAAGATAAAGTTGGAAAAGAAAGCTGGAGACAGACCATAAAGTATTTGAATGTTGTGCGTAGATTATCTTGCAATGAAAGGAGCACCAGTTTGGGCTTCTCAGGGATGACGTTATTAGATATGTGTTCGGGAAAGTCGAATCTGGGCAGGATGGAGGGGGAGAGCCAGAAAAAATAATGAGGAGCTTCTTCCAGGACAGAGATGAAAAGGCCTGAACTAGGCAACAGTGACAGAGAAGAAGGCCTGGAGTAGAGAAGACTTGGCTGTGCTCATTGAGCCAATGTGACTTTCATAATGACTTTTGGCTTTCGTCTTTGGTAAATGAGATGATGGTATGAGCTGAGATAGGTGACCTAGGAGGTGGAGCTTACTCAGGGTGAGAGTCCTTGACTGACAAGGCTAGGACATCTGTGGAGAGATTGCTAGACATTGTTAGACAGCAGTCTGAGGCAGGAGAAGTTGTGACAAGATGGAGATTTGAGAGTCATCAACATTTGGTAAGATTATCCCAAAGGTGAAGAACAAATAAAAGAGCAGATCTTCTGAAAAGGACATGAAAGCCACAAATATATAACTTTGTCTTATAGTGATGATAATGTATTGTCTTGTCAAGTTTTTGTCTATTTTTCACAAGTTGTCAGAACAGTGGTTAAACTTTAACATTTAGTAATGTGTATTCTTTTAACTCATTAAGATAGCCTTGGAGATTTTCCTCTTGGTATACCCATTATCTAAAGTACTTCCTGTCTACACCTGGATGCCTTAGGCTTGTTGCAACTCACACTCACTCTTGTATATATCATCTAAAAAAAATTACCCCAAATAGTTCATATTATATTTAGCCTTAAAGTTGGGTGATTTTGGCCAGTGAACTTATGGTTTCAAAATTCCATGACCTAACATCTTGCTTTCTTCTTATAACTATTCAGAAGTACTTTTAAAAATTTTATCCCATTTGTCAAGCACACATGAATAAAGCTGGAAAGATTTCACTATTGATATTCTGCCATTAGAAATTGGGAACATTCAAAAGCTTTGTAATCAATCTTTCACAAATGCATTTTAATGAATATTACTTTATTAATACATGATCAAAGGTAAAGATAAAATGAGTTTTGTGTTCTCTGTTTCCTGGGTTGGATTTCACATAGAGATGTGAAAAAATTAGTTCTTGCTTCATTTTGGGAGGTGGGTGAGGTGATTGGGACATCTTTTGGATAAATAATCTACTCTTGGCCTGTGTGTACTTGTTACATTCTTGTCTCATGCCCTGGCTGTGATGATTTGACTTTGTCGAGATAGGCTCCTACATTTTCTCATCATCTGCTCTCACATTACAGAGGGACACCCAGATTCTTCTTATTATTACTATTCTGATTTTAGATGGAGTAAGTGTGGTTGAGTGGAGAAACACTTATTATGAGGAATGGGTTTAGTGTAAGTTAAAATCATATAATTGAATATTTATTTCAGAGAAAATGCTGGCAATTAATATAAATTTTCTGCAACTGAGTACAATTAATAGAAGATTGATTAAAGAAACACTGATGACATTGGTTTAATGCAGAGAAAAATGTTAAGAACTTTATATCACAGAAGTCAAAGAGATTAAGGCAAAATGTACCTGCATAGCTAGTTTAGTTTAATCATTTGTTTTTAAAAGTTTTTAGAAAATCTAGAAGCCATCAGATAAATGACCATGTTTTATGATTATCTCCAAAATGATTACTCTATTCCATGAAGAAGATAGAATGGGAGTAATTATGAATTTAGATTCCTCTCAAAAATTGAACTGAAGATATACTTCTCTAGCAATTCTTATTGTGTCCTTATTGTGGATTTTATTAATGAAACATAGCTGTTTTACAGTTATTCAACAAAATGTAAGTAGAATATAACCAAGAATAAAATGGGCAAATGCCCCAACCTCTATTTCAGATAACTAAAGTGAAATAAACTCTTTTCAACCACCTTTATCATGTTAGCCCAAATAACACCAATAAAGGTTTGTTCTACATCTATTTAAAGGACAAGAGTTTATTGAAATTGAAAGATTTACTTCGGCCATCCATTTTAGGTTTTTTAAAACTAGAATTTAACTGATGCTAGGAATAGATATACAGCTTTGGCCATTTCACAGTAAAACATCCTTAAATGATATAGTTTAAATAATCTTAAAAAAGGATCCATAAAGGAATTAGCACAGTATTGTGACTACAAATGAAAAATACTTTAGAAACCACTGCTACAAGGTGAATCGAGGGCTATAATAACAATCCTACCAACCTTTGCAATCCACCAACACACTTTCTGCCCTTGGAGGACACTAACAAAACGGTAATGATACAACTATTGCTACTCTGTCCTACTTAGCAGCACTTAAAACACCACATAGGAAAAAAAATAAAGACCTGGTCTTTGGCAGAAGCATCAAAATACCATGTAAACAGTAGCCTCTGAGCCTCTGGACATTTTGGCAGTTGGAGGCTTTTAGAAACACCAGTTGGACCTCATGAGGAACTCAGGCTCTGTTCTGCTTTGCGATAATTCAGAATGCTCCAGTGCTTAGTATTTTCCACATTATTGTAAGGGTCGCAACACTAGATCTGTTTAGTAGTTGTTTTAAATATACTCTGACTTATATTATTCTGAGTTCTAAAAGTAAAATAATTTAGTTCCACAGTACATAATGGTTTACTTCTTAGGGACTTGAATCACATCATATTCATTTTCTCATTTGTCCCTATCATATAGATGGATAAACTGAGGGAATAAGAGATTATGTGAGGCACATAATAGCATTTGTGATAACTCTTACAGTGTTAGAGGTATTAATAGGGTATTGTAGATTACAGCACATTGAACAGTTCAAGGATTCATAGAGGCGTAAATATAAGATTTAGTACTATTAGTTAGCTAATCGTCTACTCACTTAACTTTAAACTTTTCAGGAGTGTCATCTCTCTTTAATTTAGACAGTTTGTCGTTGTCTTAGAGAACTCTGCTTACCTGCAAACTCAGCTGTGCCCAGTTCTGAGCCATGGAGACTGTCAAAGAGAAACAGTTATGGGGAGAAGAACAGTTGGACTGCAGACTACTGGATGTAAACTATTCCATGCTAAAGTTGGGTGCTTGAGCTTGTAGGAATAAAAAATCATGCTCAAGAATAGCCTTTCTCTTTCACTGAAGCATTATTTACAATAGCCAAGATAATGGAGGCAACCTGGGTGACCATCAATGGATGAATGGTACATATATACAATGGAATAGTACTCAGACAGAGAAAAAGAACGAAATCTTGCCACCTGCAACATATGGATGGACCTAGAGGGTATTGTGCTGACTGGAGTAAGTCAGACAGAGATAGACAAATGATTTCACTTATACGTGGAATCTAGAGAACAGGATAAATGAACAAAAACAACCTCATAGATACAGAAATCATTTTGATGGTTGCTAGATTGGGGTGGGGGTTGGGGGATGGGTGAAGTGGGGAAGGGATTAAGAGGTACAAATTGGTAGTTACAAAATAGTCATGGGGATGTAAAGTGTAGAATGTGGAATATATTCAGCAGTATTGTAATAGCTGTGTATGGTGTCAGATGGGTACTGGATTTATTGGAGTGATCACTTTGTAAGTTTCATAAATGTGTAATCACCATGTGGTCCTCCTGAAACTAATATAACATCGTATGTCAACTATAATTGAAAAAGAAAAAGAATACTTAAGGAAGAGCCATACTCTATCTTAGCCCTTCATGTGAATATTGGGGGAATCACATGAGAGGTACACCAACCTGTGGGGGAAACGCTGGGACAAGACTGATTCTTGGCCCAGTGTGTGTACCTTTCCCACATCCAGTGTGTAGTTTTTATATACATTGGTAGATGTGGTGGGCTCAGGAACTGGGTTCAGCTACACCACTGGGAAAGACCTTCAGTCTTCCTGAATATGGCCAGAGGAGCAAGCAGGGCCCTGACAGTTGATGCCTCCTCTTTTGGGTGGGTGGAATCCATTCCTGCCACTGATTATCATCAGACTGGATGACTTTGTTTCTCCATGATTCTCAAGGACCTTAGTCTCATGATTCTTAAAGAGAAAGAGGGACTGATGATTCCTTTCTGTTCATGGTTCTCCATAGAAAAGTTTTAATACTTTGGGTGCCTCAAATGTTTAGCTTGTAGTCAGTGTGATAGGTAATTCTTTGTGTCAACTTGACTGGGCCAAGGGGTGCCCTGTTTTAACATTTCTGGGTGTGTCTGTGAGGTTATTTCCAGGTAAGGTTTATATTTGAGTTGATGAAGTTGGTATAGTTTTCCCTTCCCAGTGTGGGTGGATATCATCCAATCTGTTGAAGGCCTGAATAGAATAAAAGGTGGATGAATTTGCCCCTGGTGCTTTAGATTTTGGCATTCTACAATCTTAAATAGTCCTGAAGCCATGAGAACACTATCCAATTTCTGCTTGTCCAGAAAAATTGCTAGCTATTAAAGATTCCATTTATTTGCTTTCTTCAATTTTCTCTTTTTTCTTTATTCATTCTCCAGGCAGATATTTTAAAAGTAATACATATTTGGGTTTGTTTAAAGCATCATTTTATGCCTTATTCCAGTACTAGTATGTACATATTTTCTTTTTTGATAAGTAAAATCAGGAGATCTTGATAGTTCTGTTATCTACCATTGGATGTGTGGCTTACTCCTTATTTGTGGATAGCAGCAAAATACTTAGTAAGATATAAAACTAATTAGAAGTCAAGCACTGGGTATATTCTGAGAAGAAAAATTAAAAAGTCTTTTGTTTCTAAATTTAAACCATAGCTGATTTATACCGAATCTTCACCTCTAAGGTAAGCCTATGAAAATATAAGAAGGTGTACATAAAGACCATCATTAACAGCACCAGTGACCAAATGTGGAGTCCTTGCTCTGTACCATGGCTTCCTGAGGGAAAATTGGCCCAAACAGAGGTCAGATTTGAATCTGTTATGACTTATGGCGATTTTAATTTCCTGAGACTGAACTATTTTCTGAGCTATTTTCTCAGTTTACAGGCAGTAAAACTCTAAATGAATCTTAAATGAACTGTTAATACTGGTTGTTTGGGTCTCTGAGTCACAGCAAAATTGCCCCTCAAGAAAGGATGTCTGAATAGTGGTATACATATCCACTGCTCTTTCCTTCCTCCCGTGAGCCAGTCTGTTTCTGCTGACGTCTTTACACCTCTCCCACTGAGGCTCAATCTGTTATGCTCTGGAAAACAAAATGATAAATGATATAATCATCAGCAAAGCCCTCTCTGCCACCAAGAGGGCCATCTGAATGCAAGATCAGTTTTTAGTTTTTTTATTGCTTTTATAAATTCACTCATTTGTTAATTCAATAAATAATATAAAGTACATGTTGATTGAAACTATAAACTATTAGTCCTGATGAAACTATAAATTATTAGTCCTGATACAGCCTTTTATAAATTGTGTTCTACAGTTGTATAACCTTAGGCTCAGGCCACTGCGGTGATTTGCTCGTGATTACAGATCAGGTAATGGAACTACAAAGACCAGACTCAGGTCTCTGGTCCATTGTGTACCTTTCACTTCATCACAGGTTAAGTCCTTTTTTTTCTCTGATGGCAAACTCTGTAGACTGGCCTGGTCTGAAATGAAGCTGATTTATTCCAAACTTAACTAAGATCTTAAGAAACTTAGGAACAATGAGGATCACATTTAATATTTATGTGCTGTATCTCTAAGTTCAACTCCTGAATTTTAACAGAGCAATGTTTTCTGAGGAATAAAAATGTTCCATTTCATGACCAATGTAATTTCTTCTGCATTCGTAAGCTTATAATTGTTTTTTTTTTTTTGAAAATTGTCCCTTTTATGCTTGACATTGACTGGGTGTCCCAAGCAGAGGCCACTGCATAGGGAGTTTCCAGTTTACCAGGGAAATATACCCCCAAATCTATTGGGCTAGCTAATTAGATTACTTTTTGAGCCAATCAGATGAAATTTTGGAAAATGTTCCAGTAAAACAAAAATTTTCCTTCTGTACTATCAAAAAGAAGTGCTAGATATTGGATGTTTTTAATCTAGTGCATTTGTCGTGTGCCATCCAAGGGCTCAGTATGTGACAAGTAAACACAATGGGATTCAGAAGTTTCCTTGCCTCAAGTAGCTATTTGGCTGCTGTTTGAATGGTGGAATGGGTAGAGATAATGATAAAGCATTTATGAAGGCCTGATGTTTTTCTTTATTCATTGTCTTAGGTGTTTCAAAAGCACCTGGCAAACAGTAACAATAATTTTGGGTGCACCTTGATGTGAACATAGATTACCTGTGGGTTGGCTGCTGACATTATTTCTGGGTGTGTTCTGTGCATGTTTGTGTTTCTGAGACCCATACTCTATTCCTTTTGCTTTCTCCAGCTAATTCAGATGATCGTATGACTCAAGATGACCATAGGTCAGGAAAACATGAGTTATAAAATCTTTGTAGCATCTAGAAATATTCTAGACATTCATCAGTCTTTAGACTCTGGGATAGCCTTCACATTTTGGGTGTTTCACCTTGAAACATCTCTAATAACATTTTGAGAAAAGAGAGAGGACACTATTGGGGTAAGTTTTCTCATGCTCTGTTCTACTCCAAAATTTGTAATGGAAATGTTGAAAACCTTTAAAAATCATGCCTTCAGGTAAAGAAATTGAAGCATAAGTGAGTCACGCAATTCATTGAATGTCATTTGAATGTCATGAGGCATGGAAGATGGAGATTTTTTGGTTTCTGTTTTCTCCACCTGATTTAACAGCACATTGTTTTCTAGTTATTACATGGAGGATTTATTTTGCAACAAATGAGGCAGCAATAAGCTGCCTTCTGTTTTGTTGGGAGATCAATGGTCCTGTTACAAGTTTTTTTTTTTTTTATTTATTACCCCTTTACTTGTTCCTTGGTAATTCTAGGGTACAAAAGCCACTGATGAGAAATCTGGGATCTTTCCAATGCCAGGGATACTTAGGAATGGGATAGTGACAGAGGCAGTGTGGAGATCAATTCTGGGTGTGGGTGAGGATGTTCTTGAGGCAGCTGTGCTGTAGTTTGGGGGCTTGGGCACCCCAATCAGAGGAATACTGTGAACGTTCAATGTTGACTCCTTAACTTTTAAGAATGACACATGATGAAGACATAAACCTGAATCACTGGTTTGTATCTTGGCAAAATTAGAATTTTTTTGATAATCTTTGAAACATTGGAACTTAGATTACCATTTCTTGTAATTTGGTTTTACGTTCCCTCTGTGGCCTCTGTAGAATTAAATCCGTTTTTCATTTTTAGAAAACTGATTTTTTTTTTGTGGAGATATTAATTTAATGGAAGGAGCAAAGGGAGAAGAGACATTATTTATAGGTTGCTGCTGGGAAGCTTTTGCCATATAGACAAACTGTAGCTGATCTCATCTGTTAGTGTATGTGTGTGTTTTCTCTAAGTCAGCAATAGTTTGACTGTGATTATTTTATGGTTTCTGTTTCCCCTCTCATCTCTGAACAAATACTGAAATTATTCAATTAAATTTAGATGCATGAAGAGAACACCTACTCATGTAGAAGTTAGGCAAGCATATGCAAATCATATACAAATGAGCTGGCTGGACTTTAAGATTGTATTACACCAGCATTTCATTGCCATCACAGAAGAAATATGGGAGTACAGTTATCTTATGTTTCTTTTTTTGAATTAAATTATAACTTTTAGGATAGTTGATCTTTTAAAAAGTGGCTACCTCACTAACTAAGAAGTCTTGGATGAATTTCACCTTCCTTCTTCATTTCTTCACATTGCATGTGAATTTTTAGGTGTTAGTATTGCCTCATTAGTCATTGTTACCTCTGCTGAAAATCCTTTGGAGCTACTTTTAAAATTTACCTTTAAACTTTTTAAAAAAAATGTTGCATTTTACCTTGTTTTAAGTCCCAGAAAATCATATGTTAATGACACTGTCTAAGCTAGGCCTATCATCTTTAAAGATCTTGTAGGAGTCAGGCTCATTGGCTTGAGTGGGCTAGAGGAATCCTTTAGTATAAGTTCTGTGATAGCCCTAAATTTGTGCTAAATCATTTCTGAGGTTGGGATGACAGATTTATTCTAGTGGTTCTCCTTTTTAAGCTCTGGCTATTTAACTTTAATTCTATAAAGTCAGCTGAGAATTCTACACATTAAATGCTAGTTTCTACCTATGATGAAAGAGCTGATGATGGTCAAGGTGACTGTCACTTTGAGGTTGTAGTCTGGGAGCACATCAGAAGGACTTGACTAGAAATGGCTTAAATAAGAGATAATTATGATAAATGATCTCTTCTTAAAAATTCTTAAATCACTCAATCTGAACATATAGCAAGAGATTTTTGTTATCAAAAAAAGATGACATCTGTAGCTTAAAGCTGTTAATAGGAGATCAAGTTATATAATTTTCTTTAGAACTGAAAGGGACCAAAGCTATCATATATATTCAAAAACTTCAATTACAAGTGAGGAAATAGAAGTCAGAGAAGTTAAGTGATTTGCTGAAGGTCAGACCCTTAAATTGGTGGACTGAGTCTTGAAGTGAGAACCCTTTCCTGAAGCCTGTGCCCTTTTAGACCTTGTTATGCACAGGAGGATGTAAATGAAGGATGTCGTAAGGTCTGTTGAAAATTATGTTTGCACACATTTTACATCATAATTGGTATTAGGACAGCCTTTTTTCTTGCCAACCCATTGTGTAGAATAGTAAAAAATGTTAATTTTTTTGGTTTGGTCCAATATGGAATGGCTGAGAGATTGTTAGTAGAAGAACTGAGAAATTGTTCTACTTAGAACAGATATAATAGTGAATGCTGTTAGATTTTATTTTTATAGTTAGTCCTTAGATAATGCTCAGGAACAAAGAGAGCTTTGGTGATTGACTGGTTAGGTTTAGGGACATGTATAAATATTTTGTAGTAGCCAAACAATGAATTTCAAGCATTTAATTTGTAGGCAAACCTTTCTTGTCTTGAAAGTAATGAGTTGTGGAATATTTGTTTGCAACTGAAGAATTAAACCAGCAGCTTTTCTAAGGGAAGTTGCTTAAACAAAATTATCAACAGTAGTGAGGCCCCTGTTAGCATCTGGACTTAACAGAAGCTTGAGATATTTACTTTACTCTCTTGCTTGGAAATTTTCCTCATTTTGGAGCTTGTCCCTCAACTTCCGAACGTGTATAACCTTGCATGGTTATGTGAGAAGTTCATGATCTTTGGAGGCAGATAGACCTGGGCTTGATTTTGAGGCCTTTTACTAGTTATGTTACCTTGAGTAGTTCCTTAGCTTCTTTGCATTTCAGTTTCTTCTTCTATAAAATAAAATGAGATAATACCTGAAACTCACATAAGATTTTTATAGAGTTGTGAGAGATATTATAAATTAAGTGTCTGGCTTTTCGTGCCCTTTCATGATACATTATTCACTCTTAAAGTTCTCTCATGGGCACTTGTTTTTCATTTTGCTGCATGTTTTGAAAGGAAATTATCACCCTCTTTGATAAGAGAAGTCTCCGATCCCACATGGTGAATGTTCATAGAGGGGAGTGTTGGAACTGAGCAACTCTGGGGCTCTGAGGGTCTCTACACCTTGGAGGGGCCTTTGCTTTGCTGACCTGCAGGTGGAGGAAGGGAGGTGCTGCACCCTTTGGTGTTTTCTGGCCCAGTAGATGTCATACAGCCCTTTCTCTAGTGTCCTGTAGAGGGCTGGGACAAATCAACCCTTTTTTGGGGAGCTCCCTCATAAACACAGGGACATGATTGAAGAGAAGAATCTGTTCCAGTTATTGAAACATTGTTTTCTAAACTCCAGAGCCATGATATCAGTGCCTGAATTTCAAGTATAGAGTTTCTACCAGGCCTATCTGTTATATCTAAGATGATGGACAGGCCTTTCTTTGATTGTTCAGACCAGAAGGCAAAAGGACTGGGCTAGGGTTTGGACTAAATCTGAAAGTAGAATGGGACCTGTCCTATTTGTAAGTGCTGACGGGGAGGCGTCCCTGGAGCAAACATATGGTGGGCCACACAGGGGAACCTTGGTATGAGAGGCTCAGCATAACCATGGGGGAGTCAAGTGGCTGTGGAGGGACAACCTTCCTGTCAATGTTCAGGGGAAGGGCTCTGGTCCCAGGGTGAGATAGGGCAAGAGTGAAGGGGCAGTTAGCTTTTTAAAACAGCAGAGGCCTCCAGCATCAATCAATAGGAAGTTGGCATTCTGTAGAATCTGGTAGAAATTCACTGGCATGAAAGGCCAGGGAGCTTGGGTAAAAATTCACTTTGATCAGAATAGCTCTAGGGCACAGCTCTTGGGTCTAGTTGGCAATGACAGTACTTGCTGCTGAGCACCTGGAATGCAGCAGTCTAGTTTAAGTCCATCCTGAGGCCTGGACAGGTAAAACATTAGTGGGCCCCATTATCACACTCTGGGAAAGCAGAAGCCAGTTAAGTCATATATAGTTTTAACATGTGGGCTTGTTCAGAATTACTTCATTCTAGAAATTCTGGGGGAAGATCATTTTCATAAACTGGAACCAGTTAGTATAGGAACAACAGAGCAATTTTCCCAATCAGCTGCACCCCACTGCTGTGGACAATAGATGTGTGTGAGTGACTATGGAAGATAATGTTGAGCCAGATTCTCTGGAAATTAACAAATTTTAGTAGAAGTAGTGGAACATTTTAAGTTTATGGTGAGCTTGTTTGAGATCTTAAAGCAAAAGCATTTTTAAATCTTTCTTTAGAGTTTTATCTTTAATACTTGCCTCTTCCTCACAGTATTCAGGTAAATGGATAATGGTGCCCTCCCCGCCGCCCCATCTCCCTTTTCAGAAACTCCGGCTTCAGAGAGAGAAGTGCTGACTCTCAAGTGGTCTAGGGAGTCAGTCCTGGATTAGAGATTAAAGCCCTCTGTGATACAACTTTTAGTTTTTAGTAGTGAGACCAGACTGGCATGACAATGACAAGTGAACTTCAGGAAGATGTTTAGACTTGTGTCCTCCATACAGATATTGGTGGTGAAGGGTATTTTAGGGTTCCCATATATGGGTGTAGAAACAAAGAGGAGTCCAGTGCCCTTGGGCTCCTGGAGAATGTGTTCCCTTCAAAAGAAGGAGCAGGTTGAACAGCTGTCTACCTGTGTTCACCTGATGCCTACATAGATCAGCCTCTCACAGTTAAGTTGCTGGCTCTGTGTGAAGAAAGAATGCCTGCACTTGAGAAATAGGAACAGCTGGTCACAGCCCATCTGGCTCTACCCAGTCAACGGCAAGTCTTGGCTTCTGAGGATTCTGCCTTTCCTAGCCGTGGCTTCTGGTCCTTGATTGTCTCTGGAGAGGTGTGGTTTTAAGGTTCAGCAAGTGCTTTCTTACAGGGTGGGGTTTGTTAAGAGCTCAGAGGGGAGACTGTGGCTTTTCTTCCCATGCCCCACCTGTCCCTCTTGATGAGGAATGGATGGTTGTAGTGGGAGTTTGAGCCCTGTGGGGGAGGGGAGGGTGCTAAAGCGGGAGGGGCAGGCTCTGTTCTGATGGCCTTTTGTCCTAAGGGCCTGATGTCCTTGCCATCAGCCACTAAGGAGGGCTGTGATGTGGGGACTGGTTACTCCTGAGGTCAGCTCTCTTACTAGGCCTGTCCCAGTGGTGATGCCTGTTTATTATTTTGGGTGGATGTGTGAGAATTGACCTTGAGATGAAAACTCAGGTGACAGCAGGTTGAGGGTATTTGGTACCTTAATTTCATCTTTATATTATCAACCATCTTACCCAAGAATTTCTTGGTTGTATTAATGTTAAACAGGGTTGTCCATGTGAGCAAAGGGAATGCAGTGTGTTTTATTGTAACAAGAGATCTAGACTGCTGCGGACTTCTCTCTGGAGACCTCTCTGCCTGATCTTATATTTCTAAGTCTGAACACCTCTTATGATCAGAGATGGGGTGTGCTAAGGATGAAGGTATGGTGAACTGGGAGCTGGCAACTAGTTCAGCTCTGAAACCAGTTGGCAACTAGCTGCATGACTTTGAACAACTCATCTCTCAGAGCCTCAGAATCCTCACCCATGAGTTCTTGAAGAAATGTGTGTGTTTTCCATGTTTATATCCTCAGCACCCAGCATGTGCCTGGCTGGAATAGGTGCTCAGCAAATGTTTGCCTAACCAATGAAGGGGAAAGGCCCCAGAGCTTAGCCTAGGGTTTGTTCAGAGAAATGCTGGTCTTAGAAGATGGGCAAAAGAAAAGATTCTCCAGTCAACTAACTTTGTAAATGCTACCTGTTATATCCCTTTCTTGGAGATCTTAATGCATCTTCAGAATATTAGAGGACCTGAGAAGTCCTGCAGTAAGAAAACCTTAGTGTTGTTAAATCTAGAATTTCCTAAACTTATTTGACCTCAAAATATTCTTTTTCTCTAGTAAGCCAGGATGAACTTTTGCTAAGCCAGATGACCTTGACAGAGACTTCCTGCTGGAACATTTTAGAATCTGAGAGCAGGACTGGAGGATGAGACATATTTAGAGGGGTAATAAGGAGATAGAAAGTTTAAGTTTAGGGCATGTGTATGTGTGTGTGCATGTGTGTTTGTGTGTCTGTGTGTGTGTCTAAACAGGGCTCAAACTTCAGATCCTAAAATTAAACTTTGTAGGCCATGCTCTGAACTCACAGCACTGACAGGTACCTTGGGTGAGGTTTTTATCTTTTGAGCTGAACTCCCAGATGCGGAGAGAGGTGTTCCTCTTGTCCTTAAGGAATCCAGGACAGTGGCACAAAATGACCATGTTTCTGTCATGCTCATGCACTTTTTCTGTTTTTGTCTCCAGCAGATTGTAAGTTCCTTGAAGGCAGAATTCTAATCTAAACTCTGTAAAATTCTCTTAGCACTGTGGCTGGTCCTGGGCACTTGTGACTGGTCTTTTGCCAACATGGAATAAGTGAAGGTACCAAAAGACACTGTGTAGGGATTTGGTTTATTCTGTCATCTTTCTTTCTCTGAAGGGTCTGAGATGGGTGCCACTAGGAGGGCAAGCAGGAGAGTCCCCTTCCAGCAAAAGTGGGTGTGTTTGGTGATGCTGGAGGACTTGCCCAATCATGGCTGGTCAGCTCTCCCCTGACAGCCCTCTGTGCTCTCTGGGGTCCCAAAGTTTCTCTCCACCAACTTTCCCTCCCAGATAAGAACATATTAATGTGATTATGTTTAGAAGCTGAAGCATTTGAATAAATCAGATGCTTTTGCCCAACCCTAGAATAAAAGCTGTAGTTATTTTAACAACAACAACAAAATCCTGCAGTCTTCAGCTATTTCTGGATGTAGACTGGTAATTAGCATGCCATTTGTAATTTGTTGCTTTCTCCGGCTATTTGTTTCCTTGTTCCAGTACAGCCCAGTTTTATTTCATTTTGGAAATGTAATTTTGTGGAGACCTGTAAAATGCCATCATGAGATTAATGGTTTTCTATAGCCAAAGTTTGCCAAACCCAGTGTTTGCAGTTCAATTATTAGTCTTCAGCAGTTCTGTGGAGGGGAGTAACAACTTGCTAGGATGGTATTTAGTTTCCAAGAAAACTGTTAAAAGCAACTGCTTTAAGAAGGATTGATGCCACCCTAGGAAAATGATACATTGAGAAAATAGGTAATTTTGGGATAGGTTAAGGAAGCTTACATTGCTTTAACTGTTGTAGTATTATTCCTGGGAGATATTTCACATTTTTAGTTTACATATTTACTGATGTACATGGAGGTGAAATGCAGATGAATGCCTTTTGGGAATCTATACTGCTGGAATGAAGGGAAAATGTTTGCGGTGGTTCCTGTGATGGGACACGTGGATGAGAAGGCTCCTGGAACCCCCCTGTGGTCTCTCTGGCAGGACTTCATGCTTGCTCTCCAGCTGCAGAGGAAAGAGAAAAATATGCGTTACTGTTTCTGTTTTGGAGTGCTGGGGCCTGCTGTTGACTGTAAAATGAGAACTTGGCCATGGTCCAAAAGGAAAGCTTTTGGTTCCTTCTTTTTAGAAAGATTTATTGGGGGTAGCCTTCAATGAATAGATTGGTTCTCTAGATTTCTCCAGTAGTGTGGGCTGTCTCTTTCTGTCTGCTCAGTTGACCCTTGAGTTGCCAGCAGTAAAGGTGCAAGGCGGGTGGGAGGGTCGTGTAAGGAGGGCATGTGTTAGGCAGCACGCCGGACAGGGTCTTGATTCCTGGCTGGCTGTCTTGGGGTTACCGGTGTGTCTTCTCATGTTCACTGAGGGGGAAAGAGATTAACTTTGCCCTCTGAGGACTTAGCTTTTGATTAATAAAAAAAGAAGTTATTTTATGCATGAGCTAAAATCTTTCTGAACGAATCCGCCTGCCCCTCATTCCCTAAGGTGCTACAAAAGAGGAAGGAAGCAAAAAAAAAAAAAAGTGCCAGACAAAATAAAACTCTCTTGTGAATGGGAAGCACATGTATTGTTCTATGGATCTCTTTATAAAAGGGCTTAGATAGATGAACCCAAGATTCTAATAGTAAAAGAATTAAAGTGGTCCTAATTGTTCCCTAAGGTGCGATAATAAGAACTAGCATGAATTGTCAGAGGCCAAGGAGCCGTACAGAACCTATGGCCTGAAATGTCATTAGACAGTGCAGTTTATTAAGCAGTGAAGACCATGGAAAGTAACTTTAGCAAATTTTAGGTTAAGGTAAACAGCTGGAAGCATTCATCTTGTACTGTGCGGGGCTTCCATGCTCAGCTCTAGTCTTGGTCGCTGTTGTCCAAGGCATTGGACCTTAGATATCCCTGGAGATATGACACACTACAGGCTGTGTGTCAGACCACCTGGAAGAGTGCCAGGGGAGAGGCTAGGTTTATCTACTACAGGTTTAGGAAAGTGGATTCCATCTATTTTAGTTTCAAATTATGATATTTAAGAATAATTTTTTGAAACTTCTTGTCACAGAAACAGACTTGAGGATAAAGGATTGGTAAACCAAGTACTGTGAGAGGAGAATATTAAGAATCCTTTGAGGATGGGGAGGCATATACAATATAGGACATGAAAGAATCATCTGAGGAAGGTAGACTCATAGTCTTCTTATGCTGATATGGAGTGTAGTATGAAAGACAGCTATCATGTCATATTTAAACAACTATTATTATTTTATTTTTGATTAGGTAATTTCATCACATGGTTCAAAAATAAAATCAATTATCAAAGCTATTCATTTAAAAGTTGACTTCTATCTTCTCTGTCCTTGCCCTTGTCTTCATTATCACTGTTATTAGTTTCTTATATACATTTCTAGAATTTCCTTATGCATTTATAAACAGATATGAAAATACATAAACTGTCACCACTCTCTATTTATAAAAAAGCTATCATATTTATTTTCCTGCACCTTGTGTTTTGTATTTGATATGTCTTGGAGATCCATCCACATCAGCCCATAGAAAGCTTCTTTCCTCTTTCCTCCTTTCCTGTTTTCTCCTCTCCCATATGCAGCTGTCTGCTGTCCCGTTTAATAAATTTATTGAACTAGTCCTCTACTGATGAACATTTGACTTATTTTCAAATTTTGCTTATATAAATAAAATACAATGAGTAACATATTTTATTCCATTGTACTTAATTATGTGCAAATGTACCTTTAGGATAAATTTCCAGAACTGAAATTATCAAGTCAAAGAGTATTTGCATTTGTAGTTTGGGTTAATGTTGCCAAGTCTCCCTTCTTGGGGGCTGTACCAGCAATAGGTGAGGGTGCCTGTTTTACCACATTCTCAGCAATAGACCATTTTACCACATTTTTGGAGTTCACCCGCCTTCTAGGTAGAAAATGTTATCAAAATATAGTTTTAATTTACATTTCTGTTATTATGAGTGAAGTTACGCATATTTCACATGATTATAAATGCCATTTACTTTTGTGGATTGTTGCACTTTTTGACTCTCATGGATTTCTAGGAACACTTCCTGTATTAGGGAAATATAGACTTTGTATTAAAACCTGCAAATAATGTTTTCAGCATTTGTCATTTAACTTTGGTTTTTTACCAAGTTGATGTTTTTGATGTTTATGTGGTTATATTTATCAATCTTTTCTTTTGTGGTTTCTGGATTTTGAGTCATAGTTCAGAAGAAATTTCTTCCATGGCTTTAGAACCACATTATTGTTTAGGACTAACTGGTTTTAGAGATTATGTTAGCTTTTGTTTTCAAAACCCCAAAATAACACAAATTTTTCAAATTATACTTGCTTTTTGTTTCATGCACTGTGCTTTTGTCCTTTCTTCTTGACTTTATTTAAAATGATAAGATGTACTTACATTTTTCCATTCTGATAACTGGAAATAGATGGTAGTTGCCACTCAAAGTGGAAAAACTAAGGGCATACTGTCAGTTGGGGTGGTTTAGATTTGTCAGAGGGCTATACTTGGCCATAAGGCCTGTGAGTGACTTGGTCTTGCTTTCTACGCACACTTGGCATGGGACATGGACTGTCATGGGAGAGACATTTGGCTCTCCTGGGAAGTAGGGTATGGCTTTGAGTGTTACTCTAGAGAGTATCTCAGAATGCTGGTAACAAATACTCATTCAAGTTGCCTTGGGAATTCATGAGTTGGATGAGGGTTTAGCCAATGAAAATTGAATTCTAGGTAGGTTGTTTTCTGTGGATTCTGGTTTCAGTTGCTCTTGCAAGTAATTTAAATGTGCTAAACCTTTTATGTTTATTACTTACAATTTTGTTTTTCTTTGCGTGAGTCTCTTGAATACTTGGGGGTTGGTTTGTGGGGAGGAGTTTTATAGGACAGAGCACTCCATCTCCTATGGGCTCTTAATAATCATGTATTAAAGATGTTAAAGACCTTTAAAAAACAAAATAGAGTCAGCCAGAAAAGTGTTTGCTTAGACCTTGATCACTTGAAATAAGATCTTATATATGATCCATCTTTATGAAGTAAGCATTTTCTGACTTGGGAGATGGGCAGAGAGTGGGGTCTGAGGGACACAGGAAGTGATACAGGAATGGTGGGACTTTGGGATTACTGCCTTTAAGACTGAAAAACACTAGGTAGTTCCATGCTTGCCTTTCTGAAAAGTGATTTGTTGAGGACTCAGCCTTTCCTTGCTGGAGCTATTATCAGCTTATACTGGCATGATTTTTGTCAGTTATAGTATGGCCATCTTACTATACTTGTTGGTTATCAGGAGGCTATTTTAGCTGTATGCCATTTAAGCAAATATAATGACAAAGCAAATGAAGGTAATTTCTCAGTCTTAGGCCTTTATTCCTCCCATAGTACAGCCAAAACTAAATTCTGTACACAGTGAGTCTTGGCCGTGCAGTCGCTAGTTACACAGGTGTAGATGAGCAAGCCTGTGATTTATCCTCTTCTACTACCTCCTCTTACTCCTCTTTTCCTGCTGTCCTTTATTCAGCATTTGTCCACTGGTGAGCAAATTTAGGCAAAGTCAATAGAATTCAGGATTAACAATTTTGCTGAGGACAGCACCTGAGGCAGCAGCAAATTTTAAGGGCTCAGAGGAGGAAGAGATGCTCGTGAGGGTGTCAGAGACCATTGATGGTCAGAGTGAGACCAGGAGAGTGGAGTCTTGGTAACTATGGAGGACAGACAGGTACTTGTCAGCACATCAGATGCTTCTGAGAGGTCAAATTAGATTGGGAGTGAATGATGCCATTGGATTTAGAGTTAAGAATGCATTGGAGAGCTTTGCCAGAGCACTTTTTGAAGCTTGGTCATAGGATGAAAAGTGAACATTCTGCTCTGTTTTATAAGTTCCTTCCTCACAGACACTATTAAATGGAAAGCTGACCCACAGGAGACAATTGTTCATTCAAGAGTATCTGTGCCATATAAACTACTCCATAAACTGTCACTAAGTTGTTGGGTTTGCTGGTGTGATATGCAATTCCTATGTGACTAACCTCTAACTAATTGCTAATTGTGAAATTTAAAAAAATAATTTCTATGTTTCTATTTGAGATTTATCAGGACACTCAGAAGTGATATGGTGGTGGTGCTGGTGGTGTGGTTATTGCCCTTCTTTGTGACTGAAGCCATGTGGCCTTCATTCTATAGGGCCCACCTTCTCCAAAGAATTCAATCACTGAACTTAGAACTATTGATAAAATGATAATGTCACCATTTAACGATGTATCAGGCCAAATAATAGAGTTAGATAAATGGCCACGGTGATAATGTTTGTGATCTGCAGACTGGCATTACCCACTTTCATATCAGAACCAAGAGAGGGATGCTGGTAGGTTTGCTCAGGTTTGCAGAGGTAAAAAAAAAAAAAAAAAAAAAAGAATAAGGCTGTGTTTGCTCTGGAGACCAGAAGAGAGTGTAACCATTTCCATTGCCAGAGAGCACTTCAGTTCTTTTTTTGCTATGATTTTATTCAATTTGCTTATAGAGTTGCCATTCATTTGTTCATTTGTTAATACAACATTAATCCAACTAACATTTTTTGAACCAATGTGATATGTACAGTGTGGTCATAGATGTCTTGGTAGAAAAAAAATATATATAGGTAGAAGACACAGCCTTTGCCTTCAGAGATTTTATAGTTTGAGATGACCAGAGAGGCCATTGGCACTGGTGTGGAATGATTGGTAAATTCTTCCTGAGAGCAAGACAGAGGAGAAAGCCTCAGATGGCTGTGCTCCTTTCTTATTCCCTACACTCCTTCATTTGGTCCTGACTTTAGTTCCTCCTCATTGGTTCTGAGATTTTGGGGCTTCATTTGCTGTTTCCATCTGGAATAACAGCTTCTAGATGGGTTTTGATATTCAGCTACGTTTTGTGTTTTGGCATGTTTTGGTTTATATTAACAATTTACAGTCTGAGAAATATTTCTTTTTAAATCTTGAAATTAGTATTTACTTTTGCTATTCTTTTATTTTACTTGGGAAACTTTGCAGAGTCAAACTTTTATTAAGAAGATGATTTAGTATGTTGGAAAAATGCAGGTTTTGGAACCAGAGAGATATAAGTTCAAATTCCTATTCTACCCCTTAGCATTACTGTGTGTGGCCTTAGACAAATTATTTAACTCACTGAGCCTCAGTTCTCTGCTTCACAAAATGGAGAGAACAATACCTTCTGGGAGGGCTATTGTAAAGATAAGAACAAATTAAAAGCTGTGACTATTATTGGGGAAGACAAACAATCTATATGAACTTTTCTATTTTATATTTAAAATTCATTCATTCATTCATCTATCCTTTTTACTATTGAGTCAATCAGAGTTTATTGGGTGCCTTTTGTATACTAGGACTTATGATAGGTAGAACACAAATACAAATAAGATTTCATCCTACCCTCAAAGAACTTACTCAAGGGATGAACTTCAGTCTTATCAGGGTTGGGCTAGTGAGCCTGACATTCACTGTCTACAGATCCATCCTTCATGGTTCTCCTGTGAGAGAATTCTCCTGTGTCTTGGTGGCAGCACTGGGTGGTGGCAGAGATACTGGGGACTGGAGGAGTGGGGGTGGCTTTGGTTGAGATTTCATCAAGTCTCAACTTTCACCAGACTCTCAGGAACTGTTATTCTCTACTGCCGTAGGTGGCCCCACTTTCATTGACCAGCAGAGGTGACTTTTACTCCAGTGTCACCCTCTGGAATGCAAACCACACTAAATGATGTTTTCAATTGGTTATTACTGTGTTCTCAGAGGAGATTTCAAAATAACCTTTATGGAGGTTTTTAAAAGCTGAATGTGTTGAGCACTGTAACAACTGGTAATGCCTCAGCTTTCCTGTTACACTCTTTAGGAAAGGTGGTAGATTAACCTGGAGGTAGAGGAAATGCTTACAGTCTGACGAGGAGTCCTATATTTTCAGGTTGCTTTGGAAAAATTTTTGAGTCATCCAGGCTTGCCATCCAGGTTAGCCAACCTGGAAAATAAAAATTCATAGGAATAGCTATATACTTAAAGGAACCACAGGAAATCAACATTAAAAATAAGTTTAAGGTTAATGTTAGAATTTGGGGGCAACTAGAAAGAGTCTGATATTTTGTCCATTTCTGCTGCCTCTAGTCTTTGGAAGGAGGGACAAGCTTGCAGAACTTTTTGTGTCCTTATTTGCGCATAGACCTGTGTCAATCAGCACATGATGTGCAGATGACCTGTTTGGGTCAGGATGCTAGCCTCTTCTGGCTTCAAGCAGAGACTAGAGTCAGTTATTCTCTAGCTCTGACTGTGCCACAAATAGATTTCTTTCCCATGGCCAGCCAGCAGGCAGCATACTGAGTTTCCCATACCTCAGTCATGCATTGATAAGGGAGCAGACGTGGGCTGCAAAGTACCATTCAAAGGTGCCCTTGAACCATTTCTTTCCCATGGCAAAGGAGTACTTGTGATTTTTCCATGGTAAATAGTTCTTTAAAGGACTGCATTCCTCCACAGTCTTCCTGCAGTGGAAACAGTCTTCTTGGCACTCATGTATGTATTTCATTTGAACAAGAACATTTTGCACCTGTTGATGTACTGCTTTTTAATTGTTCACAGCTGTTTTCTTTGTTGATTTTTTTTTCCTTTTCTAAAGCCTAAGGACTTTGCGGAGAGTGACAGTATCTGCCTGTCTCTGCCTTTTCTTCCTTTACCTCATGCCAGGGTCATGTTCAGAAATCAGCCACATGCAAGGGTGTCCCACCCATCTCCTGCCTTGAGTGATATTTTAATACTTGGGTAAGGAGAATAATTTCTTTTTTGCAGTTTTTATCATTTGAAAGTTAGGAAGAGAAATCATAATTATGTTGTGAATGAGTGCAACCAGAAAATATATCTCCACTGATCTCAACCCATGCTTTAGTAATATCTCCTGAAGAGATCAGCACAAAGTCAGTATTTTTAAGTTTGTTTATTTTTTAAAATAATTTTTATTTTTCCATTACAATTGACATTCATTATATTAGTTTCAGTTGTACAACATAGTGATTAGACATTTATATAGCTTACAAAGGGCTCACTCAGATAAATCTAGTACCCATATAGTACACAACACATAGTTATTTCAATATTACTATTTCCCTATGCTATATTTACATCCCCATGACTAATTTGTAACTACCAATTTGTACTTTTTAATCCATTACTCTTTTCTACCCATTTTTCCAACCTCTTCCCACTTAGCAACTGTCAAAATGTTCTCTGCATCTATGACTTTGTTTCTGTTCTGTTTATTTTGTTTTTTAAATTCCACATATAAGTGAAATCATATAGTATTTGTTTTTATCTGTCTGACTTATTTCATTCAGCATAATACCATCTAGGTTCATCCATGATGTTGCAAATAGCAAGATTTCACTATTTTTATGGCTGAATAATGTTCCATTATATATATGGATGGAACATATATATATATATATATATGTATATATATATATATACATATATATATATATATGTTACTCTCACTTTTTTTGTTTCCATTTTTATGAAATATTTTTTTCATCTATTTATTTTGTGTCTGTGTGTGTCTCTTATAGACAGCATGTATAAGGGTCTTTTTGCCTTATTCATTCAGCCACCCTATGTCTTTTAATTGGAGCATTTAATGCATTTACATTTAAAGTGTAGTTATTGCCATTTTAGTAGTCAGATTTTTGATCTTCTTTTTCCTTCTTAAAGATATCTTTTTAACATGTCTTATAATACTGGTTTCATGGTGATGAACTCTAGCTTTTTCTTGCCTGGAATTCTCTTTATCTGTCCTTCGATTCTAAATGATAGCTTTGCTGGGTAGAGTAATTTTGGTTGTAGATCCTTGCTTTTGAATATTTTGTACTAGTCCCTTTTGGCCTGAAAAGTTTCTGTTAGAAATCAGCTGACAGTCTTATGGGATCTCCCTCATGGCTAACTAACTGCTTTTCTCTCTTTGTCTTTAACCTTTGACATTTTAATCACAATGTGTCTTGATATGGGCCTCTTTGGGTTCATCTTGTTTGGGACTCTCTGTGTTTGCTGGACTTGTATGTCTACTTCTTTGTCACATTAGGGAAGTTTTTTTGTCATTTTTTTTTTCAAGTAGGTTTTTAATTCTTTGATCTCTTTCTTCTTCTGGCATTCTTATGCTGTGAATGTTGTTATGCTTTGTATTGTCTCAGAGGTCCCTTAAACTATCATTTTAAAAAAGTTTCTTTTCTTTGCTTTTTAATTGGGTGTTTCCCCCTATCTTGTCTTCTAGATCACTGATTCAATCCTCTGCTTCATCTAATTTACTTGATTCCCCCTCTTATATTTTTTATTTCAGTTATTGTATTCATTTATGACTAATTCGTTTTATATTTTATCTTTATTTTTACATTTTATATCTCTTTGTTGAAGTTCTCACTGAGATCATTGAGCATCCTTATAACCAGTGTTTTGCTCTGCATCTGGTAGATTGCTTGTCTCCATTTTATTTAGTTCTTTTCCTGGAGCTTTGCTTTATTTTTTCATTTGGGACTTGTTTCTTTGTCTCTCCATTTTGACTGACTCCCTGTTTTTTTTTTTTTTATGTGTTAAGTAGAGCTGCTCTGTCTTCTGGTCTTAGTAGAGTGGCTTTATAAAGTAGGTGTCCTGCTGGGCCCAGTGGCACAGTTTACCTGGTCATCTGAGCCAGGTGCTCCAGGTGTTTCTCATGTGGATTGTGTGTGCCCTCCTATTGTAGTTAAGCCTTGGTTGCTGTTAACATGTCAGTGGTAGGGACTGACCCTCAGTCTGATTAGTTGTGAGGATGGCTGTGACTATAATGGGGGAGCTGTTGTGTAGGGGCTGACTCTGTGGAGCAGTATTTGCTTTTTCAGAGCTCTGGTGCATGCTGAGTCTGCCCTTTGGGTGTGTCATTTGTGGAGGTGGTTGGGTGGTGCTCTGGTGTTGTCTAAAGCTGGCCACCAGTTGTTTCTGGGGCCTCTTGGGAGGAGCTCTGTTGCAGACCAAAGTTAGTTATTGCCTATGTCTTGCCTGGGGCCACTTGGTATGATCTACAAAGTGATCTGCAGATGGTTTCCTTTTGTGCTGGGCTTGGAAGTGCCTGGGAGAGGCTAAGATGTGAACTGATTCTGGCTGCAGCTAATACTGGGCTTAGAGCTGCTTAGCAAGAGGTACAGAGCATGCTGAGGGCAGACACTGCTTGCTTAGGGTTTGTGCACCTTTGGGGGATTTTAGGAATGTCCACTTCATGAACCAAAACAGGCTGTTTGTATGGAAAAGCTATGGAAACAGCTTGAGTGGGCTTGCAAGTTTGGTGGGGTCTCAGGGAATCACCAGGGCAGAAACTAGTGTTAGCTAGCTTGATGGAGACTCACTTATAGCGTCCACCTGTGTGTGCTTGGTGGGTGGAGGGATGGCTCAACAAAGGAACCTTGGTTTCTACCAGCACTTCTGTCCAGGAGAAGCTTCCCCTCTAGTCCTCGTCCTGAAGCCAGACAATTCAGTTTCTCCCAGAATGTCTTTTGTGCCTTTTGAGCTGCTGCCCCAGTGCTGGAGCTTAGAGGGTGAATCTGTCAGTGAGTAAGTCTGTGCATAGGCCCTTTAAGAGGAGCACCTGGAACTGCAGCCGCACTCTCGTCTGGCTTTCACAGCCATAACTTGTGGGGACTTCTTCTCTTAATGGCACTGGAAACCTGGCCCAGGGAGCCTGATGTGGCACTGGGACCTCTTGCTCCTCATGGGGACCTTCGCAGCTAAGATATCTCTTCCAATTTTTAACTACCACACTTGGGTGTGGGACCAGCCCACTCAGCGTCTCCATCCCTCTATCAGTCTTGAGTGGCTTCATCTGTATATCCTTAGTTGTAGTATTTCTCTTTAGCTAGACTTCATATGACTCTCAGTGATGGTTGTTCTGTAGTTAGTTGTAATTTGGAGGTGGTCATGGGAGGTGAGCAGAGCATCTACTTACTTCAACATCTTGACCAGACCAAGCCAATATTTAAATATCTCTTTTCAAATTGTTAGTGAAGAAGCAAGATCTTCAAGCCATTTTAGTAATAAATTTAGGAATCAGTGGGGCTTGAGAAATATCCTGGTATGATTTATGATGGTTTTGACATATTTCCTAATGACTTGGCATTTCTTAGTTGCCAAATGGTAGATCAGAAGGGACACTTTAATAGAAGAGAGCATTTTGACTTTATTAAATGGAATGTTTAAAGAATTACAGGTAGCAAAAGGGCTCTGACATTTCTGGATAAGTAATTGTTTTTATATTGTTAAACTATGTCAGATAATTTATTTAAAAATGGTCTCTTAATTTTAACACACTTTTATGATGTGGCTGTTACTCTTATGGTAATATTTGTGTGTATGAGAAATAAAAATAACAGCTTCATTTTAAAAATTAACAAAACCCACATATTTGTTGAAAAAGTGCCAACTAGGGTTAGATAATAGTCCCTATTGGCCTAGTGCATTTTAGAACTTCTCTAGTGATAGTTCAATGTGGCAGATGAGTTTTATGTGTTTTGGAGGTGACTATGAAATCAGTTGTTTAATTTGCTGTCAAAGGTTTTGACCTATGTGTTTTATCAGCAGACTCTTTACTAAGTTGTATGCATAGACTGAGTTTGTTTAAATCTACAAAACTGCTTTTCTTCCCAGGTGTGCTCTGAGATCTCAAGTCACTGGTTTTGATGAAGAAAGCTCCACCTGTTTTCTATTGTATGATTATATCAGGCCATAAGAAATACTATAAAGAGGCATCAAGCCGTCAGAACACTAGATTCCTGACTCCCTGGGTTCCATGTAACTCTCCTTTCCATGATGTGTAACTCCAGATGTACAGCTAGGTGCATCGATTGGCATGTATAGCACAGTGGGTACATTAGCAGGAGAAAGTGGTCAGAAACAATGGACCGTGGCGTTGTGTGCCCTGGAGTTCATGGAGAAGGAAAGACTTTGCTTGAAAAATAAAGGTGTAAACAGACAGTGTCCCACACCCCTCAATGTTCCAGGCTTGTGAACACATTCCCTGTGACCTCAGAGGTGGGTAGAAGATGCAGGTAGCCAGAGTCTGGCATTGTGAAGAAGGCCCTTGAGGAAACCCTAATCCCTTTAGGCCCTGGCTTTGAGACATTTCTCTTGCCAGAGCTTTCTCACCTGGACAAAAGGGACTTGAATTCATATTTAGTTTCAGTTTCTTCCCTTTGTTATATACCATGTATAAATGTGGACCATAAAATGCATTTAAAAATGCTCATGTTCTGTTATGTTTCACCCCTTCCCAAAATCTTGCCTTGGAATATCTATCTTCTTCACACCTTTAAGAACTTTGGGATTGGGGCCATCTCTGCCTTCCCTGAAATATGGTGTTTAAATTTAAAAAATCTTCTTCCTTGCCTTGTGTGTGGGGTTGAAGTTAATGATATGGCTGTTAGGAGTCTCTGAACAACTGTCAGATTGTGTTTTGGTATTTATATGGCTGGCCAGCTCAGCCTTTAGTCATTTGGGCCATAAAATAGTCCAGTAATTTCCCCCTTCCATATTTGTTCTTACGTCTTGACATTATCAATAGGTAATTTTCATTTTTCTTTGAAATTCTTCTGACACACACATTTTTTTTTAGGTGGAAGGTCATGGATTAATCCAATACCTAGATGATGACATCAAGTACCAAGGGTGTCAGGACAGTGGTTGTGTCCCCTAATTTATAGAGTATAAAAGTTATTAAGCACGTAGGGATAGTGTTTTCAAAAACTGTCATTTCATAGATGAGGAAACTGAGAGATATGCTTAAAAGTGACAAGAATAGTGACAACTGCTGAGCATAACTTTGTTGAGAGTTCAGAATTCAGAGGAATTTCTTATCTTCGACTAAATCTTTTCAGCTTATGACTAACCCACAGATGCTGTTGTGTTGGAAAGTGAAATTGCAGTGTATTGTTTGTCATGGGTCTTTCTTGTTAAATTTGGCTTGTGGTCTTTAGAGGAATGCCTTTTTTTTTTTTTTCCACACAAACCTCAACCCATAGCACCTAGTAAAATACTGATATACTCTGATTCTGTTTTAAAGGTACCTTTGACTGAAGACCTAAGTTGAACACAAATAAATCTATGATGGTTTTTGTCATACTATACAATACTGTACTTTTAAGTGTATACATCTTTCTAACAAGGCGGGTGCAGGAACCCACGCCAGCTGAGGATTTCTGTGCACATAAAGGAGGACCTTTGTGTATCAAATAGTGATGTAAAATGGTGACTACATCTGCTCAATTTCAGATTAGTGAGAAGCATCAGCTTTACCATAGAGAAAAGGAGAGAAGTCCTGGGAGTAGTTGGGAAAAGGTCAGTTGCAGGACTTATCTGCAAAGGACCCATGCAAATAAGACCCTCATAGAGCTTATTTTATTCTATTTATTTTCACTTCTACCTGAATATATAGCAACCTTAGAAGTAGCCTTGCTTGAGAATCATTCTTGCTTAGAGTGCCCTGAGTTTCTATGATCCACCTGTGTCGGTTTTGGGTAGTGGTGTAGCCTTTGGAATGTAGCCAGTATGATAAAGTGGCCTATAGATTTGCCAGCAGTAGGAACTCCCAGTACCCTAGAAAGTTGACAGCATGTCATAGCAACTTTCAGGAGTCCTTTTGACAAAGGAGGGCCTTTGTCCCTAGATAGCTCTGTCACATTGAGGACCTAAAGCCAACTCAAACCCTTGGGTGTTAGGGATGAAATCAATCCTTCAGGTTATTCCTGTATAGTGTATTTCTGCCAGAACAGAGGATGGAATAGTGCTCAAAGGACTGCTATTAATGAGACTTTCTCTGCTGACCCTGTCACTCTCAGCTTCCTGAGCAATTTATGAGAAGAGTCCCAGATGGGATACGTTGGAAAAGTCCAGTCTTGAAAAACAAAGAAAACAAGGGTTAACTTTCTGTAATTATTTAAAAATGGAATAATCTGCCTGTTGTATATAAAAGGGGGGAAAATGGCAAATCTTAGGATATAGTTGCTATGTAATATCTGTGTTAAAATATTTTTGTATGTTAAATGATACTGGTGTTAAAATCAATGTTATCATTTAATAAGCATAAACTGAGCAGTATATTGTATGAAGTATAAAATTACATGTTTTCTGAACTCAAAAATGCTCTTGTTCTTAAGAGAACAGTATAAATATATTTGTTTTTATATTATATAATAGAGGAAAACACAAAGTTATTTTTATCTGGCTTTGGAATGCATTATGATTTTTTTTTGAGAGGAAGACTTAGAGACTTTTTCACTTTATAGTTAATATTTAAATTATTTTGTGCTTATTTTACACCCCAGTCATTTGAGCATTTCTTTTTCTTGGTGAGTGTGGTAAAGGTTTTGAAACAAAGTACACCCAAAACCTGAAAGAAGGGTATAGGAAAGCCATTTATAGATTAAAATTTCAGTGTGGTATATCTCTAGAGCAGCAAATTTTTATGCAGGTAACTGAATAGATTTTGCTCTATTTTCCAGAAGGCTTAGAAATTTTTCTGCCGAGGAAAGCTGGTTTGTTTG
The DNA here is from genome assembly GCA_004027375.1 of Macroglossus sobrinus. Classification (NCBI taxonomy): domain Eukaryota; kingdom Metazoa; phylum Chordata; class Mammalia; order Chiroptera; family Pteropodidae; genus Macroglossus; species Macroglossus sobrinus. Next base: position 59,270 of record PVKZ01000285.1, read on the forward strand.
GGAGTGAGCTTGTAGTGTAAGTGCTTGACATTAAGTTCTGATTGCCAAGGCATCCATTTCAAAGATATCCATCTTGAATAAACATACTGCCAGCTGTATGACATAGCTGTATGATATAGCAAACCAACTAGATAAGGAACCAGGTCACCCATACCCATGAGTTCTTCTTTTAGAAAGCCCTGGCTAACCTAGATAGCTGACCACTTGGGTGACCCTGCTTCTCCCTTTCTGCTCCCTAACTCCAACTATTATGTTTTAAATTCACAATGAAGAGTGAACCCACAAAACCCTAGACACTCCATTCTCCTACCCTAATAATGGCACACCCCATGTCCATGGTCCCTCCCTCTGCCTTCATGCAACTTTGCTGTGTGGCTCTCAGGAATGCCACATATCCTCCAGGATCTTTGAGTAACAAATCTTGTTCTTCAAAGTTCCCTGATAGGTTTTTGTTTAGGTATGTCTTACAATAATAATAAGAACCACAAGGTCTGATGCAGCCACAACATTGGCTCAGGCTGGGGAAATGTCTGTGGGGGATTACCATGTATAGTAGGGGTCCAGATGAGTGCCTCAGGCATTCTTAGCCCATAGAATTACTATTAATAGCTTGATACCTACTCAACAGAGCCAGAATATCTGGTCTCTCTTCCTGAAGGTAAAAGCTTGCTTACTGTCGAAGTTCACAGATGAGACTTGAGAAAGAAGAGAAGGGTCTCAAAACTTGGAATACAAACATTGGATGGTGCTTGACTTGGGTTGAGAGTACAGGCAGATTTGTTGAGGTAGAAGTTGAATCTTATGTTTGGATCTGATTATGTGGTGTAGTGACTTGAGAGCTGGTAGGTCCAGAAGGAAGACTCTCCCATAAGAAAAAATGGGTTGGACCAGATGTGGGCTATCATGTATAGATATGAACCCAGCTATGGGAGCTGGTGAATTCAAGTTGGTCAAAGCCCAGGAAATGTTCAGAATTGCAATGGGAGCTGGGGAGTGTATGTAGAGGTCCTGAGCAGAATTCTGATGGATATTTAGAATAATTGGATGCTGCTTATCTGAGCTTTTTAACTATTTAACTGAATGACTTTTAATGGCTTTTAGAGTAGCTTCTAACAGAAGAGAGACACTATCTGGATAAGAAAGAGCTTCTAAGATGAAAGCAATAGTTCAATTTACCATAGAAGAATTTCTGTTTTTAGTGAAAGTGGAACAGCTTATAGACCTACTTTTTCACAAAGTGATCTAGAAAAACTGAACAAAGTACAAAAAAGGTAGTCAAGACTCGAGGGACCAAGGTACTGAAAAGAAGGGAAACATACCAGTCAAGCACAACATTACGTGATGCTTTTCCTTCTGCAATATTTTCTGGTTCATAAGGAGTCTATGCATTGTGGGCAGTAGATATGTAAAGAGATCATGATCTTGGGGAAAAGGAAAAGAATAGTAAGATGAGCCCAATGATCAGTACTGCTGTTCTCTTCAAGGCATTTGCTAATGTGTTAACATCTCAGGGGCTAAGAAATGAAGAGAAAGCTATTCTTAAAGGCTGGGAGATGGAGTTGGGAGTGTTAGGGACCCGGGGCAACAAAAATTGGAGTTCAGAACTTGCCAAAAGGAGTCCCGGTAAGCATCTAGATTTCTTGTTTGAGCAGGCCCCACCCTAAGAATAAGAGTAAACTTGAAGTAGGACAGCCTGTATAAAAGTCTGAAACTCGGCTTTGAACCAGTTTAATAGTGGATTACAGTGATCTGTCCCTACTCTAACTGCCTGCCAAAAAAACAAAAACAAATCCTCTCTAAAGGATAACATCAGCCAGAATCTCAGATTGTCTCATTACTTTTTGATACACAATATCTGGAATTCAATGAAAATTCAACAGGCATGCGAAGAATAGGGCCAAAAACTGATAATGAAAACAGCAATGGGTGACCCAGATATTAGAATAATTAGATATGGATTTTAAAAGATCTGTCATAAATATGTTCAAGAATGTAGATGAGATTTTACAGTAAAATGAAATATATAAAAAAGGATTCAAATGGAAATGCTAGGAATGAAATACACAGTAAATGAAATAGAGAATTAATTAGATAAATTTGATAGGTTAGACATAGGAAATTAGTAAACTCTGCAGTTTAGTAGGTTAATAGAAAATATCCAGACTGAAACATAGAGAGAAAAAAAGAATAGAAACATAGAAAAAAGAGCATAAAGACTATATGAAACATGGTGAAATGACCCAATAAGTATTAAGTAAAGGGAATAATGAGAATAGAGACAGATTGGGACAGAAGCAATGTTTGAAGAGATACTGGCTGAGAATTATTCAAATAACATTAAGTCAGAGATTCAAGAAACTCTACAAACTACAAACATGATAAATACAAAAAAGAGCACACCTGCCATATCATAATAAAACCAAAACACAAAGAGAAAGTGTTAAAAAGCAGCCAGAGGAAAAAAACACGTTATCTTAAATGGGTTACTATAAGATTGACAGCTGACTTCTCAACAAAAATAATATAAATCAGAAGACAATGATTAATCTTTAAAGTAACCGTCAACTCAGAATTCACTTCCCAGTGAAAATATTTTTCAAAAATGAAGGCATCCAAAGGACATTTTTAGGCAAACAGAAGCAGAGAGAATTTGCTACCAGAAAACCTAAAGTAAAAGAAATACTAAAGAGAATTCTTTAGGTTGAAGGAAAAATGGTCCCAGATGGAAGCATGGAAATACAGGGAGAAATGAAGAGCAACAAAAACAATAAATACGTGGATAATTCTACATGATTATTTAATATAAAACAACAACAATATTTTAGGGGGTTTAATATGTATACAGTAGTAAAATACATGATAATAGTGTAAAAGATGGGAGTGGAGTGAAGGCACTTTTATTCTGAAGAGAAGTTGTTGATATACAGATGTTCCTTGACTTATGATAGGGTTATGTCCTGATAAGCCTATTGTAAATTGAAGGTATCATAAGTTAAAAATGAATTTATTATACCTAACATACCGAACATCATAGCTTTGACTAGCCCACCTTAAACATGTTTGGAACACTACATTGTCTCAGTTATGCAGTTATCTTTTGATCTCGAGAGTAATTGCCTTCCTCTTCTTCTCACCAGAAGCAGGAGACACAGATGGACGTTTTGTAGACATGATGGGATGTGAAAACACAAAACACAATATCCAAAAAAAGATGCTGGTAATACAGTTCACTGTAGAGTATTGGTGGTTTACCCTCATGATCATGTGGCTGACTAGGAGTTGTAGCTCACTACTACTGCCCAGCATCATGAGAGAGTGTTGTATCACATATCACTAGGCTGGTAAAAGATCAAAATTTAAAATTTGGTGTATGTATTCTACGGACTGTATATTGCTGTTGTACCATTGTAAAGTCAGAAAATTGTAAGTCAACCCATCATTAAGTCAGAGACCATCTGTACTAATTTAGACTCTAGTAAGTTAAGGGTGTTAGACTCTAGTAAGTTAAGGGTGTGTTGTAATCTCTGTAGTAATCACTAAAATAATAATAATGTATGATTAATGTGGTAATAGAAGGGAAATTGAAATGATAAAAACTACTTGATGAATCCAAAAGAAAGTAAGAAAGAGATAAAACAGGTAGGACAAACAAAACAAATAGCAACCTGGTCAGTTTTCACTCCAACATAATTACATGAAATGCAACTAGACTAGATACTTTATTGAAACCGACAAAGATTGTTGGTATGGATAGTAAAAGATTATTGCTTATAATAGACATATCTTAAATAAAGGGATACAGAAGAGTTAAAAGTAAAAGGATGGAAAAAAGATTTACAATGTGAACGCACAAGCCAAAAGAGAACTGGTGTAGCTATACAGCAATGTGAGATGATGTAGACTTTCAAGTATGGAGCATTGCTAAAGATAGAGACACTTCATAATGATAAACGATCAATTCCCAAGGAAGATAATATAAAGGTAGAATTTGTCGACACAAAGGGATAGACCTCAAATTATCTCTAGGTATACTGAAAGCTCTTAAGGACAGTTTGATAGTAGACTCCCAACTTCTTCAACCCCAGACATAATGTACATGTCCCCAAAAGCAACCTGGTTGGAAGATACTTGCCTACTTATCTACTGAGATGATTTTTTTTTAAATGAGTGTTTTATGTTTGTCTGAATGCATTTTGATAAATTTACAAATAATATTTCTTCACTAGGAGGTATCTATTATTTAAAAGTAGTAGAGTATTTACTCTCTTGAATGATTTGGTCCATTTGTACAATGTATCCGACATTTCTTCATGTCCATTGTTAGGGTCATTGTTCCTTTCGTGTGTCAGGTTAGGAGTGTTCTCTAACACAGTCAAGCCCCTGAGAAATGAGGTCACACCCCTACTTATAGCTTGTACTTTATAGCACCACCTCCTGCTTCCTCTTCTGCCTGGGCCTGTCTCTGTTTTCTGGGCATGGAGCTTTAATTCATGGTGGATCTTAAGTGTGTCCTCAAATATTAGAATAAATGTCCATTAATAAGGCTAAATGTAATTTTGTTCTTTAATTCTTCATCTAAGTTTAAGATGACACTGGATGACATAGGAAACTTTAATGCTACTTTTCATATGATGTCAGGTGTCTGGTGATTCCAAGCCAATGTGGTGATGTACAGACTCAAGGACTCTAGGTACTGAGTTGTTTCCAGAGTTGCTGTCCGTTGGGCTGTTGAGTTAATGTGGGCAATGGTTTTGCCACCCAGGTTAAAAAGCCCTCTTGCTCTACACTAAATCATTATTTCTTCTCCGCCAAGTCTCTACTTCCTTCTTGACCCAGTGTCCACTTCCTTCTCTTGAGGGTATCAGAAACTTTCTTTTCCAGGTTCTGGTTCTTGGCTCTGGGCTCAGCTTTTCTGCAGTCATATCTCCTGGGGGGCAGCGGGTTGGAGGTGGTGGGGAGGCAGCCAAATTTTCACACTTCCTGTAGAACTGTTTGCAAATGCTGATGGCTGAAGGTAAATCACTCATTTGCAAATTAACAGCTTTACTGATTCCATAGCCTGGCTCTGGTCTTAATATCAACCTACCCTGGCTTCGGGTTGCAGGAGGACTTATATATTGCACAGTTTCAGGCTTTAAATGAGGAAAGTTGAAGAATTAATAGGGAAAAATCAATATAATAATCACTAGTGAATCTGGATCCTACTGCATCTATAGCACATCAAACTGTTTAGTGTGTGAGGTCATTAACTGGTCAGATTTTTTTTAAAAAAAGGCTGCCACTGCTCTTAATTTTTACAAATCCCTTTATTTGGTTATATATTTTACATGTATTGATTAATTTACTGCTACTCCTTTCTGTGATGCCACCTTTTGTTTGTGTGGACTTTACAGTTTATGTAAGTAAGAACTGAACTTCATAATGAACAACAACCTGTGAAGCAGTCAAGGCAGTTGGTATTAGTCCCAGTTCACACATAGGAAACAGAAGTGCCCAGAGGTAGAGTGGCTTGTGTAGGGAACTACAGATTAAGCAACAGCCAGGGGTAGCACCAGTGATTTCTCACTAGTCTGATGTTTACAGATATCAAGCTACATCTGGACCTCTGTGAATCAAGAAAGCTGGAGTTTTGATGAAAGTGGGAATTGAACTCTTTCTCTGTAGGGACCAAGTTCATTATTCATTTGAGACATATATTAATATTCAATTTAAATGTTTTTTTTCTTATTACTGGATTATTTTCTTATTGTTATTTACATTCAGATTTGCTTTTAATTTATGACCAGTGATCTGGCTTTCTATGGCAGTGAGAGAAATTTCTTTTTTCTTTTTTTTGTATGGTAGCCAAGATCTTTAATAGAAATGAAGTGAGAGGAAATGCCTTCACACTAGCTCACCCCTGGGATTAGTGGTCAGTGAGGATGTTTTGGTATACTCCTCAGCTCGAACGCAAACCCAGTGGTCACTGCTTCTCTGCTCCTAGTGCAGGAAATTTTGGGGGTACAGCTGGAAAAGCTTGCTGCCTTCCTGTGTGGGCTTAAAACCATACTTTTCTATGTGCTCAAGGTCAAGAGTCCTGTCCTTGAAGTCCTTCTCAATAGCAGATGCAACTGCTTCTCAAAAGAGGTGTTTGGTCATCAGGGGGTATGTCTATGCCCACTGGAGTGCAGTAAGTCATCTAGGACTTGAGCCCGAAGCTGGTTAGCATGGGCATTACTAGCTATAGGACCAAGAAATCTCTTTTTAAAGAAATGTATTTTCCGTGAAAAAGTGATCTGATTTATAGAAAAATAATAAGTAAGTAGTATAGTTGGTTTGTAGCTATGGCAAAAACAGAGGAGATGGCACCCAAGTGATTGAAATTTCGACAACCCTGAATGAAGTCACATGTCTATTTCAGGACATGACTGGTTTTTAGCTCTAAAACTGATACAGTTTAATGCTCAGATCAGGAGGCGTTTCTCAGGATTACTATGCTGAGCTTTTATTATTTTTTAAATAAAAGAGTTTTTGACTTATGCATTCAAATGGAAGAAGAGATGGAAAGCAAAACAAACAAAAGACAAATCAAAGGCCATAAAAAGTCTTTGTTTTAACTTGGGAACAATGATATCCTCATTCTTGCAAAATCATAGTTAATTCTTATGCCATCCTTAGATTTCAACTTTTTGATGATGTTCAAGAACAAAGTTGGTGAATTTGATGCCAGTGGTGCACAGAGAATCCAAAGTCTGAGGCAAAAGGTTTTTGTATAGAAAAGATTTATTCATCCAGCTACCAAAAGAGGAGAACCAGAAATAAGGCTCAGATCAGTCTCCCCAAATAAAGACTTAGAGCAGATTTAAAGGATAATGGTTAAGGAAAAGCTATACATATTTATTAATTCTAATTCAGGAATCTTGACTGGACAATCTTGGAACTAAGTCATGTTAGATAAGGAATGGGAAAGGTGAGAGAAAGTATAAAGGAATTCCAAGTTGGCAAGGTGTGATTAGATGAGATCGAGAATCCCGTCAGTCACAAATTACTAGGCATACCTCGCTTCTGAGAGGACCCGGTCTATGAACAAAGGTCCCAGCTAGGGTTGAACTTTGGTTTCAGCTGCCTATTGGGGTTAGTTGGAGTTCAATTTGTTAGCTTTCTGCACCTGAGTAAGCCTCTGGGCCCAGTCTGATCATCTTGGTGTCTGGGTCTCCAGGGTGTTTTGGGGAGGCCTGCTGTTATCTCCTGAAAGAAAAAAAAAAAACTATGAGGAAAAAAAGTTAGGGTCTCTTCAGTATTAGGGCCTGGTTTCAATGAGATAATGAATTTTATTGCCTATCTCATTAGAAACTTTTCAGTAGTTTCATTTTCAAGTTTCTCAGCTGCATCTCTGTCCATCCTGCTTTCAAATTTGTATTAGGAGGAATGTGCTATGAACTCCTATGTTGACAATCTGTTGCCTCTTCTTTATCTTTACTTTTCTGTTACATGTAGCCTAGGAGGGAGCCTGTTAAACTAAAATATTTAAAATGTATCCTCTAACCTACGGAAGAGACAATATTTAAAAACCCTATTTAAGTCTATTCCTAGGATTTCAGAGGGAACAGTACCCCGGAGTGTTTTGGTAAGTTAGTTTTCTGTGCATGAATGAACTCCCTCTGATAAGTGGTTACCCTGACTATGCTTTAACTCTTCCAGTACCAGAGAACTCACCATCTAAGAAAGTGGACAGCTCTTATTTTAGAAACTTGTTCTTTATATGGAGGTGAATAATCTATAATTTTCATCAGATAAGCTCAGTGAAAGCTTGAGAAATACTGCTGCCAGCTGGTAACATGGCATGGGAGGAGTAAACCAAGGTTAGAAGTAGGCTAATTCTGATTTGGAAGGTGTTTCTTGACCTCAGTATTTCCTTTGACATAGTGTGAATCTCCACAGCCTCAGGTGGCCTATATTCAAGTGTAATTCAAGAATATGTTACAAAGCCCACTAGGAACAGTATTGGGTTCCCTCCCATATGAGGTCCTCCAGGACGTGGCCTCTCTTTATTGCTGAAGTGCCAAACCTTGCTTGAATCTGTAGGTGAAATGATTTCTAATAAATTGCTGAGGGAAAGTAAATTGGAGATAGTAAATGGAGTATTTTAGTGAACCAAAATGAGCTCTGTAAGGAGAACATAATTTGAGATATTTGAATTTGCAGCTTCTTTTCATAGTAATTTTGTGCCTACTGCTCTCCCTCTGTGTTTATAAAGTCAGCAAGCAGAGGGTAATTAGTTTTCATCCAGAGCATCCTTTAGGATTCTGAGAGATTTTGCTCCCCATTTCTTATCTGGCTTACCAGACAGGCTCTGTATTGAAGAACAGTTTTATTTTCTATTCTAGCACCTCCAAGTCTGTGTACTTAGGAACTGCTTCTCACCATAGAATCTGTTCATTGTTTGACTCCATCTCTAGCTTTCTGCTGAAAGTTACTGCTCTGTGATTTCAGATGTAGTAGCAGACATTTTCAAAACATGTTCCTAGGCCTATGACTGCCATTTTTTAAACATTTATTTGGCTTTTAGTGGCTATTTATTATTTTTTGCACTCTATTAATCTCCTTCACATTTTAAACAGTTGTTTACAGTTCTGAATTAGTTTCTTTATGTCTTCTGTTTTCTAGTCTTTTCCATACAACTTTACTGCTGTCACTTGGATAATTATAATTATTTAGATAATTATAATGGCAACCCTTCTTCCAAAATTAATGTATGAAGAACAATCGCAAAAACTTAAAATTTCTATTTGTTAGTAAAATAGTGAAAGCCAATATAGTTGTGTTTGGAATTTAAAAAAAAAACTAAAAAAAAAAAAACCAAAAACCTAGCTGTGCTTGTTCTTTTTAGTGAAACAGAAAATATAGAAAATATTAATTCACAAAATAGAAAACTTTTTCTTAAGAAGAAAATTAAGTGATCCAGTGAGATTCTATATTGTATTGCTACAAGCTTGCATAATTTGACAATTACTATGAAAAATTATATTTTTTCTTGATTTTTTTTAATAAATGGAATTTTACTTCAAACTCTATTTAAAAAATGGCTCACTTCTCTTTTTAGATCAAAAGAAAAGTTTATTAGAGAAGGGGCAAAGCAAAGACAAGAGAAAGCAAAGACAAAAAATCTAGACAAGGGAAAAAGCTTCACTTCTTTTTGTACTTAACAGTAATACCACCCAGATCGGATTTTGGATAATGTAAATTTGTGCCATGTAAAGGCTTTATCTTGGGGTATTTTCCTTCACAGATAGTTATGAAATGAAATCAGCAGCAGCAACTTCGGATTTCTACTTTGGTGAAGCTTGGTCAACAGGGGAAGCAGTTGGGAAGGGAGCGGTAGAAAGAAAACTGCTTTCCTTTTAAGTCTTCAGAAAAAGTTTTGCTTTTGTTCTTTAGAAAATATTCTGTTAAGAAATGTATCTTTGTATATATTTATTTTTCTGCCTACATGTTTTTTGTGTGTTTGCTTTCACCAGCGATATTTCTTTTTTTGTCATAAGCTCCTAAAAGTGAGAACTTGTGCCGTGTAAATGGCAGAACTAGCAATTAGGAGAGGAATGGATGATTTCATGCAATGGCTGTGTAACTAGATCATTTTCGTGTCCTACACAGGAAATAGAGAGTAAATATGTTAGTGCTATTTGCTTTCCTTCCCTCTCGCCCCCAAATCAGGCCATTACCTCATAGACCAAGACTTGAGCACCAAATTTAAGGAGGCATCCCCTCAAAAAATTATCAATGATCAAGATGAAGAATATTTTAAAAAATTAAAATATGACAAAAGTTTATGAAGAACAGAATATTAAAATTTTAAATAAAGACAGGATTACTATCACTGGCTTCCTTTTTCTTCAGACTCCAATGTGGCTTAATACCCAAACACCCTGTTTGTTGTACCAGTTTTGTTAAGCTAATTTCATCTCAATTTTTATTGCTGGTTTTGTTACAGACAATTTGTATATGCATGCAATTGTATGCCTTTTCCTTTATTTGGTTTGGATAAATAAAAAATAATGAGGTGCTTTTACCACTTAAGCTTTCTTGAGGTACTTTAATAAATTTCATGGAAAGACCTTAATATATCATCACAAGCAGAAACTTATAATAATATATTAATACTATTGTAAATTATAGCATTTATACTTTCATGGCTATATTAAGGGGAATTATGATTTCATTTTAGTTTTATGAATGAAATTCAGTCTTGATGGTATATCAACAGAAAAGATTCTGTCTCTGATAAGATGTAAAATTCAGCATATGAGATCAGATTTCTTGAGAATAGTATTAAATATATGTAGGGTATAAGGGTTTCCAGTGACTATTTTGGAATATTTTATTAACCTCTTCATAGTGGTATTGTTCCTTAGTGAATATTTATAATAAAGAAGGGAAGAATCAAGTTTAGTTATGGATATAATCTTCAAAAAGTCATCAGTTAGTATATCAAATTTTGAAAATGAATTATGTACATTTAGCTCTATTAACCACATTAGATACAAGTATTTAGTTTTTGGACATGGCTCTGAAATTATTTACTTAGTATTTGTTGATCATCTACTATGTGTAAAGAACAATGATAGAAATGGTGAAGAGGGAGAAGGAACAGACTTCTGGGTTTATATGATGGCTTCAAATTTGAGCATTTTGATTTTGAAGTGAGGGTGGGCCAGGTTGTACATGTCCTTCTAGGCCACCGGAAGGGCAAGCTTAGAACACAGCCAAAGGTTTAGAATGTTGAGTTCCTATCAGGCAAAGTGAGACTTGAAGTCATGGGTGTAGAAGGTTGATGGCAGAGCTCTGAGCCAGTGAAGAGGACTGAATATAAAACTTAGAAAGAAGGAAGATCTGGAGATTGCGCTAAGCCTATGAGACATTATAATTAAAACTTCACCCAACCAACTCAACCTAGTGGAAACCCAGACCCCAATCCTCAACCAACACAAACTATTCCCCTTACCTTGTTGACCAGTTTGTCTCTTTCTTTACAGTTTACCTTCTTTGAAGCATGTTTAAAAGCTCTATTTTTTCACTTTCTTTTTAAATCTCCCCCTGAGATTAGTATCTCTCTCTTCACTGAAACTTCTTTCACAATGACCTTCGTGTTGGTGAATATGAAGGGTATTTTTCAGTCCTGTTCTATGGGACTTCTTTGTTGCATTCATCTCTGTTGAGTTCTCATTCTTCTTGAAACTGTCATTTGCTTTGGAGTGAACCTCAATTTCCTCATCTAGAAAATGAGGATAGCAATATATATAGCTCACAAAGTTACATGTGATTAAATGTGACAGTATATTAAAATGTTAATAAAGTATAACATAGAAGTGCTTCAGTAAAAGGTGGATACAGTATTATCATTATTTCTATCATTAATAAATAGCTTCTTTGACACTTGATCTCCATTTTATTTATTGGAAATTCTCATATATTCATTCTTAAACGTTAGTACCCTTGTCATGGGCCCATTGTTTTTCTTTTTGACTCCTGTCTGTGGGTTGATGATTCCAATGTAGAGTTTCATCTCCTTGAGCATCTGATTGGTTATAATGTTGTTTTCTAAACAAGCAATGATGATAATAATAATTATAATCATTGGGATTGAGCCATTTTTCTAAGCAGTTTATAAGTATTAACCCATGAATTCTCACCACAGCTGTTTGAGGTTATTCTAGCACAGCGCCTAGCCTTTAGTTAATAATAAGTACTTATGGCATCCAAGAATATGGTGCTGCTGAAATTAAGGAAGGAAATTTGAGGAATGAATAGGCAGCAGTATCACCATGCAGAAAAATTAAATTTAGGTAAAGACTGGCTGAGAAAGCAACATCAAAGTGCTGAGAAAGGAGTCATTGTTTAAGAGCACAATTTCACGCAAGTTATGGACGTTATAAGTGGAAAGTGGAGAGAGAGTGAACATTTACTATAGTGCATACATTTTTTTCTTTTAATTAAAGATTTTGGCTTCAAATAGAAGTAGTACTAAATGGATTGGCAAGATGTAGGAAAGTTTGTTCCTAAGAATTGGGGGACATGAGCTCAGTTTAAAATGAAAGGAAGTGGATAATGAATTATGAGAATCTGGAGATGCTGTAATCCAGATCTTTGAAATAGCTCAGAGACTTGAGAAGCTTGTGCTTGGAGAATCAGAGATGTTTTCCTCCTAACAGGCCTCACTAAATTCCCATGTTGGGTTGTCAAGAGTACAAAGAACATGGTCCTCTTGCTTTACTTTTGGGTTGTCATTATTGTGCTTTGTAGTGTCATCCTGTTGAGGGGTGGGGAGAGGACAGTGGTGGAGACTTAACATTTATTGAGTCTATTTTGTATTAGGGACTGGGCTAGCTAATATGATCATGAGAACTCTGTGGAATATATTAATTGCATTCATTTTAGCTTAAAGCTTTTGAATATGCCTTTTAATCAAGTGGCTCAAAAGCATAAAAAAGATATTTATTGAAAAATTTCTCTCCAGTTCCTATTCCTTATCCATCAAGTTCTCCCACTCCCCAATATATAGCCATTTTTATTTTCTTGTGTATACTTCCTAAAATTTTAAGCATTTACAGTCAAATATAAAATACGTTATTATTTACTTTTTATGTCAAAATTATAGATTCTATGCAAAGTTTTATACCTTGCTTTATTTCTCTTAAGAGTTTATCTAGAAAATTCTTGTAGGTCACTTCATTCTTTTCTTATAGCTTCATAGTACTGAGTTGAATAGATATACAGAATTGGTGTATCCAATGCCATATAGACATCTCTTCATATCTGGACATTTAGTATTACAAATGTTGTTAAGTGGATAACTTTATATATACATATGTTCCTATGTGCGAACATACATTTGCAGGTTAAGTTCTCAGACTATAATTGCTAAATTAAGAGTATATGCATTTTTTATGCAATCTAGGTGTCCCTTGATAGATGAATGGATAAAGGAGATTTGGTATCTATCTATCTAGCTATCATCTATCTATCTATCATCTATCTATCTATCTATCTATCTATCTATCATCATCATCATCATCATCATCATCATCTATCCATTCATTTGTCCAATGGAATATTAATCAGCAATAAAAATGAATGAAATCTTGGCATTTGCAACATTATGGATTTACCTAGAGGGTATTATGTAAAGTGAAATAAGTGAGTCAGAGAAAGACAAAGACTATATGATTTTACTTATATGTAGAATCTAAACCCAAAACAAAACAAACAAATGAATGAAAAAAACAGACTTATGAATACAGAGAACAAACTGATGGTTGCCAGATGGGAGGCGGGTAGAGGGATAGATGAAAAATGTGAAGAGGGATAAGAGGCACAAACTCCTGGTTATAAAATAAATAAGTCATGAGCATATAATGTATAGCACAGGGAATATAATCAATAATATAATAATATGGTGACAGATGGTAACTGGACTTATCATAATGATCACACTGTAAGGTATATAAATGTAGAATCACTATGTTGTACACCTGAAACTAATATAATATTGTATGTCAACTGTAATTTGAAAAAAAAAGAAAAAAGTATATGCATTTTTAAAATTTTTGAATAGTTGTTACTCAAAATATTATTACTTTTCCTTAGGGTTGTATCAATTTACATGATCATCAGCAATATACTAGTGTCCTGTTTCTCCACATCTTTGCCAACAGAGTATGTTATCAATTTTAAAGGGTGTCTGTCATTCTACTAGGTAAAACAATGTAATAGAGTTATTTTAGAGTATTTTTTTATTATGAGCAAAATTGAACATCTTTTCACATATTTATAAGAGTAATTTGTATTTTATTTTCTTATCTTTTCATACTCTTCTATTTTTCTGTTGCATCATTGGCCATCTTATTGATCTCTCAGACCTCTTTATATAATAAGGAGGTTAATCTTTTCACTGTGATATGAATTACAAATTTCCTTCCAGTTTTTTTATTTTTTACTTTACTTATATTTTTCCCCTTCCATGAATAAATTTCTGATTTTATGTAGTCAAATCTACCAATCAAATCTTCCTTTTTGTGACTTTTGGATTTAGAATAATAGGAGGGTCTTCTGAGGTTATAAAGGAATTTTCTCATGTTCTTCTATTACTTTTAGGGCTTTTTTTAAAAAAAAAATTAGCTCTTTAATCCATTTGGAATTTATCCTGCTGTGGTGTAACTTATTGATTCAGTTTTCTTTTTTTTTTTTTTTCAGATAGTTACCCAACTGTAATACCATTTATTGACTAGTCCACTTTTATTGCTGATTTGAAATGCACCCTTATAATATGCTAAATTACCATTTGTATTTGGATCTAGTTTTGGACTTTTTATGCTAATTCATTAATCTTTCTATTCTTTTCCTCATTATTCATTTATCATTAAGGCTTTATACATGTCTTAATATCTGATGTGATTTTCTACCTCCTCCAATAATTGGACTACACTTAAAATTTTTTTACATTTTAGCTTTAGAATCAAGCTTGTCTAGTTTTTAAAAATTGTATATTTTATTGAAATGATATAAGTGTACATTTGGGAGAATTGACATCATTTTGGTATATCTTGCCATTTGTTCAAGACTTCGTTTGTGTTCACAAAGTGATGTTTTAAAGTGTTCTTGACACAAATCTTATTGATGTTTAATCTTGGAAATGTAATCTTTTTTGTTGCTATTTTAAATAGGATCTGATTATTTGTAGTAGTTTTTCAGATGATCTTCTTGGAATTTTTATTATACAGTCATATTATTTGCAAATGCCCATCATTCCTTCCACTTTTTAAATCAAAAGCTTCAATTTCTTTCTGGATGATTATCAAATCACATTTGCTAATACCTCCTCTGGAGTATTAAACATGGTGGTGGTAGAAGCTGTCTTTGTTTTATTCCTAGTCTTTTATCTGATGTTTCTGTTAAGCATGACCAATATGATCGATGTGATAATAAATGTATGATATTGAACTATGTTTGTTTTCTAAACAAACTACACTTGATCATATTATACTCTTAGTAGATGTTGAATAATGTTTTATGATTTTTGCATTGAATGTATTAAGTGAATAGTCTACTTTTTGCTTGATCTTTAGTTATCAATTGTTTAATGTGCTTCTTATTAAAAATAGATAGTTACTCTTTTCCTCTCCTCTGGTACAGTATAAATAGCATTAGAATTATCTGTGATAGTTGACTACTCTAGTGAAAGTGGTTTGGCACTATTTGGGGGTTATCTTTTTGACAGCCTTTTCTATTTTTTTCTGTGAAAATTAGCTAACTTATCTTTGGTATGATGAGTTTTGGTAAATTATATTTTCCTAGAAGCTTTTCATTTCATTTAGAATTTCTAATTTTTTTTGTATCAGTTGAGCAAAACAATTCTCTGTGTGTTGAATTTTCCCTTTTTTTAGTAGTCTATATTTTTAGAGCACTTTTAAGTTCACAAAAAAATTGAGTGGAAGGTACAGAAATTCCTCATATATATATACCTCTTGCTCCCATATGGCACAGCCCCACTGTTAACATTCCATACCAGAGTGGTATATTCATTACAATCAAGGAACCTACACTGACACATGATTGTCGCCCACACTGTAAAGTCCACAGTTTACATTATGGTCCACTCTTGATTTTGTACATTCTGTGGATTTTGACAAAGGTGTAATAACATGTATTCACATTTATAGTATCATACAGAACAAATTTACTGCCCTAAAAATTCTCTTTATTCTACATGTTCATTCCTTCCTGCAACCCTTGGTAACCACTAGTTCTTTTACTTTCTTCATCGTTTTGCTTTTTCCTGAAAATCATAAAGTTGGAATCACACTATATGTAACCTCTTCAGATTGGCTTATTTCAGTTAGGAATATGCATTTAAGTTTCCTCCATGTTTTCGTGGTTTCATAGCTCATTTTTTTTAAGTGCAGAATTATAAATTGTCTGGATGTACCACACTTTATCTATTCACTTGCTGAAGGGCATCTTAGTTGCTTTCAAGTTTTGGCAATGTTGAATAAATGTCTATAAACATCTCTGCAGGTTTTTGAGTAGATATATGATTTTAACTCATTGTATATATATCAAAGAGCAAAACGAACTCAATTACCAGTTCTATTGCCTTCGTTTCTCCAGTTTTCTCTTGGATACAAGAGTTCTGATATATTCAAAACTATTAGTCTGTTTTCTTTACATTTGAAGGAATGTCTAGTCAGATATTAAATCCTTGGCCTATGCTTTTTTTGCTTAAGTGTTTTAAGAATTCTGAAGATTTACTCTACTGATTCATGGTATTGGCTATTACTTTGAAGAAATATAAGAACAGATAACACATTTGCCTTTTATCAGTGATTTGATGTTATTTATTTATTTGTTTTTGGCCTGTCTACCCTGAAGTTGTTTTTTATTTTGAAAGTCCATATTTAGTAAGTCTAATTTTACTAGGATATGCCTAGTTGTTGACCACTCTGGATCAGTTTCCTTATCACTTGGGGTGCCCTCTGTGCCCTTTCATTATATAGATTTAAGTCTTGTATTCAAGAAAATTTTCCTGAGTAATGTCTTTGAATATTTGTTTCACTACATGGTTTTTTTTTATGTTTTAGAAATTCCAGTTATGCATATGTTGAATCTCATTTTCTATTCTTCAAAATCTATTATTTTTCTCCCTAATTCTTCTGAGTCTTCCTTTAGTTCAGTTTCATTTCCTTGGCCTTTCAAATACCTATTTCTGTCCACTGCCCCTTATTTTGTTTTCTTCAATACCTTTTTTGTCTTGTGTTCTTTTCAAATTCATCTTCACTTCTGTGACTTTTTCTCCCTATTTTTGTTTTCTGATTTATGCCAGGTCATATTTTATTTACCTCCTCTTGGTTCTTACTCTTTCTACCTTGAATTCTTAAATTTGTACTTTGTGGTCTTTTTCTCTAGCCTTCGTTTCCATAGAGGTGCTTGGTTCTTAAAGTTTTAAAATTTTAAGGCAAAATATTTGGTCACAGCTTTATCTGCCCAATGGTATTCTAGCATGTCTTCTATGTCTTTTGGTAAGTTTTACATTTTTTAAAAGAATATCTTTTTAATTGCTTTTACAATTCCTTTTTTACTACTCATTGTGGGGTGAGTTGGGTTTTCCAAGGCCAACTTTTTGTAAAAGGTATTGTGGTATGAGGAAGCTTCCATGGCAACTGCACACCCCAGAGCCTCCCTTCCTCTCCACTGCATCAGAGATAGGACTATTTCCTACAAAATATCTCATCCATGAGGTTTTTTTTTCCAGCTCTTGATATTTTTTGAATATTCTTATCTCTTCTGATTTTTTGAACCTATGTAGTTCCTGAAGGGTTTCTTCTGCCACTACCTTACTCCTGCCATAGAATATAGCTTGTGTTCTTTAGAATATGCTTTCCCTCTTCAAGTATGTTTTTGTCTGTGGTGCTTGGGATCTTCCAACCCTGAGTCTTTTCATTTCTCCATGCTTTTCTTTTTGGCTTTCCTCTATGCATTTTCTGCCTAATGTCAGCTGCCTCTGGCAGTTCTTACAAGTTATTTTAAAGTCTGTAGATTGTATGTCTCCTAGTTACATGGAAAGCTGTTTGAAAATTCCCTACTATTTTTTCACTGTCCTTTTGTGTTTGTTTGATACCTAGAGAAGGATAAAGTTCTGTTGTATCCATTATTATGGATAAGGAAAGTAGTTTCACAAATGTTAAATAACTTGATTATTATCACCTAACAAAAGGCAAGGTGAAGGTTCGAAACCAAGTTCAGAAGGTTGTGCTCTGTCACTATACTATGGTGTTTCTTCAGGACTGGAAATATAATCACAACAATGTAGTTATATAGTCAAAGAAAATTTAGTTTCATTGGAGGGAGATGCATCTAAGTAGCAAGTGATGGTTTTAGAAAAATTTTGCACCTTAGTGGAACACTGAGAACTTCATGATCTACAGTTTCAAGTTTCCTCCCTTCCTTGCTCCCTATCTTCTTCCATTTTTATCTTCCATCTGTGACCCAAGAATAAGACTGCAGATAGATAAGGCTCTCTATCCTCATGTGTTGTTTTTTTTTTGTTTGTTTGTTTTTATTTTTTGCGACTGTTCTGAATATGATGATGTTTTATATCATCTACTATTTTTCCTTTTTATTCTCCTTTAGTTTTTTGTTTTACAACTGGACTCACTAAAAATTGTGTTCTTTCTTTACTTTGTTTAAGGGGACCTCTAATCAGACATTTTGTGGAAGTGAGAATGAGTGGATAAAATCAGATTTCTTTCCTCCACAAGTTTAGAGTGACTGAGCTTCCTGAAACAGAGATCTAAAAACAGTAACTGCTGCTGTTGACTCTGACAGGATCCTCAGCCCTGAACATTATTGTGCTGTTCTTGAATGCAGCGTTGGTGGATTTGTTTGTCCGTGTTTCTGAGAGTGTAAAGGTTACTCTCACATATGTTTACTTTGTGAAGATAAGGTTCTGGTGAAAATAGAATTGAACTGTGCCATGTTCTTCATTTTTGCATTTCTGTGAAGAACACAGTCTAGTTTTCAGACATTATTGGTGGTTGTTACTCTGTATAAGGCTTAATTGCTAATACTTAAGATCATCATAAGATCAGACTTAGTTATTTATACATTTGTGTCCTGTACACATATTCTGGCTTTTTTTTTTTTTTCACCTGGTTAGATATGTGGGAGACTCAGGGTGGAGAGTAGATAGGGAAGATGGTGGTGTTTCAAAATGATGTTTTCCATTGAATTTATTTCCTCTGAAGAGGACAACGGTGAGTCTAGGGGATATTTTGTGTGTCTGTTTTGGGTTGGATGAGAGAAGACACATGATTTTTGAAGAATTCATAAAATAGTTTAAAATTTTATTTATACTTAATTTATAATACTTGAGACATAGCATATTTTGGTAAGGAAGAGGACAGTATTTGATAGTTCTATATTCTATATTTCAGGTACTACTTTTCATTGCAGCTTGAGAATAATATTTCTGATTAAAATAATAGCTTTTGAGAAATTAATGCATTATACTGGAAAACATGTCATCTCTTTAAATTTGTTTTCCTTTTATATATCTAATAAGTTTGTGAAAGTGACTTTATACAAAGATAAAAAATTTGCATAAAACAGAAATAAAACTATAGATAAATGCAATGCTGATATTCTTTCTTTTAAAATAGTAAAACAAAGGTTTTTTATTAAGATGGTAATAAAATATTATGAAAACAGTTTGAAAATAGAGGTAATAAACAATTTTATAAAGGAAATAAAAATCACTCAATCTTACTTCCTAGAGCCAGGGAATGTTAATGCTTTTAAATTATTTTTTTAATATTGTGACTAAAATATACATAAGAATATTTACCATTTTAACAATTTTTAATTGTACCGTTCCATGACATTAAGTACATTTATAGTGTTGTTCAACCACGACCACTATTTATCTCCAGAGCTTTTTATCCTTTTTAAAATGAAACTCTGTTCCTACTAAACACTGAAGTCCCCATTCCCTCTTCCCCTACCCTCTGGCAACCATCATTCTACTTTGTCTTTATGATTTGACTACTTTAGGTACTTCATATGAATGGAATCTCTAGTATTGTTTTTTTTGTGTCTGGCTTATTTTACTTAGCATAATGTCTTTAAGGTTCTTCCATGTTGTACCAAATGTCAGAATTTCCTTCCTTCTGTTTATTTATTTATTTGTTTGTTTGTTTATCTATCTATTTAATTTATTTATTTATTAATGGTGACTTTGGTTAACAAAATCCAATACACTTTAACAATAAGGCATGTATATATTTTCACTGTGTGCTCACCTCCTATAGTTAGATTTCTTTCTGTCAACACATATTTGACCCCCTTTACCCTGTGTACTTACCCCCTCCCCCTTCCCTCTACTTTCTGGTAACCATTAGTCTATAGTCCATGTCCATGAATCTCTGTTTGTCCTGTTCATATGTTGCTTTTAGGTTTATATCCCACATATAAATGATATCATGTGATTTTCAGCTTTTTCTGTCTGGCTTATTTCGCTTAGCATTATTATCTCGAAGTCCATCCATGTTGTTGAAAATGGCAGTATTTCATCTCTTTTTATGGCTTAATAATATTACACTGTATATATGTACCACAGCTACTTTAGCCAATCAGCTATCATAGGACATTTTGGTTGCTTCTATGTCCTGGCCACCATGAATAATGCTACTATGAACATCAGTGTGCAAATATCTTTTTGGATATGAGTTTTCAAGTCTTTGGGGTAAATACCCAGCAGAGGGATTTCTGGATCATATGGTAGAGCAATTCTCAGTTTTTTGAGGAAGCTCCATACTGTTTTCCATAGTGGCTGTGTAGAATTTCCTTCTTTTAAAGGCTGAATAATATTTTACTGTGTGTATACATACCACATTTTGCTTAACCATTCATCATTTGAAGGACACGGGTTAATTCCACCTTTTGGTTACTATGAATAATGCTTCTGTGAACATTAGTAGATACATATCTGTTTAAGTCTGTTTTCAGGACTTTTGGGTATGTAATTGGAAGTAGAATCTCTTGAGTATATGGTAATTGTTTATTTTTTTGAGGAATCACCATACTGTTTGCCACAGCAGCTGTATCATTATTCATTCTCACTTGCAATGCACAAAGGTTCCTATATCTCCATGTCTTGATTACTATTGTTATTTTCTGCTCTGCTCTGCTCTGCCCTGCCCTTCCCTTCCCTTCCCTTCCCTTCCCCTCCCCTCTTTTAAATAATAGCCAATCTAATGGGTTTGAAGTGGTATCTCAATGTGTGGTTTGGATTTGTGTTTTCCTAAGGATTTGTGATGTTGAACATCTTTTGTTGTGCACATTGGCCAATTATGTATCTTCTTCGAAGAAATGTCTATTTCAGTCCTTTGCCTATATTTTATTTAATTTGTATGTTTTGTTTTGTTTTGTTTTGTGTTTGTGTTGTAGGTGTTTTTTATATAGTTTGGATATCAGTCTTTTATCAGATATATTATTTGAATTATTACTCCAATTCTGTGAGTTGCCTTTTCACTCTCTTGATAGTGTCCTTTGATGCCCAAGTATTAAATTTCGATGAAGTCAAATTTATCTATTCTTTTCTCACCAGTGTTTTTGTTATTATATCTAAAAAATCATTGCCAAATTCAGTGTCACAAAACTTTCTCTCTGTACTTTCTTCTGAGAGTTTTATAGTTTTAGCTCTTACATTTAGGTTTAATCCATTTTGAATTAATTTTTGTATATGGTATTAGGAAAAGGTCCAATTTCATTGTTTTGCAAATGAATATTAAGTTATCTCAACCCATTTTTTGAAAAGACTGTTCTTTGCCTGGTGAATGGTCTGGGCTCTCTATTCCATTAGATTGTATATTTGTCTTTATGCTAGTACCGCACTGTTTTAATCACTGTAGTTTTATAGCAAGTTTAAATTTTTTATTTTCAATTACAGTTGACACACAATATAACTTAGTTTCAGGTGTACGACATAGTGATTAGACATTTATGTAACTTATAAAATGATCACCTTGTTAAATCCAGTACTCATCTGACACCGTACATAGTTATTACAATACTACTGACTATATTTCCCATGGTATACTCTATATCCCCATGACTATTTGTAAATACTAATTTGTACCTCTAATCCCCCTCTATCATTCACCCATCCCCCTTACCTCCACTCATTCTGGCAACCACAAAAATGTTCTCCATATCTATGAGCTTGTTTCTGTTTTATTGGTTCATTTATCCTGTTCTCTAGATTCTACATATAAGTGAAATCATATGACATTTGTCTTTCTCTGTCTAATTTACTCCACTCAGCACAATACCCTCTAAGTTGATCCATATTATTGCAGATGGCAAGATTTCATTCTTTTATGTGGCTGAGTAATATTTTATTGTATATATGTACCACCTCTTCTTTATGTATTCATCTATTGATGGACATCAGGGTTGCCTCCAAATCTTGCTATTGTACATAATGCTGCAATGAACATATGAATGCACACATACCTTTGAAGTAATATCTTCAGATAACTACTCAGAAGTAGGATTACTATGTCCTTCTTTGTTTCTTGTTATAACCTTTGTTTTAAAGTTTGTTTTATATGGTATAAGTATTGCTACGCCCACTTACTTTTTTGTTTCTATTTTTATGAAATATCTTTTTCCATCTATTTATTTTCAGTCTGTGTGTGCCTTTCAATCTGAACTGAGTCTTTTGTAGGCAGCATGTGTAAGGGTCTTGTTTTCTTATCCATTCAGCCACACTATATCTTTTGATTGGAACATTTAATTCATTTACATTTAAAGTAATTATTGATGGATGTGTAGTTATTGCCATTTTATTATTTATATTTTTGATTTATTTTTTTTCTTCTTTTTCTTAAAGAAGTCGCTTTAATCTTTCTTGTAATGTTAGTTTGGCGGTAATGAACTTTTTTTGAGCTATTTCTTGCTTGGGAATATCTTTATCTTTCCTTCAATTCTAAATGATAGCTTTGCTGGGTAGAGTCATCTTGGTTGTAGGTCCTTACTTTTCATCACTTTGAATATTTTGTGCCAGTCCCTTCTGGCCTGCAAAGTTTCTGTTGAGAAATTAGCTAACAATCTTATGGGAACTTCCTTGTGGATAACTGCTTTTCTCTTGATGCTTTTAAGATTCTTTGTCTTTAAGCTTTGGAATTTTAAATATGATGTGTCTTGTTGTGTGCCTCTTTGGATTCCTCTTGTTTGGGACTCTGTACTTCTTGGACTTGTGTATATATATTTCCTTCACCAGGTTAGGGAAGTATTTTCTCATCATTTCTTGAAATAGGTTTTTAATTCCTTGCTGTCTCTCCTCTCCTCTGGTACCCCTACGATGTAAATGTTGGTACACTTGATGTTGTCCCAGAGGCCCCTTAATTTTTTTTAACTCTTTTTTTTCTTGTTGCTGTTCTAATTGGGGGTTTTCTGCTACCTTATCTTCCAAATAGCTGATTCTGTTTTCTGCTTAATCTAATCCTCTGTTTTTTTTTCTGCTAAGATAATCTTTATTTCAGTTATTGTATTTTTCATTATGACTAGTTTTTTTAAAATGTTTTCTATCTCCATTTTTATGTTTCCTATCTCTTTGTTGACATTCTCACTGAGATCTTTGAGCATCCTTATAAAAATGTTTTGAACTCCGCATCTTATAGATTGCTTGTCTCCATTATATTTAGTTCTTTTTCTGGAGTTTTGTTTTGGGACTTGTTTCTTTGTCTCTCCATTTTGGCTGTGTCCTTGTTTATATATATATATATATATACATATATATATATAGATATAGATATAGTGTGTGTGTGTGTGTGTGTGTGTGTGTGTGTGTGTGTGTTTGTGTGAGAAGAAGATAGAGCTGCTATGCCTCTTGGTAGAGTGGCCTTATATAGTAAGTGTCCTGTTGGGCCCAGTGGCACAGTTTACCTGGTCATCTGAGCCAAGCTCTCCACATGTGTTTCATGTGTGGGTTGTGTGTACCCTTCTGTTGCAGTTGAGCCTTGGTTGCTTTTGATAAGTCAGTGGGTGGGAGAGATTGATCCTCAGTCTGATTGGTTGTGAGGATTGGCCTTGACTACAGTGTAGGAGCTGTTATGTAGGGGCTGACCCAACGGAGCAGGATTTGCCTTTGTGGGGCTCTGGTGCCTGCCGAGTCTACCCTTTGGATGTGTTGTTTGTGGTGGTGGTTGGGTCGTGCTCTAGTGGTGTCTGAAGCTGGCCGCTGGGTATGTTGTGTTGGAGCCTTTTAGGAGGGGCTTTGGTGCAACCCAAGTTTGCTGCTGCCTGTGTCCTGCCCAGGGCCACTTGACATAAGCTACAAAATGTTCTGCAGGTGGTCACTACTTGAGCTAGGTTTGGAGGTACCTAGAAGTGGTTAAACTATTATCTGAGGCATGCTGCTGCTAGTGTCTAGCTTGGGGCTACTTAGCAAGAGGTTGGGGACATGCTGAGGTCAGAAGCTACTTGTTTAGTGTTTGTGAACCTTTGAGAGATTTTAGGAAAGTTCACTGCATGAGCCAAGACAGGTCTTTTTTATGGAAAAGCTACTGGAAGCAGGTTGGGTGGGCCCACAAATTGGATAGGATGGGGTCTTAGGGAATTACCAGGATGGGGTGAATGTTGTTAGCGAGGTTGATGGAGACTCAGATATGCACCCGCCTGCATGTGCATGGTGGGTAGTGTTAGGGCTCAATAAAAGGATCATGACTTCTGCCAGCACTTCTTTCTGGGAGAAAGCCGCCCCTCTAGTCCTCATCCTGAAGCCAGACAATTCAATTCCTCCTCGTATATCCTTTTAAGGTGCTACCCCAAAATTTGATCTCGGAGTGAGCAAGTTTTTTAGAGAGTAAGATCATGTGCCAGCTCATTAAGAGGAGTAACTGGGACTGCAGCAGCCTCCTGTCTCACTCAGCCACAATTTCCACTGTTTTTCATAGCTAGAAGTGATAGGGACCTCTTTTCCTAGCACTGGAGCTCTGGACTGGAAACCCTGGTGTGCATTTGGACTCCTTGCTCCTCAGGGGGGACCTATGAAGCCAAAATATTTCTCCTGATTTTTAACTGCCACATGAGGGTGTGGGACCAGACCATTCTGCATTTTTGCCCCTCCTTCCAGTCTCTATGTGGTTTCTTCTGTATATCCTTAGTTATAGGTCTTCTGTTCAGCTATACTTCAGGTGATTCTCAATTATGATTGTTTTGTGATTTAGTTGTAATGCTGATGTCATGAGAGGAGGCAAGCACAGTGTTTACCTACTTTGTTATCTTAAGTGGAACTCTCAGCTTTATAGCAAGTTTCGAAATTAAGAACTATGAGACCTCGACTTTGTTCTTCTTTTCTAGGATTATTCTGGCTATTTGAGGTTCCTTGATATTCCATTATAATCCAATTACAGAATGGATTTTTCTGTTTTGCCAAAAATGTTGTTATATTTTGATAGGGCTTGCATTGAATCTGTGGAATCACTGGATAGTATTGATATTTTAACAATACTAAGTCTTCTAATTTATGACCATGGGATGTCTTTCTATTTATTGGTATATTCTAAAATTTCTTTCAGCAGTTTTTTAGTTTTTAGCCCATAAATATTTCATATACTTTATTAAGCTTATTTCTAAGTACTTTATTCCTTTTGATGCTATTTTAAATGTTTTCTTAATTTCTTTTTCATATTGTTTATTGTTAGTGTATAGGTACACAACTGATTTTTCCATGTTGATTTTGAATCCTGAAACTTTGCTGAATTCATTTATCCTAACAATTTTGTGTGTGTATGTGTGTGTGTTTCTGTGAAATCTTTAGGATTTTCTGCATATAGGATCATGTCATTTGTGAACAGAGAAAATCTACTTTCTTTTTTCCTATTTGGAATTCTTTTTCTTGCCAAATTGGTATGGCTAGAACTTCCAGTACCATATTGAATAAAAGTGCTGAAAGTAGGCATCCTTGTCTTATTCCCAATATTAGACAGAAAGCTTTCCATCTTTTATCATAAATACAATATTAGCTGTGAGTTTTTCATAGATGGCTTTTTTAATGTGGTATTTCTCTTCTATTCTTAGTTTGTTGAGCATTTTTAAAATCATGAACAGGTGTTAAATTTTATCAAATGCTTTTTTTCTGCATTAATTGAGATGATCATGTCTTTTTCATTTTGTTAATGTAGTGGATTACATTGATTGATTTTTATATGTTGAATTATCCATGCATTCAAGAAATAAAATCTACTTCATTGTGTTGTATAATCCTTTCATCATACTGTTAAATTTATTTTGCTAGTATTTTGTTGAGGAGTTTTGTATTAATGTTCATGAGGAATTATTGGTCTGTAGTTTTATTTTCTTATAGGCTTTGGTATCAGAGTAATTCTGGCCACATAGAAAGAATTTGGAAGTATTCCTTCATCTTCAATATTTTAGGAGAGTTGATCTTTTTGAAGAACCCACTCTTGGTTTCATTGATTTTTCCCTAATGTTTTTCTATTCTCTGTTTTATTTATCTCTAATTTTTATTTGCATTTTTCTAGCTTTGGGTTTAAGTTGTTTCTTCTTTTTCTAGTTCATTAAGGTGTAAAATTAGGCTGTTGATTTGAAATCTTTTTAAATATGAGTGTTCATAGCTATAAATTTCCTCTTAGAAGTGCTTTGCTGTACTTTATAAGTTTTGTGATATTGTATTTTTATTTTCTTTTGTCTCAAGATATTTTTCAGTTTCCCTTATGATTTTTTGACTCATTAATTTTTAATAGCATGTTATTTAAGTTCTTTAATTTTGTAAATTTTCTACTTTTCCCTTTGATATTGATTTCTAGGGTTTTTTTTCTATTGTGGTTAGATGCTACTTTGTATGATTTTTATCTTTTCATACTTATTAACTTGTTTTGTTGCTTAGCTAATATTCTATCCTGAAGAATATTCCATGTGTGCTTGCAAAAAAATGTATATTCTTCTTTCGTTGAGTCAAGTGTTCTATATATGTCTGCTATGGTATGATTGGTCTGTAGTGTTGATCATGTCCTCTCTTTCCTTATTGTTCTTCATTGTATCCATTATTGAATGTGGGGTATTGAAGTCTCCTAATACTATGGAGCTGTCTCATTTCTTTCTTCAATTCTGTCAATATAGTAGCCAATCTGAAGTTGTCTTTTTAAAATCTTTCTGTGGATGAATGAAAGCTTGAAGCTTTTTGGCCTGCTGTCTTGCTGACATGACTTCTCCAGATAATATATATTTTTTGCCCAGTTAATACATCAATGATTTAACTCAAAGGACATAATCATTTAAAATCTAATTTATTTGACTACTTTGGGAAATGCAACAAGAAATATTCATTTTTATAGCAAAATCATATATTGAAGTTTTTATTGTCCTGAATTAGCTTTAACACAACTTTTTCTTTACAAAAAGGGGATTTGTTCTTAGAAGTGATATGAATTTCTGTCTGATTTTGGAGCAAACATTGTGGAATGAACATAAGTCAGGATGTTCTTTCACTGCTATTGGGTACCCATTTTTTAGTTTTTACATAGAGTTCTGTGACTTAGAAATTACATTTATTTTTGTGATGGAAAAGTGTAGAAAATTAGAGGAAGTTTGAACTGATTCATAGTTCCATTAAATAAAAGTGAAAATAGAACTGGACCTGTAATGACTTAAGTACTACTGTCCTTCTTGAGGAAGGTGGAATCACCATCTGATAGTGCAATTCACAGATTATTCAGCTGGTCTTCTCCACACAGAATGTTAATAGACCTAAAGCAAACTTGTAAAATATATTCCAAAATCATTTTGCAGAGAATTTTGCTGATCTTACAGTTTAGTCACCATTGGAAAGCAGGGATGCATGTTATTAGATAATTATAGATATTCTGTAGTCCTTCCTTGAGTTCTTTGGCAGTTTAGGGTGGACCTTGTGACCTGATTCCATCTCTAGTGTCACTAATATCCATCTTCATGGAGGTGTTTCTCCTGAACCTGCTGTCAACACAGAGAGGGTTCCAATTTGACTTACCCTGATCCCCGAAGGAGAAATGAATGGAAACAAGTGCTTGTTTTTACCTTACTTCCATGCCTTTTGATAACAAATTTGATTGATGAGCAGATTAAAGTTGTCATAGTGTCACACTGTGGGAGTTTAGCACAAAGTCACAGGGGTTCTTTTAGAGGCTGGGGGTGCTTCTTCACTTTGGTTTACATTGTCCAGGTTTTTTATTTTGTTTGTTTTATTTAATCAAACCTTACCTATTCTTTTAATCTAAAATTAGAGTGAAACTTTGGCATCCCTGAAATTGCTTAAAACTTAGAAAAACTTTATGACTGTGGAGATTTAATGAGATGCCAAATTGATCTTTCCATCTGGATAACTTAGCTAAGTCTTCAGATGCTGTTGAACAAAATATCTTGCTAATCACTTAGCAAGAGAAGATTAGGACCCCCTGCTTTTTGTTCTTTTTCTTGAGCTATTATGAGAAGCCAGTTATGAAGGAGTTTTAAGAGGAAGTTAGTGGTTCATCCACATAAAATAATGAAAGATGTTGGGACATGCTGATGGCATTTAGTATTTCTAGAATGGCAAGATGCTTACTTATCATGACTTACCTTTCATTTTCAAGAGTCTTAGGCTAGTTTTCTAGAAGCAGAACCTGAGATAGCAGTATGATTGCAAGTGATTTATTGAGTACATATTATCAGAAACAGGAGATTGAGGGAAGAGGGATTAGGCAGTGGGGGGAGGAACTAAGCAAGTAAGGAATTTCAGCCAGAGTCTCACTTCAGCACCATCCCATCAGGACTCTGGAGAATGATTCGCATTGCAGAGCATTGATTGCTCCCCACTCTGAGGGAGGGGGAAGGCCTTTTGTACTCAGTGTCAGTCACTCTTTGGCTCCTGACTGCTTGGGGCCTGAGGGTTGGGCTGTGGTGTGGGGTGGGCCATTGGGCATAAACTCTGAGGTAGGTGGCTCCTATTCAGCTAAAGAGAGGTGGGTTTTTTGTTTTTTTTTTTTTAATAGAAAGGATAGCTATCCGCTATTGGCAACCAGCATTCACAGCTGCTTGGGGTGGGTGTTGTGTCACTAAACCAAGTTTGCAACAGATCCAGAAAATGTAAACGCATTATTTTGCACTAGTTTAGCACATTTGATTGATGAAAAAAACTTTTATTCTTCCCTTTTAAAGTCTGTTTTATTGTAAGTCAGATGGAGAAGATGCAAGGGTGTAGAAGGAAGAAAAAGGTGTAAGACAGGCATTTTATTTAAAATTAAAAATATTTTTCTTCTAACTAAAAGTTTTACCTTTTTATTGTAAAAACACAGATATAGAAACATATAAAATAAATACATAGTTTAGTAAATTATTCTGTGATGAACATGCCTTTTACCACCAAATGAAGTCAAGAAAAGAACTTAGCCATCCACCCCAATCAGCTCCTATAAGTGCCCCTTTCCTATCACATCCCATTCCTTCCTTCTTCCTTTCAAAAGTAACTATTATCTTGATTTAATAATAATGATTTCCTGACATTTCTTTGACTTTCTCATCCAAGTTTAATTTGTAACCATTCCAAATTAAAAACAACTTGATATATCGTTTAAATTTCTTTTAATATACAGGTTCACCCTCTATCCTTTTGTTTTCCTTGAAGTTTATTTTAAGAATGTCTGTGATATATTGAATTACAGTTTTCTTTACTCTAGATTTTGTTACTTGCATAGTCCTAGTGCAGTTTAACATGTTTCCCTGTTCTCTGTAATTTCTGTAAACTGGTAGTTGTATCCAGAAACTTGACAGAATTTGTCTCTAACAAATTGAGAATTTGTGTTGTATTATTTCATCAGGAATCATGTAATGCCTTCTTTTCCATCTTTTTTGAATGCTATGTTTCTATATCCATTAGTTTATTGGGGGATATAAGCTTGTCATGTTGTAATTCCATATATATATTTTTTTATTAGCTGGAGGATTTTTGTAAGGAGATGCTTCATTTCATTTACCATTTGGTTACCTCATGGTATAGTTCATATAAATGCTTGATGTTCCTTTTCGTGACCTAGTTTTCCTGTCATACTCAAAAGATGACTGATTATTAGAAAATGAGGCCTTTTAGAGGTAATGAGGTTATGAGGCCAGAGACCTCATGAATGGAATTAGTACCCTTATAAAAGACACACTAGAGAGCTAGCTCACCCCTTAAACTATGTGAGGTTCCAGTGATAACAGGGCCATCTATAAGGAAGTGGGCCCTCATCAGACATCACAAACCAAATCCATCAAAATCTTGGACTTCTCAGCCTCCAGAATAAGGAGAAATAATGCTGTTTATAAGCCACCCAGTTTATGATATTTTTGTTATAGCAGTCTGAATGGGTTATGACAGATGGCTTATATTTTTGTTGAAACAGTAAATAAAACAGGTTCAACTCAGGGAGATATTGATAGGCTAGAAAAATAAGTTAACACGATATGATAAAATTTAACGTGTAAAAATAAAGGTCTGACCTGTATTTGGGTTTGGAAACTCAGTTACTAAATTTTAGGATAATGAAAAAGACTGGATGGAGAAAAGGTTAGTAGTAAAAAAAAATACAATAAAACTCCAAACTGTGATGTATATTAAAAATATAAGGTAGGTAGAAACAAACAAAACACTACTATTGAATTTTCAGGCTGCATTTATTCATAGAAGACTAGTGTCTAAATCAGTTCATGGAAACCCACTTTGGTCAGGCTACGCATCTGTTTAGTTGTAGTTTGGTGCTAAAGTATAGGCATTGACACACTAGAGATGCTTCAGAGGCAGGGACTCTGATGGCCAAGAAATTGGACATCATTTTACATGAAAAGCAGTCGAAGAGCCCAAGGATGAAGAGAACATTTTCGTTGTAAGACAAAGGCTTTTAAATAAAATGACTCTCTCTTAAATGGAAGAAGCAGTAGGGTTTTGTCATTGCTTAAGATTATCAGTCTATGGCCTGGTGGTACAAGGTATAGGGAAGCAAAATTCTCCATTTTTGAAAGGTAGTTTCTAACAGTTTTAGTTGTCTACCAATGGTATGGATTTCTTGTTAAGTAATGAGCTTCCCATCTTTACAGTTGTTTAAGCCAGCTTAAAAGCAAAATCATATTACTACCTAATAATGCTCATAATACTCTGCTGCTACAGTTGCTATGTAATAAAAGTAAGGAAGGGATTGAATGTTTTTATGTCTAATAAACATGATTGTGAACTCAATTTTGCAAATTTAATTCCCTGGGAGTTATCTTTTGTAGACATTTAGTCAGGAGACATTTGATTTTATAATTAAAGTGTCAGTTGAATTTGATTTTGTAATCACATTCAGCTGAGAAATATTATCCCTAAGAATAAACTTTCTGGTGACAGCTACATTAAGTACATCTTGATATAGGCCAACTACAACAACTGCAGAGGGTGCTTATTCCTCCACCTGTTTCACTCTCAGATGACACTATTTTTGAGATTGGCTTGTATGTTTCAAAGGTTTTCTTCCAACCAATGGGCATATGACTGAGACACAGTTGAAAATTGATAAGTTTCAGCCTTTGGAATCAATGAGACTAGAGCATTTTCAGCATCTGTTGGAGCACAGAGAATGTGAACTGTAGGTGGGCCATGGAATGAAAAGACTTCAAACTGTGGTGAATCTTGAAGAATGGTATCTCTCTTGATGAATGATGAATGAGGCTTGGGCATCCAGTATCTCTGCCATGCTCTCCTTACTCAGGACCCAGGCCTTCAGCTTTCCTGTTAGTCACTTCTCTCGTTAATGGAGAAAAAAATTGCATCTCTGAGCTAGTTTGGAAACAACGTTTATTTTAAGAAAAGACTGAGAATAAAAGAAAAATGTGTACTCTGCTCTCAGGAAGGTTGTAATCTAATTGGGGATATAGCAAGATAAATACAAGTGAAGAGATATATAATATTACACTGTTCTTGGCAAGGACTACCAATATTTACAGCGACAATCCTGTTTAGTTTTTATGCTTAGTGCTATCATGTGTTTTGTCTGGTTAGACTTTCAGCCTCCATACAGATGTCAGTACTAAAATAAATAAAAAGATTCCTAAATTTTTAAGTCCTGGAATTTCTAGGACTTAATGAAAATGACCATGAATATTTGTGAAAAGAATATAAGTAAATAAAATGTGGATTTTCTAATTTCTGCCCTTATTGTACCAGCCATTTAAGTATATTTACAAAGATAATTTGACTCAAAAAGAAAACTCTAGTATCATTATTCAAAAGGTAAAATGGCCACTGAGAGGCAGGGCAGTTGGACACCTTCTCACAAGGCCTCTCAGGAGCGGAAACTAAGTAAAAGAGGAAGCTGGGCAAGCACTGCTTTTTCACTATGTAAGTAAGAGGGGATATGAAGGTGCTTATTCCTGAACCCAGGGAGAATTAATGATATTCTCTGTCTTACCTTTCCCATTTTCTCACCACAGAATTTGGTCCCTTTATTCCCAGAGAAGGAGGCAAATGGATGAGAGATGAGTATAACAACTTCACCATATTTTGCATTAAGAATGGCTGTGAATGTTTGCACCAAATATTTGGGCATTAAATGTTTATTGTAGATTTATAGAGAGAGGGGATGGGGATGTTTGCATGTGTTTAAAGTTCAGGGCACCAAAGTAATCTTTATGAAAGGAGGCCATTGCTCATCAAAAAGATCCTCATTCTGCCATAGGACTTCCCTTCCACTGTTCACTTAAAATATGCCTCTAAATGTATGTAAGTTCTCATTTCTTCTGTCATTTTAGTTACACAGTATGCTAACTTTTCTGATGATGATTTCTAGTAAGGGAGAGATAGTGGGGTTGAAGAAGAGCATATACTTATTTCCTTAAGTTCTAAGTGCTTCTTGTTGCACTTCACTTTGGATGATGATTCCATGGCTCTAAGTACAACCTCCCAGACAAACTAGCCAACATCACCATAGGTCCAAGCCAGATTTGTATTGTCTCATCTGCTAGATGCTTAGGACATCACCTTTCTGGGCCTTTCCATATGGGTTCTTTCATGGGCTCCAGGGCATGTAATCTTATGGATTATCTGGATGACATCATCGATCCCCTCATTCGTGTTAGGTATTATCCCTGTAGTGAAAAACTATATGATAGCTGAAAAGGGCCTTTTGCAACAGTTCGATGGATGAAAAATAATGAGTTGCATGTTTTCCATTAAGGGGCTAGCATGATGTCAGCTATACACCATGTTGTTTGTCATGGGGGGTTTTGGCCCTATCAGTCAGAACAGGGTCATAGCAGAGCCAGGTGTGCTTGCTGATTCCTGTCACCAAGGGGCCTTGGAATAGTTGGCACAACTTGACTGTAAGTTGGTCTAATGGGCAAGGGGAACATAAATTTATGATTGTTAGCCACATAGATAGGTGGATGGGCAAAGACGTGTTTTGAACACAATGTGAACAGAGGTGTTAAGAGAAGAGAGGTCATCTTTGTAATCTGTTATAGTTGCTTTGCCTTGTACACCAACATTTCTGTTAAGGCTAGTTGCATGTTGTGCCAGCTTATATAGGAATGTCAGGCAGCAGTTCTTGTCTAATTTGTTTCATAGCTCGTACTAAACATTCATTGGTTTTCAGAGTGTGGGGCACAATTCTATGTTTATACAGTTTTGTCAGTTTAGTGACCTGATCATGCAAAATCTTTTACAGTCCAAATAGACCTTAGACATGGAGGTTTGGAATGTACCAATGATGTTTCTAAGTATCAGGAACTGACATATAGGAGATCAAGGCATGATTTGGAGCAACTATTTCAGAATACCATAGAGCCAACCTAGATTTTGAAACTACCACGCCAAAAGGATACAGCCTGATCCAGGTGACCTTTGAATCGAAGCCTGCTTGCTTCAGGTATGCATCTAGATGTTTCCAGCTGGATCTTAGTAGAAATATAAATATATCTTAGAAGACAAATTAAATAAAACAAGTAGAAAATTCAAAAGGTGAGTGTAGCAGAAAACAGCTTGATAGAACTAACAGCATGGAAACCAATCTAATAGAAATGAAAAGGAGGATGCAAAGATGATAAACATGAATTTATTCTTGAATGAGATTTAGTATTTATGTTAAGGGCAGGAAGGTTCCTCTGACTCTCATTATGAAAATTACATGAGAAACTGTTGTATCACTGTATTTGAGCTTATTGCATGCTTTTATGCTTTCAGAAAAGAACTTACTTGGAAAACTAATTTTTTTTCTTTGCTTGAGATAAGAGAGCCTGACTTATCTTTGGGAAAAACTAATCATGTTTCTAACCAGTTCCATGTTTTCTAGTTATTGGATTAATCATAAAAGTGCCAACTGGCAGAAAGGCCTGAGAGTTAAGAATAGTGAATGGGGTGGGCAGGCTGCAAGTTGCTTCCTTTAGGACTATGTGAGAGATTGGAGTAGAAATTAATATGCAGATTTCTCAAGAGTGCCTATGTGATTTAATTATTCCGGCATCTAAAAGAGCTTTGTCTAAACAGAACAAAACCTATTGTGCATCATGTGGGACGAATCTAGGAGTCAGCTCTGAGAACAGTTTTGCATTTTAACTATCACGTTGTCTTTCAGTTCATGTTGGCTTATGACCTTGGCTTTCAGGAAGTGTTTTGACAGCTGACAATGATAATAACAGTTCTCATTTCCATGATAAAATATGTAGTGTCAGGGGTAGTGCTGTAATAAAAGTAAAATATATATTAGTTGTGATTTCATAGATACTTTGTCTTTATAATTATAGTTAAGTCTCACTTTTTAAAATGTGAAACATTTTAATTGCCAAATTAACAGGAGTAGAATACTTTTTTAGATGGAATTGTAATTCAACTTGACCCTTTACTTTTTGCCCATCAGAATCAAAAGTCTCTAAATCCATGTATTGTGCATATTTTTTTCTGCCATCTCTAGTAGACCTGATCTTATCTCATCAGAAAAGAGTGAAGACGAGTTTTACCCTGAATTTTAAAAGATTGTCCTCAAATATACTGAGGTCAATAAATGTTTTGTTCTAAAGAATAATGAACATAGAATGAGTTTTAATACGTTAAAGCAAAATATTATACAAAAGGCTCAGTAATATGATACTAGGTATTTATCTCAAAGTCAATGAGTGTTCTGTAGGAGACCCTGGTTACTTTTCAATGAAGGAGAGAACAGAGCATTGTTTCCTCTCATACTGTCTCCCTAAAGACAGTTAGTGGAATGAGTCATAGGTTCTTCTGTGGAAAAAATCAGGATTGTTTGATATTCAGCTAAAATTAAATATTTTATTTTTGAAGATCAATATTTCTTTACCCCTGGGTTGACCATCTTATAATATTAGCTCTTAGAGATCAAGGTTTGTAATATAGTTATTTGATGTTGAAAACTTCAACATGAGGAAAAAACCCTTCTGAGTGAATATAAGGGTTGTTTGATCTTTAACATTGGGATTCTATTTTTAGCTTAATTCCTCTCAAATTAAAAAAACCCTTCATAGCTCCTTGCTAGTATCAAGAATACTTGAGATTCAAGTCCCATTTTTAAATTAATTACTGAACACTGTCCTTGGTTTCTGACCCTCTGTCTATGAATAGCCTCTTTGGGAATCAGGGTCATGGCTGATCTTTATGGTTGATATCCAAGAGAACCATTGATCCTTTTAGGGTGTGTCCCTGAGGTCACTGTTGAGAATGGCTCTGAGCGAGATTCAACAAGGGTTAACCTACACAGTTACTATTATTGTAAACTTATTCAGAAACAGAAGGCATTTTTTGGCTGTCTGATGTGATCCTATTTGATAGATAAATCCCTCCTCGACACCGTCAACATGTGTTTTCTCAACCTTTCTCCAACAGCTACAGTGATGAGGAAACAACTGCCACATGAAATAGCCTATTTCAGCTTTGCACGGTTCTCGATGATTAACATGTTTCCTGTCAGTGCACAGAAGCCCTGTTTTCCACTCAGTGGTTCTACTTCTGACCATTAGAGCTGTGTAGGGTGGTCTCATGCACTGTCTGCAGGAAAATCCTTTGGACACATGAAAGAAGGCATTATAACCCACTCCAGCCTCACCGAATTGTAGCTCATAGAGATGGAACTTACAATCTTAGTTTTAAATAAAATCCCTAGATGCTTTTGATCCATGTAGAGTCCTGAGAACCACTGCATGGTGGGAGAGACCAGTGAATAGACTGTGACAGCCCGAGAGGACTGTGAATCAGGTGATGCAGACAGCTGTGGGGGTATTGTGCAGAGGAGGCCACACGAAGTTTAAGACAGACTTTCTAGAATACATAGGGACTAGCAGGCAGGGAAGGTGTGAAAAGGGTCTCAGACCTGTGTGGGTTATTCCTTGGGACAGAAAGGAACCTGGTGTGTTTAGGGGCAGGCAGCAAACCTGGTGTGGCTGATTATAAGGATTTCGGTGGAGGGCAGGCCAATAGTCTGGAAAGGTCCGACTTGTCAGTTACATTTAGGAATTACACATTACATCACTGGCACTGGGAACCACAGCCAGTTTCCATACAGGAAAGCACCAAACATAAGAGTGTTCTAGAAACATAGCTGTGGCCATTTGAACAGAGTGGACTAAAGAGGGTTGGCTGGCACACGTGTGGCTAAGAGTGCAGGTAAGGAATGTGGAGGGTCTGGAATGTCTGTACTTTTTGTTTTGAGTCAGGTAGTATAAAAAGATAAAGACAGATTTTGGAAGAACAGTTATTTGATGGCTTAAAATTGGGCATATTTAGGTATATGTAAGTGAGACTATCCAAGAAGTGGATTTGGAACTCAGGAAAAATGTCCTGAGCCAAAGGTACAGATTTGGTGATATCAGCAAATAGATGATTTTGAAGATGAGTCTATAGAAGGAGAAGATGAAAAGTCTGATAATGGGACTTTGGGGACACCAACACTTATGGGATGAGCCAAGAAGGAAGAAGCAATCCAAAACAAACAAAAAAAATGGGGAGAGAGATTGAGAGGGAAGAATAATGGACACATCAGGAGGGACCAGGAGAGGGCGAGGACCTCGACATCAGGTACTATAGCAGGATGGGGAGAATTCATGTGGCACTTCTGGCCATGTGAATTGGGTACGGCCTTCTGGCCTGGACCCTTTTCAGTTGTGGCTACTTTCTGTTTAAGAATCTGCAGTTACTAATAGCCCAGTCTATACCAGAACTTAACTTTAAAAATTATACTTAAATTGAACAAATATCAAAAAACATAGATATAAAGTAGTTTTTCTTCATAAATCAACTCTGATTTTATCTGTCTGTCATCTGTCTTGTCTATTCATGCAGGTAGATAAGAGCTGCTGTGCGCCAGGTGCTTTTCCAGATGCTTCCATGGTACTAACCTGTTTCCCTTCACTTATATTATTTCTCGAGGTACTATCTTGTAGGTGTTTTGGGACCAGGTTGTTTAGGAATACCTTAAGTTTAGGAAGGTGCTCCTAGCCAAGGGACTGTTTGAACTTTGTGGAAACTATTGATAAGTAGCCTAATTTACCTGATTCTGAATTTCTTGTTTCATACATTTGGAAGTAAAAAGGGACCTGATAGGTTTCTTGTTCCATCTCTCCCTTTACCTGTGAGGAAGCTTGAGATAAGAGAAGTTGGATTAATTGTCCAAGGTCATGGGGAGGATGGCAGAAGCCCAGATTTCAATGAACTGAGTTGTCTTCACTCCTAACCAGCCAAGCACCATCTCCCTCTCACCTGTACCCCTTTTAACTTGAATTTATTCATTTGGCAAAGTGCTACGATTTTCTTTCACAGTTCTTTTTTGTCCTATTTATGTTTTTCACCCTTTTTGAACTATTTTAGTCAGGAAAAGAGGAGGTCAAACTGTCTGGCTTTGTTTTGTTGTAATTCTTGTTTATTATTTGTTATTGTAATGTTGGGTCCAGTTACACAGTTTCTGGATAGATACGGTCAGTGGAGCTTCTCAGGGCCAGAGTCCCCACATTCAGGAGAGGGGGCACTTTTTCTTCTTTTTTTTTTGGTAGGGAGGTAATGATGGTGGTATAGCCAGGGCCCTGCTTTCTAGAGAAGCCTAATTGGTGCAGAAAGAGGCTGTGTTTCCAGTGGGAAGAGCTCTTGTAAGTCGAATTTTGTTACAGTCTAACCTTGTAGCCTTCAGCAAAATCTTTGGTCTCTCTAACTCAGGCGTTCCTTGTTCATAAAAGAGAGATGGGTAAGATTACTTGCCTATGGGGAAAGATCAGCTTCATAATAGATGTGAAGCAGTATTACATTGTAAAGAAATATATACAGATATTAATTGTTATTTTGAAATATTATTTGAAATACTTATCAGAATAAAAAAAAATGACCATGGGGTCTTTAAGATGAAGTTTTGACAGCTTTGAGTTCTGTGATTTGGGAGTCCATGTAAAGAGCATCTGGGGGTAGATAGCAGGAGCTAGTCACTAGGGAGGTGGCACTGGAAAGAACTGCAGTGGTCCCTGACCTTTTTGTCCCCAGGGACCAGTGCCTCTATTAGAATCTAATGCCTGATGATCTGAGGAGGAGCTGAGGCAGTGATGCTAGTGTTGGGGAGCAGCTGCAAATACAAGTGAAGTTACCCTCACTTGCCCACCTCTCACCTCTTGCTGTGCAGTCCAGTTCCTAACAGGCCACAGGCTAGTACCAGTCCGTGGCCCTGTGGATTAGAGCTTATGCTGAGAGCAGCAGGATGAGAGCCCTGCAAAGCATGTGCCACCTTCTCAGGAAGCAGAGAGGTACTATATAACAAATATGGCAGGAAGCCCGGTGTGGGTGGGGAGGAGCTTAACATTCAGGTTTAGGGTTGGGTGGAGGCTTTGAGATGCCCTTAGCCCTGCTGATCATGCTGCTGGTGGTATGTGAAATGTATATGTAGCCATATGCCATCCTTTATAACCCCATTTTCTTTTCATCTGAAATATTTTGATTTGTGATAGCTGGGAGGGGTGAATAAGATTTCTTATGTGCTCTGAATCTCTGTGGGCAAACCTGCTACCACAGTGAGCTTCGTTTCTAGGCTCTAAATAGTTTACTCATTAGATTAGAAACAATAATGAGCTTTTACTCATGCTAGGGCTTTGGCAGTACCAACTGTAGCAGCTCCCATTCCTTCTTGTCTCCTTGGGTAGGAAGTATTATCCCCTTTGTCCATAGAAAGAAACAGGCAGAGTTTCCCCTGTGGGCATGTAGTGGGCCAGAGGAGCGGGCTTGCCCCCTTATGGGCTGAGAAGATGAGATTACTCTCTTGCCCAAAAGTTCTCTAGTTTCAGAGGCAAGGACCAGGAGCCAGGATCTTCTGTCCTTTAATTCTACTGAGTCCCTTTAAAAACAGGCCCACCTCACTTTGTTGACAGTGACCCATGCATGTGAGTGAATAGCATTGCTGAGCAGTAATGAGTGTCTGTTACCCTGGGAACATGGGCATGAGCAGTCTCAGTTCTGCAGAGAATGATGTTAGATACACAATGATTAGAAATAGTCACATTGCATTGTCACCGGGAGCTTACTGGACACAGTCCCTCCCACCCCAATATTGGCTTTGTTATTTGTAAATGCTGCTCTTTCTAGTGTTCATTGTAACTTCACAAGCAGAGTCAGTCATCTGGTTAGATTTTGGGAGCAAATTTGTCATCTTGTTGAGATGAACCTAGTATTACTTTTCCTCCCAATTTCAAGTGTTAATTTATCATTATTGATTAGTGCGTTTTATCTCTATATCTATCTCTGTTGCCATACACATACACAGTCATGTATGTAACCTCTACATAATATATAATGTACAATATATAACACATATAATTTATATATAACTACTTATCACAAAGATGTGTTTACCTGTATTAACAGTTCTTACCAGCCTCTGGGAATGTCAGTGTGCAAGTCTCTGTGTGGAAAAAGGTTTTTGAATCACCAGCTCGGAATCCTTATCTCTGAGCTATCTGTTAGCCTGAGAGCTATCAGTTCTCTTCTGGTTACCCTGCTGATTAGTATTAGGTCCTCCTGACCAGGTGGTGATGGAGGGTCAATGGAGAAGGGGGAACATGTTATAGGCCATAATTCTTTTTGCCAGAGAAAACTCAATGTGCATATGTCTATCTAGGCTGGGGTTAAACACTGCTGTCAATGAGCCCCATGTGAACACACTGAAAACCAGTTTTCACTTTGCTTTTATTTATTTGAGTTGACTACATTGACTGTCTTTAATGATTCCTGTTAGGATGATACTCAGCATAATATTAAATATCATTAAGTACCTGCTCTGTGTCAGGCATTTCACATAGACCCTACATAGTTTAGTGTTTCAATCACCTTTACACGGCAAGTTTTAATATTCACAATAATAAAAATGCAAAAGGTGAACTCTTTTATTTCCCATTCTGCCAGTGTCCAAGAGAAATAGCTTGGGATGGTCCATGGAACTGACCATTTTCCATGATATCAGGTCTTGTGTTTAGATGTGGGCAGTGTCTTCTTCATGGTTTTTGATCCTTCTACCTTTTCTCATCAGAATATGCTGCCAAGACTAAGCTAGTGGCTCCAGGAGGTTTTGTTCTCTTTGAAAAACCAGGTTTCAGCAGCAGGAGGTTGAGATGGCTGCAGAAAAGGTACTCCTTTAGGATTTGAATGGCTCTGGAAATAACTGCCTGTGTTCATCTCACTCTGATGCTTTGTAGGAAGAGTTTACAGAGAAACTGAGATTGAGGTCTGTGAAATGCACCTGAGACAAAGGATGAAGTAGCTTGCTCTAAGACTGGGACTGTCCCTAAAGGCACGGCATTCTATATTTTCTGCTTCTAGATCCCAAGCCATAACTTTATATTGTCTCTGCTGTATTACTTTGGACCATTCATACAGGATAATCTCCTGTATGAATACTTTGAGTAGTTAGTGGTGTGCCTTCTACTAGGCAGATTGGGTCTATCAGAACCCACATTCAAGGAACTTCTCAATTAGGTAGCAAACAACTTTTTACTAATATATATGTTTTTATTTATGAGGTAAAATCTATTATAGATGTCTTATAATAGCAGGAATTTCTATATTATGTTTAAAAGAGCATTAGATTTAGCTCAATTTTACAGTCTGTTCTAGGCTCAGTTCTGTATAACTTGTGGTTTTCTGAACTACTTATATGAAAAAATGAGTTGAACTAGATGATATCTAAGAGCATTTCCTATTTTCAAATTTCACAGTTCTATTCAAGTGTAAGAAATTAGATTTGTTCATCATCATAAAGTGTATTATACTTTGTGTATTGTTGAATTCAGTAGATATTTCCATGTGCCGTACTGGGGACACTATCAAATAAGGCCAGTTCTAATCTTCAGGAAGTTCTAGCAAATATGTCCACTACACACTTGGCCTTTGGCCTTCATAGGGTGTACCTGCCACCAATGCATTGTAGTTAATATAAAAGATGGTGGTTTTTTTTTTTCCTGGTTAGCCTTATTTTTACCTACCCTTTGAGAGGAAAGGATAATTTGTTTGTCAGCAGTATCTTTTGCTGATGACTAAGCTAAATTCCCCGGGAGAATGCAAATAAAAAAGTCTTGCCCTTGGGACTATTAGAGTCTAGTAAAGGAGACAAGATAAATGCAAGAAAAATAGAGACTACAAAGAGCATACGACAGAGCTGGGAAACATGGCAGAGTGAGAGACATCCTCAGATCTCTCTCACAATAAGCTGAACATAAAAAACTCAACAGAAAAACACCCAAACTGCACACCAGCATGTCTGAGCACGAGATCTGTGCTTAAGAGCTACCACAGGTCAGAATCCCAGGCGTCGGGCGGTGGACTGGGAGAAATAAAGAAACTGCCTCTTGCAGCCTCTGGAGCTCCTTGCAGGAGGAGGGGGAGGGGAAAGAAGTAGTAAAGTCCCTGAACAGCCTGTCTGGGAGTGTTGTGACTTCCACGCAGCTGGTGTTAGGACACAGTCATCAGGGCAGAAAACAGAGAAGTGGGATGGGCCGGTGGAGAAATAAGTTGATTTTCACTGGCCCTGGCTGCAAAATCGAGGCTGAGTTGTAGCCCCCAACTCCCAAATCAGAGGGGCCCTCCCCCCATACCTTCCTAGACCACACTGTGGAACACCAGGGGAATCAGAGCAAACACTACCAAGACTGTCGCTGACACTGACAGGGACTGAAGCTAAGGAAAGTGAGTGCTGGAAACCAAAAGAAAAGCACCTTTTTTGCAATAGGCTTTTGTACTTTCCTGAAAGTAGATTTATATAATTTACATAAATAAATTATATATAATAAATTTTCTTTCAGAAAAAAACAGCAGAATACATATCCATTAATGCCCAGGTGGAGATTAAACACCATGAACAACCAAGGTGACAAGGCATCTCAGAAAGAAAGAGAAGAATCTCCAGAAAATAAGCTTACAGACACATAGAAATATGTGACTTAAATGACAGAGAATTCAGGATGGTACTTCTGATAAAACTCAGTGAGTTCCAAAACGAGTCATATCAACAATTTTAGGAATTGAAAAAACAACTCGATGAGCCGAGCAAGCAGATTGAAACCCTCAAAAAGAAGTGAATAGATCTTCTGGAGATAAAAAACACACTGCAAGAGTTGAAAAATAATAGCAAGTTTGGGAAATAGAGTCAACCAAATGGAGAAAAGGATCAGCGATAGCGAAGACAGAAATCTAGAAATAAATCAGAACGAAGAAGAGAGAAACTGAAGAATGAAAAATAATGAAAGAGAAATAGAAGAACTAGCTGATACCATCAGGAGAGGAAACATAAGAATAATAGGCATTGTTGAAGGCGAGGAAAAGAAGCAGGGACTAGAAAGCATTTTCAGATAAATAGTGGACGAGAATTTTCCAAATCTAAGGAATGAGCTGGAGCTTGGAATTCAAAAAGTCAATAGAACACCCAATTATCTCAACTCAAAAAGGCCTTCACCAAGATACATGTATTAAAGTTATCAAAAATCAATGACAAAGATAAAATTCCCAAAGCAGCCAGGAGAAGAAAATGGCAACTTATAAAGGAAAACCCATTAGATAATCCTCAGAAGAATTCTCAGTGCAAACCTTACAAGCCAGAAAGGAATGGGATCAAATATTTAAACTATTGAGTGAAAGGAACTACCAGCCTAGAATAATGTATTCAGCTAAGCTCTCCTTTAGATATAAAGGAGAAATTAAGACCTTTCCAGACATACAAAAATTGAGGGAATTCTTCATGACAAGGCATGCACTATAGGAAATACTGAATGGAGTCAGCTCACTTAAAACAAAATGATGAGTAAAGTGACTGTCATGCAATTAGAAGCAGAGGAGTAGAATCCTTACTATGAACAAGGCATTATAAGCTTAAATAATAAGAAGAGAATTGCTATAGCAAGATAGTAATGAATGTTCAGCACACATAGGGACAAATTGAGATAGCAGTGACTGAAAAGGGGAGAATTCAAAGATCCAGATTCACAAAGGAGAATGAAGATAAGGCATGTGCAGAATAAAATGGAAGGAAAACACACAAAAACCAACCAAAATAAATAGAAACACAAGGACAA
Organism: Macroglossus sobrinus; assembly: GCA_004027375.1. Taxonomy (NCBI): domain Eukaryota; kingdom Metazoa; phylum Chordata; class Mammalia; order Chiroptera; family Pteropodidae; genus Macroglossus; species Macroglossus sobrinus. The sequence continues at coordinate 102,386 of PVKZ01000285.1, forward strand.
GAAAGTGATGTAAACACTGAGCTACCAGAAAGCAAAAGATAAAATGATTATAAGAAGACTTCATATTGCAATAATCACCCTAAATGTAAATGGACTGGACTTACCAATAAAAAGGCACAGAATGTCAGAATGGATCAAAAAACAAAAACCAATCATATGCTGCCTCAAGAGACACATCTCAGCTCCAAAGAAAAGTATAGACTCAAAGTGAAAGGGTGGAAAATGATATTTCAGGAAAATGGCATTCTGAGAAAAGCAGGAGTAGTGGTGCTAATATCAGACAAAATAGACTTAAAAATAGAAAAGGTAAAGAAAGATATTGAGGGACACTGCATAATTATAAAGGGAATCATAAACCAAGAAGACATAACATTTATTAATATCTATGCTCCCAATCAGCCCCAAAATATGTAAATCAATTGCTAACAGAACTAAAGAGAGGAAGAGAGCAAAACACTATTGTAGAAGGGGACCTAAATAATCCACTGTCAGATATGCAGAGATCATTCAAACAGAATATCAATAAGGAAATTGTTATGGAAAAGATCTAAAATCAGACTGGTGAGAAACCAAGCAGCGCTCAGAGAGTTGGAGAACTCAAGTTTATTATGCTGGTGATCCAAGAGGAGCCAGTGTTCTGAAAATCTGGGCCTGGAGCTCAGTTGCAATATTCCTTATATAGACCTTTTTGTCACGATCTGATTGGGTTACAAGGGTGGGAGCTGCTATGGGCTACTGGCAATTACAAAGTACTACAAAGTGTTGGAATTGCTAGGGGGTACAAACAGTTACATTTGTTGCTTAGACAGAACAAGCAAAGGGAAGGTGAGTCTTTAGTTAATTTCAAGTAAAGCCCATGCAGCAAGCATACTTACAGAAGCAGAACAGAGAGCTGATCAGCCTTTTGAATAAAAATTCCTCTTCAACATAACATTCTGAAATGATAAATTAGATCAACTGGACATAATTAACATTTACAAAGACTTTCATCCACAAATAGCTTCTTATACATTCTTCTCTAGTGCACATGGAACATTCTCAAGGATTGGCCACATACTGGGACACAGAGATAGCCTCAATAAATATAAAAGGGTTGAAATCATAACAGCCATATTCTGTGATCATAATGCTTTGAAACTAGAAATCAGGTGCAAAAAGAAAGCAGACAGAACCATACTACATGGAGATTAAACAACATGCTACTGAAGAATAATTGGGTCAGGGAAGAAATTAAAAGAGAGTTCAAGAGATACATAGAAATGAATGATATTGATCATAGAACATATCAAAACTTTTGGAACATGGCAAAAGTGATCATAAGAGGAAAGTTCATATAATTACAGGCCCACCTCCAAAAATAAGAATGAGCCCAAACAACTTAACACTTCATCTTAAAAAACTGGGAAAGGAAGAATAAGTGAAGCCTAAAGTCAGCAGAAGGAAAGAAATAATCATAATTAGAGGAGAAATAAATGAAATTGAAAACAAACAAACAAAAAAAGATAGAAAAATAAATGGAACTAAGAGCTGGTTGAGAAGGTTAATAAAATCGACAAACCCTTGGCTAGACTCACACAAATAAACAAAATCAAAGATGAAAGAGGGGAAATTATGACAGACGCTGTAGAAATACAAAAGATCATACAAGAGTACTATGAAAAAGTATATAACATCAAATTTAATAACCAGAAAAAATGAACCAGTACTTAGAAAAATATAACCTCCCTAGACTGCATCAAGAAGTGGAAAATCTAAATAGACCTATCAGCAGGATGGAAATTGAAACAATCATCAAAAACCTACCAAAAAGTAAAAGTCCAGGACCACATTGCTTCACCAGTGAATTCTACCTAACATTCAAAGAAGATTTAATACCTATTGTCCTCAAACTCTTCCAAAAAAATCAAAGAGGAGGCAATACCTCCCATGATTAAGTGAGCTTCATCTCAGTGGCACAGGGATGGTTCAGTATATGCAAATTGATTAATGTGATACACCACATAAGCAAATTAAAAAATAAGAATCATATGATCATATAAATAGATGTTGTATCTTTGACAAGATACAGCACCCATTGATGATCAAAACACCTAACAAAACCTGAATAGAAGGAAAATACCTTAATATAATAAAGACCATATATGACAAGCCCTCAGCCAACATTATACTTCATGGTAAGAGACTAAAAACCTTCCCTCTAAGATCAGGAACAAGGCAAGGCTCTCTATCTACTATCACCACTGTTATTCAATGTAACAGTGCAATCAGGCAAGAGAAAGATATAAAAGGCATCTAAATAGGAAACGAAGAAATCTGCCAGTATTTGCAGATGACATGATTCTCTATGTAGAAAACCCTAAAGAGTCCACAAGAACACTACTAGAAACAATAAACAAATCCATAATGTTTTTATACTCTAATAATGAAGTGTCAGAAAAAAAAAGCGGAAAAAATAATTTCTTTTGCAATTGCAACAAAAAGAATAAAATACCTAGGAATAAATCTAATGAAACATGTGAAGGACCTATATAATGAAAACTACAGGACCCTGTTAAAAGAAATCGAAGAAGTTACAAAACAATGGAAAAGTATTTCATGTTCTTGGATTGGAAGAATCAACATAGTTAAAATGATGATATTACCTAAAGCATTGCACAGATTTAATGCAATCCCCATCAAAATCTCTTTAGCATTTTTAAAGTTATGGAAGAAAAAAATCATCAGATTTGTATGGAAGCATAAAAGACCCAAAATTGCCAAAACCATACTGAGAAAAAAGAACAAGGCTGGAGGCATCACTCTGCTTGACTTCAAATTATACTACAAAGTGACAGTAATCAAAACAGAATGGTACTGGTAGCAAAACAAACACACGGACCGGTGGAACAGAATCGAGAGTCCAGAAGTAAACCCATATTTATATGCACAAATAATTTTCAACAAAATTGCCAAACACATACAGTGGAGAAAGGAAATCCTCTTCAATAAATGGTGCTGGGAAAACTGGAAGGCCACCTGCAAAAGAATGAAACTAGACTGTTGTCTATCACCACACACCAAAATGAACTCAACATGGATTAAGGACCTGAATATAAGACCTGAAACAATAAAATGCATAGAAGAAAACATAGGAACTAAACTCAAGGACCTTGGATTTACAGATGATTTTATGAATTTAACCTCAAAAGCAGGGGAAGTAAAAGCAAAAATAAAGCAATGGGACTACATCAAAGTAAAAAGCTTCTGCTCAGCAAAAGAAACCAACAACAAAGTCAAGAGACAACTATCCAAATGGGAAAATACATTTGTAAGCAATGCCTCTGATAAGGGCCTAATATCCAAAATATACAAAGAACTCATATGACTCAATAACAACAAAAAAACCACAAGTGATACAGTAAAAAAATAGGTATAGGACCTGAACAGACACTTCTCCCTAGAGGACATACAAATGCCCAACAAATATATGAAAAGATGCTCAATATCACTAGCTATTAGGGAAATGCAAATCAAAACCACAATGAGATACCATCTCACACATGTTCAAATATTTATAATCAACAGGACAAGTAATAAAAAGTGGTACAGGAGATGCGTAGAAAAGGAACCCTCACACACAGCTGGTGGGAATGCAAATTGGTACAGCTACTATGGAAAGCAGTATGGAGGTTCCTCAAAAAACTAAGAATTGACCTACATATGATCCAGCAATTCCTCTACTAGTTTTTTTATCCCAATGACTTGAAAACTCATATCCGAAAAGATATTTGCACTCCGCTGTTTATAGCAGCATTATCATGGTGGCCAGGACATGGAAGTGGCCAAAGTGTCCTACAATAGGTGGTTGACTGAAGAATCTGGTACATATATATAGTGGAATATTACTCAGTCATAAGAAGAGATGAAATACTGCCATTTGCGACAACATGGATGGACCTCAAGATAATCATACTAAGTGAAGTAAGCCATACAGTAAAAGTTGAAAATCACATGATATTACTTATATGTGGGATGACAAACAAATAGTCTCATGGACATGGACAATGGATTATTGTTTACTAGAGGGCAGGGGAGTGGAGGAAGAGAGGGGAGGTAGACAGTTAAAGGAGGTCCAATATAGCGGGTAGGGGGAGGGTGAAGTGGTAAAGGGGATCAAATATATGGTAGCTGAAGCAAACTGTCCTTTGGGTGCTAAACGCAATTGAATATACAGATGTCAAATTATAATGTATACCTGAATTTGATATAATTGTATTAACCAATGTTACTTCAATAAAATTAATTAAAAGAACCCAGCATACAACAAAGAATTATTGTGTGTTAATTAGTAGTAGCTGTATAAAGCTGGTAAATAAGTTCTGGGAAATGCTAGAATATTTGTGATATTATGAATGTAGGGAGGTGACTATAAAATAGATATGAGACACATTCTACAGCCCTTTTTCTCTTCCCTTCCCTGAAACTGTGGAGGAGAAGTTGAATAAGATATTTCTCCCAAAATAAGGATTTTAATAGTCTAGTACAGTGGTGGTTAATTTATGGCTCATAGACTGCATCCTGGCTAGTAAACTTTTATATAAATAAAAGTTTAGTGGAACACATCACACTCATTCACTTATTCCTAGTCTCTGCTTTCATGCTATAATGACAGAATTGAGGAGTAGAGACAGAGGTTGTATGCCCTACAAAGCCATTTATCATCTGGCCTTTTGCAAGAAGTTTGCCATCCCTACTCCAGTTGCTTCGTCATGTAAACACAAAGCAAACATATGTACACAATAAATACCTACAACAGATTCTCTGGCTAGGGTCTCACAGACTAATGGATTTCAGCAGAGCATGTCTCTGTATTTATTCCCAATTATTTTTATCTTTTCTAATGAAACACTTAACAGCTATGCCCCTTTGACATCCTCAACTACAGCTGTTTCATTTGTTATTAAGCGTGTGTTTGTTGTCATTTGAGCAAATGTAGAAATCCCTCATTTTCACTTCATTTTTGCACCATAGCACTTAGTTGTGGCATTCTGGCTTTGTGTGCTTTGGGGCCCCAAATGGCGACTGAATCTCAAAACTAACTCATGTTTTTTTTTTTTTTTTACATTTGTGTGTGACATTATACACTCACATATAAATAAATATTATGTATATTTCTGTCTCATTGGAATGAAAATGTGTGTCACATACTGTATATGCAAAATTTTCTTTGGCTGCCTGCAGTTACAGGACTGTGTAAAATGCTGAGCTCTCTTTGTTGCTTGTGTGCTGACTAATCAAAGAATTGATTTTATTCCCCTTTTACATTTTTATAATCAAGTTATTTCTCAAGTTGAATTTTCATGTTTTAATTTTCAAAAATTAATATGTTATATTTTATCAAGAAGAAGATACAAAATGTATTTAATGAACCAAATTATTCCTTTTTTATATATAAGCAAAATGGAGGTTTCTTAAAATAGAAAATCAGTGACTTATTATTAAATAACACACCAGTATGTTATGTGGTTTAAAACTATTTTGTGGTTCAGTGTAGAAATAAAATATTACTTTTGTATTCTGCATAGTTTTAGCTGAAATGTGGAGTTTGCTTTTACTCTGTACATTTTCATTTAGGGATTTTAAGGCTAGCTGAGTTATTCCTTATAATAATTGTAGACATTTTCAAAATTCATTTCTTTTAAAATAACGTGTGGACAGTTCCATTCTTCTCTGGATATAAACATATCTGTCTTTATAAATATTCTAAATATTTTACACATTTTTCACCACTAGTTTGATCAACTCAGCTATGCAGAATTTGCTTTTATTTTTCTCAGACAAATCAGATTTGGAAGAGACATTATATTTCTTTTCCCTGTGATTATACACAACTTTTTATTACTCTTTTACCTTCTTATCCACACAGATTGTCCCTGGAGGCAGAGAAAATGGGGTGGGGGTGGTAATACGAACCATGATTTTACTCCTCCTCACCCCTTACCACCAGAACTGTCTGCTTTAGAGGCCTGGTCCTGGTGTGGAATGATGGCGGAAGATGGGAATAAATTGCTACTGTGGGAATAGTGTAGTCTCTGTTTTGGGGCTCTGGAAAAGATTCTAGAGTCTAACTCACTAGACTCTAGATACTTGCTATTCAGATGTGGTCTCAGGACCAGCAGCAGCAGCATTTCCTGGGAGCTGGTTAGAAAGGCAGAATCTCAGTTGAACTGGAATCTGCATTTCACCAAGGTCCCCACAGGATCCATGAGCTCCTTAAACTTTGGAAAATTCTGGTCTAGATTGTTGGTTTCCCAGGATGACCAAGCATCAGAATCACCTTAGGAGCTGATTAAAAACTACAGAATCTGGGTCCCAGGCCCCTGAGATATTGATTCACTAGGGCTGGGGTCATCCTGTTGCCTAGCCAAATGTGGGAACCACTGGTTTGAAATGGATCCCCTCTGGTTGGTAAAGGGATGTTTGAGAAGGTGAATCATTTGTCAAGTGTGTGTCTGGAGATTTACAACTGGCTTTAGTCTTACAGCCTAGCCTGCTGTGAGCTTCCCTTTCTCTGAGGCTCCATTTAAGAGTGGACATGTCACTCCTGAAGAATCCATGGAGGTCTGCAGGCCACTGGACCAGCATGCCAGCAGTGTCTGCATCTTTAGCTGACAGGGACAGAGATTTGCAGGCAGTCTAGCTACCCAGCCTCCATTCCCTTCTCTTCCAGTTCCCATGGAAACAGATTGCAGGGAAACTGGGCATGGTGCTATCTTTACCCTGTTTTTGGGGATTTGAGGTCTGTTTCCATGGGAACCAGAAGGGAAAGTGATGGTAGTAGAGTAGCTAGACTGCTTTTAAATTTCAATGGCAGCCTCACTTATAAAACCGTCTTTTGCCCAAGTTTATCTCTAGGTCAGGAGCCTGTGTGGCTCTGATTGTGGCCATGACTCATCTGAGGGGGGAGGTGGGTGGAGAGGAAGAGAAATAGAGCTCTTAAAATATCCTTGAAAATGCCAGTTATTTCCTTTTCTTCCAGGAAGCCATTTTTAGGTGTTAATATAAGTTATTTAAATGCCATCTTTAGCTATTATTTCTTGTATGGTTTTATTGACTACAATAACATGTTTTTATTCAGAGGAAGTGAAGGGATAAGTCATTTCAATAGCAGTGATTTCTCTGATGTGAGGAATCCCTATAGTTAGTGGATGTGCAGTAAATATTGACTGGCTCTGTGTGTTGGGGTGGGAATGAGGGCCCAGTGGAGTGAAAGAGGGGCCAGGTTAGCAGGGGCAGGGTGAATGCCCTAGTTAGATGGGCATGTTTTGGCTTATGGTAACGAAAAAGTGAAACATACCTGATGTTGACCTCTTTAATTATTTGAAAATGAGAATATTAAATTCTAATCTAACAAGCTCTAGATTTTAACTCCTTGAATGAATGTTCAACCACAGAGTGGAATCCATTGAGTCCCATTGAGATGCTCTATTTTTTCCTTTCCCTCCCCCGACCTTTCTCCCATTTTTCTTACTGCCTGGTCAACTGACCACACCTTTCACACTTCTCCCAAGGGTCTGACAGCAATGTCATCCGTGCCCTTCTTCCTTGCTCCCCATTACTGCTGTAACTGTTTATTGAGGGCCTGTTAGAGATTCTGGTGCCATGTACATGCCTTTCATGTATTTTCTCATTTCGTCATCACCGCTGCCTTACAGTTATAGTAATGCCTCAGTTGAAGAGACAGAGGCTCAGAGATGTTATGAAATCTTCCTGAGTATGGTGGGTTACTCTGCAGAATTGTCATTCTAAGTCCCTAAATTGCTCCATGGAGTGAACATCTGTGTCAGTACCAAGGGGTATTCTAGAGTCCTTGACTACAACAGTTTGTCACCTAACGGGAGCCACTCTTAGCACCCATGCCCCTCCATCCTCTATATTATTTCTTCTAAACAGCCCGCCCAAATAAATAGGCAGCTCCTTGCTCTTTGATGTTAGTCTTGTGTATTTACATATGGTCATTGTGTATTTCAAATGTATTTATCAATATATTTACTTTTAAGTAAAAAATGGACAAAATTTAGTTTTAATGATTGCATGCTCCCTCTTAGGATATTTTGAGGACACTAGACTAGAGAGAGTATTTTGGTGAAAAGCAGTGACAGCTTGCTTTCCTGTGAGGAACAAAATCAAATCCTCACTCTTACTGTTTGAGGGAACTGATTTACTTCACTTGACTGTGGGAAGGTGGGGAATGGGGAAATGTTACACATTGTGGCAAAGTCTCCTCCTGTCCTCCTGCCTTTCCTCCCCTCCAGCCTACCTGTGCCTCCCTCCTGTCCTCCCAGGGCTGCTATCTGAAGAAGCTTGCTGAGGACTCCACTGCAGATCAGGGGTTAAAATGAGTCAGTTCCCACTTGTTGACTTCAGAGGAGAAGGGAATAAATAAGAGCTAGATTCTGAGAGGAAATAAGGAAGAACAGAAAGAAGACACTATTTTAAATGCAGAGAAAGTCTCCTGTCAGGCTGATGAGGTCCTTGGCGTACTTAGATTATGAAAGGCCTCACAGATACTGTGTAGCTAACTTTGCCAAGTGAAGGGAACATGAGAAGTGATTTCGAGTTCCATATTTGGTGCTTAAAATTTCCTCTTGCTACCAGAGCCCTGCAATTTTCTTTAATGGTATCCTAGGCAGGATGGTAGACATGTAAGACAGATTCACTCAATGTCAAAGATAATACTGCTGATGCTTGGTTGCATATACTGTTTGGTTGCTTATACTATTTGGAATGAGATACTTTCTGTAGCTGCTGATAAGTGCTTCTAAAGCTGAGCAAACTCAGCAAACTCACAAACACATGGCCTCAGGTACTGCAAGAGACTGCTTCTGATCATACTGGGCTTCTGGAAGGGCCAGTTCTATACTACAGTAGGGCACATCTTCACCACTGTCTGGGCTGCTTGACAGTACCTGTCTGCAGTGTTTTTCTCCCATGAATAACACTCATTTGCTTTCACTGAGTAAGAGAACATGCATAGCCTTTGTTACCAAGGCAGTGGAAATTGGTCTAATGAACTCTTTCTGCTTGGCTGTAGGCCTCCAGAACACACAGGGACAGGGTTTGTGTCATCCCATTAGTAAATACCAGGCAGCCTTTCCCCTGAATGCTCTGCCCCTTCGACAGCTGCTCTTCAGGACAGATGTACTTCCATGGCCCTGCCTCATCCAGCCTTCCAGGAAGATGTGAAACTCAATCAGTGTTTCCCTAATATATGTGGAGACAAGCACTGTTTGTCATATGGTTTGGTGTGCTGGGGCCTGTCACAGATGTAACGTTCATTATTGTGTTTAACTGTACCACGAAGAGCTCGTTTGTCACACTCGCAGACCAGTTGCTGTCGGTGACATCAGTTCTGCGGGGAAAATCTCAGACAGTACCATTTTGTGTTACATTTTTCAGACATCTGCCAAAATATTCATCTCCTCCTTGAATTTCTGTGATCAGATTAAGTTGTTCCATAAATGCCAACTGACTGGGCTAAATAAGTTCTGTTTCCAGAATTTGGTATGTGTCAAATGATGACTTTGGCTTTTATATAAGAAGTTATGGTTTCTCTAAGATAGTCATAGAATCTAGGATCCTCCTGGGATGATATGTGGTACATTGAATATTGTTTCTTCTAGTTCCCTTAATTGAGAGAAACAGCACAGTGGTTGAGTATAAGTTTTAAGTTCTAAGAAGATATGGGGTGCATCTGTGTCTGCTCTGCGGACAAAGGGAACCTCTTCCTTACTCCACAGGTAAACAGACGTTTTCCTAAATTTTGTTGTAATGGGCATATGTCTCCTTTCTCTCATCTGTCCCAGACAACAAAGACTTTTCTTTGGAAATATCTAAGAAAAATATTATTGGAGTATTTCCGTCCATTGCTACCAACCTCAAACTGGATATAAAGTTGTAAAAAACTGTAAAGTAGAAAGTTTTTTTTTCCTAAAGGAATATATTTTTCAGAAAATGAATATGAGCATACAAGACAAAATTACATATTGAAAATTTAGGCATTCTCTGTGTGTTTTGATTAAAGAGGCCAATGTAGAGCTGGTCTGGGGCTTTGTAAACAAGGGAGATACAGGAAACTCCTCTGCTAATGTAAGCAATGAAATTAGGCAGATTGTTCATTTCTGTAAGGAGCATCGGCTGTTTAATTGTTGATCAATTTTTATTAAATTTTAAGTGTTTGTGGTTCTGTTTTAACGCCTCCTATTGTGTAGTGGAGCACTGAATTTATTAAGCCATAGGGGGGGAGGGTTGGTAGGATGTCCTGTCCGTATGTTTTCATTGTTGGGGCCTTGTGAAAGCTCAAGAAAAGCACATAAAGGTATTAAAAAGTCAGCATTTTACAAGGGGAACAAACCAAATAGGGAAAAGGACAGAAGAAGTGCAGACTCTGCATGATTATTTTCTGGCCAGGGAATATAAAACTGTGGTTAAATTTACTTATTACCATCGACTGCTGTTTTTTAAATTTGTTATTTCAATATGCAAATATGAACAAATTGAATATTAAAAGGCTTTTTTTTCCTTTTAAAGGCAAGTTTCTTTTTTGTCATTGTTTTCTTTTTACTATGTTTCATATTAAATACCTCACCCACATTTTCTCTAATTTTGTATCCTTTTTCCTGTTTCTATTATTAATTTTAGCTGACAAAGAATGATTTTGAGCTTAGATTTTTATCTATCAAAAAAAAAAAAACAGGACAAATCAACTGAGGAGCTAGGAGGTCAAATGATACGTTGTATTCAATTAGGTCAGATAAGAACTGAAATTATGTTCTCAGATATATAATTTATCAGTCATCTGCTAAGGTGAGTTGTAACATTGTAGCTACCATTATTTCCTTAGTATTTATTAGGAAATAAATGTTTTGTATGTTTTCTCATTAAATGAACCACAATTCTATGAATTAGTTGTCCTCATTGCTTACATTTTAGGGATGAAGAGACTGAGGCTCAGAGAGGTTGTCACTGACAAAATCACACAGAGCCTAGAATGAGGTAAGCCCAAGGTAGTCTGACTCAGAACCTGGCCTTTCATCTTCTGGCCTATTTGTGTGTAAAGCTTTCTTTGGAGCATGTTTTAAATGATGGAGGTGTTGGCACTTCCTGTGCTCCAGATTCCCAGCTGGCACTTCCCACATGGAGTGCCCTCCCGGGTCTGAGTGCCCTGTGGCCACCAGCCTCCTTGTATACTGTGCCCTTGGTACTTTGCAGCTGATGCAGGATAGAGGTAACAGAGTGAAAAGGAGGTGACTCAGATGAAGCTCAGATGCAATTCAGTGCAGTGTAATAAACATTTTTAGGGGGCTGGCTGTATCCTAGTCCCCATCATGAATGCTGAGGATACAGGGATTGATGAGAAAAGCTTTCCAGTTAGGAAACACCTCCATAGACAGAGATGAGGATATTGGCACCTTGGGACAGGAGCTTGGTTGGTTTTCTCAGTGTTGCCTCCTAAAATAATGCCTGGCTAGAGTAATAAAGCCACAAATAGTTGTTGAAATACTAAATGAGAAGGTGCAGTTTGTGGGACATTCTGAATGCCGAAGAGCAGAGGAAGTCCTGGGCAAGGTTCAGGTGTCTGACAGGAGCCTGCATTATCAGAGATAGGCAGTGGCTTGGCATGGGGAGTTATGAGTGCAGGTATTGGCAGAGCAGGCATTCGATGAGTGACAAGGGCATTGGAGGGTGCGTGTGAGGACAAACATTGTTTTGTACAAATAGCTCGTCAGTCCTTGTTCTCTTCTACTCTCACCAAATAACAAGACAACAGCTTCCCTTCCCTTTTTGCTTACACTTGTTAGCTCCCTGCATGACCACCTTTTTCTTTGTCTTTCCTATTCATTAGAAGCTGATTTTATCTGAGGAAAATTGGTGTGGGAGAGAGAAGGCTAGGTGTGGAGCATCTCAGAGTCCAACTCCTGGCGTGGCCAGCCTGTGCCCCTCATACCAGGCTGGGAGGGGTAACCATTTTTCACCAAGCTGTTCTCTGGTCAGTTGGCATCCACAGCCTTGGTGACCATGACAGGCTCAGACTAGGTCAGGTACCCTCCAATCCTTGTTAACTTGAGGACTGTGTGACCCTGTGCCAAGCCCCTGACTTTCCCTTGCCTTTTCTTTTGGGCATGTTGGTGTTGCGGGCATGGTTCGATTTGGGCCTGGGAAAGTGGAAATAGTCTCAGTATTTTCCAATCCCCAATGGCAGTCGTTCAGATGTACCGTGTTGCACCCCTTTCTTAGCGTCTTCCTTTGGCCAGTTTGTGTGTATGGGAGAACTTGGAGCTTAGGCCTAGACTTATACCTGGTTCTGGTCCCAGTTCTGCCTTCTTTACTACAGTCACCTTCAGCGTGTTCTTTCTCCTCCTTGAGCCTCATTCTCCTCTTCCATCAAATGTAGGAGAGGAATAGATAACCCTTATTGCTTCCTTTCCTCCAAAATAGTATAAGGAGATAGTTATAGACTTACTAATTCACTAGGGACATTTATCCTACTTAATTAATTTGGGGGTCAACTTTTTCCAACTTGGTTTGAGTAGACCCTCAGACTGTAGATCCTTTGCAATTTATCTAGAGTAATATTTGCCAAAGTAACATTTTAAAGAATATTCTAATGTAATTTCTACTTTTTCCTGTTTGTGTTTGTATTTGAAACAAGTGTTTTAGATTTTATACTTGTTTCTGAAATGGTGACCTAAGTAACTGGAATCCATCAAGCTACCCAGGACTAGGATGGCTTTGAGGTTGCATTTTTAAAGCTACAGATTGTTTTACACCCTGAATTACAGAAATTAAAAGTAGCCTGAAGAATCTGTAACACCATAATTCAACCTCCTCTGGTTGCAGGCAGCCTGTTTGTCTAAATTGTTCTCATACTTGTGTTTATGTGCAGATTTTCTGTGTGTTTTTGCTGTGTCCTATTCATGCACATTTGTCCTATCTTCCTTGACCAGAGACACAGCCATAGGGGCATACTCAGATTAAAAAGAACCTTGAATTCATCTCCTCACTTTACAGATGAGAAAATGGGAGCCAACAGATGGAAGGACTTGTCCAACTCCTATAAGGAAACCCAGAACCAGGGAGGTACACCCTGCCAATGCTGTCTGCCTCACTGCATGCAGGCAGGCGATGTGTTTTTTCTAAGGCCCTTCCATTTTGCTGTTAGGAAATCTGGAGACTGACTGGCACTTGCCAAGGTCTAAACTGTCTGTTCATTAGGTAGAGGAACTCATGTGGAAAAGTATAACATCTCTTTAACAGGTGACACCTTATTCAAGCTCTGGTCAGAAATAGATCCTCAGATTTTTTCCCCCCACTTTTTCTTACATCTGTCTCAAAGTCCATTGCCCCTTTGAACTTAAATGAACTAGCCCACTGTTGAGATTTTTTTGGTAAGTAGTGCAGTACAATTCTTAATGTATTTATTTTTATGTTTTGTATTTTACAACAGGGCCCCCATTTGTCAAGGTTAGAACTATCTCTTCATCTCTCTGTATTCCGTTCTTCCTGGGACTTCTCTGGTGGTTACAGCAGTAACACAAGCATGGAACCTCACCTCCCAGAGTCTCTATGGCCTGGAACCCTTCAGGCTGCTCAGTCTAGCTGTCACCTAGGTAACTGACACTTGACCAGTGAAGCAGTCTGTCCACAGTGAGAAGAAATAAAAAATGAAACTGCAGTGTTTATTCTTTATGCACTACAAGTTTTTTGAATGTTACTAGATTTTGAAAACCAGTTGTTTCCCCTCTCTATTGGGTTTTGGCCTCTGTGCCCAGTGTGTGAACCTAATGTTTCCTGAATTGCATATGTCTGTTTTTGCAGTGTACTTTTATGAAACCTCTGATCTGTTGAATGCAGTTAAGTTTTCATTCCCCAATGATTCCTAGGAGAATTACATTTCATCAAAGTTTTCATGAACAAGTGGTGAAACAAATATATTCCACAACTTATTCAGTTAGGTTTTGTGGGTGTTCATGTTTTAAAAAAATGTTTCTTCCTGTGGGGGTGTTTTTCCGTTTGGTGTGCTCTATTTCCTTAGTAACTGTTGCTCTGTTATGGGAGGGACTTAATGACATTTTTTCAAGTGCAATATTGAATTAATTTATTTCCTGGTTAGTCTTGCCCATCTTCCTAGTATAAATAAGACGCATGCACGCGCATGTGCGTGTGCATAGATGACAGGATAATGGTAGCATGCTTGCTGTAGAAGGGGCTCTTACTGTGTGGCTCAGGACTACTCTGTGACCTTGCATCCTGGGTAAGCTGCCTCTTTCTTTCTGCTTCCTTTCTTCTTCTCCCTCGATTTTCCTGATAAGTGTTATTACCAGGCTTAAAGGTATTTTGGTTTAGGGAACCACCTACCTACCACCTGAGATTCAGAAGTAGCATGGGGGGAACAGTGATTGTAGGGGCAAGAGACCCAGGCGTTAGTTCTGACTCTCCTGCATACTAGTTTTGGACCTAAGTTATTTAACCTCTGTAGGGTTAGAGTTTTCTCTCTGTGGCTTGAGGGGATTTAGAGCAATGACCTCTACAGGCCTTTACTGGATAGGACATTCTGTGAAGTGTAAGTGCAGTAGGAATCACCGCTCATAATCACTGTCTCATCGTGACTAGTGGGTTGGTAGGAACAGCCCTTGCCAGTTCGTGGGCTCAGAGTCAGAGCTGCAGAAGAGCTTTTCCGTCTGGGAAATGCTGCTTGCCAGTTCATGGCTTGGGGTAGGTTTGTTTTGTAGGTATTTGCTGAGCTCCTTCTGTAAGTACCCCACTGAACACCAACAACCACCATCCGCTTATGCATTCATTCAAGAAACACGTTTACTGAGCACCTACCAGATGCAAGGCAGTATCTTATTGGCTGAGGGGAAATGGAGAGCCAGCCAGTCTCTGTCTTTGTCCTCATGGTGCCTAAAGTCTAGTAGGAGAGAAGAGCACTACGCGATCATGGCCTCTGCATGCAGACACGATTATGGCAAGTGCTGGAAGCCTGGTAACCGGGCTCCTAATTTAGCCTGGGGGATGATGGAGGAGGCATCACTAAGGAGGGTTGTTTGAACTGAGACTAGAAGCTGAGCAGCAAACCATGAGCGGGAGCCACGTGAGAGTGGACAATAAGGAAGGACAAGCAGATGAAACACTGTCAGCTTCTCTGCCATTTTGCTGATTCTTTGTTGGTTACTATGTTGTTAGAGTGGACCTCTGTTCTCCGGCCTATCGGGTCGTCTGACACTTTCTTACTGAGCATGGCTGGATTTCTGGCCCTCTTCCAGATGGTTGAGTCCCTCACTAAGCAGAACAAAGACTTTGGGTTCTGGGGACCCTCTGTCTCTTTCTTGTCTGTTTCTAGAAAGTATCTTATCTGTGTTGTTAGTGGTTAGAAATAAAAACATTTATGCCCTTATAGTTTCATTTTAACTTGAAAACTGCATATAAGGAGACTCATACTATTTGTAGGAATATACAAGTTATCCATTAATAAATTAACACAATTGTGTCCCTCCATGCTTTGCTGGAAACCACATACATCTTGTCCTAAAAATCCTGGCCAAGACCATGCCTGAGACCTCAAAATGTGCTTTTACACAACCTGTTGCCATACCTATGCTTTATAAGAAGTAAAGTTAAGAATTGGTGAGTATAATAATGACAGTAAAAGAAAAACAAAGTTTGTTGTTTCTTGTTTTTACTCACATGTGCCTCCGTTTTTCCCATAGCCATTTAAAATATGATATAGGATAGCTTGATTTCTTAAAAAATAAGGTAGCGTAACTTTTGCAGTGAAACAGAATTATGTAAAAAAAAAGTGAGCTAGCATACCTTTTGCAATGAAACACAAAACAACAAAAACTTCACCACATTTGAGTTTGTCTCTGAGTTCAGAGAAAGAGGACAAATAAAGTCTAGCATTCCTGTGCATTGAAAGCTTTGTAGAAAAGGACAAAGAAAATTAAGTTTTTAGGGCAGGTTGGCTTTTGTTTTTGTCTGGCAATTTCATTTTCTAAAATTGATAACTATAGTATATGTGATTAGTTTACTTCAGAAGTTGGTGCAGGACTTTGAGATGCTGATACTGTGTGTGTGTTGGTCATTTTCTATGACTATTTAAATTCAGAGAAAGAAGTTTCTTACATTTTCAAGCACTTCACAACCACCATTTACATAAATGATTTTTAGTAAATTAAAAATTTTACCCATTAAAAAAAAATTTTTTTTATGGTGACATTGGTTAATGAAACCTGGTAAGTTTCAGCTGTACGTTTTAACAGTAAGGCGCACACACGCACACACACACACACACACATTTTTACATTGTGTGTTCATCTCCCATAGTTAGATTTTTTTCTGTCACCATGCGTTTGACCTCTTTTACCCCTCCTACCTCCCACTTTCCCCCTCCTCCCATTTCTTAAACTTAAGGACTCCTATTCGGCTATACGTGTTAACTGAGATTGTTACTGCAGGAGCATGAGGACAATAACACTGAATTTCTCAACATAATTAAAGGTTTTTATTATTACATATAATCTTCCTTATAGTTAGTCTGTATCCTTGATGTTTTACTTTATTACCTTATGTTCATATTTACAGCAACAAAAGGGTTTTAACAGGAGGTTCCTTTCTGTTATATGATTTTTTTCTCAAACTTTTTTTCTCTAGTTTGATGGTGTACAAGAGGAATAAAGTTACGTTTTCTAAAAATTGGTTATAAATTGGTTAGGATGAAGTGATAATAATGAAACAAAGGTTTCTTTTCTTCAGTACTGGAGATTCATATTTGGAATTCCTTTTTAAAAGTCAGATCTTTTGGGGTTCTGACATTCTTGTTAATGTTGTTTCTAGTATAATATAACAACATTGAAATATCTGAAAATATTTGTAAAATGTTTTTATTATTATGTAATATATATGGAATAGTTCATAGATTAAATTTGTTTTCTTCCCACTTAAAAAAATATGGGCCTTTGTTTCTTCCTTAAGAGTCAACTTTAAAATTTTCTCAATCCGAGACCTTCCTAGACTGCTGATGGCAGTGGATATGAATCTCACACCACACTTTTAAGACCTTGGGAATAAGCTTGGGAAATGGGCTTTTTCTTCAAGGTGTCTGTGAACTATGAGTAACCCAAGGAAGGACATTTGAACATTGTATGACCTTTGTAGCTGTTCTTAGAGCCATCTCAGCAGCGAGCGCTGAGCTGTCTTGTCTTGCTCACCCTCCCTTTCACAGGCACTCAGGAAAAGGTACCGCAGCAGCCCCTTCTCAGAGTGCCCACCATGTGTCTGTAAGCATGGATCTGGGTGGCTTTTTCTTTTTTGGCCTCTGAGGTCTTCTAAATTTAATATTCCTGCAGGTCATCAGGAAAGTGATCTCTTTCTTTTTAATTTCAGCAAGGGGAGAGGCGAAGCACAGAGAGCAGCACATCAGCTCATATCAAGCTCCACTGGAGCAGCTGAGAGCCGTGAAGGATGATGGCTGCCGAGTGGCTGAGGAGGCCCTCATTCTAAGGTGGGAAAGCAGATCTCAGGAGGACAGCTTCCTCTGCTCCTGGGCTCATCATGGCCCCCACTCTCTGGCTGGACGGCTGACGTGACTGTGTGCCCCAAGTGTGCACGCTGCTGGACTAGGTGCTGTCCCAGGTACTGCCTGCTCTTGGGGAGCAGGGCAGGTGGGCATCAGATGCTACCAAAAGCCGACGGGGCAGAGCAATGGACTCCGACAAGCTAAGATGGAAGTGACCTGAGGCTTTGCCCAGGTGGTTTCCTTTTGCCAGGACAGCTTAAGAGTTGGAGCACAGGCTTGTCTTGGGAGCAGTATGCAGGAAGCTGGTTTTCAGGCCACACATGCTTTCACAGGTGAGAATCCTCCACGCTTAAATGTCAACTTTATTTCAACTCTTAGTTCATAGGTAATAAAATACCACACAACTGTATAAAATAAATGCACGTTTGCATTTATGAGCTAAAGGCCATACAGTGTCAAAATGGTGACTGATTTTCACAAAATAATAGCATGTTTTCTTTCTCTCTAACTGGAATTTGTAAAAGCATTTGACATTTTATAATTCTGCTTTTGTTGAGTAATAGGCCACACACAATATCCTGCAAGTTGCTGGTCTCTAAAGGGAATCTGTCATTTACAGAGCAAGGTATAGGGGATGTGTGTTTTTTTACAGAACTAGGAAGACTCTTCAAGTGAATAAAGTTATTGCTGATGAGTAACCTCTCCCTCCCCATCTTTAGTTTTCTTTCTCAGATTTGTTCATGTACAAGTGGTGGTGGGGTGGCGGCTCTGATGAACTAACCTTGCCATGAGGATGCTTTCTCTATAAATAAGCTCATGGAGAAGCTCATGGAAACACTACTTGACCTTGATATGCCCTCTGTCTTTCAGCCTTAACATTTTGCAGGGAACCACTTAGTCTGGCTGGTGCCCCAGAACCTTGGCCCGAGACACAGGGACTTTTGAGTTTGGGTTCTTATTCTTTGTCTAATTTCCCTTAATACCCCAGGAAGCCACTTAATTCTTCTCAGCCTCTTTATACAATGAGGGCTGTGAAGTTGAAGAACCTCATGAAATCCAGGGAAAACATTTTTATATAAAAAGAGGGGTTTTTTTTTTTTTTGGTTTTTGTTTTTAAAAGGAAACATGGTAGAATAATCACAAGAAGTGAGCGTGTTCTTTGCCCTCGAAGTCCTAATAGTTTATAGCTTTTCAAGTTTTGTGGAGAGAGTAGGTTAGGTTGTTGGAGTGCCTGGAGAGAGGTTGTGGCTTAGGCTTCGGAGCCATACAGACTTGCTTAAAACTCTGCCTTCTCCACTGACTAGAGTTCTGCACCTGGGCAGGCACTGAATTCCTTTTCCTTTCCCTTTGCTAATTTATAAATGAACATGGTCACATGCAGCTCTCATGGTGCTGCCTTGAAGAAAAATGAGACAGCATAAGTGAGATGCAGAACACAGATCTTGATGCTTTCCAGACCTCAGCTGTGAAGCCAGGGGTGGCTGGCCCAGCCCTGTTGCTCCTTGTGCTTAGACCTTTGAGTGAACTTCTTAGGGCACTGAGCGTCTGCATCTGTAACTAAGAACCTCTATTCTCATGGCAGTGCTGGGAAAAGTCCTTCTCAGTTGGCCATGGCCCACCAGAAAGGTGTGAAACAGCTATCAAAATGTAGATTCAGAAGAACACATGAAATGGACTTTCTGAACTACAGACGTCCAGCCTGACTGGCTCAAAACCATGCCTTTCTGTCCTCTCTCAATGAGTGCACTTTAGCTGAGCTGTTTCAGTCACGTGAGCTGCTCCTTTATGGAACATCACCTTCCCTTCCGAGCAGAGGATGACATGCAGGGCTGTGACATGAAGCACCTCTGTGAAGTGGCCAGGTGCACTGCCCTTCACTCTCTTTTCCCCCTTCCCCATTTTCCAGGAGACATCTGGGAGGAGAGGCATCTAGGAGGTGCATGGAAAGAAGCTCTTAGAAGCAGTTCTGAGAGAAACAGACAACAAGAAAAGAGAAGGAAGGGAGGATGGGACAAAAGGAGCCAAAGGAAGAGTGGCACAAGGTTCAATATGTAGACTAGCTTAGAGGTAGGTTTCTGGGCACAATCTCCTTACTCTCCTGAGCTTGGCACTGGGCTGTTGTGGCTCATACTTGGTAGTTGTGTCCAGTCCTCACCATGCATTGTGGTGCTCTGCAGCTCCTCTGCCTTGAGGGAAAGAAATCTTTTACCTCATCAGGATCCCAGGCCTGTCCGAGTCTGGGGCTTTGGGACAGTAAGCTCTGAATAATGGAAATCCCTAGGTTCTGCCTGGAGAATTCTCAGTAGTTAGGACAGTGCCTGGCACACTAATTAAAGCCCAAGTGAATGGCAGCTGTTATTATGACTATCACTACTCTGGTTGTGGGCAGTGCACAGGACCGTGAGTCAGCTCCTCATACACTTGCTCTCAGCCACTCTCTTGAAGCTCCTCCCAGATCATGTTTTCTTATTCTCCTTTAACTCATAGTTTTCCTAAGTGTTTCTTTACAAATTTGGCTTCCTGCCAGTTGTATCAGCCTACTGAGATAATAATTATACTAGTAGTAAATTAATAACCATGGCTAATATTTTAGAGAACTTACAACATGCTTTACCTGTGTCATCTCTCAGTCTTTACAACAACTCTGATGCCACTGATAGTGTGCCATTGTTGTGGTGTGGAGGCAGGAGTTGGATAAAGCTAGTGGCTTTCCCAGATCTTCTAGCACTGTGTGTGACCTCAGCTGCACATGGGGGTCAGTCACCTGGGGAGCCCTACTGCTGCCTGGTTCTCACCTGTAGAGATTGGGATTTAATTAGTCTCTATATCACCTAGCCCTGCTAAATCAGGACCTTCATCCTAACAAGATCCCCAGGTACTCGGTGAACATGAAAGGCTGGGAAGCACTGAGAGCCGGCACTGTACTGATAGTGGTGTTCACAGGTTGGGAGAGTCAGTTCTTGAGAAAAGGAACTAGTTCCATTCCTTCAACAGGGATGATTGACTCTACTAATCTGCTCATTCTTAAGGAAACTGACAACCATTGAATGTTAGTTATCAGAGCTGGGTATAGTATTCGTAATATCTATGGGACAATGGTTTTAGCTTCCAATATCTATAGGAAATAACCAGTGGTAAAATAAAAGAAATATACATATGTGGCCTTCTCTGGAGGTGGGTCCTGTGGACTTGGCTCATCATTTTTATTCTTTGCCTGTTCTCATCTTCTTTGCCCATGTAGTTGGTAAAAGCTACTCATGTTATAGGATGAACCTCTGGTTTTGCCCAAGCAGCTAGGTAAAGCTGTAGTCTTAGATGGAGGTGAGGCTGGTGCCTACCCCCTTAGTTGGTTTGCTGTTTGCATGTTTTTTGACTGTAGTCTTCTTATCCCAGAGCAACTAAAGTTGCCAACACCTTAGTTTTGGGAATTGAAGATGCACTGATTTTGCTGATTCTCTATGCCAATGGAAAGGAAGCTTTCTTAAGATATCTTAAATGATGAAGGGTTTAAGGCATTTTCCTTGGCTTTAAATCTTATTTCAGGGCAAGACAAAGTCACTTACTATACAGTTACCGATCTCTCTACCGAAGAAAATTTGTCAGTATATATTTTATGTTTTAGTTCTCATGGTTTTGGGGTGGGACAGAGCTCAAGATTTTCATTTCATAAAAGGGCTACCACCTGGCTGGGAAGGAAGACTGGGAGACCTGGGTGAAGCTGTGTTTGCATGGTAAGCCCACTGCTTGTTTAGAGTGCATGAAATTACTGTTACAGACAGTGGGAGCTTGGAAGGCCCCATTTCTCATGACACTGCGGCCCACTTATGTAGCTCAAAGTCTCCTCTTATGTCTTGCTTCCTGTGTGAATGTAGGTATACCCACATGGATACATATTGCAAATTCAACTTCCCAATTACCATTTTCTTAGGCTAATCATTGCATAAAGGAATTTATACATTGTTTTTAATTTTCTCAGAGCATGTAATTTATATATGATTTTAATCATTTATATGTTACTTTATAAAAAAACCTTATTTTTCCTTTTCTAAGTAATACCTTCTCATTGTAAGAAAATTTGGAAAATACAGAAAAGTCTAAAGAAGAAAAATAATTACCCATACATAGTGTTGCCATATGAAGCTTTCCACATTAACATTTTGGCTTGCATCTTTTAAATATTTTTCCTGTGTAAATTTCTTCTTAGAGAACTGTGTTCATAATATATATTCAATTTTATAACCTAATCATTCCCTTTTAAAATTATTTTATGAGCATTCTTTATAAATATGATTTAAAATTACTTCATAATATTCTTTTATGTATGTGCACTTGAATTTTATTGCAGTTTTTGACAGCTTTTACTCTTTTAAATAATGCTTTGATGAACACTCTTGTGCAAAAATCTCTTCTGTATTTTGGGTTATTTCTTTAGGATAAAATCCCAAAAGCAGAATGATTAGGTCCAAAGATGTGAACTTTATTAAGGTTTATGGTTGAATTTCCAAAGGGATTGCTTAATCTTAGCTTCTGATACTGAACTGAGCTCAGTTTCTTCCATCTGCTTTGTTCACTGTTGCAGCGGCCTGTCCCTGTCATTTAGCTGTAAGATGGAACCACCCTGCCTGCACTGTGGGGTGTCATGAGATTAATCCATATTTGTGGAGCTCTTTGCAGCACACTGCTATGAAGGTTGCTTGAATGCCAGTTGTGATAACAATGCTAATATTTCATTTGGACAAAAGAAAACCCCAGCATCCTAAATTTACTGTTTTTGTTCTTTTAGGTAATGATGTAGCTGGGTAGACTTCAGCGAGATAAGACTCTTGTACAAATAAACCTCTAGTACTCTGGACAGATAGAAATGGGAATCTATCCAGGATGGGTCAGTCAGCACTTCCACTGAAATATCTTATGAGTAACAGAGATTTTGTCTGAGGTTTACTGTATTTTCAGTGACTTGGAAAGCACCCTGCCTGGGTTATCAATATGTACATCCTTGAGGAAGAGGCTGGCTTGATATTCTGCCTCCTGCACACCCCCAATGCCACACTTGGATAAAAGTTTTGCACACTTTTCTTAGGCTCTTTGACATTATATTCAATGTTAGAAAAAACATCTATCCTTGGATAACTAGGTAAATGAACCAAATTCCTATAGAATTTACAAGTCTTTCTTAAGAAAAGGATAGTCAGATCTAGTTGTTAAATAAATTAAGGTTATTTTACTCATAAAGGAGAAGGATGAGAATTGATTTAATAGTCTTCAGGTATATGAAAGAGAGCTATTTTATAGATTATGCTGATCAGGTTTTCTTAGCCACTAATGACCAAAAAGAATGACTTAAATTGAGTTGTTGAGATGCCTGCTCTTCTCCTATGGAATTCTGCTAGAACGCTGCATGGGGTTTATATGCCCTACCTGGAGATGTGACTGGAACTGCACTGTTCCCAGGATTCTGAACAGCCCCAAAGTATTCCAAGCCTCCCTCTTACTACCACCCAGACCTTCAGCTTATTACTCCTTCTTTCAAAGTCACGCCCACATGATGATCCATGGGTGACCTTAGCCCATACTTTTCAAAGTTGCCTGGAGGATGCTTGTTGTAGGAGATAGAGCTGTTTCTCAATGAAAGGTGTGGGGGTGGATTTATGGCCAAATTCTGGATGAAGAACTTGTTGGATTTTTTTTTCTGTGAAACTTTTCAGAGTTTTATATGAGACTGTACACTATGAAGGTCCCACGTAGGCAGATGGTTGACAGCATTTTCCAAATGACAAGACTCTGAAGTCTTTTTAGAAAGAAAAACAGGGAGGCATAGCTCCCCATGGCACATTCTGCTGGTCTGTGATATTGACCTCCTTCTCTCTGCAACTGAGGTGACCCTTTTCTGCCTGCGCTGGTACAACAGTCCCCTAATGGGACTGCTTTTACTGAGTTTATGGTGACAGAGTTCTTGTCAGACATATGTACAGTGCTGCAGCTGAAAAGAATGTAATGAGGCAGTCTGTCTTTCTGCCTCCATTTTCTCCCCTCTCTAGCCGGTATTTCTTTAAATGCAGCCTTTAATTATTCCTTCTCTTGCCCCAAACTTTCTGTGGTTTATTCTTGC
This sequence comes from Macroglossus sobrinus, assembly GCA_004027375.1. Classification (NCBI taxonomy): domain Eukaryota; kingdom Metazoa; phylum Chordata; class Mammalia; order Chiroptera; family Pteropodidae; genus Macroglossus; species Macroglossus sobrinus. Next base: position 126,052 of record PVKZ01000285.1, read on the forward strand.
TTCCTAAAAAAAGTCTAGCCTCCTCAGCCTGGAGTTCATAACTGATCCCTCTTCCTGGAGCTCACACTCTAGATGTAGATGAGCTACACTGTTAACTGGTGCAGAATAGATGCATCACGTGCTGTCATGGGGCTGGGGGCACCATCTAGAGAGACTGAGGACTTTTTCACAGACCCCCAGCCTCTATGCTCTTAGACATCCTAACACATGATCCTCTTTTCTTCATTTATATTCTGTTGACATGGTTTCTTACTTCACATTCAGCCACGCTACCTGCTTGTGCTCATAGGCAGCACTAGCGTGATGGTTTCTTCTCTGGAGGCCTTGGGGGCAGTGACCCCAGGCAGTCATTACAGGTCACCAGTGTGTACCTCTCTGGGCCTAAGGTGGAGTCACAGGTCTCCATCTACTTATTTCAGGACACTATATTCAAGTGTGAAAACCCAGAAAAGAGATGTAGAAATAAACATGTTTTAACCCCTGGGTGAATATTTTATGGTTCTGTTACAAAATTTAACTAACAAGGATGAATATGGTAACATGGACATTTTTTTCTTTCAGCTGACTTTGGTATTTTGGAATATATCCAGAAAAGCATAAGGAAGTTTTCCTTAGGTCCAGATGGAGGATGACAATGTGTGTTCCTACATACCTGCAGGCAGGTGTACAGGCTTGGGGTTCCTTTGTATGAGGAGTAAAATGAGAAACCATGCTAGTCTTATCATCTAAGCTTATTTTTTTTCTTTTTTTTGATAAAATTTCAGAAAATTAAGGGTGTTTTCCTTGCCCTTTTGGAACGATGCTATCATTGATCTCAGATAAGCTATTTCACAGAGCTGACATAAGGAATGAAGAATAATTGTCTGCTATGCCAGGTGTTTTCACATATGCAGTCTCATTCGATTCTTGTGACAGCCCTGGGAAGTGTGCATATTATCTCAGGTTTATTGATAAGGGAACAGCACAGGCCCAGTGAGGGCCTGCTTGAGGCCACATCGAGTTGCAACCCACAGTGCCAGCGCTGAAACACAGGTCTGCGTGTGATGGAGCTACATCCCGGTGTCTTCCACTCTGCTGCCTCAGCTTCCTCTGAGCATGTGGGAGAGCAGAGAAAAATAGGCTATTTTCCTCAGAATCCAGTGCAGGGCGAGAGGGCCATATGGAGAGAGAGACAGAAAGTTGAAGTTCCAAACTGAACTTGTATATTAAGCATTTGTGAGATAGTGACGTCTGTATTATAACTTAGAAGATACACACTTATACATGTCTGACTTTTAACATAGCTTCTCCAGTTTTTATGTCATTCTGTTTTTAGAGGTGAAAGCAAGAATTAACTGTGGTGGTGATGGTAGCTTAGCCATGAAAATGTACTCAATGGCACAAAATGGTAAACATTATATTATGTATATTTTATCACAATAAAAATGAAAAATTATTACTTTGTAATAATTGAATAAGAAATATTATATAAAAAAAGAACCAATACTGTTGACCTTATCAGAAGACCCCAGATTTGAGCATGGGTCTTGGTAGGGAGAAGAGGGGACAGAAAGACAGGTTGGAAAGTGTGTGTGGAAAGTGTGTGAGGATTAGGGTCTCGTTTGGCTTAAGGACAGGTTTGGACTAAGGTGGGCTGCACCCACAGTTGGACGTACTGATGAACTGGTACTCCATTAATATTGGTTTGGTGCTCATTGGGAGGAGAGGCCAAGGTTGTGTAGGCTGCTGGTGTCCCATACAGCTTCCACACTGCTGGCTCTAAACACAAGGATCCCACTCAGCAAAGCAGAGGCCCCACAGGTAAACAGTCCCTTTTCCTAGCAGTTTAACAATCCATCTGTTACTCTGCACTGTCTCTTCAACAGCTGTATGTAAAGATAGCTTTCTTGGCAATAGAGGTTTTCTAGTCAGTGCAACATTTGTAATTGGAAGATAAACTCTGCAGCAATTATGGTATGGTGCTAACCCCATGGTTGGATCAGCCCTGGCTCTGCAGCGACTAGCTGTGTGGCAGTGAGAGTAGACGTCCCCCTCTGTATCTCAGGTGGCGAGTACCTCCCTCATGGGTTTGTTGTGTTTAGCATTGTCTGTCAAAGTTCTCAGCAAACTTCCTTGCACCAACTCTGTACAAACAAGTGAATGCTAACTGAAATTAAAGTTTATTTTTTTTTAAATTTAAGATTTATAAACAAAGGTACCCACTAAATAAGTATGATGTTTTTGCTGCTGACTGAACTGCTGAATTGGGTACCTGGTCATGAGGACAGGGAAAAGATAGCCGAGGCAGAGGCTTCAAACAATCTTTTGATGAATGAGAGAAACTCATCAGACTTTTTTTTTTTTTAAATCAGTAGAGGCCTTTATGTCCAACTGCACCTTGTCTTTTAGGCTTCATCGAAACACCCTTAGTAGTGGTGTTTACTTGTTGTCCATCTGTCGTTAATCTTGGCCAGGGAGTGGGGAGCAGTAAAGATAAATCTGGCATAGAGATAACTAACATGTGTTAGTTTTCAGAATAGCTACACCATGAAGCAGAAAGTTCTGAGTGCTAAGGAATGCATTGATGATGTGCTCTGGGGGTTTCTAGGAGGCAGGCTCATGGGGCAGTTTAAGAAAAGTGAGCTGAACCCTTCTAGGCAGAAGAGAAGGAAGGAAATTAAGGCAGGAGCAGTGCAGTAACAAGTGGCACTGTGACTAGGAGTTTGTGATGGTGGGTGGACAGTCAGGACAAGGACTTGGCATTTATTTGGAGGTGAGTGAAGAGCCTTTGAAGGTTTCAAGCCATAGGGTAACTTTATCAGAGCTGCTATGGCAGCAGTGTCTCTGAGAGAGTGGAGGCAGTGGGGCCAGACAGAAGGAAGTTCATGCTTGGTCATAGATTATGCTCAGCTCAGGCATGTGTTTTTACTCCTTTGTCTTCCCCCATGATGTTCCTGGGCAAGGCTCACCAGCTTTTTGTCTGTTTATCTCAAAGGCACACACTCTTCATTTTGAGCATAAAGAATGTATTCCCTATTGCTCAGAGCCAGAAGTATGGCAGAGATTTTTAAACACTTATCAACACTGAGAGAGTAGAAAGAGGGTTGGATTTATTAAAACAAACAAAAAACAAGAGTTAAGATATCTATCTCATAAATGTAAATTTTCCTCCAAAATAGAGTAATCTACAGATAATAAGTGGCATAATTTTAGCTGATGCAATGTTATTTTCTTGCCAAAGATCTCATTGTTTTAAAAGCCATTGTACGCTTTTTATCTGATTGTAGAATTTAGGCCACTGTGAGATGACAGACAACTTTGTGAGATTCACTTAGCTTGGTGTTTTGGAAGAGAGAATGAGAATGGCCAAAACCAAGCTGGACTGATATTCACATCTTTTTCTCAGGGGTGTGGGGGGCAGTATTTGTACATCTTCTATAAAAAGGAAATGACTGTCAAATGAAGTTATTGAATTATTAGAGATTCTCATCAGAGTATTTACATATTGAAGAACTAAGTGTCATCACCTTGTTGCATTCATGTTAAACACTACACCTAAAAATGACTGCTGTATAAACCTCTGGTAATGAGGCTATCCCACTAAGTGAAGACCAGATTAATCTATTTCATTCATAGTATTTGTTGAGCTTTTAGTGTGTGCTGGGCACTGTGTAAGATGAATCTCCAGAGGACATAAAGCCTGAGAGGGGACCCAGACAAAGGAATAAATAATTTTCTTGCCTGTGACCATTTCTAGGCCACTATAGGCTTAAGTGGTAGAATTACTTACACTGGCTTAGGGGCATCAGGGAAGGGCTTTCTATAAGAAATGACTTGGAGAGCAGAAGTAGGGCTTTGCCAAATGAAGGAGTAGGCAGAGTGGATGGGGGAGTCCTGGGAAGAGGCACCATCAAGACTAACAGTCCAGATTGAGTGGGAAGAGCCTGGGTGGTGGCTCCATTCAGCCAGAGCTTAGAGTTTGCTTGCGGGGGTGCGGGAGGTGGCAGTGGAGGTTGACAAGGTGTATGGGCGAGAAGAGCCCAGATAGTGGCAGTGACTGGGAAGAAGAGATGTGAACTGAAAGGAGATTCAGAGATAGGTTCTGTTGAATGATGATGAACTGGAAGTAGGGTGTGAAGTAGAGGAAGAATCAAAGCTGATGCTATGATGTTCCAGCTGAGGCACCTGGAAGGGATGGGTGGATGCTGAACCAGATAACACAGGAGGAAGAAGAGATGTAGAGGGAAAGACCTTGAGTTTAGCCTTGGATATATTGAATTTGAAGTACTTTGGGACATCATGACGAAAATGTTGGGCATGCAGTTGGAAATAAACCTGCATAATCCAACTTTAATCGGGCTGAGCATGGGGATTTGGAAATCAGCAATGTAGCTTACAGTACTGTAGTACTGTAATACTTTACCTCAGATTTTTGAGGAAAGGAGCCCATTTCACAACCCTCTTTCTCAGTACACACTGATGCTGCCTCTCTACCCCAGCATCCCCCGTTCCTGTCCTGTTCTGCTCTGAGTCCCCCACCTCCCATATCTGCCAGAGAAAGCCAAACTGCTGCCCTCCCTCAGAAATATTGCTGTGGCCGAGCTGTTCTTGCAGGGGGTGAGGCCACTGCCGTCTGAGCTCTACTGAAGGCTACCGATAGCCAGCAGGAGCTATAGGATAGGAGAAAAACTTTTCAATAGACACCTAAAATATTAAGTAAGACAATTTACAAAATTTAAAAGAAAAGCAGAAGTTATATTCTTCACAGATGATAACTCTCAAGGGGAAGGCTGACTCCTCTCTAGAGGTTGTCTCTGTCTCTACCTCTTCATAAAGAGAGTCCCTTCCTTCATAGAGCCCTTTTCTGTAACCCTGTATCTTCCTTCCTTCTAGGAAAACCCATATTTCCTGTTCATATGTCTTATCCTGGCATCTACCCTCTTCCCTCACAGAGCAGGCTGCAGATCGCATGAACCCTACCATTACATATAACATTGCTGCCTGGTCGATGGTGGATGGTTCCCCAGAGTGCTTTTCTTTGATGTTTCTGGGCCAGTGTGTCAGTTGAAGCTGTGTCCTGTGTTCTCCTGAGTCTTCAGTTCTTCTCTGGGCAACTTGTGTATACATGTACATAACACACTCACACATCTCTCAATAACTTCACATTTTATTTCCTGAAGGCAGTGAAACCTCATCAGAGATTTCAGTCCACGAGAATCTATTGCTGCAAATTGTCATGTGCTTCCTCTTGTATTCTGTTTCTAGACCAGGGTCAGAGACCACTGGCATATAAAATAAAATTTAGAGATATTAGAAAGGGCTAAAGGTAGAGGTGGGTGAAGGAGAGTACAGGGAACAGACTGCCAGAGAACAAGTATTAGATTAAAACAAATAGGGTAGTGGAAAAATGGATCCTGGCTCAGTGGGATGGCCAGGGCCAAAACCATTGCTCTCTTCATGGAAGAATGAGGATGTGATAGTGATGCCAGTGGAGGGGTCCTGGTGCCTAGGAGGCCATTTTGGGGCCAGGTAGAGTCCTGCTTCTTTCCTCCTGAGCCCAGAGGAAGGTCTACAGGGAAGCAAAGTGACTGTGGAATGGAAATGAAGCTTATCCTTGGGCTAGAGGGAGAGGAAGGACAAGATCTTGTCTTGAAAGCAGATTGTAGGAGTAACTAAAGACAGAAATAGAAGTGATACTACCCATCATCCACCTAAAGTTTGAGAGCTCTTTGTGAAGACAAGCAGTCAGAGCTGCAACAGAAGGAATTTAGTATGGGTACCCTGTGAATTATGCAAGCCCAGGCTATCCTTGGCTAGACTTTAAATTAGCCAAGAGCCACTTCTACAAACTCATGTATGTACATGCTTTTGTTTCTAGATCCCTCCATTCAACCCTCAACTAAGTCTTCTGCTTCCTTGGAGGGTTATTATGTTTATTTTTTTTTAATAAAAGTCCTACATTGCCTGGACCTGAGCTCTGGGGACTCCTAAAGTCTGCTTCTTGGTTCAGAAGATGTGTGCTGGAGACAAGACATTCAGGTCTGGAGAGAGAGGAACTGGGCCAGCTCTGCTGCTTTTCTCCTTCCTTGATTACAGCTAAGGTTGAGAGGGCCACTTTCAGGGTGATTATATTTTAATAGGAGATTTTATGATAATTGTCATTAGTGGGAGTTCAGCAACTTGACAACATGGGATGTGAAGTTCAAGCAATGTAGGGTGGCGGGGAGTAGTTTTTTGTTTAGTGTTTCTTTTTAAAAAATATTTACATTGCATTTGAAATATTTTCAAGTGGCATTTATAGAAAGAAAGGCATGTGTGTATTGCACAACTAGTAATTAGAATGTGTAGACTCCTCTTGTTTCTGCTTTCTTCCCAGAATTCATTTCTTTGTAAGAGCTGTCCTTCTGGCACTGTACCTGATTCCACTGAGCTGTCAGTCACAGGAGTCCAGAGACAAGCTAAGCTAAAATGATTCTTAGGAATTTAAATTGTGAGCAAAGACACATAGGACTAGAAGGCAGTTAGAACTGAGTCATCTGATAGCAGCTCCAAACATAGTCGCACATGAATTCCCATTATATAGATCACCTAAATGCCCAAGTCCCTGGCTTTCCTTAGTTGTTGGTTATTCATCATGCCTTAGGAGTTTTACAATAAACCAACCCACCCACCCCGCTAGCATTTGGGGAGCACTCTCTCTCTCTCTTTTTCTTGATTTCTTGCTTTAGTTAGCAAGAGTTTGTTACTGTTGCATGTAGCTAAAGAATACTGATATACGTATTATCAGGCTTCAAATAATAAAGTTTAAATATTATATGTGTATTTATACACACATGATCATTTACCTACATAAAAGATAATGAACTTGGTCTATTATGAAAAGCATAACCGTGTTTCCTAGCATAGAAATAATGGTAGAAAGTATGGCATAGGATTTTTTGTTATTGTATAACAGGAGTTGTCTCTGACTCTGCTAGCATCAACCCCAACTTTAACCTGACTTTGGTAAAATTTCTCCATCAGTGAAACATTTTAGACTCTGAAATAAAGGGAATTTTAAGAAATAATAAAGATAGATAAAGGAATACTTAGAGAAGGAAGGGAGATGGTAAAAAGAGAAGGAAAATACAAGTTAGTAATATTGAGGGTAGACTACATATACCCAGAAGTAGAAATCTGGATAGGTCCAAATTCACATAGCCAAAAAGGAACACCCCTTTCTCCTATTTCTCTTCACCACAATTTCTTAATGCAAAATGATGTAAAATCTGTAGTAGGAATCTCTCCCTCACCCGCTCCTCTTATGCATATATACAATGTCTGGAAAGTCAGTTAATGTCTTGGAACAATTTATTGTAAAATGAAGAAGTTGAAGTAGATGATTTCTCCCTCTTCCTCTTTTTATTTAATCTTAAAACATAAAAACAAAAACAAAAACAAAACTTCACCCATTTCTCCCACCTCCTACCCCCATTCTCTGGCAACTACCAGTCTATTCTCTGTATCTGTTGTGAGCTTGTGTTGTTTTTTAAATTAAGATTCCACATATAAGAGTGATCATACAGTATTTATCTTTCTGTTTTACTTATTTCACTTAGCTCAATGCCCTCAAGCTTCATCCATGTTGTCGCAAATTGCAAGATTTCATTCATTTTAATGGTAGAGTAATATTCCTGTGTGTATGTGTGTGCGTGTGCATGTGCATGTGTGTGTACCACATTTTCTTTATCCATTAATTTGTTAATGGACACTGAAGTTGTTTCCATTTCTTGGCTATGGTAACTAATGCTTCTGTGAACACAGGAGTACAAATGCCTCTTTGACATAGTGTTTTCATTTTCTTCAGATATATTCTCAGAAATGAAACATATGTAGGTTTATTTTTAGTTTTTCAAGGAAACCCATACTCTTCCATAGTGGCTACACCAGTTTACATTTCTACCAATTATGTACAAATGTTTTCTTTTCTCCACATCCTCGTGGACACCTATTATTTCTTGTCTTTTGATGATTGCCATTCTTAACAGGTGTGAGATAATACCTGTTAAGAATGGCAATATCTCATTGTGGTTTCGATCTGCATTTCTCTTATGATTAGTGATGCTGAGCATCTTTTCATGTACCTGTTAGCCATTTGTATGTCTTCTTTGGAAAAATGTCTATTCAGATCTTATTTTTTAATCAGATTGTTTGTTTTTTTGCTATTGAGTTGTAAGAGTTCTTTATACATTTTGGATATTAGCCCCTTATCAGATATATGATTTGCCAATATTTTCTCCCATTGTTCTTCATTTTGTTGATGGTTTCCTTTGCTATGCAGAAGATTTTCGTTTGATATAGACCCACTTATTTATTTTGCTTTTGTGTTTTTGCTTTTGATATTAGATTTAAAAAAAATCTTTGTAAAGACAAATGTCAAGAAGCTTATTGTCTGTTTTCCTCTAGGAGTTTTATGGTTTCATGTCTTATATCAAAGTTTTAATCCATTTTGAGTTAAGTTTTGTGCATGGTGTAAGATAGTGGTTCAGTTTTATTCTTTTGCATGTAGCCGTCCAATTTTTCCAACATCATTTATGAAGAGACTGTGCTTTCTTCCATTGTATATTCTTGGCTCTTTTATTGTAAATTAATTCACCATATATACATGTGTTTATTTCTGTACTCTCTACTCTGTTTTATTGATCTTTGTGGCTGTTTTATGCCAATACTATATTGTTTCAATTACTGAAACTTTGTAATATAAACGGTCCCTAACTTTCAGTGGTTTGACTTAAGATTTTTCAACTTTATGATGGTGCCAAAGCAATAACATACTCAGTAGAAACTGTACTTTGAATTTTGTATTTTGATCTTTTCCTGGGCTAGTGATATGCAGTATGATATTCCCTCAAGAAGCTGGGCAGCAGCAGCAAGATAATTTTGTCCAACTGTAGGCTACTGTAGGTGTTCTGAGCTGTATTTAAGATAGGCTAGGCTAAGCTATGATGTTTAGTGTGTTAGGGGTATTAAATGCATTGAAAATACTTTATGGTATTTTCAGTTTACGATGAGTTTATCAACACATAACCCCATTGTTAAGTCAAGGAACATCTATTTAGTTTGAAATACTTGAACATCATAGTTTTAGATACTTCTTAATAGTCTAAGTAGCAGCCATCTTAAGATACTATATTTATTTTGCTTATATAGAGAGATAGGACAGCAATGTGCTTAAACACATGTGGCCTCTTATCTGGGCTACCTGGGTTCAAATTTTGGCTCTGCCATAGCAACCTATGTGGCCTTGAGTGAGTTACTTGACCTCTCTGTGCTTCACTTTCCTCATCTATAACATGAGAATAATAATAAGAGTGTGTACTTTAGAGGGCTGTTAGGAAAATACATGAGTTTATACAGGTAAAACACCAGATATATAGCAAGTTTGCAATAAATGGTTTTTATTGTTATCTCAGGGATGCTGCTGTTATTGAAAACACGACTTTACGGTAAAAGGCAATTGTCAGCCATAGGCTCACCTCATTTACACAACTTGACCCCCAAATGAATTTTTGCTGCCTCTGAAAAGCTCAGCACACTGTCAGTGGGTCTACATGTGGCATCACATTTGCCCATGGGTCTTGAGGACATTTCTAGAAAAGCTATTCCAAAGGGTTCCTAATGATGGCAATACTACCAGAAATCATGGTATAAACTCATGTGAATTTATGTTTCTAGTTCTTTTGTTAAATAACAAAACAAACCTCTGATTCTTGGATACCCCTTGGAAGTTGAACTTAATATCCCACAGGATTAATTGTTTCCAGTACATTCTGTGAAGATTGATTCCTCCTATAGTGAAAATCTTTATTACATATTTGTCATTTAAATACCATTTTTGCTATTTTTTTAAGACAGAAGTGTACTATAAACATACATATTGCTAAACAACTTAGATTCTGTATGTTTTGTTATTCTTTCTCCTATTGTCTTGCTCAATATAAAAAACATGCCTGGGTCTGGAGAGTCAATCAGCACTGGTTCTCTTACTGACTTTTATTGAATTTTATGCCAGACACTAGACTAGGTACTGGGAATATAATAGTAAAATGACTTACAAAACAGGAAAACATTTTACTTAATAAAAACATTACATTACATTAGTTGGATGGCAGGCTTCGGCTTCTTCAAGGCAACATGCCCCTGTCATATATATTTGTACAAGTATGTAATTTTTTAGTGTTGAAAAAAGGGAAGAATGCATATTTTATTTATGTATATAAAAAAAATTTGTAAGAGTGTTTTATGTACCTCCCTAAGTCCCTCCAGATCCTGGAGGCCTTAAAGAATTTCCATTTCAGCAGTAGGAATTTGGGCTTGGGTCAAAGTCCAGAGGGGTGAGAGTAGGGTTGCATCCCCCAGGAGGCTGGGACTCAGTACTTGGTACTCAGTGTAGAGCTCAGAGTTCCTGGCAAAAGGCAAGTCTCTCTGTTTATGTAGTATTATGACCAATAGTATCACCAGTTCACAGGTGAGCAGACGAGATTCTTCAATTTGGTAACAGGGAAGGAGACACTCCAAGATGGTGAAAAGAGTATTTACGGTGGGAGCCCATGGCTGGAAATGAACCAGGGTCCTAACAAACCCATCTGTGTTCACATGCATTTTTATAAGTTGTATATAGAAGCAAATCTTTTTTTTCTTATACAGTTGCTAAAAACATTTGACCAGGAGGAAGCCTTACTTTTGGCTTAAGGATGATGGAGGGATGGACATGGTTTAATTTATGGGTCCATGATGTGAGGTTCACTCTTAGATTTATTGATTGAATACATTTACTGAACAGGTGCTCTATACTGGGCACTATAGTACGTTCTAAGGATACATGGATGAACGAGACAGTTCCTGCATTCAAAGAATTTACAAGTTGACCAAGGAGACAGATAATAAAGAAATAAACATATCATGTGATTTCGAATAGTAATCAAGTCTTGTATAAAATACAGTAGGGCAGAAGAGAGTGACGAGGAATGATTGTTACTAATAGGGTTATCAGAGAAGGCCTCTGTAAGGAAAAGAGGAGAAGGTGTGTAGAGACGTGGGGAAAGCGTTCGGGGCAGAAGGTGTACCAAGTGCAGTGGGCTTGGGTTGGAAATAAGTTGGTGTTTGAGGAACAGAAGGATGATTGTCTGGATGGTTATATGCCTGAGAGTAGGCTGAGCAGAACATTTTACACTGTTTTGATTCCCACTGTTCTCTCCAGAGGAAGGAAGAATCTGGGTAAGTATCTGTAAATTTTAGCTAGCACCATTTGGTGTATATTTAGTACATTTGAATTATGTCTTGTTTTGAATCACTCCTTTTTACAAATTTTCCATTTCCCAAACACTGAGTCCACTAGAAGGGCTTATATATTCAAGGTCAGTTCTTGGACTTCGATTTCTGTATTTTCTGGCACCTTCTAAGCATATTACTCAGAAGTGTTGATACAAGTGAGAAACAACTGCATGTGGTGACTCAGCAAATCTTCATTATCAGCCACTGAGAAATGTGAGATGCAACAGCAAGTCCAGTGGAAGAGAAGATGCTGGACGAGATGCGCTCCTCGGGTCTGGGGAGAGCCTGTACCGCTCTCCAGCAGAGGTCAAGGGACACAAAAGACAGGGCATACATTTCGCTAAGGCTTGCCACTCCCAGTTTTGTTTCTCAAATGCAGGCTGCAGTCATTTGGGGCCAGATAATTTGATCTGCTTTCAGTCCTGGTGCTCTTCTTCAAAAGTGGGCCCACCTCAGCTAACAACAAGGCTATTTCTCAGTATGCACCCTTTTATAATGCTACCCCTCTGGCACGTAACATTTCATGGCTTCTGGATTTACTTCACAAGCACAGTTTCCAAGGGTAGTTCGTCCTTTCTGGTACAACTACGTGATAAAATAGTGGTATGAATCAGTACCAAAGGCACTTTGCCAAATCAGTCTTTAATCTTGCCATACTTTGTCTTTTCTCACTTAACATGAGAACATCTGATGCACTTTTCATGATATTTTCAGCATTAAATACTGCCTTTAAAAAAAATATGAACCAAAAATATCCTTTGTCCTTCTCTTCCAACTCTCCTCTTGAGGCTTCTGGCTCTTGGTTCGTTTTTCAAAGAAGTCAGGTACGTACAGCTTGTTGACTTTTTCTTCAAAATAAAAGCTACTGCTATGGTTACAGGACCCTGCTACTGTGACCTGAATTCATATTTTCATTATTAATATCCTATTTTCAGAAATCATTTCTTAACAGTGATACTTGCCCAATAGCTAAATCGTGAATAATAAGATTTGTATGTTTGTTCAGTAACCAGAAAATTTTTTATAATTTAGATATGTTTCCAAAACATGGTTTTGGCATGGAGTTTTTTGCAGAATTTTTTTTATTAAAAGAAAATTTATGAAAAATTTAAAAGTCTTTTAGATTTTTAAATGAAAAACATTGTAACTTTTGGGGTGCCAAATCAGAATGTATTTTTGTGAGCAAGAGTCATAAAAATTCTCATTTATATAAGTATTTCTAATACTTTTCAGACATTTTTCTAGCTCCTAGGCCAATGCTATCTATAGACAGCAGTTAGTACACATATATTGAATGAATGAAATACCAAATATTTGTTATGATTGGCAACTCTTCCATAAATTGAATTCCTAATTGGTGATCTCAAAGAATGTTGATGAATGATTGTCAACCAGGCAGGAAGTTTCTAATGGTTGTTTCTCAAGGCTTTGTCAAGAGCTTGGGTGAAGTTGATAAAAAGCATGCTTATTAAATTTGCAGATCACAGGATATTAGAAGGAATTGCTCAGTCATTGGCTGACACAACAAAAATTTAGAAAGATAGCAGTATTAAAAAATATGATGAAACAGTCTCAGAATAAGAAATGGTTAAATAATAATGGTATATTATCATCATGAGATACTGTGCAACCATTACAACGAATGTTTGAGAAGAGTATTTTATGTCCTGGAGATATGCTTGTAATATATTTTTAAGTGAAAAAAGTAAGCCATAAAACAATATGAAGAAGACAATCCTTTTATTGATTGATATTCAAAGAACAAAGACAGTATTGATGGATATGAGCCAAAATGTTAATAGTGGCTACCTCTGAGTGATGGCATTAGTAAGAATTTCACCTTTTAATCTATATCTTCTTAATTTTACTTTTTAAGTAAAAAGAAAATGTATTATAAAAATAATTGGTTAATAATAACTATTGTTACTTTATTGGTAAAAAAAACAATTGTATATGCCCAGTATGGTTTAATATTATTGCTTTATAATATTATTAAAAGAGTATGTTTGATAAGGAATGCTAAAATTTTGACCTTAGGAACAAATGATAGTGAGGTTTATGTGGACAGTTCTTCTGTTACATAGTTATATAACCTTAGGTGAGTTACTTAACCTGTTTCCCTGAAATCAGGAATTAAAATGATCTCTCAGACCCCTCTTCTGATGGTGAACTGTATGCGTCCCGACCTTATTTAGTCTTTCATTGGGAGGATGTGTTACTACTGTGCAGGAAACTTAGGGGACTGTGTCTTATAGGACCTAGAGTCCTACCTTAGAATTCAAATTGGTCCTTTTAGATTTTATTCTAAAAGAAAGGGCATGGGTAGTCTATAACCTTAAAACAGGTTTTTGTTGTTGTTGTTGTTGTTCTCATTGTGTGTAAATTCCAGTATAAATGTAAGAGTGGCAAGGACTGGAAGGAGAATGTTTGGGTGAAAGGGAGCAAGATCATCTACATATGCCATGCGCTCTGCCCTCATCAAAGCACGTAAAGGAAGGTGGTGGTGTCTGATTTGAATGAGCAAACTCTGAACTTAATGGAAGGTAGCGACAGGGAGCACTCATTTTTGTTTGTTATCTTGTTTGTCCCTGTAAAGAAAAAAAATCTTCTATTTTCCTTGTCTACACATACACTCACTGAAGGTATGGGTTTATCTCCTACCAAGTACTCTGCAACACCCATTGGATGTCCTACAATTCAATACAATTCTGCAGTGGCTCTACCTGGAATTAGCATCAGATCCCACAGGTTAAGGGCTCAGTTCCACAAAAGTGCCTCCTATAGAGGTCAATCCCAACTCCAGGTTGTCACCTGTGTTCCTGATTTACTAGCTGTAAATTGGAGATTCCCATGAGGGCTCCTCAGATTTGCTTAATTTGCTAGAGTGGCTCACAGAACTCAGGAAAACAGTTTACTTACTAGATTACCAGTTTATTTTAAAGGATATAACTCAGGAACAGCCAAATGGAAGAGATGCAGAGGAGGAGATATGTAGAAAGGGGCAAAGCTTCCATGCCCTCTGGGCAGGCTACCCGCCCAGCATTTCCATGTGTTTACCAACCTGGAAGCTCTCTAAACCCTGTCCTTTTAGGTTTTTATGGAGCGTTTATTGTTTAGGCATGACTGAAAATCCTTGGCTTTTGGTGATTAAATCAATTTTCATCCCCTCTCCCCTCCCTAGAAGTTGGGAGGTAGGGCTGAGTTCCAACCCCTTAATCATATGGTTGGTTTCCCTTGGCATCCAGCCCCCATTTTTATTGGCTTTCCACAAGTTACCTCATTAACATAAACTCCAGTACAGTTAAAAAGGGCTTGTTATGAATAACAAAAGACCTTTATGACTCTTATCACTTAAAACATTTTCAAGCATTTTAGGATCCCTGTGCCAGTAACAGGGATAAGACCAAATATGTATTTCTTATTATAATTCACAATATCATAGCCCTCCCCCACCACAACATGGTTAGTGTGGCCTGGAAAATTACTTTTACTTCTCCTTCTAAGTCTATTTTACTAAGAGGCCAATGATTTTAAATTCTACTGTTTTTTGATTAATGTCCTATAGGGTTCAAAGGTAGCTTGGAGACTAGAAACCTTTCTTGAGCATTTCTGATATGTGGTTTGATATTCTGAACTTGGCTCCTCTATTCAAGGGTGTATAAGCTGAGCAGTCTACCCTTTCCTCTGGTGGCTTTGCTGTCACATTGCTCTGTATCATGTTTCTAGTTCCCCCTAAAGTGGAGTCCAGATGTGCACAGGATACTCCTGAGTCTAGATGTCTGATGGCATATGGTGCAGTGATACGTGTCCCCCCGCCTGGGCTCTATGCTTTACAACACAGCCTGAGATTTTATTAATCTTTCTGGCAACCTTCCCAACCTGACATTACCTACTTATTGTGAGCGTACTCTGTGCCAGGCATTGTGCTTATCACATTGAGTCAATAGACATGCTCCATTTATACAACATGAAAACTAATTCTTTTCATGGGAACTGTTGCTAAGCAAGATTTTCTCCCTCAAAAGTAGTTTTTGTCATTTTAAATTTATGTTTAGGGTTTTTAAAAGTACTTAAACAAATTTAGGACCTATTTTAATATATATTTCAGTTGTCTGTGATATTCAGAAATGCATGTAAAGAACAGAAATTACAAATCTAATTTGTGAGTTATATAAGTAATGAAAGAAAAATGCAATAAAAGAGAAACCTAATGAAAATATTTTGATATAAAAGTAGAAGTGACATAGCAGCCTCTGTGAGTGCCTTTCTTTCATGAGAACAGTACTGCCATTCCTTGGTGCAATAAGAACCCCCAGAGCAATGGCATGAACATCTTAACTGTAGCTTCAAATTTGTGTTTTGATGAACAAGTGGTAATGATGACAATGGCGATAATAAATATAATATTAGCTGCCATTTTATTATATGTGGGTCAGATACTGTACTAAGATACATAGATCAGATACTGTACTAATCACTTCACGTATAAGCATCTCATTTAATTTTCTCAGCAACCTTAACAAATACGTACATGAAAATACTTAGGCTTAAGGAGACAATGCAACACAGTTTATTGGTGGCGAAGTTGGAATTTATACCCAAACCCATTTAGTAATAAACTAACAAGTATATTACCAGCTCTTTGAAAAACAACACTATCGCAATAATTCATCGTAGCCATAGCCTTTTTTTCTATCTCATATGTCAGTGTCATGGGCACAAGTTATTGTGAATAAAAAAAATTTTGATGTGTGGATATATGAGCATTATCACCATTTGGAATGTCTTCACCATTCGAAACATTTTCACTGTTAACTTTTCCAAGTATATAGGGGCAGCTCTGCCACTTGCTGACTTGGAAAGTATATAATGATGCTAGGGCTAAGATAGGGTGGGGGTGTGTGAAGGCCAAGGGGCTCCTGGACCCTTTCCTGTAGGCAGCTCATTTTCTCTCCAATAAAGTAGATGGTTCACTTCATTTTAAGAGACGGTTCCTCCCTAAGCAGGCCTGCCCTTCTTTCTCTTCCTCCCTTTCTCTCTTCCTTCCTTTGTTCCTTCCTTCCAAGTTTTTTTCTTTAGACTGAGTAAAAATTTTACGACCATTCTTACTATGCCACTTTCAAAACACCAATGTCACATTTCTTTAGGGCAGCTGATAAAGTCACCTCTAGTCTTGTGGCATATTTCATTCAGTGGTCTAATAGTGCCACACACTATTATAGCTGCTGCTCATCAGAATGGTGTGCCTGGGACTTCTAGACAAATCAGCCCTGGATTTTTAGTGGCCAGACCTCCTGACGTATGGTACCTGATGAATTTCCAAACCCCAAGTGACTTTGGGGACTTCTAGCTGATAAGGATCATGTGTCTTTACTGAATGGGAAAGTGGTGCTAAAGTGCTTCAGGCTGGTTTTTGCAAGTTACTTGGCTTCCTGAAATAACAGTTACTTGTAAACAAGAAGCTGTACACCCATATTTATTAGGAATTGACATGAACAATGCCACCTAATCATTTTCTTTGTTACAGAGAAAATGGAAGGTCTGGAATCACTCAAGGCTTAGATAGGAAGATATATTAAAGAGGACACTTTCTCTTCTTTGTCCTATCCATGGCATGGAGCACATGATGATTTTGTTTACTAGGGAACATGTTTCTCTGTTATGCTGAACCTACCTGCTCTAAAATTCCCAGACCTGCTTAATCATTCTGCCTGCCTCTGGAAGGGAAAACTAGAGTGGGGCTTGGGCAGACCCTAGGACCTGCTGGAATGGAACGCAGAGCCAGCCACGTAATACATAATTTCTCACAGTGCCAGGGCTGGCTCACACCTGGCAATGTCTTACCCCTGCTGTTTCGTGGGACTCCACTGTAGTGGCTCCACATGCACTGGGCAAGAGGACATGGATGGAGAGGATCAGGGGCCTCCACACTCTTACAGGGTGAATTGGGAGTCCTCTCAAGGCCAACTGTCTGTGAGGTGAAATACAGTTGTCGGGGTGCTAAGAATAGTGTGGTGTGGCAGTTGAAGTTAGATTTGAGTTTTTGACCTTTGGATCCTAGACACTGATTCAGCAATAAAATAAAATGACTGTTTATTAATGACAGTTTGAGGTCAGGACTGTTGGCCTCTGCTCTTTCTTATGTCTCCTAAATGTAACATGGTCTGACATACAGTAGAACAGAACAATAAACAAGGCATATAGATTTTAAGTTTTTTTTTTCTGATCAGTTTTCCTTGGCAAAGTGTTTTTAGATAATCTGAGAGTGTGAGAGAGAAGAGAACTCAGTGGACTTTTCTTACACTTGATTTAAGTGAACATATTATTGTGTGTTACTGCCTGATGTCATCAGCTTAACTTGAGTGCTTCACTCATAAAGTCCAATCTGAATGAGATCGCACAGCTTCTCTAATTTTTATTTATTTTTATTAGAGACATACAAATTATCTGGCTTATAGAAAAATGCCATTTCCCTTCATCATAACAATGGATTAATTCAGGGTAGTGTGATTATCTTGAATACTTATTACTCAGTATTTATAGAACTCCTATAGAGGCATTCCATTAACATAATTGTAAGTAAAGGTGAACAAGACAAAGTGCCTTTTCTCCAGTCACTTTAATGTATTACTTGACTCTTCTGATTTGTACCAAGGTTACACAGGGAGGAGCTGTGCTAGTGCTCTCTGTCTAAGGTTTTGATGTCCTTTGGTAGAGATGGCCACTCAGAGCTCAGAGAGCTCCTTCCAGGCTAAATGATAGGAATGCAGCTGGCCACTGTCCAAGAAGGGTGCCCTGGGTATTGACAGGGCAGTGAGTTGCCTGTCTGTGCCTCATAGAACTTTTCTGCACACCCTTAGCAATCATAGTTTCTAATGATAAAATTGTTTTTGTTTATTTGTTTGTTTGTTTAACTAATTTCTGTCTTCCCAAGATCCAGGAGTCAGGGACTGGGTTCCATTGTTCTAATTGTTATACTTTTAACAGACAGCACAAATAGGTGCTCAGTAAATATTGAGTAAGTTAGTAAATGAACTTTCCTGGAGAAAATCTGGCGGTGTATATGATAATATATGGTCATCAAAAATGTGCTGGGAGGCATTTTTAATAACATGGAGAGTATTTAAGGAACAGTGATTAGTCTATTTAAAGCATATGCCCCTCCCCTCCATTGCCACATCTCCAAAACTGGGATATGAACACATCTTACATTTAAAATTACTTGTGTTTTCTTTTTCTTTCTTATTGACACACAAAATAGTGTCTTAAATTACTATTAGTTTTGATTCAATTAAATATAGCATATTAAGAGAAATCGAGTAGATAAAGTATGAGCTTATTTTTTTCTGGCTTTATTGAAATATAATAGACAATTGGTTATTCGTATTTACATTGTACAATTCAATGAGTTTTTTCAATTATAGTTGACATACAATAATATATTCATTTCAGTTGTACAGCATAGTAATTAGATATATAACTCACGAAGTGATCACTCCATTAAATCTAGTATCCCTCATCCCCTTTACATATTTATTACATTATTAACTATTTTTTATGTTACACTTTATACTTTCATGTCTATTTTGTAACTATCCATTTGTATTTCTTAATCTCTTTTTTGCTATTCCCTGCACCCCCACCCCACCACATAGTAGCCCTCAAAATATTCTCTGTATCTATGAGTTTATTTCAGTTTTTATTGTTGTTGCTGTTTATTTCATCCTTTAGATGTCACATGTATTTGAAATCATACGATGTTGGTCTTTCTCTGACTTATTTCATTCAGCGCAATACCCTCTAGGTCTATCAAGGCAATATCTTTTTCCATCCCCTTCCTTTTAGTCTATGTACATCTTTTAATCTGAAATGAGTCTCTTGTAAGTAGCATATACAGGAGTCTTGTTTTCTTATCCATTCAGCCACTTTATCTTTTGGTTGGAGCACTTAATTCTTTTCCATTTGAGGTACTTGACGATAGGAATGTAGATATTACCATTTTTTAGGCATGTTTATGATACATGTTTTTTCTTCTTAAAGACGTCTCTCCAACATTGCCTGTAATACTGGCTTGGTGTTAATAGATACATTTCTTTAGCTTGTTTTTGTCTGGGAAGCTCTTTATCTGTCGTTCAACTCTAAATGATAGCTTTGCTGGCTGGATAAAGGATTCTTGGTTGTAGATCCTGGGTTTTCATCATGTCGAATATTTTGTGCCAAGCCCTTCTGTCCTGCATAGGACATCAGCTGCCAGACTCATGGGAGCTCCCTTGTAGGTAACTAACTGCTTTTCAATTGCTGCTTTTAAGAATCTCTCTTTGTATTTAACCTTTTGCATTTTCATTATAATGTGTCTTGGTGTGAGCCTCTTTGAGTTCCTGGTTTTTGGGACTCTCTGAGCTTTCAGGGGTTATATGTCTATTTCCTTCACCAGGTTAGGAAAGTTTTCCATCATTATTTCTTCTTTTTGTTCTCCTATGACACAGATGTTAGCCTCAATTTTGTCCCATAGGCCCCTTAAATTATCATTATATTCTAGGTTATTTTTCTTGCCATTCTAATTGAATGACTTTGGCTTCCCCAACCTCTATTTGGTGGTTCGATCCTCTTCTTTATCCATTCTGTTGGTTCCTTCTAATATACTCTTCATCTCAGATAACATGTTCTTAATTTCTGACTGTTTTTTTTTATAATTTCCATTTCTATTTTTATCATTCTTTTTATCTCTTTGTTGAAGTTCACAGTGAATCATCTATTCTTCCTATAAGTTCATTGAGCATCTTTATAACCAGTGTTTTGAATTCTGCATCTATTAGATTACTTGACTCCCTTATATCTGGATCTCTGTTCTGTTCTCTCATTTGGTTTCTGCTTCTTTGTCTTCGTTTTTTGGCTGCTTTTCCATGTCTGTTTTTATTTACTAAGCAAAGTTCCTAAGTATCCCGGTCTCATTAGTGTGGATTTGTGAAGTAGGTGTCCAGTGGCCAATCTTGAGAGGGGTTCAGCTGCAGGCCAAATTTAGCCCAAATCTCTACCCTTTTGGGGTCACCTATTAAGATTCAGCAAGCAATCTACAGATGCTGTGCTTATAGTTGCCTCAAAAGGCCACACCAGAAACTGAGGCTAACTGGCTCTCCAATGTGAGTCTAGGTGCTGCTTAGCATGGAGCACCTGACTCTGAGGGTACACCTGGATGTGGCTTGGGTGGAGCTGTGAGTGGGGAGAGGCAGGGTTTCATGGAATCCTCTGGGTAGAGCTGATCTCCGTTATCCAGTTTAATGATATTAAGGCTACGGCGGTGTTGTGTGGATGCACTGGGATAGGGCGGGAGAGCGGGGGCAGGCGGCTCAACAGAGGAACAATGGATACCACAGGCACTGAGCGAGTCTTGCCTCGGACTTCACTCTGACAATATCTCCGTGTAAGTCCCTGGTGTCCCCTGTGTTCAGCTGAATGGGCACTGGTGCTCAGTGTGAGCAGGTTCATCACCATGAAAATATGCTTGCAGATGCAGTCCCATTAAGAGGTGTCTGCAGCTGCCCCAGCCTCTGTCCCACTCAGCCTCTCCAGACCAGGCAGCCCCACGTCCTTGCCCCATCCTACCTTCTGCCTTTGCGGAGTGTTTTCTTGGATTTCTCCCTTGTTGTAGGGCTTGTTCATCTAGATCCCAGGCAATTTTCCTTGCTGCTGCTCCTTGTTTCCATCACAACTTTGATTTGGTCACCAGAGGGATGAACAGAGCTCCTATCATCTATGCCATTTTTTTCTCTCCTCCTAGATTAATTCTTAATGAACCATTTCATTCTTGCATTATTATTCACAAGAATAAAAAGTGTTATGAAAGGAAGAGAAGAGATAACTCTCCCTTACAGAAGAATTCCAATTAATACATATAGAAGAAATGAGAAAATATATTAATAAAATCTATTAATAAAATCTATTAATAGGTGCTAAAATTAGTGAAATTTGAGAAACAGGATATTTGCATAGTCTCAAAGTATCTCCCCCAATACAAATATTAATTACAAAAAGAAAATAAAGACTTTATAGTGAAGAAAGCTGATGGACATCAAGCACTCAAGGTCAACATCAGCAGTAGTAAACATATCAACATTTTGTACTCCTGGATATGATACAGTAAACAGGGAATATCACCTCTGTGGTATTCTTTCCTGTAATGCATAATCTTAGTCTAATATGATAAAACATCACATAAACCCAAATCAAAGAATATTCTACAAATACCTGACCAGTAATTTTCAGAAGTGTCAATATCCTGAAAGATAATGAAAGACTTAGAACCTGTCCCAAATGGAGGAGACTAAGGAGACAGGACAACTAAATGCAACCAGGGCTCCTATATTGGAAGCTGGAACAGAAAAAGGACATTAATATTACATCAACGTTACTTTCTTACTTTTGATTACAGGAAACTTGTAGTAGTTTTGTATCTCTTCTGTAAATCTAAAATGATCTAAAGTAAGAAGATACACACACACGCACGCACACACATATATATGATATATATACTCTTAATTAACATGCAACTTTTTTATTTATATAGTCGTACTTGATCATTAATGGATGGAAGCATTGCACATAGAGAGTTCAGAATTACAGATACTGGTTTGCATTGGACTTTGAAAGATGTTGTATGTAAATTATTTTCTCTTTTTCAGATTTGCTTTGTGATTAACATAATATGAGATGAGGCAAAACCTCTAGGTCAGATGCCTAGAAAAATTCATAGAACTGATAAACCATTTTATGGGAAACTGGAAGCTCTATTTCTAAAGATTTTGGATTTTTGAGTGCAGCAACTCTGCCCATGCCACCACCATAGAAGGTGGCAGTTAGTTATTATGATAAATCTACATGGATTTCCGAAGAATCAGAATCATTTTTTAAATTCCCAGTATCTCATAGTTTTACCTTAACAGTGCTTAATGAATGTTTGGAAAAAGCCTTTGCTGTATACTAACATATTACTATTTCCAGGTAAAATATTTAGATTTTTTTGTAGGGACATCCTGAAAACCCAGTGGCTTCATATAAAAGAGCAGATATTTCAAGTATTATTGTAAGCCAGTAAATAGGATGTTTATGTCAAAATTACCAACTTAAAGACTCTACCCAGTAGTCTGCATCATTTCTTAAATTGGTGTTTGCTCAGGGTAGCTTCCTAACTCCTTGACAGCATTTAGTTCAGTGACATGACTTTGCCTCAGTTATTGCACTGTCTGTCTCTTCTCCCAGGACACCCTCCATATTGACCCCATCTGCTGTTCCCAGAGCATGGCATGTTCTTTATGCTCAGTCTCTGCTCAGTTGTTTTCTGTGTTTCAAGCATCCTTATGTTTTTTTTCTCTTTCTGAGAAATTACTATTCATCTGTGGGACTTAGGTCAGCAAGCATTTCCTCTGTAAGCTCTCTGACTGCAAGACTCTAAGTATACTTCTCTCTTATAACAAACATGATGTTTCTGTTCGAATGAGTTAAATTCATTTATTCATTCACTCATCCAGTCATTCGAATTGATTGCCTATCATAGGCTGGGTATTTGAAATGGATGACAGCAGTGAAAGAACATACAGAGTCCCTGACTATATAGCATTCCATTTTAGCAGGGCAGGCAGACTTAGCTAATTAAGTAATTGTGGTTGTGAGAACATGATTTATTTATGTATTTCCACCTTTAGATTATAAGTTCTTTGAGGGCATGAACTCTGTCTTCCTTGTTTTTGTAGCATTTTGTAGTATATAGAACAGCAACCTGGAAGCTAGTAGGCACTCAATAAATGCACAAGTGAACTGAGAATTTAATGTCCTGATTTGCACATGATCATATGATTGATCGCTTTACTCTCAGCAGCCTCTTAAATTTTTATTATCTATGAACTGAGCTAATCTAAAGAAGACTCTTACTGATAACTTTCCTTCTCCACTTCCTAGAAGTGCTGCTTTCTTCTTCTGATACATGGTGAGGGTGGCATGTATGACAGCAGAATGCAAGCAACAGTAACCAGCAGAAAGGGCTCCTTTTAACCCTTCTGTTTCACATCACTAGCTCCAAGTGAAGCCCAGGAGAATGCATTGGGTTGTTGGAGCTAAGGTCACATGACTGCCCCCTCGCTGCTAGTGAGACTGGAACCCAGGGCTGCATTTTCATTTGTATTTTTGTTTGTGAAGGTGCTCCATTTGTCATAGGATCTATAAAGTGAGGAATTCCCTAAACAAAAAGTTTCAGTGCTGAGATGGAAAAGAGAATTGTAAATGTTCACTGCTCACTGGAATGCAATTGGTTGTTCGAAAATCTGAGCCATTTTGCATTTCAACCGATAGAAAATTTGGACAAAGTAAATGAGTGTTTTTCTACAGGAGTTTGTATCACAGGATATTTTAAATGTGCATCAAGTTCTTTGTAAACTGAATTTATCCTTTTAACCCTTCTCTAGTGTGATCACTTGAGTTCTCAGGTCTGTCACTAGGCACTTGTAATTTTCCAAGAACAGTATCTTGTACAGAAAATAGCATGGTGGAATGTGATTTGGGAAAAGGATAGTGTCTTTGCTTGCATACAAAAATTATATTTTTAAAAATCAGGGAATTCTAGTCAGTCATTCAGTCAGTCAATCAAAATTTACTGACAGTCCGGTCTAATAATTTACTAAGTTTTTCTAATAAATTTTATATATATCTCCTTTCTACGAAAGAATATAGTTGGCACATGTAATCATTGAGAAAAACAATAATTATAAAGAGTATTAGCATTTTTAGTCACATCCAAGTTTTCCTTGTTTGTGGTAATTAAATATATGGATACCATTTCTTCTGGTGATATTCTGGGTATACTTTCCCAAACCATAGTTGAACTATATGGTCAGCTATCCCTTGTTCTACAAATCCCTATTGGAGGCCTACAGTGTGCTGAGTTTTGTGCTAGGCACAAAAGAAATACAAAGATTAACAAGTCAGAGTGCCTGCCTTTAGAAATTGGGGCTCCTCGTTAAAGGGACAAACAGGTAGATTTGGGAGCTCAGCAGACTTGAGAAACTTGAGAAAAATCTCTGACATTTTTTGGAGCCTGTTTCATCCTGTGGGATGGGGTTATTGTATTAAATGGGGCAGTGCACATATAGTGCCTAGTGCAGTTTCTTATACAGTCAACATTACTATTGTTATTGTCACTGAGAGGCCAGAAACAGGCCAGACTCAGATTCTGGAGTACTTTTGACACCAGGCTGTGGAATTGAGATTTTAAAGAGGGAAATCATGTATCAATTTTATAATTATATTATTAACTAGAGAATATAATAAAGTCTCTCATTGATACAATTTACCATTTCTTCCTTACAATTACATTTTTATGTTTACTGCAGCCCAGTAGGAGGATCATTGAATCAAAAGGCCTCATTATCCTCTCAGGCCAGGGACAGTGAACCAGGAGGTGGCTTTCAGACACCCTCTTGTATTGTCTTCAGCTTGCCGGGTGGGGAGCTCAGAGCAGGAGGAAGCTCACATGACCCTCAGTCCCTCAACTGTGTAGCCCTTCTGAGGGTGGCTTCATTATTTGCTGTGAAGTAAACTGGACAGCAGGCTTATCTTTATGCAAAAAGAAGTGCAAAACTCTTGTGAAGGCTATGTAAATAGTTCTTTGGGGGATAACCCTTGATACAGTTTTCACTGTATGATCATGGATAATTGGAATTCACCTGCAGTTCAAACTGGAGATGAAGTTTTGGGGCTGTCTCTTGTATAGAGTCCCAGAAATGCTGGTTTCATCCTCAGCTAAGAGACTATTTACATTTTCAGAAAACACGGCCTGAAAAAGACCTGTCTTTGCACTTGCTCACTAAGAGGGGTAATAGGCTGGAGGAGAGGCCTTTCTCTAGGTGGTTACCCTCCTAGCCAATGAATCTATCTATGTGTGTCTGTCTCCAGTGTGCTGTGTGCCTGGGCTGTTGATAAGGTCGTTCTGAAGAGCAGCAGGGAAAGTTCTTACAGTGCTCTGCTGAGGGTGTGGTATGCATGCCTTGTGGGCTGAGAGAGGTCTGGTGGGGGCTAGAAGTGTTTTCTCTGAGGTCAGGATGATCTGAAGGAGTTGGCTGTGCTGGGGCTGTGAGGCACGTAGAGTACTAAGGGGAGTTGACCTATATTTGACACAGCCTCAGGGGTTGATACATGAAGTGGACAACACCTTTGGCTTACTAGAGGGGCGAAACTCACCACCCAGGACAGGTCTTGGCAACCCACTGGCGTTTTCCCACTGGATTACAATTCTCCAAGGCTGTGGCCTGGAGACAAGGACTGCTGGCTGCCACATCTACTTCATCAGTCAGTGGGATGTGTGAGCAGGCTTGTCTGCTGGAGGATGTGCTATCCACCCCAGTGGGTCCTTCCTGAAGCTTCATTTGGTTCCAGTGGAGAGCCTAATAGGATGGCAGGTTGGGTGGATAGGGCTGTGTTTGGCTCCTAGCCTCATCTCCATAGTGCTTTGCCTACTGTGAGAATCTTTGCTATTTGGCTCTATATTGGCCATTAGTTAATGAGTGACTTGAAGGTCAGGGGGCTAAAGGAAAGTTGACCAGATCTTAATAATGACATGGGGCTGGTGATCTCTTTGATTCTTTGTGATAATGGAAGATGCTGGATTGAAGGAAAGATAAAGGAAAAGGATTCAGAGCAGGAGGGCAGCAGCCTGGAAACTAAGACAAGGAATACCATGGTCGTATAGTAAATTGATGCTGAGGTACTTTAAGTTAAGTTTAATGCTAGAAAAGTCTTCAAATTTTTTCTTGTTTCCTCATTTTTTTTTGAGTTATAAAAACCAAGGCCCAGAGCATTTAAAGTCACACAAATACCTTTTATCAGAGCTGATCCTGGAAACTGGAGTCCTAACCCCTGGGTGGGGGTCTGTGATGTATCACACACACTGACTGTTCTTCATTGTGACAAATCATCCTCAGTTTACCCTTGAGGAAGTGAACCCAATTGTGCCCAGTGATACCTATTGTGGGTTTGTTGTGAAGTTTAGATGAGATAATACACATGCAGTCCCTTGCTCAGTTATAAGTGCAAATGACCATGATTGCTGCATTCACCAGCCAGAATATTCAGCAGCCCTGGGCCTCTTCAGGTGTTTGCCTTTTTAAAAAGTTGTGTGAATGGGATCATCTCAGCACCAATACCTTTGGAAATTCTGGGGGTTTTTTTTCAAGTTTCTTTCCAACAATAACAGTAACTTTGTCTTTAGTGGTTTGTGGTTCCACCGTCATTCATGGATCTATTATCTTATTTGATGCATGAGGTCAGCAGGGATAATTATCATACCCTGCTGTAGAGATAAAAAAGGAACAGATCTCATAGAAAAAAAATGCTGTATTAATTATATAGCAGCTTAGGGAAAGATCTGTGTCTACTTCAGGTGTCTGTGTTTCTTGGTATCATGCTGGAGTCTTAAAGCATTTGTTCCTGTATCTAGTGAAATAGAAATTTATTTATTCAACAAAATTTTATTTTCTATTTGTAAAAAATGTATTTGCTGTAGCAAAAAAAAAGCTATGCTGGATGCTATTGGTGAAACATGAACACAATTTATAATAAAGGGAAAAAATTTGTTATAAAAGAAGGTATCATTAATAATCCTAGCACACACTTACATGGCACTCTCTATGTCACACTATTTTTGGTGCTTTCATTTATGTTATTTGAGTTAATTCTCATAGCAAACTTATGAGATAGTTACTATTTCTATCTCCTTTTCTATAGCTAAGGGTACTGAAGCACAGTGTGGTTAGTGACTTGGCCAAGATTGCACAGTCGTGGAGGAGCCATGCTTTAAATCCAGATGCTCTGGTGGCAATATTCACTCTTATACACTGTGCTATACTGCCTCTGAAATCAATTACTACATTAGAAAAATTGGGGCAGATAATTCTGAATGGGGAATGGCTTGTAGCTTGAGATTCCATAGTTTACATCTCAGTGTGGTAAGGGTAGATCTGGCCATGATCTGAAAACTGTAAAAAGTATTTTAAGAAATGTATTTGCATAAATTAATTTCTTCTCTCTCAAGTTTACTCACCATAATTATATGTTTGTACAAAATTTCAATGCAAAAGTAAGGTGCTAAGGAAAACCAATTTTTTCTACTTTAATGGGATGGCCTAAACACATCTCTTTATTTGCAAATAATTTAATGGTTTGATATATTTCAAACCACACAAATTTATACCCCCATCACAGTGGTCTAGAGATGTTAGGATTACTTTTTGCTTGATTAACTTATTGTAGTCATTTTTTGGTGTGTTTCCTTTTATCTACCTTTTTAAATATATGTTTTACAACATGCCAAAACCTGACACCACCAGGCTACAGATCTGTGTTGACAGTTAGCACACTTGGACTGAGAAAGAGGTCCCAGAAATGAAATTACCCTAATTTTGTAGCTCACCTCTTGTTCAAATGTCAGTAATCCTGGAGGTTTAACTTCCTGGATCTTCAGGACCCCTGGGCCTTCAGTGAGCCTTGGAACACCTGCTTATCACCAAGGCCCTCACAGGCTAATGCCACTCTTCCTCTGTAGCCTCTTCCCCAATTAGTCTTTCTTCTACCTCTAGCTCAGCAAGAGCCATGGGGGACACTCATGGTGCTGCAAACAGGTACCTTCACATGCCCCACTTCTTGGGTACTGGGACTAAGCCGGGACTGACACTCCTATCTAGCCTTTAAGGGCCAGCTTAGTGCTGTCTTTACTGGGAACCTTACCTGGTTCCAGTGACTCACAGCTCCTGTGCTCCTGGCTAATTCTCTACCTGGAATGTGGAGGTTCATGCCATTGGACTTGACCTGAGCCAGACCTCTTCCAAACCATTCTTCCTGCCTGAGGGGCCCTTAAAACTATATCTTTCATCCATGTCCTAGACCTCTTCTTGTGTTTTCTCTATCCCCAGCTTTATCTCTTATAGGTTCTGGGTCTTATTATTTTATTGTAGGCACTTGTTGCTATGGATTGCCTTCAGGCAACTTTTTAATATCTTGTATTTGTACATTGCGACATTTAAACTACTTTTGGAGTGCCAAGTTCAAAGTTTTGAATAGCAGCTAATGAACAAATGTTTTGAGCTATGGTTTGTTGAAACTGCCTGCCAGACATCAGTTTGGTTTCAGAAGTATTTATTCATGGGCCAGTCATTGGGCCAGCAATAGAGTGCTAGCCAGTCACACATGACTCCCACCCTTGGGGCTTTCAGCCCAACCCTGACTCCTTTAGACTCTTTGTACAGTTGAATCTCAAAATTAAAAAAAATAGAAATTTTATATAAATGAAAATAAAGATTATATAATTCAGTGATGGCTTGATTGTATAACATAATATAAAACTTCGTGTACTTTTTTCTCTAACAATAAAAATGTGCAGTAAATGCTTCAGTTGGAGTGTATTTTATTAGCTTTATAAATAATTTTAGGGCTAAAGTAATGATTTAAAATCATTAAGAGTCTAAAGGGGTCTCTTAAAATTTTCAGCTATACTTTGTTACATTTTATTTGAGGAAATGATATGCTATGATGATATTTGGTAATCCACATAACTTTTGGGACAAGGAGCTCAGTATATAGATGTATATAACAGAGCCATATGTTCTATGATGTTCAATCTTGGTGTCATTTTACAACATACTGTGTAATGTAAGTGGTGATCCAAGTAGGAAAACAATTGGCTTGGAAGTCATTAGGCCAAAATTTTAGATCATGGTTTAGCTCAAACTTAGTTTCAGATCTAATATATATCTGAGAGTCTTTGAAGTTTTTCACATCCATTATAAATTTTATCCTTAATATCCCCCATGAGGTAGATACTGTTATGTGTATTTTACAGCCATGTAAACTGTGACCTGGAATGGTTAAGTAACTTGCCCGGGATCACACAATGGTCACACCAGGATTTGAACTTAGGTAGTCCAATTCTAGTTCCACCATATTATATCTCCTCCCTTCTTTGGGCCTGAAATTTCTCACCTCTAAAATGAGGGAGTTGGATTACATGATTTCTAGGGTTTCTTCCAGCCCTAATATTCTGTGTTCTCAGCTGGTAGACTGGAACACACCCCTGTGCATGTATTCACACAAAGCCCGTATATGCAGACCTCAGCTGTATTGTTAAAAATCTGCCATAAATTATGTGCCTGAGTACAGTGATTGATGACAGAATCTCTGTAGCATTCTGCATTCACCTTCAGAAGAGAAACAATTGTTTGTTCCTTGTTTTTATTATTATTATTATTATATTAGTTTCAGATATACAGTGCAATTGTTAGACATATAATTTATGAGGTAATCTCTCTGATTATTCTGGCATCCATCTGGCACAAGCATTAAAATAATATTGACTATATTTCATTTGCTGTACTCTACATCCCCGTGACTTTTTTCTAACTACTGATTTTTACTTTTTTATTCCTTCACCTTTTTTCACCCAGCCCTCCAAACCCCATCCCCTCTGGCAATCACCAGGTTTTCTCTATCTGTGAGTCTGTTTTCATTTAGTTTGTTCATTTATTTTATTCCATAGATTCCTGTTTGTTTCTTGTTAATTGGCTACCACACTTTGCGATTTATAATGGAAAAAATGACACCTACAATATTGAGAACTTTTTTTTAATGACACCTACAATATTGAGAACTTTTTTTTAAAGAGGAGAGTTCTTGGGACACAGTCTAGCAGAGCATAAAAAGTCTTTTTGACATCTTAAATTTTCATAGGCCATAATTGAAGATAAACTTTATGAAAATATATTTGAGTTCCAACTTTTTTTCTATTGGAGACATCCAAGTGAAATGTCACTCAGGTTTTCTTGCATGGCTTGTAGAACACAGTGGTCCTCTGTCAGCCCAAACTCATTGCTTCCTGAGTTTTGCGAAAGGTTGTGACAGACTTTAGAATACTCACGGTAGAATGGTCTGGACACCATAGAAAATGTTAGTTCATTTACTGGTGCTGGAAGGCATGTCAGTCCTGTATGTCCCAAGTGTACAAAGGGGCTCAGTGCAGCCTGGTGGAAACTTAAGTCAGTGGGATGTTCTCATCCAAGCAGCTGCCCAGATGCAGTGATGGGATGGGGAAGCTTCTCTAAGTAGCCTTCCTCCACATTATGCAGAGAAAAGTATAGCAGGGGTCATTAAACAAAATAATTGAATATTAAAAGGAGCAGAGAATATCATTCTGCATTAAGTACCACAGACTAACTTTTTAATGTCTCTGTAGAGGGAATAGCTGTACAGGACGGAATATTCAAGTTGCCTTTTGGGTCTTTGTGTGGGGAGGGCACTCATGGGCACGTGTTTCTGGGCCCAGACATGAGGATACTTTTGTACATCTTGACAGATCATTTGTATCTTAGGGATAGGCATTGGATAGCTAGGGAAGGTGTAGAATTGAAGAAACGAGCTGGGGCTCTGCAACCCTCTCCCCTCTGGTCTGCAGGTGTTGCAGCTGTGTCACCCTCACCACAGGAGCTCCCCATTCCTGTCCCTCAACTTCCTACCCACACATCACAGCTCTGTGTGGACCAAGGGGCCCAATGCCTATTGTAGGGGAGGATGAGCATGCAAAGAATTGTTTTCTGGCTCTTCCCCAGGTAACCACATGCTCATTGCAGCTTTCTGAGCCTCACCTTTCTCATCTAAGATAATGTGTAAAAAATCCCTAATATAGCACTCAGCATATGATAGTTTTTGACAGAATGCTAAATGATTGAATAAATAACAATGGGGATAAAGAAAGTAAAAGTTAAGGGCATCTGATGTTTGGTTAGAGTAAGGTTGGAAAGGTGACACCTTTAAGTTTGGTTAGGCTGAAGGGGAAGTTTAAGAATAAGGAAACTGTAACTTGTACAAGGCTATGGAGAACCCAGTACAGGGCTTTGTGCCCAGGGTGATCACTGCCTGCTTGAAAAAGCCGGTGTCCATTCCACCCAAGCCAAACTTCCTTCCAACATGGGAGTCTTTAGGGTTCTGTGAGTCTCTTCTAGGCTTCCTGTCACTCAGGATGGAGCTCTGACTTTTGCAGAAGGTACTGCTGCTGGCTACCTCTCATCTCTGCCTCTGTAGACATTCTGAGAGGCTGACCCCATCTGTCATGGTGTTTCCCTGTTTACTGTTTATAGAGTTAGAAGATACCTTGGGTACCATAGTGCAAGCCAAAATGCAGATATTCTCATGACTTGGGTCAGCTGCAGGTGAAGTACATTCTGCAAAGCACAGTAGAGCAGGCCTGCTGATGGATGGGGGCTGAAGACCGTGGGCATGGAGAAACTCACACTGCACCTGCAGCCTCAGATTGTACATACCCACTTATACTGGTGTCCTCCACACATGTAATGACTTAAAATATCTTTGTCATTTAACTAATGACTTAAAACATCTTTGTTCTAGGGTTCAGGCAATATGATAACCAAGTGGTTCTAACAGAATGGCTGACCTATACTTTTAATATTCATTTCAGACTGAGTACATTTTAATTTCTGTTGCAATTAAAGTACTCATTTATCTCAAATTAATAGCAGCTTTTTTGCCAATATGTATATCTTTAATCTATTGCATTATTTTATCATTCCTTTATTCATAGAACATTCATTATTATTGAAAAATACCTCAATGTGCTGATCCCATGAAGCTCATGCCGTGGATGTTGAGGGAAGAAGAACCACAGTTAGCAAAAGAGCCTCAGCCCTTCAAGTTCCAAAATTCAAAGAAATATTCTCTCTTTCTAGCTCAGTAAGGCCTTACTTGCAAATAAGGAGAAATACTGCATACTGCTGCAAAGGTGTTTGTTAAAAACAATAATAAATAGGAAAAAACTATGCTGGTTTGTCTCCAGCAACATATCTTTTTTTTTTCCCTTCCTCTTGTCTCCACAGCCATGCACCAGAAGAGTTGTTAGGTACAACTGCTTAGCTATAACAGGCTCAAATTTCCCTTTTAATTTGCTTGTGCACAGCTGTAGGCTATAGCTGCTTGCAGCTCAACCTTGGTAACATGATCTTCACTAACTAGAAGTTAAAAGATGACACTGGGAAAAGAGTATGGCTCTGGAGTTATTAGCAGCAGCCTGGGGAGTTGAGCAGGACCCATGGTTAGTCTGAGTGTTTTTTACTGGCTAGGCATAATTTAACCTGCTTTGAGGATTGATAAGCAAATACCTATAATACTCTTGGTTTCCAGAAGCCTTTATTTTCTCTCATTAACATTGGTGTAATCATAGTGAGTCAACACTTGTCTAGAACTCTGACAAATTTTGGACTTTAGGGAGAAAAAGTTTCCGATTTTAGGAAAACTTAGTAAATGCTACTTTTTCTACATTTCCTATTGGGCTATGACTGCGCCTGCTTCCAAGAACTGAGAGGGCTACATTTATCTGCATTTCTTATTGTTGATCTACAGTTTTCATTTATGTACAGAAATCCTTGGTGGCTGTTCCCAATGTGTGCACCTGAAGAGTTGTAGAAAGTCCTGTGCAAGTGGTTCCCTCTTATGTGTCCTTTGTCTCGTAGGAAATATGTGATCATATACATTTTATAACTTCTGTGTATAATTTTCTCTCTGTAAAAAATAATATATATATATACTTATCTTCTATGTTTATTGTCTTTTAATTTGGACATTTTGTGGATACTGGTTTGTGTAATTTACCCTGCTTTAATAGCTTGAATTAACAAAGACATATGGGCCCTTCTGGTTCAATGTAAAACCAGTGTAGTGAAGTGTGTACATCTTTTTACATCTTTCTCATTAGTTTGTGTGTCTGTGTGGATAGTGTGTGGTGAAAGCATAGACTTCAGGTGCAAGAGAAAGAAACAAAACTGAACCCAAACTACACTTCTTTCTTCCCCTCTTCCCAGTGCTTTTGATTCAATTTAAGTTTAAGTAATTATTAATTACCTACTGTGCTAGATGTTGGGTATGCAAAAATGTGGTGTGTCCTGTACTGGAGAGGTCTCACCAGTGGGCAAGACAGACAAATACACAAACAATGACAGCCATGCAATAAATACTGTACTGGAGGAATGTGCAGGTTGCCATGAGAACATAGAGGCAGCAGTATTTAATTGTGGGTAGGAATGGAGAGGATGGGGAAGGCTTCACAGACCTGGTACTTTTTTTATGCTGGAAGGTCAGTAGGCATTTGTCAGGTAAGGGGTGGGAAACAAGTCTTTCTAGGCAGGAAAAATACTGTGCATCAAGGCACGATGATGTAAAGCTATGATGTGCTTGAGAACATTTTGGTGTATAAGGCTTCCAGGGTGATATATAGAGGAATTGGGAAATGAAGTTGGAAAAATGGGCAGGGCCATCTACTTAATATGGGCTATATTCTGTATGCAGTGGCAATCTATTGGAGGATTTAAAGTAGAAGAGTGAAAGGATATGATTTAGAAATAACAATTTGCTTGATAGCAGATACTTTTTGAGAACCTATTACATAGTAGATATTGTTCTAAGCCTCAGGAAAGAAACAATTTCATAAAAATCTCCTACATTCAGGTGAGCTTATATTCTAATGATTGGAGACAGTAAACAAAACAAAGTTAATTATATGATTTATTAAAAGGTATTAAGTGCTATAGAAAAAAGAAAGCAAGAAATGTAGATAGGGAATCTTGGGTATGGGTGTGGAGGGTTACATTTTAAATAGTTGTGCTTTGTTATATTTGAATGTAAAGAAAAATTGGTTTTCCATTTTTTTCATGAACTTGTTTTCAGTGTATGGTTTAGTACCCAGATTCTATGCTACATTTGTTTCTATGTCAATTACTATTGCTATTTTATAAATTTGCATACAGAAATAATATTGAGAAAACCTCCTATATTGACTGTGAAATAGAATTAAAACTAAACTCCACATCCACGTATTTACTCTTTCCAGTGCTTAAGTATGACAAATCAGAGTTTGAAGATGAAAAAGCTAAAGAGTAACCTCAGAACCATTTTTGAGGGTGTGAATAGTTAAGTTAGACCAGTTACTTCTACCGCAATTAAGGACAGAACAAGATAAAATGGGGTTAGCTTCAGCAGGCGCATTAAAGGCTTAAGTATGGACAAACATGAATTTTCCATACTAGAGTGGTGAGCCTAGGGTGGTGGATGAATTGTTCTCATCATGTGCTTCTTCACTTATGGAGTCATTGATACTATTATGGTTATCAGTCTAGCCAATCTGGGCTCGGTTGCAATGTGAATGAATCCTTGGAATAGGGCATTGATGGTGTTTGAGGCTCATTCTGTCAGAATTGGGTACCGAAGGGAAGCCAGGCAAAGACTGAGAGTAATTCAAGCCTATGATTTTGAGACAAGATTCTGTAAGGATTGGTCTGTAGAGCAGAGTGATCAATGGGAGAAGACTAGGGGACAGATGACCAAGAGCATCAGTATGCCCATAGCTCCTGGGTGTTAGGTCATCAAGTCACACCACACATGGAAAAATCTCCCAACGGGGATGCCCTTGGGGGAGAATTGAGCAGAAAGATTAGTTGTTAATTTCAGAAGGTAAGAATTTTATTAATCAGTGTTCCATTGAGAATAGGTTTTAAGACCCTTGTCCTGCTTACTAATCAATTTTTTTGAAGTTTCTTAAGTCTACCCTAAATAGTCTCTTCTTGGTTACTGGGGAGATAGGCAAAGGAATTCAAGAAATTCTTAATTGGCCCAAGGTACTATAAAGAAATTCTTTATGAAAGGCTTGAAATGAGCATGGTTAGGACAAAAAAATTTGTCTTCATGAAACTTGAGATTCTAACCAGTCCTACATAGATCATTTTCTCCAATAAGCAGTAACTATGGATGGGAGTGGAGTGCAGGGCTAGAGGCTCCTTTATTTCTCCTGCCCAAGGCAGGGTTGGTCTTAGATCAGTGGGAGCCTTCTCTGAAATCAAGCAGGCCCCCTCTATATTGCCTTCCTCTAAAGTATGACATTGGAAGGAATGCATGGAAATGGCTCTCTGCCCACATATATCCCTGGCCTGGTACTGGATTAGATGTGAAAACCAAGGTTATTATTTAAAATATCTGAAGCTTTCCCTCTAGAGATGAAGGGGCAAATTGGTCTACCAACATTCCTGAGCATCTCTAGGGCTGTATGTGTTGTGAGGGAGCTTTGAGACTTGTGTGGATACAGCATTATCTTCAAGAGTATGAATGATGAGATTATCAGTTTATTCTGATGACAATAGGGCTGAATAAGACTTAAAGTGGGAAGTCTGAGAGGACAAGAATGGCTTCTAAGGAAGCAATGGGGGAAGTAAGACAAAACAAAAGGTTGAAGCAATCCTTTTTTGTTTGAGGCAAGGGACATTCTTCTTGCACTATCCATTTAAAAAGCATAAAGATATCATTTCAAAATTCCAGTGTGTGTTGGCTAAAGGAAACAAAGAACACAGGAGTTTATGTAGCCAGCTCCCTGTGATGCTTTGAGGTCATCAAGGTTTGATTTTTGTAGAGGTCTCAGAAGGTAGACATTTTCAAGAAGGGACATTTCATAAAGGGTGAGCAACAGTTAGAAGACCCCAAGCAGACAGCCTTGGAAGGCTCAAGGAAAGAAAATGAGGAAATATATAAAAAATATAACAAGCAGTAATCAACTTAAGGACAAAAGTGGGTCAGCGAAACTGTTAATTGGTAAATACCTGCCTTACTCCCTGGCTCCCAGTGGAGAAATCAGTGTTCACACTCTGTTCTCAGGGTGCTGGAATCTGTTGGCTGTTCCCTGAATAAACAGCTCAACACTCTAGCCAGACAGTGGGATTTTTCTCCAAAACACATGGGGACTGCACTGAGAGAGATCATTGTGATTTAGGAATTAGGCCAGATGACTGCGAAGGGACAGATGGAAAAGCCTAAATATTTATGACATTGAAGACTAGAGAGAGAATGATTCCATACACAAAGACCACAGGTAATTAAAAAATATATTGGCTAATAATTTTAACTAATTCTTTGCCTTAAAAAATCATATGTAACTTGCTAATAATATATTTGAATTTTATTTTTTTATTTTTGTCTCCTTTCTACCTAGTGAGGATATATGCTCAGTAGGAGACAATTTTTTTCACTCAAGGAATAGTAGTAGTTAATTATGGTTCCTATAAGAACCTTCCAATAAGGTTTTACTTCTGTTCATTGATTGATTTAATGAATATTTAATGAATGCTATGTCAAAGGTGGTCTAGTAAGATGAGGCCTGAGGTGTCTACACTGGAATTAACAACAACAGGGGTCATTGGTGACTCAGATAAGCAGTTTTGGTGTGGTGATGGGGGCCAAAGCTTGACTGGAATTTGTTTAGGGGAGAATCACAAATTAGAGACACTAAGCTATGGGGGCAGAGAAATGAAGAGCCAATAGCATATTTAATTTAAAAATTGGGGAAGTTATAGCATGCTTGTATAGCTGATGGGGAAGATCCCATGGTGGTAATCTCAATATGCATCAAAATGTCCAGATTCAGAAATTTGAAAAATCACAATAAACAAGAGTGGGCATCAGAAGTACCAAAAGGATAAAGTGGAATTTCACTCATTAAAATTGCTTTCTTCAGAACTAAAAGGATTTGTTAGAATGTAAGACATTTGTTGACTTTTAAAATTTTTGCTAGGGAATGTCTTTTTCCAATGAAATCTCAGGAAAAAGCCTAACCTGTATGCAGCTCTTAGCAGCTCTGTTGGGATTCCTTTATTGAGCCACCCCTAAACCCCATATCCTGCTGAATACTCTGAAACCTCAAGGGGGACACCAAAATTGTTCAGAGGAAAGATTCTAAACTCTTGGTGTAATTCAGGCACCTCATTTACCAGTAATGAGTCTAAAGGTTAAGAGTTCTACCTGAGGATAAACACAATATTTAGTTAAGAGCTGGGAGAGTAGCCATTTTCCTGAGTCTCAGGACAATGAAGTGTAATTCTTTATTTGGTGCCTGTGGCCATACTCCTTGACCAGAGAAATACAGGAATCTTGAATAAATGAATGAGTGAATAAATGAATCAGTGGCTTACTGAGAAAGAACTTCAAGGTGCAGAGGTTGCAAGACATGAGAATGAGTGTCATCCTTTCACCTTCTGGTCAAGATGGTAGAGTAGGTAAATGCTGTGCTTATCTCCTCCCATGACCAAATCAAAATTACAACTAAATTATAGAACAACCACCATTGAGAATCACCTGAAGACTAGCTGAACAGAATTCCTATAACTAAGGATCTGAAGAAGAAGCCATGTCAAGACTGGTAGAAGGGGTACAAACACTGAATGGGCAGGTTGCACAACCGCAATGCAGAGGTTAAGAAATAGGAGGGATATCTCAGTTGCAGAGATCCTCCCTGAGGAGTGAGGGGTCCCAACCCCACACCAGGCTCCCCAGCCAAGGGTTTCAGTGCTGGGAAGGGAAGTCCCCATAACATCTGGCTGTGAAAATGAATGGGGATTGTAGCTAAGTGAGATGGAGGGTTGCTAGAGTCCCAAGCATTTCTCTTAAAAGGCCTGCCCACAGACTCACTCACTCACAGACTTACTTGCTCACAGAGCCACTGCCATGGCAGCAGCTTGAAAAGCACAGGAACATAGAGGGAAGAGCTGAATTGACTAGCTTTCGGGTAAGGGCTGAAGGGCAAGGGTGAGGGAAACTCTCTCTCTGGGGATGGAAGTGCTGGCATTGCCATAGTTTTGTTGTTGTTGTTGTTGTTGTTGTTGTTGTTGTTGTTGTTAGGCTTTTATTTCACCCAGCCAGCAGGAGCAGCAAGACACCAAATCTGAGATCTCTATTAACTTGAGTAACATCCCTTGCCCTGGTGAGTCCATGAAACTCTGCCCCACCCAACTCATGCATCAGACCAGAACCTATTCCAGTGGCTTCTCTATACCAGTACTTCCTCAGCTTCTGCTACAGACTTTCTTAAAATCTCTCCAAGGTCCACAAACCACAAACAATTACCATCTGGCCTCAGTGTGCACTGTACCTCTTGCTAAGTGGCTCCAAGTGTGGCAGGCAGCCTTAGTGTGCAACCTAGCCTCTTCTAGGCACCTGCAAGCCCAGCACAGATACAATCAACCACAGATCACTTTGTAGCTCCTGCCAGCTGGCTCTGGAGTGGACACAGGCAGTGGCTCATCTTGGCCTGCCCAGATCTCTCCCAAGAGGTCCCAGAACCAGCACACCCACTGTTTCAGACCATATCAGAGCATCACTCAAATAGCTCCACAAACATACCCAAAGGATTTATTCAGCAGGCCCCAGAGCCCCACTAAAGTGAATCCTGCTCTGTTAGCTGTTAGCCCCGACACAACAGCTTATCTACTGTAATCAGCCAGTCCTCACAGCCAGTCAGCCTGAGTGTCCATCCCACCCACCGGCATTCCAACAGCAATCAAGGTTCAACTACAACAGGAGGACATATACAACTCTCACAATGAACATCCTTAAAACACCTGGCTCAGGTAACCTGGGAGACTGCTACTGGGCCCCACAGGTCACCTACTATAAAAGGCCATACTGCCAAGAGTAGGAGACACAACAGATCCATCTAATACATAGAAAAAAATAGAGGGAGAGGCCAAAATTAGGAGACAAAGAAACATGTCCCAAGTGAAAGAACAAAACCACAGGGGGAAAAAAAAAAACTAAATGAAATGGAGACAAGCAATCTACTAGATACAGAGTTCAAAGCACTCGTTATAAGAATGCTCAGTGAACTTGGGGGAAGAATAGATAAACTTGGTGAGAACTTCAACAAAGAAAAAACAAAAATGGAGATAGAAAACAAAAAAGAACCAGTTAGAAATGAAGAATACAATAACTGAATTGAAAATTACAATAGAGGGAACAAACAGTAGATAGGTGAAGCAGAGATCTAAAAGACAGGATAGGGGAAAACACCCAACTAGAACAGCAAAATAAAAAAAGAATCCATTAAAAAATGAAGACAACATCAAGCGTAACAACAGCCTCATCATATGGGGAAGGAGGAGGTAGGAGGAGGAGGAGGAGGGGGGAGGAGGAGGAGAAGGAGGAAGAGGAGGAGGAGGAAGAGAAGGAGAAAAAAGGAGGAGAAAGAGGAGAAGAAGAAGAAAGAAGGAAGAGGAGGAGGAGGAGGAAGAAGAGGAAGAAGAGGAGAACAAGGGATTGAAAGCCTATATAAAGAAATAATGATGGAAAGCTTTCCTAACCTCACGAAAGAAATAGATATACAAGTCCACGAAGCACTGAGTCCCAAACAAGATGAACCTAAAGAGGCCCATACCAAGACACATCATAATTAAAATGCCAAAAGTCAAAGACAAAGAGAGAATCTTAAAAGCAGCAAGAGAAAACAGTAAGTTACCTACAAAGGTGCTCCCACGAGACTGTCAGTTACTTTCTTAACAGAAACTTTGCAGGCCAGAAGGGACTGGCATGAAATATTAAAAGTGATGAAAAGCAAGGACCTACAACCAAAATTACTCTACCTAGCAAAACTATTGTTTAGAATTGAGGAGAAACAGTTTCCCAGACAAGAAGAAATTAAAAGAGTTCATCATCACCAAACCAGTATTACAAGTAATGTTAAAGGGACTTCTTTAAGAGGAAAGAATAGATTAAAAACATGAATTAGGAAACAGAGGAAATAAAATAATTCTCACTGACAAAGGCAAACACATAATAAAAGCAGTGGATCAATCAACTCTAAAGCTAGTACAAAGGTTAAAAGGCAAAAGTAGGAAGATCATGTATAATTACAATAAATTAAGGAATATATATATAAATAGACACAAAATAGAAGTAAAAACAATGACAAAAACAAATGTGAAGGAGGTGAATAAAAGTTGTAGTGATTCTAGAATGTGTTTGAACTTAAGCAACTATCAGTTTAAAATAGACTTCTATAAACATAGCTTGATATATAGGAAGCACATGGTAACCACAAACCCCAAATCTACAATATATATACAAAAAATAAAGAGAAATAATCTAAACACAGCAGTATAGAAAGTCATCAACAGTACAGCAAGAAGAGAGCAAGAGAATAAGAAACAAAGAACTACAAAAACAATTAGAAAACAGTTAATAAAATGGCAGTAACTATGTACCTATCAATAATTGCTTTAAATGTAAATGGACTAAATGCTCTAATAAAAAAATATAGGGAGGTTCAATGGATAAAAAACAAGACCCATACATACGCTGTCTACAAGAAACTCACTTCAGATTGAAAGAAACACACAGACTGAAAGTAGAGAAATGGAAAAAGATAATTTCATGCAAGTGTAAACAAAAGCTGGGGTAGCAATACTTATATCAGACAAGGCAGACTTTAAAACAAGGGCTATAATAAGAGACAAAGAAGAGCATTTCATAATGATAAAGTGATCAATTCAACAAGAGGACACACCTCTTGTAAACATCTATGCACTCAACATAGGAACAGCTAAATTTATAAAGCAAATGTTAACAAGAATAAAGGGAAGTTTGACAGTAATACAGTAACTGTAGGGGACTTTAACACACCATTGACATCAATAGATATATCATCCTGACAGAAAATCAACAAGGAAACAGCGGCCTTAAATGACACATTAGAGCAGATGGACTTGATTGTTTTAGGACATTGCATGCAAAAGCAGCAGAATATACATTTTTTTTCTCAAGTGCACATGGAACATTTTACAGGACAGACCATGTATTAGGCCACAAAACTAACTTCAGTAAATTTAAGGAAATTGAAATCAAATCAGGCATCTTTTTTTGATCACAATGGTATGAAGCTAGATATCAATTACAAGAAGAAAACATGAAAACACACAAACACTTAGAGGCTAAATCACATGCTACTAACTAATGAATGTCTTAACAAGAGCAAGGAAGAAATCCAAAGATACCTTGAGACAAATGAAAATGATAACACAACAACCCAAAATCTATGGGGCACAGCTAAAGCAGTTTTAAGAAGGAACTTTATAGCAATACAGGCCTACCTCACAAAACAAAAATCTCAAATAACCAATCTAACCTTACACTTAAAGGAACTAGAAAAAGAACAGTAAACAAAACCCAAAATGAATAGAAGGAAGGAATTAATAAAGATCAGAGTGGAAGCAAACAAAATAGAGCCTAAAATAAATAAATAAACAAACAAATAAATAAATAAAACAAGATCAGGGTATTTGAAAAGATAAACAAAATTGATAAATCTTTGGCAAGATTCATCAAGAAAAAAAGAGAGAGGGCCCAAATAAATAGAATCAGAAATGAAAGAGAAGTGACAACTGACACTACAGAAGTACAAAGTAGTATAAGGAAATACTATGAACAATTATATGCCAACAAATTGGATAACATGAAAGAAACTAATAAATTTCTAGAAACATACAATTTTCCAAGGTGCAATCAGGAAGAAACAGAAAATCTGAACAGAATGATAATTGCTGATGAAATTGAATCAGTAATCAAAACACTATCAACAAACAAAAGTCTTGGACTAGATGGCTTCAGAGTTGAATTTTAACAAACATTCAAAGAATTAATACTTATCCTTCTTAAACTATCCCAAAAATTTCAAGAGGAGGGAGGGCTCCTTAGCTTATTTTATGAGATCAGCATTACCTGATAACAAAACCAAAGACACTCCAAAAAATGAAAAGTATAGGCCAAGATCCCTGCAGATCATAGATGCAAAATTCTCAACAAAATCTTAGCCAACTGAATTCAGCAATACATTAAAAAGATCATACACCATGGTGAAGTGGGATTTATTCCTGGGATGCAAATCTGGTTCAATATCCGTGAATCAATTAACATGATACACCATGTAAACAAAATGAAGGATAAAAATCATATGAAAATATCAATAGATGCAGGTAAAGCATTTAACAAAACTGAACATCCTTTTATGATAAAAACTGTCAGCAAAGTGGGTATAGAAGGAACATACCTCAACATAATAAAGGCCATGACAAATCCACAGCCAACATCATAGTCAGTGGAGAAAAGCCGAAAGCTTTTTCTTTAAGATCAGGAATGAGACAAGGATGTTCACTTTCACCACTTTTGTACAATGTAGAATTGGAAGTCCTAGCCACAGCAATCAGGAAAAATAAATGAAAGGCATCCAAATTGAAAAAAAACAGAAGTAAAACTGTCATTATTACAGATGACATGATACAATATAGAGAGAACTCTACAGATTCCACTAAAAAATCTCTATTAGAACTGATAAATGGGTTCAGTAAAGTAACAGGATACAAAATTAATATTCAGAAATTGGTTGCACTTTTATACACCAATCACAGACTGTCAGCAAAAATAAGGAAAATCATCCCATTTACAATTGTATCTAAAAGAATAAAATATCTAGGAATAAATTTAATCAAGGAAGTAAAAGACTTGTACTCAGAAAACTATAAGACACTGAAGAAAGAAACTGAAGAATAAACAAATAAATGAAAGGATATATACTATACTTATGGATAGGAAGAATTAATGTCAGTAAATTGTCCATACTACACAAAACAATCTACAGATTCAGTGCAACCCCTATCAAAGTACCAATGGCATTTTTCACAGAACTATAACAAATAATTCTACAATTTATATGGAACCACAAAAGATCCAGAATAGTCAAAGCAATTTTAAGAAAGGGCAAATTGGAGCTATCACACTACCTGATACCAAACTATTCTACAAGGCTATAGTAATCAATAGAGCATGGTGCTGGCATAAAAAAACATACATATAGATCAATGGAACAGAATAAAGAACTCAGGAATAAATTCATGCCTACATGGTCAATTAATCTATGACAAAGGAGGCAAGAATATGCAGTGATGTAAGGACAGTCTCTTCGATAAATGGTGTTGGACAGACAGACACATACAAAAGAATGAAACTGCATCACTTTCTTACATCATACATAAGAATACACTCAAAATGGATTAAAGATTTAAATGTAAGGCCTGAAATTGCTATTAGTAATTTTTTTTCTGATATATCTCCTTGGGCAAGGAAAACAAAAGAAAAACAAATGGAACTACATCAAACTACATAAAAGAGTTTTTGCATAGCAAAGGAAACCATCAACAAAATGAAAAGACAGCCTACTGAGTGAGAGAAGATATTTGCTAATGATACATCTGATAAGGGATTACTATCCAAAATATATAAGGAAACTAATATAAAAATGTCAACTGTAATTTAAAATGTTAAAATTAATAAAAAAAAAGAAATTAATAAGAAACTATAGAAATTCCCAGACATTTGATATTTGATAACTGTACCAATTAGGATTCTCTGGAGAAACAGAACCAATAGGATATGTCTATACACACACACACACACACACACACACACACACTCACACACACACTCACCTCTTATATACCTAGTTATCTAGACAGATAAAA
Source organism: Macroglossus sobrinus (assembly GCA_004027375.1). Taxonomy (NCBI): domain Eukaryota; kingdom Metazoa; phylum Chordata; class Mammalia; order Chiroptera; family Pteropodidae; genus Macroglossus; species Macroglossus sobrinus. The sequence goes on from PVKZ01000285.1 coordinate 169,761, forward strand.
ATATCTAAATGTCTAGACAGCTTATATAGTTATATAGAGAGATCTATCTATCATCAACTGAATAATCTACCTATCTACATTTATTTTAAGGATTGACTCACCTGCTTGTGGAGGCTTGCAAATTTGTAATTTATAGAATAATTTAGTAGGCTGGAAACTCAGGCAGATTTCTATGTTACACTCTTAGATAGTGGTCTCCACTTCAGGGCTCAGGTTTATGCTGTAAAACACTTGTGCATCCATGTATGTTGGTCCTGCCAATTGGGGTTGGTCCTTATAACTTGTGTACCTCAGACGCTTATGGAAAGGTCATCTGTTAGTAGATAACTTAGAACTCTTGTTAAGTCTTGACATTCATGCTACTTAGGGGAACAAAGCCCTGAGAGGGTTATGCAAGGTGAGTCTTGATGAATGTGTATTAAATGCTTGATGCTGTTTGGTTACCATTACATTCAAATACATTTATTTAAAATCTATAGATTGAGAGCCATGAACCATCCTCAGCAAGGCATATAAGGTTCTTCACAACTGGGTGCCTGGCCCTCTTATTTTTACAACTCAGACAGAGGCATTCTGTTAAGATGAAAGTTAGAGCACTCTAGGAAAGCCCCATTCCTCTACCCCTCTGTGTGCTTTTGTCTTGATCAATGCGCTGATTACATGGGTGATTTTTTTTTCCTTCGTATAAACCCATTAACTTGAACATCTTTTCCCCCACCCTCCCCACCCCCTATCTCTGTCTTGTGCGTGCACATACACACACATACACACAAGCATGTGCACTTTTTTTAAAAAAAACCATCAGACTGTGTTAATCCCTAGGATTAGAATCTTTTAATGCCTCAGGTCTTACTCAAAGTAAAAGCCGCTTTCTGTTCATTGGCCCACGAGGTTCCACAGGACCGGCCTGACCTCATAGCAGACCTCCTCTCCCCTCACTCTCTCTTTAGGCAGTTACTGCCAACTGGTATCCCCGTTGTTACTACTGCTTCACTCCATGGCAGGTGCTCAAAGTACTTCATGAAATGAAATGTAATGAAATAGTACTTAACCCTTGTGGGGCTGGAGCTGTGTATCTGAATTTCTGTTTGGATGATGCCACAGGGAATTAGGTACTTTATTTATGAGAGCATTTAAAATTAGGATTGTGATAGATTTAGAATTCTACAAACATTTAGTTTTTGCAGAGATATTTCCCTTTGAAATAGGCTTTATATTTTTTTCTGGTATAAAATCATATATAAAATTTATAGGAAACTTAGGAATTACTAGTGACCTCAACACTCAGAAGTAGTCACTTTTTATTTTGGTAAACATCCTTTCAAACTATATTCTCATGTGCACTACATATATTTATATACCTTTTTTGTTCCTCAAAGTGTTTAAGATGGTTCTAACCTGCTTGTTTCCAGCACTGTTCTAAGAAGATAAGATACCTCCTTACATTTTATATACAGAAAGACAAAAACAAATTCATTTATTCAGTGGTTTTAAACATGGAAAAGAAACAGGGCTATTTGCCAATTCAAATCCTAAAGGACTTTTAAAAGGCCTCATTGTGTTTTGATGAAATTTAGGTAGTTTTTTAAAGCTTCTCTAAATAGTAATTTTAGTACTAGAAGTCTAAAGTCTGAAAGTGCTTGGGACTTTTAAGAGCATATTCTTCACTTATGGTTCTCAGAATTTTAGACACATTAAAATCTCTTCGGCACCATAGTGGGAATGATGAGCCATGTCATAAAATGGATTGAGCTTAAGAAATGTTTTTTACTGTCTTCGATGGGAGACTCATCTCTATTAATCTTATTATATGGCAGAAATACCATTTTAACATGTCATAGTCATCTTTCTGAAGGACAACTATGGTTTCAGTAGTGCCACTTAAGATATGACTTTTATTAAATGCTTCGGGGGTAACTTAATTCATTACACAGAATATAAACCTTCATATTAAATTCCACTTTGTTCCTAATTTATGATCAGGAAAGTCAGCCTCCTCTGAGTAAGAGGAGAGTGTCCTTAGTGACACATATCTTTAAGTTTGACTCTCAGCAGCAGTGCAGATTGCCATGTGGTATTAGGTGGAGTACATACAACTGCTGCAAATCTCTGCTCAGACTTCTGAGAAGATCAATGTTGATAATATGTAAGATATTAAGTCTTTTATAGTTAGTCAAAATGGATTTTTTGCATTGAAAAATTCTATAGAAGAATGTGCATATATCATCCTTACGCCATTCACATGTTGTCAAAAGCTGACATTTAAGAAGAATACCCCTTAGGATTAATTTTTCAATTCTAAAGATTCTCAAAACTTGATTATCATAATTTGTTAAATTACTACGTTCTGGGCATTGTAATTCTGGCCTCCCTTATTCCAGTATTCCAACCTCACTGAAGGCTGATATAGGTAATAATGACATGGGGAGTTCTTTTTCTTTTTTGATAAAATTGGTATCTGGGTTAGCATTCATATTATTGTACAACACCCTTTAATAAAAAAAAAAAAGGTGAGAGATCCTCTTATTTCTTAGAAGCAGGAGAAAGTCTTTCTGATTAATTGGAATGCCTACTACTATGGGTAGTGAGGACTCACCACCATGCCTTCTTATCTTTGTGGCAGTTCATTTGCTTGGAATGTGGTTTTTTGGCCAGCTACTAGAGCTTTCTCCTTTCCTCTGTATTCTAGGTTCGTGGTTTTTGTCTTTTAATCATTATTTTCCATTTTTATTGAACTTTACTTTTTTGATGGGTAATCTTGTACCTTGCAAGAGGTTAGGTAATGTGTATATAAATCAACAAAAATATTGTCATCATCTCTATACTAGGAAATGTAAGCTGACATTGGTTATGATAAAATTATCTTAATTTTAGAAACTCATTAATTCTTTACTTACAGGTTATTAATGGCTAAGTTTTTTCTCTTTATTTTTACAAGGTAAGTACATTGAGAAGGCCCTCATTACTGAGAGTAGTTTCTAGATTTTAATGTCAGAAATGTTTTAGACAGAATCTCAGTTATCAGGTTTGTGAATGATAGAAGTGTGAACTGAATGAGTTGATGCTGCTATATAAATGTTAACAGAAATAGCTATGGTAGACTACTTTGCCAATTCACACACACAAAAAGACTGACTTTACAGTTGTGATTTAATACTCTAAATAAATCTTTATTTTGTGACTAAGCTCATATCTGTGAAAACTAAGTCTTTAAAGAGTGTAGAAAAAATTGAGAAAAACTTTTTGTTAGCTTCCCCTCATTTGTAATGAGATAAAATGGACATATGACATTGTATAAGTTTAAGGTGTATGTGTTGATGAGATACACTTATATATTGCAAAACAATGACCACCATCATTATGATATTAGCTAAAACCACATCACATTGCTTAATTACTATTTGTGTGTGTGTGTGTGTGTGTGTGTGTGTGTGTGTGTGTGTGTGTGTGTGTGGTGAGAACATTTACAATCTACTTCCTTCACAACTTTCAAGTACTTTTTTGTTGCCTTTTAACTAATAAAATGTTGATTCTACCAACTGGATTTACTTTGGTCCCTGAGATGCAGATTTGTTTTCCTGAAAGTCAAGATTAAGCATTTATCTTTGAATCCTATTCAAGTTTTGATTTAGAATATTCAAATTGTTAAGCCACTGGTCCTTAAAAATTTTTGTTAATGTAGTTTTTTTTTGTATAAAAGTTTTAAATTCACAGAACACCCTGAGATATTCTATTTGCCTGATTCCAGGACTCTTAAAATTGCTTTTTTTAAAAAATAAAGGTCACAAAATATTAGGAAATTTTCTTACTCTTAGTAATTCTTCTGCTTTCCCCTCTCTCACAAAGTATATTCCAAATGGTTACTATTAGTTTGTATATATTATGACATTTGGGACAAAAGGGTTTTTTCTCCCAATTTGGTAGAAATCTTGAGTTTTATGTCCATTACAGGGAATTCGTTCTTCACTTTGGGTAAGTCAGGAATTCTCTCTGGACTATTTCTTTATCTGTGACATGAGAGCTTTGACCACTGTGTCTCTAAGGCCCTCTCGGCATTAGAATTTTATTAATCTATGCCAATTCAAAGTCACTGAAATTCATCAGAAGGTTTATGTAGGCATGTGGAGAAATTGAAGGAAACCCAGTATTTGGGGGAAAAAATTCTTTATTCTATGAGTATATGATATGATTCTAAAATTTATTGCTGGTTCTAGAAATTTTTTTGTTAGAAATCACATAGAGAATTATGGCAGAAAGGAATGCCATTTTCTTCATTTAAAAAGTCTGACTTTAATGAAGAAGAATTATTTAAATATTATAATTTAAAAATTAAATCTATAGCTCTTGAAGGAAGAACTGGTTCTCAAATTGTTCATTCTGTATTCCATTCCAATATTATACATCTGAAATCATCATAAATTTGTAGCCAAAATATTTTAAATATTTAATTGTCTTTGATTTCCTTCAACTTCTGATAAAATACTCAAGTTCCATAAATAATGGACAAAATATAATAATAAAACTTTTTTTTTCTATTTTATTTCCCTGACTTGAGTTTTACTTCATTGAGGACATTTCCTGGCTCTAGGGTGTCAAAATGGAGTTTTGCAGTCCCAAAGTTAATGAAATATCCCATTGACAGTACAGAGCTGCAACAATCAGATCCTATATCCAGAAATCATCAAAATACCTGCCTATTTTAAGAGATTATTTTTTAGTGTTTTGTGTTTTCTTTTTTAGTAAATTATCAAATACTAACTAAACATTCCAATAAAATACTATTAGCTAACGAGAGGGCTGCTCAGGGTGTACCTCAGGCTAGTGAGAGCAGTGCCCTGGGATGGAGCTCAGACATCAGTGTTGAAAGATGCCCAGGTGATTTCAGTATGCAGACACAGAGCCTCTCATCTAGGGTTCTCTGTTTGAAAGATCACAATAACCTAGTTATTAGAGGTCTCCCCCTTAATGTCTGAACATACTGGGCTTTTGGGAAGCAAAGTGTGGCATAGATGACTTTGCAGGATGAGTCAAGATCCAGTTGGAAGCCTGCCTTCTACCAACACCAATTATATTAACTTGGACATACATCTTACTCTGATCTGAAATTTTGTTCCAAATTTAGCACTAATCTTTAACACTTAATAGCATTATAGCAATTTTCTAGTATTTTCTGTATCACATTAAGAAGTTGATAGGTTCAAATTTTCAATCTAGTAGTTTTGATTCAAGTAGCCATGTGATGGAGAGACCTTTAGTTTGATATCAGCTAATGACTCATGGTTATGAAGATTTAGATTTTAGGAATTTCAAATCTAATGAGTTGATGTTAATATTTTCATAAGCCTTGTTATTGTGTCCTGAGTAATGGTAAGCCTACTTACGAAAACAATGTATTTTGAGAACTTTGTTACATTAATGGACATCCTCAATACAAATGAGTCTTACACATTCATGAAAGGAAAGCAGATTTGGAAACTGTGAGGCAGCAATGGAGAGAGCCTGAGATGAGAGAGAGGCAAAGAATTTAGACACTCATCTATATTTTGTCATTTTTTAGCTGTTTAGTTGTGGGTGTATTACTTAATATCTGACTCTTAATTTTCTCATATACAAAATGGGAATAATAATTATTTCACAGAGTTCTCATGAGGCTCAGATTAGATCATTAATTTATTCAACAAAATTCCTTTTTTATATCCTTCACACCTAGAGTTCTGTTAGTTGTTAGTCCAACAGCCTGTTAGTTGTTGGATAGCACTCTAGTTGTGAAGGATATAAAGAAGGAAAATATTGCCTTGAAGGAGTTAGCAAATATATTAGTAACTGCTCACATTTAAAAATAAAATTCACAGTGTAAGCCCTTTGAAGAGGGCTTGCTCTTTAATCTTCATGTTTCCACATCTCAATACCTGACACAAAACTTAGAAGGTGCTAAAATATTGGTTATATGAATGAATGAATTATATAATTCATTTTTTGAAAATAGTTTAATACTCTAGATTGGATCTCTGTTGAACAAATGGAAATGAGTAAGGTGCGGATATGGTGTTTTTTTTTTTTTTTTTTTTTTTTTTGCTGGTTTAAAGTACCACTTGAACTTGGTAGTCTAACCTGAGATCCTTTCAAACTACAGCAATGGTTAATTTTTAGTTGAAGTTTGATTCAATTTAAGTAGTATTCCCTTTTTTCGATCAATATTTCAACAACATCAGGAATACCTGTTTTTGGCTTAACATCCTTTTCATGTTTGGTATTAATTCAAACTCCAATATTTCTTTTGGAAAGAAAGATAAATTCTTTCCTTGACATCTTTTTTTCTCCATTAAGTTTTTTAAAAAGTCAGTTCATAAATGTAATTTCAAACAGCTGGATTCTAATCTTTCCACCTATGGGAAGAGAGTTTGTTTTCAGCAGTGCTCCTATTTCATGGTCTGGATCACACTCAGCACACAGATTTTTTTTAACCAGAGTGATGCAGCCAGCACTGTGACCTTGTGGTTGTGCATTTGGGCTGTGTTCACATATTAGTCTAAACTAGGTCAGTGGTTGTAGTAGGTGTCTTTTTCTATACTCTTTTAATAGAATGAGAACAAATGGAGAATTGTAATATTCCTTTCATATTGGGTTACAGAAATAAATATTTTTGAGGATTTAAGTTCTGTCTCTTTACAACAGGTAAAGGGTTATCCTCTGCAGTTCCATGTGTCCTCTGTATAGCTGGAGGAGGTCTTGGTGTTCTGATGCCCAGTCTTCTATTTAAATAACAAAATTTTAGGCTTGAAAATACCTTGGACTTGATCCAAATCTGCCATCATATCCTAGACAGACAAAGTTGAAGAGAAATAAAGAGATTGTAATAATAGTTAGCATCAGTGGGGGTCCTGGGATACTTTTCTTAATTTTTTTTTCTACCAGCTGCCTACTGAGTAGGACGTATTATGCAAATTTGTGGGCACTCCTAGGAAAAAACTCACAATCAGAATGCAAGATAATGTTTAATGTAAAATATACATAGATGTTTATGAGCTCACATGTATATAATTATGTAATTTCCTTTATCCTTAATTGCTTAAATTGATAGTAATACATTGTTTGCAAATTTATTTAAAAGTCTTATAAAAGTAAATTCCATTTTCAAATATTGATTTGTACAGACTTCAGGGGTCCCATGTTCAATGTGGCCTATAGGGATTTGGGTTGGTCTTCATCCTATTCTTTATCAGTGGTCCCCAACCTTTTTGGCATCAGGGACCGGTGCTTCCATGAGAATCTAATGCCTGTTGATCTGAAGTGGAGCTGAGGCGGTGATTCTAGTGCTGGGGAGTGGCTGAAAATACAGATAAAGCTTCGCTCGCTCGCCTGCCACTCTCTTCCTGTGTGGCCAGGTTTCTAACAGGCCACCAACTAATACCAGTTCGCAGCCCTGGGGTTGAGGACCCCTGTTTTAAGTCACTCATATGGCCCTTGGAATAGATATTTCTCAGGTAGCAGAAAGCACACATTATTTTCTCATGTTTACATTATAAAATCAGTGCTTCCCCTGCCTGGTATTAAACCTGGTTTTTCTTAGGCACAAGATTAATAAACACCAGATAGGTTAAATATTTTGCTCAGAGCCTCACAACATCTAGTGACAAGTTGTAAATAAAATGTATTCATCTCCTTTTATCAAGCCTGAGATTCTAAATTCTATTGTAGCTCCAGTAACTGCTGCACAGGCTCCTCATTCTTGGAGACATGGAAAACCGCCATAGGTTTTTCAAGCTTCATAGCTATGACTTCTGCTGAACAGGTCATGGAAAGAAAGCACCTGTGTTACTCATTTCATAGGTTAGAGATGTGGGGTGAGTAATGAATAGCAGGCCCTGGAGTGCCCCTGAGGCACTATCCTGTGCATTTCATTGAAGGAAGATCCTTACCAAGATTATCTTTCTCTGCATTCAGGTTCCTGGTATCTCCAGATAGACTGAGTTCCCAAACTGTCATGGAACACAAATGGGGAAGAAAAGAAAATAATCTAAGAGCACCAAGCTTGCATTGACTGCTTCATGCTTTATATTGTACTTTTTCAGAGTGCAAATTCACCTGCACCAGCGGTAAATGCTTGTATCTTGGTTCACTGGTCTGTAACCAACAGAATGACTGTGGGGACAACAGTGATGAAGAAAACTGTCTCCTGGTGACTGAACATCCACCTCCGGGCATCTTCAACTGTAAGTCCCTCTTACTTACCTTGGCATTATTACATTTGTGTTTTTGAAACGGTTAGGAAGTAGGGTCCTGTGGAAATGGGAAGGATGATATTTTCTTGGGTAAGAAAAGAGATTTGCATTTTCACAGAGGAAATATTTTCTTCTTTTAGGATAGAAAGATGGTGTGGCTAAAAGTGGAAAATTTATTCTATTTTCAGAGATGACCAGTGTCACTATGTTTTGAAATAGGCTTTTGCTACTTATCTTAGAAGCACTGACTAGATTCAAGAAAATAATATCAATTTAGTATTCTCTCTACCAGTTTTGTAGAATTTTTAAATACTAATTTTAAATATTTTTAAGTTATTTTAAATAAGTAAAGATATGTGGAGAGTCCATAATTAATCATGTAATTAAAATAAGAAAACAAAAATTTATATTGGACTTCTTAAAAAGGTTCTGATTGTATGTTTTTCTATTTGATACTGGATGAAAAACAACTTAAGTGAAATGTTTACATGTGTGAATTCTAAGGCTGAGGCCTTGAGCATTTCTTAATTTGAAAAGGTGAAATTAGAATTTGAAGTTCATTGATTTTTGTTTGGTCTCATGATTTTATGAAGAAGGAGAGAAAAATCAGCTTTGAAACCCTGCTGAACTTCTATAAAGAAAAGTGGCTTATTGTTTCTTGTATCTCCTTGGGCTAAGTGAATTGGGCTGAGGATGAATGTTTTTGCGGTTCTGGAGGAATGTTTGTAGCACTGACACTCTTCATGGGGTCTTCTTACTGAGGTCATTTCTTCAAACATTCAGCTTATCTTCGCAGTTTTAGCAATAGTATTTTGAGGAGTTATATTTGTTGTTGTTTAAAGCTTTAAAATTTTTGTTATGAAAATTAGATTACATAAATGCTAATACTGTACTGTGAAATTGGAAGTGATATTTAAAAAACAATATTCTCTGTTGCTATTGTATTTTTATGCTGGGGGAAAACTCAGAAAACAACTGTGCCTAGCAAATTTTAAGCCTGCTATTTACACTTGCTAAATTCAAGAGTCTAATAGTTCAATTGTTTTTATCAAAATTTTCTGTTTGTGTCAGTTTGCATTTTCTGATACTAAATTCTTAGGGTTCCATCTCTATACTTCCAAAAGACAATTTAAGGTTAGATGTGTACTTTCGTGGTAGTAGGTCCATGTGTTTCCCTTAGTGATGTTTTATGCAGCAGCCTTTGCAGTTGTCAACACTGTAATTTGCATAATACAGCTTGTGTGGGTGCAGGGAAGGGGTCCCTGTAGTGATTGTCCTGTCTGTTTAAGCTGGACTGCTGCATTCAGATCCTGGCCCTGGCACATAACCAACAACTGGGCACCTCTGTGGCCTGATCTGTACAGTGGGTCATGAGAATGGTTATCGTGAAGATTAAGTGGGATGGTCCACGCAAAGCAATTAGAAAAGAATCTTGTGGGTACTAAATACTTCATGTAGGTCAGCGAGACTCAAGCCAGAGAGTCTTAGAAGGAGAAGAGCAATTAAAGACAATTTCTTGTATGTTTTCTCTAGACTTGAGTAACAGCAAGCACATACATGAGAAGCTATGGAGAGACTACTAGGACTGTGTGTAGTACTTTGACTGGATTTGAGAGTTCTGTGTGAAAAGCAGGTGGACAAAACCTTTGGCCCTCTGCCCTAGGGCACTTCACAGACTGTTTCTCTGAATCTTGAAGGTGCTTATTCTTCACTCTAGGGTCCTTTCACTGCGGTCCTTCTCTTCCCTCCTTTTCCCTCCCCCCTTTCTCATCAGTATTCTTTCCTGGTTTTTAAAGTCTGTTTATTTTTATATTTTCTATCAATTTAAAAATTGTGAATACTGCAATTTTGCTTAAAAGCCAGGTGAAGCAGTTATATCTATAAATGGTTCAACATTGCTCAGGCAGCTACAAAAGTTTGCCCTAACAGAGGAATCTGAAGATCCTATTGGCAAACTATTGGTCCCTCCAGTTCAGATATAAATAAAACTTGTTGTCTTCATAGTGAAAATGGTAGATTATTTACAAAGTGCTCTTTTTTAAGAAGACTGAATGACAAAGGGCAATACCATGGCTGTGGCTTCCAATTGACTTGGGTTCAAGTTCCAGCTTAAGGAAGTGATTGAACCCTTTTAAGCCTTAGTTTCTCAATCTTTGAAATGGAAATAATTGCTGCTATATAAGGTTTCTCTAAAAATTTAAATGAAATAATATACGTGAAAAGAGTGGTCTACAAATACATCATTACTATCATCATCTTCACTCACTGTGTGGCCATTTCTTGGGGAGGTGGACTGCCCTGACCTTGTATCATCTGTCTTTCATGCAGGAGCCACTTTACTTATATGTAACAAAAGTTTCCATGTGTCCAGAAGTACATCCCCAGAGGTTCTGGATGTTTCCCGTACATGCTATTCCCTGGACAGGCCTGCTACCTAAAGGTGACTTGCTCTGATCTGGCCAGCAGTCCCCTCTATACTGCTTTTCTCAGATTCTCTGAAATCACCAGAAGGAGCCAGGCCCTCCTGTTACATCGAGAAATTTGCTCTGAGTTTGTTGTAGTTGGTCCATTCTTTATGGTCAGGTACCTCTAGGAAAGGGTATAGCTTCCCTGTTCTTTGCTGATGCTAAGGGTTGATCTAATATTGAATGAATATTTTCTCTTCTCCATACCTTGTTGTGAAAGAATACAGGATAAACAAAGGGTATTTGCTTCCTATTAACAGCTGTGTAATGAGGCTTAGCGGCTTTCCATTTGTAAGTGGATTTGAATGCGTCTACCAACATGCTTCCTGTACCAGACAGACTGTGTGCCTTTCATGCAGTGCTAACTCTGATGATAAGCCTCCACTGCCTCTCTACCTTGAGAACTTGAATTATTACAGGAATTCTTGTCTACAAAATGTTGTATTCTAAAAAAACAAATAGTGATTCTTCCATGTTCCTATTTCAGAATAAGTTTTGTTTTCTTGATCTGCTTTGCTCCCACCTAGAGGAGATATTCAGTGTTCTGCTGTTTGATTGCACTTAGGACAGAGCAAGCTGGACTTTTCAGGACTTCCAGACGAGTTGGAATTGGTTTTCTGCCTATGTAGTGGGCATACACCATGGCTCAGATGTTTTGGTCATCTCTGTCTCTCATTTGACATTTGCTGAAATTTAGCATGAATTAACGTTAGAAAGAAAATGTTACTGCCATTTATGAAGTCAGCAATGCTAACGATAATGGAAGAAGCCCTTACAGTAAGTAGCTTTTCTCTTGAAAAAGAAAACTGAGTTTTACCTGCTTCTCTACTTTTTAACTATGGTCAGGCTGTCTATTGGCTGAGGCTAGTTTATTTTTTTTTGAGCCCCAAAGGGTTTTATACAGATGTAGAGGACTAGACTGGTATTGATTGTCCCACAGGGAAAGAGTTTTGCTGGATACATCTTTTTACAGAAGAAGGAAAATGCTACCAGCCTAAATTGCCAGCTTTTTTAAATAAATTTTTTAATTTTTCACTTATAGTTGAGGTACAATATAATATTAGTTTCATGTGTACAGCATACTGATTAGAGATCTATATAATGCACAAAGTGATCACCCCAGTATATCCAGTATGCCTCTGCCCCATACATATTTATTATAATATTATTAACTATTTTCCTTATGCTACACTTTATATCTCCATAACTATCTTGTAACTACCTATTTGTACTTCCTTAACCCTTTCTTCTTTTCACTGACATCCCCCAACTCCCTCCAATCTGGTGACCCTCAAAATGTTCTCTGTATGAGTTTGTTTCTGTTTCTGTTGTTGTTGTTGATTTTGTTCTTTAGATTCCACATATATGTGAAATAATATGGCATTTGTCTTTCTCTACCTGACTTACTTCATTCAACACAACACTCTCTAGGTCCATCATTCAATATCTTTTCTCATTCCTTTATCTTTAGTCTGTATGTGTGTTTTAATCTGAAGTGAGACCCTTGTAGGCAGCACATATAATTTTCTTATCCATTCAGCCACTGTATCTTGATTGGAGCACTTAATTTTTTTTTCATTTGAAGAACTTGTTGATAGATATGTAATTATTGCTATTCTTTATTCAATTTTTGATACATATTTTTTCGTCTTTTTAAAGAAGTCTCTCTAATATTTACCATAATACTGGCTTGGTGGTGATGAACTCTTGAGTCTAAGCTTTTTCTTGTCTGGGAAGCTCTTTATCTATCTTTTAACTCTGAATGATAGCTTTGCTGGATAAAGTAATCTTGGTTGTAGATCCTGGGTATTCATCACTTTGAATTTTTTGTGTGCCAAGATCTTCTGTCTTGTAAAGTTTCTTTTGAGAAATCATCTGCCAGTCTTATGGGTATTCCCAACTGCTTTTCTCTTGCTGCCTTTAAAATTCTCTCTTTGTATTTAACCTTTGACATTTTAATTATGATGTATCTTGGTGTGTGCCTCTTTGGGTTCATCTTTTCTGGGACTCTCTGAGCTTCCTGGGGTTGTATGTCTATTTCTTTCATCAGGTTAGGGAAGTTTTCTATCATTATTTTTTCAAATAGGTTTTCAACTTTTTACTCTCTCTCTTCTCCCTCTGATACCCCTATGATATGAATGTTATACTTGATGTTGTCCCATAATATCCTTAAATTATCTTCTTTGGGGGGATTCTTTTTTCTTTTGCTGTTCTGATTGAGTGTCCTCTGCTACCTCTTTCTCTATATTGGTGATTCAGTCCTCCCCTTCATCCACATTGTTGATTCCCTCTAATGTGCTCATCGTCTTAGATATTGTATTCTTTATTTCTGACCAGTTCCCTTTCATATTTTTTATCTTCATTTTTGTTTTTTGTCTCTTTGTTAAAGTTCTCACTGAGTTCATCTACTCTTCCCCTAAGTTCATTGAGCATCCTTATAACCAGTGTTTTGAACTCTGCATCTGTTAGGTTATTTGACTCCACTTTGTTTAAATATTTTTCTGGACCTCTGTTTTGTTCTTTCATGTGGGGCATGCTTCTTTGCCTCCCCATTTTGGTTGCCTTTCTCTGTTTCTATGTACTGTGTAAAGCTCCTAAGTCTCCCAGTCTTAGTAGCATGGCTTTATGGGGCCCAGTGGCATAGTTCTGAGAGGGATTTAGCTGCAGGGCAAGTTTAGCCCCAGGCTGTACCCCTCTGCTGCCACCTGGTAAGATTCCGCAAGCAATCCACCGATGGCTGCCACCCGTGCTGAGCTTATGATTGCCTCAAGAGGCCACACAAACAACGATGCTGGCTGCTGCCATTGTAGGGATTGGAGCTGCTCAGCAAGAAGCACAGGGCATGCTGAGGACCTCACTGGATGTGGCTTGGGTAGGGCCAAAAGCTGGGAGGGATGAAGTTTCAGGGAGTCCTCTGGGCAGAGTGATTGCTATTATTCAGTTTGATGATGTCTTTGCTGTAGTGGCACTTGTATCCTCATGCTAGGAGTGAGGAGGGCTCAACCAAGGATCAATGGATACTGCTAGCACTTTTTCTCAGGAGGAAGCCACCCCTCCTACCATCGCCAAGTCCTACAACTCAGTGTCCCTCCATATATGCCTGACACCTCGACTCTCCAGCAGTCACCCCAGACAGCTGGAGCTCAGGGTGAGTGAGTCTGTCACTGCAAAATTCCAGTCATGGTCATGGCCCCTTTAAGGGGAACATCTACAGCTGCGGTAGCCTCTGTCTCGCTCAGCTCACATGAGACTGGGCAGACTCACATCTCCTCCCACTCCTACCAATCCAAGGTGATTTCTTAATTCTCTCCCTTAGTTGTAGGGCTTCTGTTCATCCAGATCTCAGGCAACTCTGCTTGCTGTTTGCTCCATGGCTTTGTCACAATTTTGGTATGTTTGCAAGAAGAGACATACAAAGCCTCTACCCTCTATGCTATCTTGACCAGAACTCCTAAATTGCCAGTTTTTCTTGTGTCTTTTTTCTTTAATACCACTGCGTCAAAATATTGTACTTCCAAGCACTAAAAATACAAATTATACAAATGAAATTATTTATTATTTATAAAAATAAAATTATTAAGTGATTTCTTTAGTTATTGTACCAAGCATTGTGGAGAATGAAGGAAAACATAGATCCTGTTATCAAGGTGTTTATAGTCAAGTTGGGGAACTGAAAGATATGTACACAAAAATAAACACAGGTTATTTAGAGCTGAGCATTTTCTGCAATTTGTGGTTCAGGAACTTACAGAGAATCATTCTAGTTGGACTGGTAGTCATGGTGGCTTTGTAGAGGACGTGTGTTGGGTGTAATGTAGAGGACAGTGTTAGGGTGGAGAAAAGCATAAATGTGGAGAGAGTGAGGACAGATGGCCTGATTCTACAGAAGGCCTGGATTTGGGGTAGCCTGAGATAGGGTTGAAAAGGTGGGTTGGACTCATAGAGAAAAGCCAGTAAGTCATGCTATATCTTCTGCCCTTGTCTCTAAAAAGAGACTTACTGCTTGTGGGTCTAGTGTCATGAGTATGGAAGAGCTGTACAGTCTGCCTATTGCTCTGGGTGATGCTGGCATCACTGCTACTAGCCTTTCACTCAGTGAACCCTCTCTGCCTTACTATTCCTAACAAGCTGAGTATTTACTGTTACACTCCATTTTCAAAGCCTCTTGTGACATCTTGGTTGGGGAGAGCAGAGTTCCTTTGACTTGTCAGAAGCAATAATTATGTAGCCTTGAAAAGAGTTGAATACTTTGAAAGTGTTGGCAAAAACTGACTTTCCTTAAGCAGTCACTGCTAAGGAATTCATGTTACTAGACCTTTAGAGTAAAAAGTTGATACGAAGCCAGCAGTCAATCAGAACAACTTTTTTATTCAACCTCAGTGGATTTTCTGATTCTCCCAATTCCATTAGAGGGGGAAGTTGCTTCTTTCTCAATAGGTGGCCTCACAAAACTGAATCTCAAAATCCAATGAACTGAAGCTAATAAAATGTACCCAATTAAGCCAGGAATTTAACTTCAGGACTTTTTCAGAAGGAAACTCCCCGCCCCCCCAAGTTCATTTATAGTCATAACAACCAAATAAGATAAAATTTAACATATTAAAATCTGAACTCAGTGTCTTTCTTTCCAAACCAGCTCTTACCACTTTCCTCAAAATTGTTTTCTTTTCCCTTTCTTTTCTTTTTTTTTTCTTTTATTTTTTATTTTTTATTTTTTGGCTAAAGGATCTGGCATCCTACTTGTTACCTAGGTTCAAGACATCAGTCACTTTTAGGCACTGAGCTAACCTACCCTGTACTTCACTTTTGGCTGTGAACTCCTCACCTCCCATGTATGTTTGTTTATCCATTCATTTACTTTATTGAGATATAATTGACATACAGCACTGTGTAGGTTTATAGTAGATAGCTTAATGATTTACATACATTGTGAAGTGAATACCATGATGAGTTTAGTTAACACTAAGTATTTTGTATTTAGGACCAGACTCATAACCATATAGAAAGCCTATCCACAACCAGACTTCACAAAGACTAGACAGTTTTCTATAATTCAGTAAACATTAACAATAATTCTCTAATAGCATCAAATATCCTTTTAGAATTCATATTTTCCCAATTGTCTTACAAATGTGTGTTTTGTTTTGTTCCATTTACAGTTAGTTTGAACCAGGACCCCGAGAAGCTCCAAGCATTGTTCCAAGATGGATTTATCTGAACTTAAGAATGTTTCACTCTATATTCCCCTCTCTATGCCCCCCACACTTCTTGTAATTTTTGTTGCAAAGGTCTGGATTGTTTTTTCTATAGAGTTTCCATACTCTGGATTTTGTTGACTGCTTTCTTATGAAATTACTCAATGTGCTCCTCTGTCCCTTGTAATTCCTGTCAGTTGGTAGTTAGGTCTAGAGGTTTTGGGGAGATTGATGTTTGAAAGTTGTGTATGTAAAGCAATTTTATAGATGCTGTTGTCTTCCATCAGGAGAAGGCATATCCTGTCTGGTTGTCTCTCTGTTGTATGATAATCATCAGTAATTAGGGGTTGCAAAAACAGTCATAAGCAAATTCAATCATTTTTTCTCCATTAGTTAGTGGGCATACTTCTATAAAGAGAAACTCTCCATCCACCATGTGATTATTATGAAATAGGTATCATATAGGATCAGTTTTCTTAATAATGAGAAAATTTTCCATTGCTCTTCAGAAGTAACCAATGAGATTTTCTTTGTGTCATTATGAACTGATAAATTAACATACATTTGATTTTTACATGGAACCTTTTTAGAAACCTCCTAGCTGTACTTAGGTAACCAACTCCCAGGTTTTATCCAAGATTCTGTCAGCCCCAATGTCTTGTTTAACTTCAAAGAGGTGAAACTTCAGGAGTGCACAGTCTGACCCTGTCTCAAAACCCCACAGTACCCCCATAGCAACTGGAAGTCTCATGCACTTACTCCCTCACAGCTGCTCATCACCTCACCTGGTTGATCTTTCCTTTTCTTCCCATACATTCTTAGATTCTTCCTATTCCTTGTCCTCACCTATCAACTTCTGATGTTCTGAAGTGTCTTCTTATAGCCCTATGCCTCTGAGCGCACTGCCCTCTGCTGTACCTACCTTGTAGACTCCAGGGCTGCTGTCTGCTCTCCAGCTCATTCCAAGAAGCCCTCAGTTGCCAATAGGCACTGCATCATGGTTGGGCATGGCCTCTACTCAGGCAAGGCCCTCAGCACCCCTGAGAATCCTTGCAGTTCCCCAGTTGGAACCCTCTCCTTTATTTCACACTTGTCCAGATCTGCTCTGCTTGCTTACACCTGTCCTCCATCCCTTGTCCCCCATCCCCTGTCCCTTTCTCTCTCAGTGCCAGCTTACCTCCTATTGCATTGGGAAGATAGCTAAACAGCTGTCTGGCTGCTCCCTCTATAACCCCACACCCCCTTTTTTTTAACTACGTGTACTCCCCTAGCTGCTTTTTCTGGGTTACTTGTTCATTGCCAAATCCAGTGAGCTTTTTTTCCCCACTTTATTTTATTATTCTTTTCTCTACAATTGATAAGGTTGATCATCCTCTTTCTGAAATTCTCTGTTCCCTTGAGGTCAAAGGATCAGTAGCTGTCTGGTGTCTTTGGACACCTCCAGCTATTTCTTCTCTTTGGCAGCTCCTTGGTCCCCCAGGTACCACCCTCGGCCCATACTTCTCACTCCTTGCCCTTGCCTGAGTAATTCCAGATACCACATGGCTTTAAAATCATGCCCACATTCTTATCTCCAGCCCAGATGAATGTATCCAACTGTTTTTAATACCTCTTATAAGCTCCCAAACTCTGAGTATCTAAAGCTGAACCAATTATTTTTCCCTCCACATCCAAACCAGTTCTTCCTTTGGTATTTTCTATGGTAGTGTTATGACCATCTGCCAGTTAAATCACATTGGTCACCCCTCTTGACCCCCTCCCCATAGCCAGAAATAATTTCTCCTACATGGGACCTTGTAGCACTTTGTACCCCTCTTAAAGGGTCTGTTCTGCTTGTAAAAGTATAATTTCCACTAGATATTAAGCTCTTTGAAGACGAGGGCTATGTTTACATCTTTGGAAGCCCTGGCACTCTCAGCATAGCCTGGGATGTCCATAAGGACATCTGACAGTATTTATTTAATTGAACTGAAAGCTATCTATCCTTTCTCTGCTACTTCCCAGCATGCTGTCAGCATAGCCTTCAATTGAACAGTGCCTGTTGGTTTTTGCTGTAGCCATTGTGCCTCCTATAGTGTAAAGCATAAGGTGTATGGCATATGTAGCATATAGTACATGGCATATATAGTATAAGGTGCATAACATATATAGCATATGGTATGTGGTATATATAGCATATAGTAAGTGACATGTATAGCATATGGTTCATGGACCTGTAAATATTTGCTAAGTGAATGGATGAATGTGATTATTTTAGAAAACTCAAGTCTGACCAGAGGATGAAAAAAACCTTTGTTTCATATGGCCTAGTACCCTGCTAGTGGCACTGGAGCATTGCAAAGACCTATACAATCCAGGGAGCTTGCATTATAGGACACAGAAAGAGATGATATACACCCCCCAAATTGTCTGTCATTACAATTTATATTTAGTTATTATTAACACCCAAATTAACCAGAGTATAAACCTACTCTAGGGTAAAATGTTTATTCTGTGACAAATAATATGAAAGACTTTTACTGAGTTTTACTGGGGGCAAGATTTCTCAATACAGCAACCTTTAAGAGATAAACCTTTGGCTTCTGAATATCCACATATTATATAAAGTGCTGATTCATATCCAGCCCAGAAGAAATATGAAATGCTTCTTGCCCAGCACAAACAAGTATGTATGCTAGAGTGTGTGAGTGTGTGCCTATGTGTGGTGTGTGGGGGGGTATGTGTGTGTGGGGTGTGAGCATGTGAATGTATTTTTGAGTTTGGGTGTGGTGTGTAGCTTCAATTGCCTGATTAGTCCTACCAGGACAGGTCCCCATTTTATGCCAAGGTATCCATCCACCCAGTAGCCATATGGATTTTCAAATAGATTACAAAAAATTAACCCAAAAAAAACAGTGTATCAGGGGTCATTGATTTTATTGAGTTCTTTTGAGTTTCCTTTACTAATTGATTAATTAATCTCTTCTTCCATTCTGCATGGACTGTGTACTACTTACATGTCCTGGGGAAGGTCAGTTCCGCTCTCTGTTTTACTTTCTCCATCAGGAGGGTGACTATAATGAGAACTGACCTGAAAGATCGTGTGGCTCAAGTTTGATGGGACTCAGTGAACAGAGAGACTATTTCTGCAATTACTGTATTCCATTTGCCTTCTGTGAAAGATGCCTTCTTGGCCAGATGCGGGCTTTTAACCCTAAACCCCTAATTTCCTTCTGGATCTTGCTTGAGCTCTTTGGCCCCTACAGATTCCTTCAGCTGTGCCAGTGGAGCACACATGGGTCCCCGCCTGCTTTCTAGGTCCTTAAGCGCACTGTGGATTAGACTCTTGATGTTGCTGACAGCAGGGAGGGTGGGAAAAGGATCTTCCAGTGTGTTGTTGTCCTAGAACATGGTGAAATGGGGCCGTGTGGGCTCTGAATGTTCCTCTTGCCTATTTCTGGCTTACCTTGGTCAAGGCTGGTAGTAAAGTCTGCTTTCAATGAATCAAGCTGTTCTGCTGAACTCTGTTCTTTTGACAGGGCTCTCTACTGACTTTTTTAACTTAAAAAAAAAGAACGTGCAGCAAAACAATCATTGACTTGTGTGAAAATAGTATTTCAAACAAGGTGAGAAGGAGCATATGCATCTCTTAGGCTGAGCCTGATCATGTTGCAGGTGGTCACTGGCAACAAGCTTCCACCTGGTTGTGTTTTGGGGGTAGGCCACAGAGGCGCCACTGGTCGAGCACTCCCTCCTTCTTTACCCTCCAAAAGGTGGGCCCCTTCCCTGCTGCCCACTTTGGTTTGCTGCCTTTGTTTCTCCAAGACAACTTTCTGATCAATTAAAATCTTGTAGGGTGTTGAAAGGCAATTCTGCCTTTCCAAATAAACAAAGGCAGAGAGCAAATGAGAGGGAAAGTTTCTATAAAGCTTAGGCATCATTTCCTCCTGCTGTGACACTAAATATATGTGGATAAAAAAACCTCTTAGATTTACATTTTGATTCTGTTACTGCTTTCATGTATGTGGGGCTGTCCCACTTCAGATGAAATTTTCCACTTCTTTAAATATTTAGTAGTCTAGCGTAGATGTTAATGAAAGTCTGGCGGTGCTATTTTGAGAACTGCAACAATGATAGTAATTTTCAGTGTCAGATTCCTGCTTCGCAAAGGGGGAGAGGATGGGAGGAGGAGAAGGGAAAAATGGTTTCAGTTCTAATAGAGTTTGCCATCCACTGGGCTGTGCCAGACAGATGGGTCATGAATACTGTCTAGACGCTCTCTGCCTGAGTGAGGCCCTGGTCTCTAAGGACACGCAATGAGACCTCAGGCTTAAGTAGCTGGGGAAAGTCAGGGCAGGCTCTCCTGTAATCAGAAATCAATGTAGATCTGCTTCCTGGAGGAGGCTGAAAGGTGGGAGGGGAGGTTAGATGCAGAGGGGGTCTTGAAAGAAAACACCCTCTACTACTGATCATTTTTAGTGCAAACTTGACAAATATTAGGGATTAGGGGGAGTGTCAAAGGAGAGTTGTAGTATGCAACACTATTGATTTAAACTGTACTCCACTACAGAATTCAGAATGATTTAATTCATACATCTTTGAAAGGCTAGAGGAGAACAGAAAAGAAGGACGTTTCCTCCTGTCATTAAAACAAGAACACAGACTATCAGGTGACCTGCATTAATTGTGTGTGTTGATGAATCTGGTACTGCTCCAGTTGAGGCTGTCCTGACTGTTTATTTTCATGGGTTTAACCTCTTAATTAGGAAGGATTTTAGAGACTCATTAGGCTTGCTTTCATTTCTGATGAATCTCTGAGAACTTCCCAAAGCTGGATCTCATCCCAGCCAGCTCTACTAATCGTGGTGGTGTAGGAAATGTAAAAATCTCATAAGCACCCTGCTTGGGTGCACTTGAGTGCGTGGCTACTTCTGTTGGTTGTTTTACTTAGTATTTCCTGGGTGCCAGGAATGGAGTTTGTATGACATAAGTAGTGAGTTTCTACATAGGGAAACTCTCAGTCTAAATGTAGTGGTGGTGGTGGGGAAGTGGGATGTTGTTATCAGGATGTAATTATGGGAGAAGGCAGGGGACCACTAACAAGAAGAGCATGACTCAACTCAGCTGGGAGGGGCTTCATTGTTGGGCTTGATGACAACAATCATATATTTGCCCTAGGAAAATTACCTAAAGGGTCTATAGTAAAACTTGTAAGAAACCATCTTTGAGAAATCACAAAAAATAAAGATAGAATTCAACTGTCATGTGATGAGACCAGTACTGCAGAGGTGGAGTGCACCCCTGAGGGTCAGGCTTCTGAATTAACCATATGGGCTTGTAGCCCTATGATGGAGACACCATCATAGGCTTTTAATTTGGCAAAACTCCAGCAACCTAAATTTAGCAATAATCACATTTTTAACTCCTTAATTCATTCTTGTTATGTCCTAAGAGCTCATAGCAGAGGGAAGAGTAGATGGTTTTTGCTTCTTCCTTCCCAAGAAAAAAGGGGAAATCAAAGATCAAAAGAGTACACAATTTCTGGACAGGAAAGAAAGAGATCTTGTGTTCAAGGCTGCAGCCATAAACAGTGAGTAAGTCCATCCTTGCTCCAAAATAGTTCTCAGAAATATCACTGAGGTCACTCAGAAGGTACAACAGTCTTTCAGAAAGGTGTCTTCTTTCCTTGAAACCCTTGCTTGCTGCCCCCATCAGACTCTTACAATTAGGGCATAAACTCTCCTTCCCTTTGGATAACCTGTAAGAAGCATCCATTTGTGACCACAAAACAATGTGGGGACATGTTGCCAACTTATACTCACAGTCTCTCGTGTCTGGAAGGCAAACTATAATACTTGGCAGAACCCCAGCATGTTTTGGTTCTGTTCACTTATAATCAGAAGAACAAAACATGCATCTACCTATTTCAAAGACTCCAAACACTTCGTGGGGTGACTCATGTATGTGCCTTGGCTACAAAAATATTGTTCCTTCTCTTTGAGAAAGGCACCTGTCCTCACTTTGGCAGACACCTGTTCTGGAAGGGATGACTGGGTATTTTGCCTTCTTATCTTTATCTCTTTATCTTTAGAGGGGCTTCTGGGCCTCCATTATTCATTTGATTCTTAAAAATGGGAGAAAAAGAAATTGAGTTAAACCTCTGACTCTTTCCCCTTTAGATCTTGGAAGGAAGGCCCAAATGTTGTTCTTGGTAAGGTGCAGTGGTGGGCCATGCTCAGACTGGCACAGCCTCTCTAACAGTCTGGGTTCGAAACAGGTAGCAAGTTGAAGCCCAGTGGCCACTCTCCCAGTCATTGGGGGAGTGGCTAAATCAGGCAAGGACAATTATTTATCTTCTATGACCTGATTTAGGTATGTCTGTAACTTGACATAATTTTCTACAGAAGGGCAATGAAGAGAGATGGCCCTTGTCTCATTATGTATATTTAGAAGGTAGAAATGTTGAGTGTGTCTTTTTCATAGGAAGAGGGCTTGGCATGAAATGAAGATTTTAAATGCCAGTCTGATTTCAAAAGATGGAAACAGTCTTCATTCTCTCAGAGCTTCCAGGGCATCCTGCTAACCCACCAAAAGGCCATCAGGACCCAATGGCCACCGCAGCCTTATGCTCTTCTAGGTTCATGTTTATTCACATGTTGAGACATTTTGATCTGGAAATGACAAGAACTGATGGCCAGTACTGTTGGCTTCTTCCAAAAAACAAGATACCAGGATTGATTAATTTTCAGACGTTGTTGAAAGAGAATAAGTTATTGAAAGATAATGTCTGGACAGTAGGCTGGAGAGTACTCTAGAGCAAACATGTTTGGGGTAGTTACTTGCAGAAAATGATATAGTAAGTTGTAGCAACATGTATCCTTTTGGGAGGCATATTTTTGTGAGTGTTGAATATGGGAGAGGCACAGGGCTAGGTGATGGGGTTGTTGCAGGTGTATGGGGTATGGGTGTAAGGGTGGGTGCAGGTATACATGGGGGTTGGGGAGGTGCAAGGTGTGAGAAGGAATAGTTGATGAGGTGAGTGCAAAATATATGGGGGTGGGTATAGATTATACAGCGGGGAGAGGATGGCTGTACGGCTTACAGAATATGGTCTCTTTTCAACTTTTTCCATCTGGTGCTAAAACAGTACACTTGAGATGTTTGGTAAAAGTTCAGGAAAGTTTCTCCAGTGCCAGTGTGTGAGAAAATTTCCTTGAATTTGGTGCTGAGGTCAGACCTCATCATGGGAGGCAGGGTATTGGAGAACTCTTACTGTCTTGAGCAGCCTGACAGAAGGATGCAGGAGCACAGTAGGTGAGCAGAGATGTCATATAGGAATTGTCATTGTAAGCCAACTTGCTTGGAGGTAAGGGATGAATTTCAGGAGCATTACTAGAAAGGTAGGTTGGGGCCAGATTCTAGAAAGTCAGGGACCAAATAGTTTCTATTCTTTATCCTGAAGGTTTCTGAGGAGGAGAGTGAGGATATGGTACAATGCAATTACATGTTTGAAGGTCCTTAGAGATCACCTTGTTCTGTACTGCATTTCATAGACAAGGGAACTTAAACCTGAGAGTGTAAATAACTCTTTCAAGGTCACGAAGTAGTGATTGGCAGATCCTTTGGTATAATGCTTCTTATCTCTTAGGCCAGTTATCTTTCCACTGTATAATGTCCTAACACTAATTTGTCAGGTAAGGCAGTGGCAGAAAAAGACAAAGAATAAAAAAGGAGTAACCTGGAAGGACCTTTCTCCAGTAGGGTAAGTGACCCTTAGGTGAACTCAATGTGTAACCCATGAGAGCAGAGACACAGAAAAATAACTAGGAAGGTTATCAGAGAGGGCAGGCCCCCAGCACATTTGTCACCAGTTGCATCTTTTCAATGGTTTATGAAGATACTCATATTGTTATGATAGTTGTCAAGATGATATAAAGAAAAGCGTTGAGAGGAATCAGTGTGAAAGCTACCTCAGGAGATGAATATAGGAATAGTCTGAGTGTGTCCCAGCTTGGCGGCATATCCTGTTTTGGGACATCCCTCAGTGTGGGGTCTGCTTTAGCTCTGAAGGCCACATCTCACTGCGGTAATCTCAGGGCCCAGCACAGCACCTGGCAGCCTTCAGAGGCTCTCAGTGCTGTGAAAGGAGGAAGTGAGGAAGGGAGGAAGGGACTGAGGTTATTTCAGGGCAGAGGACTGTGGGAGAGGCCAGCGGGTAACTAGAGGATGGGGAGGACCCCTGGGCAAGTCTCTGAAGGGAATGGGATCTGACACAGAGAAGTGGAGGAGCCTCCCTTGGGAGGCTTGGGTAGAACTTATTCACTGAGCTGAAAAGGAAGAGGAAAGATTGTCTCATGGGGCAGATCTTCCCAGTAAAGGGTAGTTGGGGTCTTCTGCCACCAATCAGCTTGAGACTGGAAAGTTAAAAAAAAATACTAACATAGGAAAAATCCACAGTCATAACAATCAACATCTTGGTTGTACTTTACAACTTTTTTTAAAGTTTTAAAATATTTTAGTTGTATTGAGGTATAATTGACACAATCGTAAGGTATTTAAAGTGTACATCATAGAGATTTAATATATGTATGCATTGTGAAAGGATTCTCCGTGTCTAGTTAATTAACACATCATCACCTCACATATTTACTTTTTTGTTGTTGTTGAGAACATTTAAGTTCTACTTTCTTAACAAATTTGATTTATACAATACAGCATAACCAATGATAGCTACCCTGTTGCACATCAGATCCTCAAACCTTATTCATCTTATAGCTGAAAATCTATACCCTTTTACCATTTCTACCTATTCCCCTACTCTCCAACCCTCTATAATACATGTGTGTCATGGGATTTTATTGTGTGCAAATATAACATTTGAATAACAGAGGGATTGTATTTGAGGAAAGATATAGGGTCCAGTTCTCTTCTTTGCAAAAAATGATGATGGATTTTGTTTTGATTTGCTGTTGGTGTGTTAGTGGTATATGTTTGTGTGTGTGCATTATGGAAATAGGAGACCTGTGAATTGCTGTAGTGTTACAAAGAAACTTTGGGTGTAATGTTCAGAGAGGCAGGATGCTGAATGATGTTTTTCTTGGATGCCTAGCACTGAAACCTGTTTTGATCATGGGTGACAATAGATTTTTGCATTACTTATGTCACAAGAATGAGAATACAAATCAGCAGCTTTGCTACTCTCTGCAGTGACCTTGATTCATTAGCACCTTGGGCCTAGGTTTTCTCAGTCCCTACAGTCCCTTATGTCTCAAAAAAGAAAAATCAAAACAAAACAAACAAAGAAAAACATCTCAATCAGTGACTTGTGTTATTAACTTTAATAAGATAAATATTGAAGACAACATTTATCCAACAAAGGTATTTCTTTGTAAATAACAATTATTTACAGGTTTTTGAGAGGTGTTCATCAGGGCATAAAATGTCTACTAGTACCTGCTAAAATTAGAATCCCTTCTGTGTGACTGACCCATCTGTTTGTTACAAAGTACCAGGTATACCACCTGCCTTTCCCACTGTTACCCCTGCTTATTATCTTTCAACCCATCCCCATTATTGCTCTATAATCTGTTCATTGGAGACAATAATGACACAGTGTGTGAATTCAGAGTCTGGCACCTAGTAGCACCTTGATAGAAATAGAAAGCTGTGATCACAGCATTAAAATATGCTAACGAGCTGCAGGAGCTAATGGGCATCACTTTTACACTGCAGATGTTCATTCCGGCACTAGTGCTGATTGCAGGGACGCTGCTCATATCCCAGTATTCGATGGTTGTTTTTGTTTATTATCGTGTTATTCTCCAAAAGGGACTTCCTATCTCCTTTGTAAAGTGTACTGCTTTTCTGGGCCTACAATGATAGAACTCCTTTTAGTAAGAGAGAGAGTGAGCAAGAAATAGAGTTCAGTTGCAAAGCACTATTAATGATAATGATAGGATACAGTCATTTAATTAAAATAAATTAGATTTTATCCTGCTTGTGGTTAATGTTTATCTAGACGGAGTTTCTGAGCTCTAGAAAGAGGTTCTAAATATGTTAGATAAATGCATAAAAGAATTCCAGTGTACTAAATTGAAAGGGATGATTTAAGTACATTATATTACATTTTAAGCATAAAGAATTTTGAATTTCTGGCTTACAGTTTTATCTTGTTTTGTCTCCTGGCTCATATTAACAAATGACTCCATTCTCTTCATAATTTTGGCTTTTATTAATACCTCAGTGCACCCTCTGTTCTCCCCTCTCCTTATTGGGTTGCTCTCATTTTGCAGAAGTCAGTTGGGTGAAAGACATATATAGAGTGACAAGACAGCCAGATGCTATCTGCTGTGCAGGACGGGTGGCATTTGACTACACTGAAGGAAGGCTGCCTGTGTAAAGAGGGTAGCAGGAGGAAATCCTTGGCCCACATTGGGAGTTTACCCAAGCTGCAGGTCCAAGCAGCTGGAAGAAGTGTGGTGGGCAGGATGCTGAGTGCACTCAGGGCTCAGGCAGACACATAGCCAACCTTGTCCAGAAAGTGCTGGGGAGCAGGGAAGCACTGTGTACCTATGACGAGAGCTGTTCTATTGGATGTCTTGTGTTGCCTTGGAGATCGTACAATCCTGAGACTTCAGATATAAGTAATGATCATTTATACATTAATCTGTTTATGAAATATCCCACTTGATGTATACTTTGCTGGATCCCCCAAAGCAAGGACAGGGCGTGGAGCCAAGTATGTATTCAGTCAGTATTTGTTGAGTGGATTCATATGCACCAATCAATGTGTTTGGCAACCCAAATTGTGTAAGACTTGGTGGTCCTTACCTACAAAGAGCTTAAAGTGGACTGATGCTGGGATACTTGCACCTATGGGCACACACAGGAGCTGGGAAAAGAGGAGTGGGCATTGCTGGAGAGGGGCCAGGGGAAGCTCAGTAGAGACCAAGCTTGCTTAAGCACATCCTGGCACCAGGGCTGGGGATTTTCTAGGCTTGGCAGGTAGATTATTTTACCTAGTGGGTGGGCACTTGGGCAGGGAGCCAGGGGTCTCCAAGCTTTTCAAGGGTCTACACAAATACTGGAAACCTTAAAAAAAAGTGGTACTTCCTCCATAATAGGAAAAGAAAACTGCACAATTATAATTAACATAGATAATTAACTGTCAATAGAACATAATAGCACATCAACTAGTCAATTACGATTCATTGTCTCATGTAGGATGTCTGTGCACTTCATTGGTATAGAGTGTGTCTGTGAGGCCCATGCAGGCCAAATTCTAAATATATGTTAAAACTAAAACTGAGATTTAAAAACTCTAAAGGATCCAGAAGAAAATATAAAATACATTATGTATAACCTATGTATTTACCCAACAATGAATCTTTATATTTAAAATCAGTTGATGAAATAAAACAGAGACAATAAGACTGAAAAGTTCTTAGTTATGAAATGAGTGTTCTAGGATAAATGCTGAAGTAATAGAGGATATGCTTACTACATACTTAATGATGGAAGAAATGGCTAGATTCAATAGTAGAAGCTTTGAGAATAGCCATGAATCTGAGTTAGAAATACTATCTGTGAGCCTTGATGACTGAGGGTAGTTGTAAACAGGAACTCTTAAAAAGAAACGGGAGAATCCCTTGAAAAATAGAGGTAAAGCAGTTTTAGTTGTTTTCATACCACTCATATTATATACCTGAGACATATCATTTTTTGTGTGTTCTACTAATGGAATGTAAAATAATCATGACATGAATGCAGATAGGATGAAGAGGGTAGGTGAGGAAGCACAAATGTGGATGACACATTTCCCATACCTTCCAAGGTGCCAGGGAGCCTGTGGTGAGAAGAGGCTGGAGCCTACAGTGACAACTGCTCCTGATTTGAGAATGTAGAGAACTACCAGGAGTTTCTCAGCGTTATCCCAAAGCCCAGATATCCCTTTGAGGGTGTGTCTTCCTCGCTATCCTGTGTGTCCTTACTCTTCATGGAGAAGTTGGGCTTGGTTACTTTGTGCACCTGCTTAAGGCAGGAGAATAAGAGCAGATGCAGAGATGCAACCACCGTGCGCCTGGGGCAGAGCAAGTGTCTGCTCCTTCACCGTTCCTCCCAGCTCCCCAGTCAGCTGCTCAGGAGCTGGGCTGCCCATCTCCCCTTCACTCATGTTCACACCCAAACTGGGCAGTGATCAAGGAGTGGTAGCATAAGACATCCCTGAAAATATGAACTGAACAGTAAACATTTATTCTGAGAGGAGACAGCTATGTTAAAGATGAATAAAGCCAAAGTCTCTGCTCTAATGGAATTTATTAGTCAGGCTTAGCGGATAAGATGCATCTGACTGTTAAAGAAGAACAGAAAAGGGAGGGCATGATAAGTACCTATCCCCTATGTACTGCCCCCAACTCCTCATTTGGGGATTCCTGTGCTTCTTCCTCATTTCCATCTACACAGGAAATTTTGTCCTGGACCTAGAACCCAAACTGCCAGCCTGGCCTAGGCACACATAAGAATTATCTTCATGAGGCAGGACCCATCTTCCCACTTGAGAGGGGAGAAGGCACCCCTTCACTTAAAGAACAGAGCAGTAGAGGAGTTACCAAAGGGGGTGCGGAAAGAGAAATTGTTCCCAAGAGTCTCATAGACAGCACTCTGTCAACTTACATATGCATGCATGTATGTGTATATATGCGTATGTATACACATATACATGTGTGTGTGTGTGTGTGTGTGTGTGTGTGTGTTTATAACATGAACATATTCTTCTGGAGTATCTTTCTTTATAGTAGGATTCATAGCTAATATGTTCCACCTGCAGCCAAGGTCACTAACATATAGTTAGGGAAACTATATAAAGTGCTTCCCTGTGTAGTTGGAAACTCATTATAGATTTTAATTAAAATCACAGTCTCTCCTTTCTCCAGGCTTTTCCTAATATATCATTACAGTAATTTTGGAAGGATATTTTGATATAACACATTTTTTCCTGCTTCTTACCTTCTCACACATGTATTAAACTTTGAAACGCACATACACTTTCTCATCTCTTTTCCCTTCCCTCCCTCCATCTCACCATCTTACTCCCTCCTTCACTTCTATTTCTTTCTTCTTTTTCTGGTCTTAAAGTGGATAATAATGTCTGCTGTCTGTACTTTGGGTTGTTTCAAATGAAGTGTGGAATGAAGGTTTCAGCAGAGGCATTAGGGCACCGGGAATGAAAGTATATCCCAAGGGCAGACAGAGATTTCCAGATTCCAGATGGTGCACAGCCCTGTGACTGTGGATCCCTAACACACCAGAAGAGAAAGTCTACACTGGGAGTCTGTTGCACCCTGTGTGTCCTGTGGGCTGTGGCTTTGTCTTTTTTAGGTCTTTACAGACACTGTAGGCAGCTTCCACATCAGTCAATAAAGACTTTGAGAAGTAATAAATAGTTTGAAATGAACAGGGGCACAAAGTGAATAGATGAAGGGTATGTGTGTGATGTGTGTGTGGGGGAGGGTGGCTATAAAAGTAGTTTACATGTGTGTCTATTTGAAGATATCATTCTGACCTTTTAAATTGCAAGATTGAAAGATCCCTTAAAATCCTTAGTCTTCTTCAGTGACTGAACCTCACATATTAACACTCAAACAACCACCTCCTCTGTCTGAATACAGCTCTATATTATTTTGAGCAGAAGTCTCACATTGAGTAATTCTTCTTAGATACCATTTACCATGTATCAATGATAGGGAACCAATATGGTTTTTCCATTTTTTCTAAAAGACGTAACTTCAGTAACCTTATATTAAACACTCAGTCATTGTCCTTGTCCTCAGTAAGAAAGGGAAAATGAAATTGCCCTCTTTTCTAGATTGGGAAATATCACCTATTACAGGGCATGCATTGTGGACTTATTCCTACAGGATGTAATATGTATACAAGAAAGGGAACAAAGGAATGAGTCATGAGAATTTCATTTCAACCTTTCTGTTTTTTTTTTCTTTCTCTGGTCCTCTGCCTACTTCATGGTATGGATTTTCTTCTTGGTAACTCTATCTTAACAAATTCTTTGGACACAATTCTTGCATATTAATAAACTGTAGGCTTTCTATCTGTTCTAAGAATGTTTGTGTAGAATATAATAAGGTCAAGTGTGTGGGGGCCACAAGAGGAAAAGAGAACAAGTCTTGGAAGAAGTTTATTAACCTTAGAGGTCCCAAAGAGTGTTTGCTCCATGCCATTCATGGTCACAGGGGAACACAGCAGAGTGGAGGCAGAAGACAAAAGTGAGGGGAGAGTTTAGGCCACAGTTTTTATTGGGGTTTCTGTGGGAAAGGCAAGGCAGGGCAGGGTAAATAGTTTAAGATTGACTAGTTTAAGCAATTCTGACAGTGTTTGTACTATAGGAGTGACCTCTAGTTGCCTGATACCTGGTACTAGGATGATATAAAGGCAGAGGAAAATTGCTCCTTGAGGAGTACTAGCTCGAGAGAAATCTGGCTTTGGATTGCTTAGTTTGCATCTCCAAGGCATGCTCTGGGCTAAGTCCTTTGTTATTTCTAAGAACTGACTAGCCCTGGAAGGGGCAATCTCTTTCTAGTTAGAAAGGTCTTTAAAGATGTCAATACATCATAATATACAGAAAGAAAAACATACATACAATACACTATCGTCTTATGGAGAAAAACACACAAGTGCTATACCAAACAAATCATAGCTTTAAAAATATTATTTAGAATGTATAAAGTGGTGGCAAAATAAATATATTTGTTAACACAAACGGATTTATCAGTTAACAAAATACTTTTGTTACATTGATATTGGACATTTACTGATAAAGGACTAGAGAACTGAAATTATAATACATACAAAATGTTTCTTAAAAGGTTGTTTTATTATACTTATATAATAAAAAAAATTCTCAATTTTTCAAAATGCAATTATTGGTGTTTTTGTGAAAACTGCAATGTTTTTGGTGTTATTTTTGGTAGTTTTAATGTACAATTGAACAAATACTGGTTCAATTGTACAAATTGATAAATTATAGTTACATATTTTTTAAAATTATAAAGGCACAAATATTTGTGAAGTGAGCCTGTTTATTAGTCTATTTTTTTTATTCAGAGCACCAGCAGATCACTGTTTCAATAAACGATTCTTTGATATCCATGTGCACGTCTAACAGATCCCTTATAGGAGTACCATTTGTCTCACACGTTCTTTCCATTGTTGGAAGAAGCATGTTCTTGTTTGGCTCCCAAGCATATAGGGGAAGAATTGCATGTTTTGCTGATGTGTTAAGAATACATCTTCCAAGAACTAAGGGGCATCTCCTCATGGACTCCTAGGCCAGAGACATGTCAAAGATCCAGGTGGAAAATGTACCTGGTGATCTGGGTTATGGTATGAATAAATAATTACCAAAATGACCGACTGTGGTGGGGGAGTGAGGGGCAGGTGTGAGTTTTGCCTGAAAGGGAGAGACTAGATTTTAGAAATTGTTAAATCTTATATCTCTCACTGTATATCTTTCTCTGAGTGTGTCATGCCTGTAAAAGAATGCCATTTCTTCTACTACTTCCTGAATAGCTCAGCTAGTCTTTGCTCTGAGCAGCTTTGGATAAGGTACTCCCAGGAGGAGTACCAGCAAACCTGCTATCATGGTATGAGTCATTTTAGGTTCTCACTGGGTCCATTTCCTTTTCTTTATCTCTTTCCAGTGTGCTTATTTATTACCTTGCGGATTCCTCTATCCCATATCATGTTGGACTTTATTTGTTTATTTCCCACTCTTCTACTAGATTATAAATAAATCCTTCTGGGATAGGGTCTCTGTTTTATTTATTTTAGACTTTCAGTGTCCAGAACAAAGCCTACCACATAGTAGACACTCAGTGCATGTTGATTTTGATATAACAGTCATACACACACAGAGACACACACAAATCAATTATATGTACATATATTTATTATAATTTACTTTTATAAACTATTCTTATAAATATAAATGATAAAACAATATTATATTTACAGATATAAACCAATTTATACTATCAATGAAAGTTAGGACCCTAATCTCAAGGTAAAAGATTCTTAATAAATTGCAGATCAGCAGAATTATGCCATCTGCTTTTCCTGAAGTACACGATTTCTTTTAAATTTTTTGGTTTGCATAGATAATTTACAGTTATCTAAAATTACTTCTACCCCTCCTTTGTCTTTTCTCCCATCTCCAAAGATTCACAGCTCACAGTCTGGTCCAGCTCTAATGCTTCCCTCCACAAGCTTCCCCAATGTCCTCTGCTGTTAGCTCCATGCTGTTAGCACTTGAGATCTTGCTTCTTTTTTGTAGTTTACTTATTTTAGTGCTTATTCTTCTGGCCTTCATGTTATAAGATTCCTGAAGGCAGGGAACCATACCCTAGAGATCTTTCTGTTTTTTTGTAGCGCTATGAACATGACTGGTACTTAAGAATTATTTGTTGATTGAGTAAACAAACCCATGAATGTTTTTGGAAAACAATATATCACACCACCATAATCTTGTCATTAGTACATGTTCTAATGATTTTTTTGCCTTTCCCAAAGGTGAGAGTTGTAAATTCATTCAATGGTGAATCTCCTACCTGAATCAAGAACATAGCATAAAGAACATGGAGATCCTAAAGGGAAGAGTTTGGTGGCTAATTCTAAGAAGGAACAGTACAACAAACCTACACATTTGCATCAATTATATGTGACAAAGATTGAAGATGCCACTCAGGCAAAATAAATTTAGCAACTAAGAAGGAAAGCTGTACATTACTTTAAAAGTACTGTTTGCCATCATGTGCGATGTAAGGTTTAGCTCCACTTCTTTGGTTGAGAAAGGAAATGGGTCTTCTTATGCACATATTATTTATACAAGCATTATCCTTCGCTTCCTAGTTGAGCAGACTTGTATAAAGGCTGGAGTGTATGTACTAGGTGAAAATTAGACATATCTCCAAGAGAGCAGTTCTGTTCGCATGTTAAAATGTTCATTGCAATGCTTTGTTTATTTTGTTTAATTACATATTGGGGGGGGCAGAATAATTTTACCCGAAAGCTATCCATGTTTTAATCCCCAGAAATTGTGACTTTGTTACCTTAGATGGAAAAAGGGACTTTACGTTAAGGATCTTGACTTGCAGAGATTATCCTGGACCGTTCAGAGAGACCCAAATACACAGGCCTGAAAAAGCAGAAAATCCTTCCTGGCTATGGTCAGAGGGAGATGTGACAGTAGAAGAGGGGTCAGATTGATGAGATATAAAAAAGACATGACCCACTATTGCTGGCTTTGAAGCTGGAGTAAGGGGTTTGAGCCAAGGAATGTGGGCAGCTCCTAGAAGATGGAAAAGGCAAAGAAACATTCTCTCCTAGAACCTTTGGGAAACAACGCAACCTTGCTGACATCTTGATTTTTAGCTCAGTAACATTTTTTTTGGACTTTTAACTCCCAGAACTTAGGATAATAAATTTGTGTTTTAAGTCACTAAGTTTGTGGTAATTTGTTATAGCAGCAACAGGGAACTAATATATATGGTCTTGTATATATAAAGATATTGTTTAAATACAAAGAAGAAAAAAACTTCCAGTTTTACATTTTCTCACAGTGTTTTCACTCTCTGAGATATATGGACATTTAAATTAGCTCCTAGGCTACAAATTTTAGTCTAGCATCTTCATTTCAGTAACCATTCCCCAAATTTTTGCCTTAGGACAGACACTAGATCCAGCTCTGTTGCGTAGTTAGTGCCATACAGTTAATGACAGCTAAATCTAGAACCATGTCTCCTAAGTCCTCATTTGTGGGTATTCTCATTTCACTGTACTATTTCTCAAGGTTTTTTTTTTTTTTAAGATGAATACAAAAAGGAGGTACTTTGTAAGCATACAATACATCAGAAGAATGGAGATCAATTTGAAAGTAATGGTTAACTAACATTATTTCCCAAAATTGGTAGTTTAGAGCAGTCCATTAGAGTGGATCCATATCATGTGAGCAATGCCATATGCATCCTTTTTATTTATTTATTTAATATTTTTCTAATAGATTGACTGAGTAAAGAAAATTATATCTGTCTTATGAGGAGATGGCTATTGAAAGAGAACAAAAAAGAATTAGTGATGAAAATATTTAAGGTAGACAATTAATAGTTCCTGACTTTTTGGATCATGGACTCCATATCAGTATGTTGAGGATAATCCCCATTATGTGTATATTTATTTATTTGAAAATTGTGTGTGTGTGTGTATGTGTGTGTGTGTATGCATACATACATACATACATACATACATACATACATATATATCTGCACACACACAATAATATATATACATATATTATACTATTATAAACTTTATAAGACAAACACAAAATTATAAATTTTGCCAAAGAATTAAATAAAAATAAATAAAATTGTTCTTTATTTCCTGTGGTGCCACTCACATCGGATAACACTACTCTAGAAAAGTCTTTCACAGTTTTCCCTTTGTGTGACCCTAATAACCTTACTCAACCTCCATTGGTGGCATCAACATACTTATCCATCATAATGAGTGATTCATATATCCTACCACACCGTATTAGAATGGACTGGTTTATTTTGTTGTAAACTCTGTGGGAGCAAGAAGCTGACTTGTTTTGTCTCCACTGGATGTCACTCACAGTGCCTGCCCACAGGAGTTGCTCCATGGACATCTTTCAAGAGAATGAATACATGTATTCATGAATGTGGACTACTGTAGAAAATGAGAAGAGCCAGACCTGGGGTCTAGAGTAGGGGTATAGAGAGCCTTGAAGAATAAATGGGATTTTGAGAGTTATAATAAGCACTAGGAAAGAGTAGGGGGACATTTTAAGTAAAAGCAAAGAAAGAGCCAGGAAGACGTGGAGGACAGTGATACTGACTTTACTGGAAGAGAGTAGAAGGTTCTTGTAGAAAAGGAAGTTATGCTGAAGCAGGACTTTGGGGTCAACTGTTTAATTAGTTAATGTGGTCAAGATTTATTCTGTGGAAACTACAGAAAGTTGTTTTTAAATAGTAGATGACTTCATATATCATGATGGCAACAACTATAGCAATAGAACAGCATCTAAGTCCGTGGGATATTTTATCATCCCCAAAGTAGACGGACTGTCAATTGTGGGCATACTAGAAATAACACTTGCCAAGTGTGAGGTAAGTCTGAATAGAACAGGAGCAGTAGGACAGGGAAACAAGGGTTCACTGTACATACAGTAGTCTCCACTTATCTGTAGGGAATACATTCCAAGACCCCCAGTGGATACCTGAAACCTCAGATAGTACCAAACCTTATATATACTATGTTTTTTATTATACATACATAATATATATGTGATGAATTTTAATTTATAAATTAGGCACAGTAAGAAGTTAACAACAATAACTAAT
Organism: Macroglossus sobrinus; assembly: GCA_004027375.1. NCBI lineage: Eukaryota > Metazoa > Chordata > Mammalia > Chiroptera > Pteropodidae > Macroglossus > Macroglossus sobrinus. The sequence continues at coordinate 205,055 of PVKZ01000285.1, forward strand.
AATAAAATAGAACAATTATAACAGTATACTGCAATAAAAGTTATGTGAATATGATCTTTCTCTCTAAGTGTTCTAATAACTGAGATGCTAGTAAATGACTAAATGGGTGGGTAGTGTATACAGCAGGGATATATTGGACAAAGGGATGATTTACCTCCCAGGCGAGATAGACCTAAACAGGGAGAGAGTTCATCATTCTACTTAGAACACAGTGAAATTTAAAGCTTATGAATTGAGATTTCTGGAATTTTCCATTTAATATTTTTAGACCACAGTCGACTGCAGGTAACTGAAACCAAGGAAAGCAAAATTGCAGATAAGGGGTGCTACTGTACTCTTGAAACTTAAGTGCAGACAGGATGACTGATGGACTGTGGATCTGGGTTGGAAAGAACCCAAGGGAAGCTTTCAGGTATCAAGCCTAGGTGAATGAGGATGTGATTTATCACATCATGTGCTCAGGGAAGGAGGTGTTTTTCAGGAAAAGATGCCAAGTTTGGTGTAAGATAAGCTGAATTTTACATAGAACTGTAAGATATTCAGTGTCTTATAAGTAGTTAGATCTTGGAACTGATTTTAATGATTGTAGAAAAGAAATCTGGGGAGTACATAATTGGGATTTGTCTTCTTCACTTAATTAATTCAAAAGTCTTCTATGCCAAAGTCTCTCCATGGAATTGATGTGTTTGTGCAGCAGGGAGATGGCCCAGAAGACCAGGATAGGCTCAGTTGTGATGGCTGTAAGGAGAAGAGCAAGGACAGTAACGACATTGCCCAGGAACACAAAGACCCCATGCAAAGCCCCATTCAGGAGCTTTTCTATAATGAAGGAGCCAGAAAGGTCTGACCTTTTGGTGAACAGCTTGCTACCTAGACACAAAGAGCGTAATAGTGCTGTCATGAGAGGATGTCTATGGGAGATCTGGACACTTTGGGTGGGATTGTCATGGAAGCCTCCCTTGGGCTCTTAATGGACAGTTGACAGTTAAGTCCAGACCTTAGGGGCACCAACTGAAGATGGCTTTAAAGGATAGTGGAGTGTTTTTCCTACTGAGGATCCAGGACTGTAAGAATTTATGTGAAACAATTGGTGATTCCCTGAACATATCACACAGAGTCTCTAGATTCAGGCATGATGTTGTGCACTTAGAGAAGTGTTGCTTTGTGAGCACTTACTTCTTCCTGCGTGTGGCCACTTCACCCCAGGACTTTGACAGGCAAAGACAGACTCTCAGGCTCCCTCCTTTTTCCCAACCCTCTTTATCTCTAAAGAGAGCTCTTTTCTCCTTTTTTGCTTCTTTGAAAGGGTGTGCTGCTTGCCAGGCTCTACTTTCCAGTTGTTTGCACCCTCCCCATCCCAGCCTGTGGTTTGAAAGAGCATAGACAATGATTGGTCCATTGACACATGACTGATGAAAAACAGATGCATTGTCTTAGTTGCCTGTTAACATGGTAGCTCTATTCTATTATTTTTATATTCAAACAGGATTTAAAACAGTTTTTAACACATATTCTTTTCTCTCCAATTGTATTTTTTTGAGATAGTGAGTTTGCCCATATATATTGTGCCTCCCAGAGGTTCTGATTCACATCACATAGTTTACACTCCACCCACACAATTCTGGTATTTATTCCTAATGCTGAGAAATTAACTGCAACTCACATTTTAATCATCTCAAGATACTCTCATGGGCACTCTTGTGCTTTAGAAAAGATGGCCCTGACATGAAGACCAGTTGCAGCATTCTGCATTTTAGACCATCTTGACAAGTACCCTTCCATCTTTGGGGAAAATGTAGCAGCTAAGAAATATGTGCTGCAGAATAAGAGAAAAGGACCCAAGATTTCTTTTTTAAATGTGTTTCTTAACTTGTCCTCTGGCATAATTTATGCATTTATGGATGGGACTCCTCAGTCTTCCATGAAATTTCTGCCTCTTATATGTAGAAAAAACAGGCTCTTTTAAATTATAAAGACAAGCTTTAATCTAGTCCAATAAACTGGGGGAAATAGGCTTCTTTTCTAGCTTTCAGCCCCATTTCCCTACCTAATGTTAAACACGGCCATTTCTCCCAATTTAGTGGGTTTTCTTTGTAGAATCTGAATGAGCTATTTACTGGGTAACAAAAAGACAAACCTTTCAAGTACAAATGGAGCTTTGGATATCTCTCAATTTGAAAGACTAATCTCTGTATAAACACAACTGTTTCTCCATATTGCTGGGAACACTCCATCTAGCTGTTTGGCCACATTTTCTATTATGGTTTTTATAATATGAAACTATGGCTAATAGCAGAGAAGTATTTGGGCACAGTAGCAATAGGGATGTGTTTGCATTGCCTTAAAATGTGTTGATGAGCAAAGAATAGTAATTTTCTATATAAATAGCTCTAATCTGATAAATAAAATTAGACATTATGTATTTTCATTCTCCTATCCTTTTCTGAGCTCATGTCAACCAGTAATCTCAATTTTGGAGTTTTGGTTTTCCTTATGAAATGTCTGGTAATACCTGTTGATTTTTAGGCTCAAAACCTCACAACGTCTTCCTTTTTCTTTATATATGAATGATATAATATCAAGACTGTCTTCCACAGGGAATAATTTGGAGGTCATTGTGTATCTACAACCTAACACCAGGGAGCACACCTGGGTTTAGAAAGATGGAGCCATTTCATTCAGAAATACACTCTGAATCTACAGAGCCTGACTGTTTTGAGTTTCACATCCCTGTAGATGAGGGTTGTGAAACCTCCTTCCCTTCACCACCCCCCCACCCCTACCCCCAAGGTTTTAGGACAGAACTGGATTAGTGAATTCATGGTTTGCTAGACTGAAAAGAAAAATGAGGCTCTATGCTCCATATTCATGCACATCTGCCCCCTCATGGTGACATGCTAATTGGTTGGCCTGAGCACAAAACTAGGAAGCACAGGTTTTCTGTTGCTCGCACGTTATGTCCTGTCTTCTGTGATGGGGGAAGGCGAGTTAAATGGGCCTGAAAGAAACATTGATCATCCCAGGGTGGCAGCCTCTTTGATATAAAGTCAAATGATTGTCATTTCTAGGAAGCTTTATATTACAAATCTGTAGTTAGTAATAAGTATATTGTTATTTTGTAATTTAAATTAGGCAGATTTAGCCTGCATATCGGGGTTTAAAAATCTAGATATATATTCTGTTTACTCCTATGATTTACTTAAGTGGCATTCAGTTGTTGCTTTCATGTTAAAGTCGGCTTATCAAATAGCATGTCCACTCTTCATTCTTGTGCTATATTTTTTATTTATTCTGATGGTCAGAATATTCTGTTAGTGTGCTGGAGTCAGAAATGAAAAGACGATTTAACCTTTTGTAACTTCTTAAAGAAACATACAATATCAGGAAATTAGTGTAGGAGGTATAGACAAATACACAGTTCTGGATATTTTCAGTTATCAAAAATGAATAAAAGAGTTGAAGAATGGAAAGTGTGGCATGTTGAAGCATTTGATTTTGTAGTACTACTCATTCGACACTTGATGGATAATACAACCTCGTTCTTGTTCAAGAGAACCATTTATGCCCTCATTGGCTCACAACACCTGAAAACCATGTTACATTTGGCAACAGGGTCAGTATCCGTTGGTGGAGAACACGGAGCCAAAAGGAAATGGGATTTCCTAGTAGGGCTTGTAGCTTGGCAGAAGACTGTTGTGGGAAAGACACTAAATTCTTTTAAGCAGTTTCTTTCCCTTCTCTTAAAATGTTTTTCTTTATTTCTAAAGCAATGCTAAGTTATAGACATGTGTGTGTAAACTGTAATACTGCAAGTTTGATAGGCATCTCTAAGATCTCAGCCTCTTCATACCTCTTCACACTCTCTCCCCCTTTGTTGCTTTTTCTCCCTTTTCACTTATCACTAATTTACATACTATACATCTTACTTATCTTGCTTTTTGTCTGCCTTCCAAGAGTGTTACTCCAGAAGGGTTTATATATCTGTTTAGGTCACTGGTGTGAAGTACTCTCAGTACTTAGACCACTGTCTGGAAATACAATTAATATATGTTGAATGAAATAATGAACTAATGTTTAAAATGATGTTCAGAGTATAGTTTTTGTATAGTAATATGTGTTTTGCAATTATCTTTTTAAAAATAATGAAATTGTAGTTCAGCTTAAGAAAGTCAACTAATTTAATACACCACATTTATAGAATGAAGGGAAAACCATATGCTCATCTCAATAGACACACAAAAAGATGTTTGACAGAATTCAACACCCTTTCATGATAAAAACACTAAAAAAAATAACTTATTAATTAAACTTATTGTGGCAATCATTTCATAAAAAAAAAAAACTCCAATAGGAATAGAAGGGGACTTTCTCAACAAAATAAAGGGCATTTATTTAAAACTCCAGCTAACACCATATTTCAATGGTGAAAAACTGAAAGTCCTCTTCCTAAGATTAGGAACAAGTAGACAAGGATGCCCACTTTCACCACTGCTATTCAATATTATACTGGAAATTCTAGCCAGAGCAATTAGACAAGAAAAAGAAATAATAGGCATCCAAATTGCAAAGAAAGAGATAAAACTATCTTTATTTGCAGATGACATGATCCTAGGTATAGAAAATCCCAAAGAATCCACAAGAAAGCTGCCAGAACTAATAAACAAATTCAGCAAAGTTTCTGAAAAGATTAACACAGAGAAATCAATTGTTTCTATACATGTGCAACAAACAATCTGAAAAGAAAATTTAGAAAATAATTTCATTTAAAATAGCATCTAAAAGAATAAAATACCCAAAAATAAATTTAACTAAGGGTGAAAGATATGTACACTTAAAATTACAAAACATTGCTAAAGAAATTTAAGGAAGACCTTAATTCAATGGAAAGACTTAATATTGCCAAGATGTCAATACAACTAAAAATGATCTACAAATTCAATGCATTCCTTATCAGAATTCTAACATTTTTTCGTTTGCACAAATGCAAAAGCTGATTCTCAGATTCATATGGAATTGTAAGAGATTTTAACTAGCAAAAAATAATCTTAAAAAAGAACAAAGTTGGAGTACCCGCACTTCTCAATTTCAAAACTTATAAAACTATGGCAATAAAAACAGTGTGGTACTGGCCTAAGGATAGACATATAGACCACAGGAGTAGGATTGGGAGTCCAGAATACACCTATATATCTTTGTGGCAAACTGATATTTGATAAGGGTGTCAAGTCCTTTTAATAGGGAAAGAATAGTATTTTTAAGAAATGGCGCTGGGACAACTGAATATCAACATGCCAAAGAATGAAGTTGAAACTCTACCTCATATCAGATATAAAAATTAACTAGAAATGGATCAATTACCTAAATATAAGACCTAAAACTACAAAACTCTTTGAAAAAAACATGGGAACTTTTTCAAAACCTTGGCTTTGGCAGTGAATTCTTAGATACAAGGGCACTATGCTAAGTGAAATAAGTCAGACAGAAGAAAAAATACTGTATAATCTCACTTACATGTGAAATCTTAAAAAGAAAACCAAACTCATAGAAAATGAGATTGGATTTATGGTTACTGGAGGTGAGAGGTGGTTGGGTGGGGGAATTAGATGAAGGTTGTCAAAAGGTACAAACTTCCAGTCAGAAGATAAGTAAGTACTAAGGCTGTAAGTAACATACAACATGATGGTTATACTTAACACTGTTTTATGGTATTTTGAAAGTTGTTAAGAAAGTAGACCTCAAGAGTTCTTATCCCAAGGAAAAAGCATTTTTTTTTCTTTTTGTACCTCTATGAGGTGATGGATGTTAATTAAACTTATTGTGGCAATCATTTCATAATGTGTGTGTGTGTGTGTATGTGTGTGTGTGTATGTATGTCAAATCATTACGCTGTACACTTTAAACTTATACAGTGCTACATGTCAATTATACCAATAAAACTGGAAAAAAATTTAAAATAAAAATAAATAAAATATCAAGAAATAAAATGGACAAAGGACTTGAATAGACATCTCTTCAAAAAGGAAATGCACATGGCTGAAAGCACATGAAAAGATTCCCATAAACTTAGTCATTAGGGGCATATAAATCAAAACTACAGTGAGATATTACTTAGTAGCTAGTAGAGGGGCTGTAATTAAAAATTAGAAAATAACAAGCACTGGTAAAAATGTGGAGAAACTGGAACCCATGTGCATTCCTCATAGGAACCCTTGTGCATTCCTGGTAGCAGTTGCTATGGAAAACAGTTTGGCAGTTCCTTAAAGTCTGAATGTAGAATTACCATATGACCCAGCAATTTCACTCTTAGGTATATACCCCAAAGAATGGAAAGCAAGAACTTGAACACATGTTCATATACCAATGTTCATTGTAGCATTATTCACAACAGCCAAAAGGTGGAAACACTCCAAATGTCTGTCAATTGATGACTGGATAAACAAAATGTGGTATATGCATACAATGGAACATTATTCAGCTATAGAAAAGAATGAAATAATGTGGATGAAACTAAAATATCAGCCAGGCACAAAAAGACGATTATTATATAATTCCATTTATACGAGGTATGTAGAATAGGCAAATTCATAGAGACAGAAAGAGAATTAGAGGTTATCAGGAACTAGGGCTGAGCTCGGGAAGATGGTGATTACTGTTTATAGGTTACAGAGTTTCTGTTTGGGGTGATGAAAAAGTATTAGAAACGCATAGTGGTGATGGTTGCATAATAGTGTGAATGTAATTAATACCATTGAATTGTATATTTAAATGTTAAAATGGCAAAATTGATATATCTTACCACAAAAAATTATAAAAGATAATGGAATTAATAATATTGGGTTTAATATCTCCAGGCTAATGTCTCACAGATATGGGGAGTAGAAGAGATTAATAACTCTCATTGCTATAAGATATGATAAGAATAATATTCAGTAGACTTTTGATATCCAGAGAGATATACCTGAAGTCTTTTATAAATCTTCAATAATGAAGCTGTAGAAATGTTTGTAGAGTCTCCTGACTTTCTCCAGAATCATGTTTTCATAGCAAAACTAATATTTCCTGTGTATTTCCTCACCCTCAAGTTTAATGGATATGTTTCATGAAAAAAAATAGTTTTTAGCATTTTACAAGTGTGTATGAGGATGGTTAGAAAATAAAAATGTCAGGGTCAGATGTAGGTTCCAGTCCTTTAGCCAGCTTCTTCACCTGCCTAGTGGTTGTATGTAATCCTTACAATGTATGACTCAAATTTGTACCAGAACAAAACAGCAAATATCCTGGACCACTGGGCCATAAGCTTCACAAGACATATGTAAAGTCTTCTGCACCCTGCCTGGTATACAGTAGGAGCTCTAGAAGTGTTTGTTGAATGAATAGATGAGTAGGTCACTTTCAAATAGGAAACCACGGTCTTAAATCTTTCAATGGTTGTTCTGTGCACTGTTGCTTTTAAAGAACACCCTTTGAAATCGGGAATGCATTTTGAGAAATGGAATGTTTGAGCTACAGTAATGACTCTTCCTTTTTCTCATACTGAAGTGGGGACTGCAGCTTCTTGATTCTCTCACCTCGCCTGCAGGGTGAAGGAAGACCGAGGTGCACAGAGATTGTTTCCTCCTTCCCAAGATTGACACTTCACCCCTTGGTTGCACAAGTACCTTTCTCGGTTGTCAGTGCTCTGCCCTGCCCTCAACTTCCATCTCTCCCCAAAATGTTGGACAATCAGAGCACCCCCTGAGACCACTCTGATGACATGTGTGGAGCCATCATAATTGCCCCTTCCTCTTGCTGCTGACTGAACCTCACTGCTCTCTGTTCCCAGGCTGATCTGGTTAAGGAAACTTGTCTGCAGAAAATGTGTTGGAATGCCATTACTGTAGGTGAAACCACACACTTAGAAATATTTTTGTAAAGTCCTCTAGGTATCATTAATGATGTCATAATTCATATGCAACACTTTCAATATGTCCTAGTGACTGGTGGGGCTTTCTCTGTTGGCTCTTCTCTATAGCCTTTCTGACTGGTTTGTTCTGATGAGCTGCATGCCTGCCTCTTAGGACCAATGTCTGTCTCAGACTGAGGATTGTCCTTTGTAGCCTCAGAGAGGCCCAATATAAATAGGCATCTATAAGAATCAGACTTATAATCTTGGTTTTTTAAGGCTGTGTGCATATAATAGTAGTGAACACTGATCAGGTTCTCTGCTGTAGTAGCATGTCATTATGTATCTGCTATATAGGGACAGGGAATGCTGTGAAGATGTGGTGCACTTAGCACAGTAAGCATCATCATCATCATTAGAAAGGAATGAAACACTTTTTCTTTTTCAAATGAGAGAAGGAAGGAGGAAAAGGCTGTCAGTGGTTCTCCAATTTTTCATGCATAGATCACTCCATTCTCTGAGATTCAGAGAACTGGGTGTTCTGAGAGTTTGTGTTTTTTATAAGTTTGCAGATAATGCTGATGCTGCTGCAACATCAAAGGGTCTATACTTTGAGGACAAGTAGCATAGAGAACTAGAGAGCATGATGGAGTGCAGGCCTTGAAGGAAGCAAATGAAAGAGGTATCAGAAGAGAACAATGCTCAAGATAGAATTGCATACCTCAGAGTTTTGCCTGGACAGCCCTTAAATACAGATAAACCAAGTTTCCCCAATTTCATGCCAATCACTCATTGATAAAGCTACATTTTTCTTGAAAAACAATGTTGTTTGTTTGGGTTTTTGTTTGTTTTTAAGACTTTTTTTGAGTCTTTGGTGCTAGGAAAGAAATGTACTAAATAACTAATATCTTATTGTTTCAAGAGTACACATGAATCTCATAAGAGAAAGTCATGAGAAGAAGGAAATGCAGAGCACAAAAGTATTGATTTTGATTTCTATTCAGAGAAACTGTGTTCTTTTAGGTAGAAGTACTTAGTTTGGATGGATTTGTCATAGTCATAAAAAACAAAGCAGCCTACCTACCTGCAGCCTACTAAGAAAGAAAGTGAAAACGATGGGATGGTTGGATGAGATATTCCATTCATTTCAGCCAGTGACATTACCTTGGCTAGTCCAAAGGCAGTGCTTTCTCCTACACTCTGCCAGATTCTGAAAAATTGCCTTCCAAAGTCCTGGTAATCAAGTCAGTTCTCTGCACTCTGAGATGCTGGGGAGTTCATTGAAACCTGGAAATATGACAGCGCTGACCTTCCTCATTTTCATTCAGGCACTCGAAGAGGGTGGCCAGCAAGCCAGGCAGATAAAAGAAGTAATTTAGGCTTTGATTTCAGATAAAAGACTTGAGGTTCATGAAATGTTCCAGCATAACAGTGTAGCTTCTGTTTTGTGCTATAAAACACATTAAAATATGAATAAAGGAACAGCACTGTGGAGTCTGCAGTACCCCGACCCTGCCAAGGCTGTGAGCCAAGTCTCAAGATTGGGGCATCCTTCTAGTTAATGAAAAATCCATCCAATAGGCTCCTTCATCCTATTCATTCTCCTAACCCTATTCTTTTTATCTTCTTACATTAATTGCACCTGTCTACCCTGAATGTTGGCAGGAAAGTTATGGGCAGTTTATGGTCAAGTGCAATAAAATGATTTTTTTTATGCACCACATAGATCCCTGGTTAATTAATGCACTAAAAATTTTATGGTGTCTCACGAATAATCTTGCTCCATAAATATATTACATCTTTGCTTTCAGTAGATGAAAAAGGGCAAGTGTCATGGTTCATAGTGGGCATTTATGAGCGAAAGTTCATCTCTTCCTTTGGTATTATGTAAAGAAGACTTTGTGGCCAGATATATTTCTGCCTGACTTTTACGAACTTTTAAAGATAGTATTAATTTTTAATTTACTCATAATCTCAGTATTTCATTACCATTCTTTGAACAGCATTTGTTTTACACATCAATATTAATTAAGCTTTTCAACTGAAATGAAAATACTTTACAGGGATACAGTGAATTCCCACTCCCCCTTTCCCTTCAGCACATCAGATGGGTCTAAACACTTGAAGGAAGAATATAGTTCACAGAAAAAGCAAACCTAATTATAGTGTGGTGATGCCAGGTGAGTTGTGTTTGCTTCAAAATGGGGACATTAAAATCTGTCTTCATCTTGCCCAGATTGCAATCCTAGACAGGAAGAGAAGGGCATACTGCCTGATGCTTCCTGCCATCTCTAGCTTCTCTAGATGTTGTTGTAGGCACTTGTTCATGGTTGAGGTGTTTCTGAACAAGTATAATATACCAGCCAGACAAATTCAAACATTTTATGGGTGTTGAAATTCTGAGGTCGAGCTGGATATGTCTGGCTCAGGGTGGCATTTATAGAAGACTCAGGCTGATTTAGGAAAATGGATGATGCCAGCATGTCAAACAATTGAATTGGTTCAGGAAATTTCTTGGAATCGGGTCATTGGCAAGAGTATTGGTCTTGTTTGGTCAGGAGTTAAGGTGGTTCATGGAACATTGTCTCCTGTGAACTGTAGTTTGGGACCTGTATTGGCCCTGGGTCTCGTATGGCTCCTCCTGGTTTCTGAAAAGCCCCCAAGTAAGGTGTAGAGCAATCAAATACTGACTTGATTCCAGAGAGATATAGAGCAGACTGACGAATTCAAGGATATCAACATTGGTTTGCTGTTTTTAGTTCTGTGCTTTGCACTATTTCTTAACTAGACCTTTTTTGTTTAAGCTGAGCAGCTCTTTCTCCCAGTACAAGGAATACCAAGTTAGTAGTGCCTGTTTTATTTTATATCAATTAATGTAGTGTGTTTTGTGGCTGATGTCCCAAATGCCTTTATATTTTATGGTATGTGTATACTCCTGTTACCCTGCTTAAAACACATGATATCTTATGGATAGCCAACAAGACCTTGCCCCCTTCCCCTCAGGACTCCCAGCTCCATCAGGAAATAACGAATACACACAAAACAATTAACTCAGGTATGACTACATGCTGAACTTTGGTACTGATAATAAAAGATACATTAATCAGAAGAGGCATAGGAAACAGTGTGAAGAGGTAGGATGTGATTGTACCTCATGAATGGAAAGGAGAGGCAAGGCCATTAGAGGAGAACAAAATAAGTTGAGCAGAGGGACGGAGATGGAAATGAAACTGGTATGTTCATGGGGATGCAGGAGATTGGTTTCATTAGAATGGAGTATTTTAGGGGAATAGGTGACATAAATTGGATTAATTTGGGGGATCAGACAATGAAGGATCTTTAAACCTATAATAGCATTAGCATAATACAGAGGCAAGGGAGAGCCTTGACTGTAAACCAGTGGACTTAGGGATGGGGTTTTCTTTATATGTGAGAGGTTGCAAATTGGCAGTCATGGGCCACATCCAGTCCAGACATGTATTTGGTTTGGCATATATACTGTTGTCTGTCAGTGTTTTAAAAATTATGAATGAACTGCCAGTGTTAAAAAAATTGGGAGACTTTGTGTAAATCTGGCCAAATTTCTCTTGAAAAATGAGAAGATATAGTAGCGCCTGGGCCTGCACCATTAGTGGTCCTCGGTGGTGATTGAGTACCAGATGGTTCCCATGGCCCTCACTGCCTCTTCCACACAGAGGCCAAGAGTCTTTTGTGGATGTCGTGAGAATTGCACCATTGTTCTCTGCCATTCAGCCCTTTTCACTCAGCTGGCAATGAGGGCATCTGACACAAGATATGGTCCCCTGCAAATTTTCGCATGGCCTAATATATTTTCTTTTATTGAGTATTTACTATGTTATCATGACTTATCAAAGTTTTTTATGATCTATAAAGTGATATCAAGATATATATTTTTGGTGCTATTATTACTACTGGTATTATGTGAAAGTCAGGCCTACCCATAGCTAAAATAAAAAGTAGATATAATATATAGTAAAAAGGATATCTGTATTTCCTGTTCTCAAGGAATTTAAGAATCGAACTATTTGTATCTTTCACAATTTCTTGACACACCTTTGTCATACTTTTTGTTGTTGTTGTTATATAACTTCTTTTCAAAAGGCACATATCTGCTTTTCACCAGATTTGAGTTAGGATTTCAAGCACTGAGTCTTCCTGATGAGAGTAGAGAGCCATTGATTCTTTAAGAAGAATGTTTTATTATTTTTTTTACTTTATATTTTTCAATTAGAGTTAACATTTAATATTACTTTATATTAGTTTCAGGAGTACAGTATAGTGATAAGACTTTTATATAATTTACAAACTGGTTCTCTGGTTAGTCTACTATCCACCTGGCATTTACATGGATTAAATACATGGATATTATAATATTATTAACTATATTCATTATGCTGTACTTCATATCTCTGTTACTATTTTGTAACTACCAACTTGTATTTCTTAATCCCATCACTTTTTCACCCAGCCCCCGACCTCCATCTCATCTGGCAGTCATGAGTTTATTCTCTTGTATCTATGATTTCATTTTGTTTGTGCATTTATTTTGTTTTTTAAGTTACACATACAAGTGAGAACATGTTATTTATCTTTTTCTGAGTGACTTATTTCACTTAGCATAAACCCTCTAGGTCCATCCATGTGGTCACAAATGCTAAGATTTCATTTTTTTAAATAGTTGAATAATAGTCTATTGTATATATGTACCACGACGTCTTTATCCAATAATCTATTGATGGACACATAGGTTGTTTCCATATCTTGGCTATTGTAAATAATGCAGTGATAGGGGTGCATATATCTTCTCAAATTAGTGTTTTGTATTTCTTCGGATAAATACATAGATGTGTGGACTTACAAGGTGGTACCTGTGAAGGAGATTTGAAGTAGTGGACATATTTTCAATGCTGAGTCAACAGGATTTGCTATAGATCAGATGGATCAAATATAAAACATGAGAGCAACAGAAGAGACAGTGGAACTACTTGCCTATTGGCCTGAGCTCATGGAAGGTTGCAGTTGTCATTGACCAAGATATGGGCACTGTAGGGGTGAGTAGTTTTGTTTTGGACACATTAAGTGTGTGATACCTGATAGACACCATGTATTGACTGGGCTGGGTCATTGAATGGAGCTTGTTCCCAATGCCTGAAAGGCGAAGGGAAGTGAAGAAAGCTGATATGGGATGGAGGAGAGCTGGTGAAACAATCTATACAACTGTGGAATTGTCAGTGATTTATCTTTTAATAACTTACAGAGACAGAATCCAGGCAAGATACAGAATTTGAAACATATAGAATTTTAAAGTTGCTCAAGGTTTTTGTCTAGAATGTTCTGATTTTCTTTTGTAACACTCCCTCCATATGTCTTTATTTCCAGTAATACCCTTGTTTAGTACAGGCTGGATGGAAAAGCATTCCTCTGGGACCCATCTTTATTATGGGCTGTTTCTTATCCCTGCCACCCATAGTTGGAACAGCACAGAAGAAATGCCCTTCTCCAGAAGAGAAAGGATGACACTTTTACTTGCACAATGACTTTGCAGCTCTGCTAATGATTTAGCATATGATTTGCCTATCATGTGCCTTCCCTTGTCCTAAAGATAGAATAACTCCAGAAAATGCCAAAGGTATACTGTCTAGCAGACTCAAGGAAAAGACAGGCAGAAACCGTATGAATTACCACAAGTTAAAATTGATTCAATTTGCTTATAAATCAGTTTTAGTCCCTGCCCCAATCCCCTTTCTTTTTTTCTCTTTCTTTCCCATCCCCTTCAGCTACTCTGCTAGAGGAAATGATCAGATGGATGAACCTGGGAAGGCTGTTGAACCCAAGTGGTGACCAGGTGGTTGATTAAAAAGCGAGAGGAGGAAGAGAGGAGTACTTCCAATTGGCTAATAAATCAGACGACTCTTCTGGACCAATTCTTTTCTTTGTAATGTGACAATACAAGGAAGGGGGAATCTTGTAAGGAACCTGGCCAGAGCTCTCAGTTTGAGTTTTAAGCAACTTATCAAAGGCTACACAGTTTGTCAGTAGTCAGGATTCCCTGTATCTCCTTTAGATGCTTTGCTGCATCTTTCCTCAGCTATGCTATGATGGTGGATGAAACAGAAGTAATTAGTTAAAAATGCTGGTTTGTGGAGGAAAATAATTCTTTACAGAAAGATCTGAGAGCCAGGAACAGAAATTTCACCCTTTTGATAGGAGGACAAGCAGCATTCCCTCAGGGCCTGTGATCTGGGATCCTCACACATTAGAAATGCCAAAGGTATAGCCTTTCCTCCACCTCACCCGCTTCTAACCAAGGGCTCTTGACCCCCTGCCTGGGTTCCATCTCTGGACTCAGACCTGGATGGAATATGTTGAGCTCCAGTCTCCCAGATTCAGCATCTAACCAGACCTGCTCTGACCCAGGGCTGCAGTTACTAAATGTCTCATATGTTCTGAAGCTCTTAGCTTTGCCTGGGCCAAGAACTGAGGTTTCTACCGTTGAAGCTGCTTGTCCCCAAATCCGATCTTCCATGTTTGCTGCTAAAACCTTTGTAAAATATGTACCCTGCTCCTGCCCAGATAAACCTCTGGACCTGAAGAACATTTTATGACAGCAGTAAACTATGTGACTGAATCCAATGTAAGATAAAAGGAGCACTGGCTTTGAGCACACCTCCCAAAAGTGGGGGCAGAGGGTATGTGGGCTCTGTACCTCTAGTCCACCTTCCTGGCCTGGCCCAGTAGTCTTGAAGAGGTAGATAAGACTCATCTGTAGAGGATTTGTTAAATGCCAGGCACAGTGTCCATTGTATCATTTAACTTTCACAATCTCTGTGAAAGTAAATGTTTTTATCTCCATTTTACCAATGAAGAAACTGGGGCTCAGAAAAATGGGACCAAGGCTCAAAACACTGAGACAGGAGGTTGTTAGGGACAGATTCTTTCCCAAGGTTCTGCAAGGGTCTTTCTGTTTTCACCTGTGGGCCTGCCCTCCAGTAGTGGACCCAAGACTCAGTATGTTTGCTTTGTCTTCTACTGTCCTATGTGTCCCTCCCCCACCCTTTTATCCAAACCTAATCTGACAAGCTCTGATCTAGCCCACTTTGACCAAAACTACAGGATACTGGAATTCTTTTTTGCTTCATTCGGGAAAAGAATTATCAGTGAGAATCCTAAACTGGGACAATTGAGTGACATGAGTTCTTGTTTTGATAGTCAACAGGTTATCTTGTTAAATTTTAAAATTAATCCCCCCACCTCACATTTAGAGAAAGGTGTCAGCAGAAGTGTACGTTCTGCCTCTGCCCTCTTTAGAGAGGACAGAACCCAAAGCACTCACACCTGGTCACATCTTTTATGCCCAGCTCAGCAGGCATTTACTGAGTGGTCCTTCTCTGCCAGGACATCATTTAGGCTGCACGAGAGTCCACTGATTGGGTGAGAAGGGACCAGGTTCCAGCCAAATAGGAAAACATTCTTATCTGACAGCAATTAGGATGTGTCCAGGAGAGGAGCCCAACCTGGTGGTGACCTTGTCTTATCCTCTCCCTCCCCTTCCTACTGGGTGTTGGTGAGGCCATTGCTGGGAGATGCTAAATTCTGCAGGCATCTGAGAAGAACAGGGAATCCAGTAGTTAGGAGGACAAAATATGATAAACATTCTCAAGAATTTAATTAATCAGAATTAAAAAGATGTGCTCCCCACTCCCCTGGAGGGACAGTCTCTAGTGCACATATACAACACAGGTGCCTGTACCTTCTTTAATTTTTCAAATAAGTGTTAGCTAATCTGATACTGATTTGGATGTTTTGATGGTGGATTTAAATAATCTTAGTAGTTACACAAAGTTGCTTAAGCTAGTTTTAGATACTGAATTATTACTATACATATTTTAAAACTTATGGTAGAGATTGTTCTAAAAATTTAGAATATAGCTTTTACTTCTGCAGCTCTTCTGAGAATTTTGGAAATGTATACAGTACCCAAAGGGAGTGATCTACAGTGACACCAGCTACTTATTTGGGAAAATATTCTATAGCACTTATTCAGCAAGTATTTACTGAACACCTATTATTTACTAGGACTTTGCCTAGGCATCCAATGATGAGAAGGCAAATCATCTTTGAGGGAAGCTCCTAGGCTACTAGGGGAAGTCCTGAAAATAGACAGTGAGTATTGCTATAGGGGGGACATGTGCCCAAGGTGCAGTGACATCTCATCAGTGCCTGAATCTGCCCAGAGGGTCAGGAGGCCTTCTGGAAGAGATGACAAACATCATAGGTGGTGGAGCACCACCTCACTGGCCTGGAAGCCATTCCTCACCTCCTCCTGAATGGTCAAATTTGGGCTCTTCTAAGAGCTTTTCAGGAGCTTTCTAAAGTCATCGTACATGGATCAAACGAAGAGCCTGGGTGGCACCTCAGATCCGCTTCTCACTCTGGACATACTCACTTATTGCCCTTTGCCTAGCAGCTCCAGGGATTTGCTCACTGCTTATTTTCCTGGCTACCAGCTTCTGCTCCTTCAGTCTCTCAGGAACCCATAGAAATACTTCCATTGTGTATTGAGGGCAAAGCCCCCTAGGAGAGGACTTGCTTTGCTCATCTCCACTTTTGTTTTCTGAGCATCCTGTCTTGTTGTGTAGTTGGACAGTGTAGTTGGGCAGTAAAGATGTGTATCTGAGAACTGGATAGGCCTGAGTTAGAATGTTGACCCAGCAGTCCTGGCCAGGAAAGCATGGCCACATGGCTGACCATAGTTGCTCCTTGGTCTCAGGTGACTCCTTGTGGGAGAGTGCAGACAGACATGTATGTCATGTATTAGTTCTGTGTATATGTGCATGATAATGGTAGCTGCTCTTCTCTGGGTATTAATCTGGCCTAGTGCATGGCCCTGGGGTCACCTGCCTACTCACTGGATTCTCACTGCTGATGTGCTTAGTACTTCAATTTTAGAAACTTAATTTTTCCTATATGTCACATAGTACCAAGTCCTGTATAATATTTTTATTTTTAAGCATCAGGATAAATAAGTAATATCACCACAAAAAAATAACAAGAATCATCAGCTATGGTTGAAAATATGAAAAGATAATGTCTTATTAATTGCTTTAAAAGGGGCCTCTCCTCTTATTTTCTCCTGATTTAGTTTTATAATAATCCAGAAGCTGCCTCTGCTGAAGTAGCTATTGATAATTACCCATGGTTCTGGGATGTAACAGCCACTTGGAAATTTCAAGAACTAAGAAGCCATCCCAGAAACTGAATTTTAACACTAATTAAATGGAGCTTCAGAAACTATCCAATGAAGGAAAAGTTACTAAATAAATACCATTATTTCTCCCTGGCCTCCATTAGAATGGTGAATGCCAAGTATGAAAAGCATTTGAACATTGCAGACATAGTTCTCTGTGATATATGACATTGTAGGTGATTTTCACATGCAAAATAATTGTGATACACATTTGTTTGGGGTTATTATTTCTTTATGACTTTTTCTTTATGAATTAAAACAATTTTCTTTCTCCAAAGAATTGGAAATGTACTGGCTTTGCTAATTGTGAAAACAAATAGCAAGGTACAATTTAAAGCCTGCTGGTAATGTTACGGATGAGTTTTGTCACATGTATAGGAAACCCCTAAATCATACAGGAGAAGGGATCTGATGATATATAGTAGTCTCCCCTTATTAGTGGTTTCACGTTCTATGGTTTCAGTTACCTGTAGTCAACCATAGTCCAAAAACGTTAAATGGAAAATTCCAAAAATAAACAATTCATAAGTTTTAAGATGTACATTGTTCTGAGTAGCATAATGAAAAATTTCAAGCCATCCTGCTACATTCCACCTGGGATGTGAATTATTCCTTTATACTGTCCCTGCCTGTTAAGTCACTTAGTAGCTATTTCAGTTATCAGATTGACTGTCTCCATATCACAGTGCTTGGGTTCAAGTAAGTCTTATTTAACAATGGCCCAAAATGCAAAAGTAGTGATGCTGGCAATTCAGGTATGCCAAAGAAAAGCCATAAAATGCCTCCTTTAAGTGATAATGTGTAAGTTCTCATAAGGAATGAAAAAGAAATTTATGCTGAGGTTCCTAAGATCTGTGGTGAGAAGGAGTCTTCTATACATGAAATTGTGAAGAAGGAAAAAGAAATTCATGCTAATTTTGCTGTCATACTTCAAACTACAAAAATTGTGGTCACAGTGCATGATAAGATCTTAGTTAAGGTAGAAAAGGCATTACATGTGTGAGTGGAAGGCATGAACAGAAAATGTGTTTCAACTGATGCAACATGTTGCACCAGAAAGCATTGAGACTTCATTCAGAAAAGTATCCCCTGAAACAAATGACACCAAGCCATTTATGCAAGTCAGGGATGGTTACACAGATTTAGGAAGAGATTTAGGCTGAAAATATATCAATTACTGGAGAGGCAGCACCTGCCAATGAAAAAACTGCTGCCACATTTCGGGCTGAGTTAAAGATGATTAAGGTTTGGTACAAACCCTAGTTTCAGGCACCCACTAGGGGCTTTGGACTATATCCCTGCTAACAAGGGAGCACTGCATAACCAAATACAACCAAAGCTCATTCTACCAGAGAGAAAGAAGCAACACATGGCTAAAGAAAAAATGCTATTCATCTTCTCTCTGTTTACAAAACAAGGAGTGGAAGCGAGGAACGAGATCTCATTCTTATATTGTCATTCCATTTTTTAAATTTTTATTGAATTAGTATATATATTAAAAAAGTACATGTATCAAAAGCCCACTGTATTTTTTACACATTGAACATACATACTTGTGCTAAATGCCACTGAATTGTTCACAAAAATTGGGCTGCATTTTTAGAAATGTCAGATTGAAATTTCTGCGGGCACATGGTTTTCCTATTTACATTCTGACCAGCAAAGTTATGAGAGCTCTGCTTGCTCCACATTCCACATCATTTGGTATTGTCAGGCTTTTTCATTCAGCTATTTCTGGTGGGTGGGCAGTATGCATTATATTAAGGCTTTAATTTGCATTTCCTCTATGACTAAGTGACCTTTTCATGTGTGTTTCAGTCATTTGAATTTTTGTAATTCTGTTTTAAATAGAGGTCTTTCTTTTCTTTAGTAAAATTTATATGTTGGTGATCATTTATCTTCCATTCTCAAGTCATAAACTAGTTCAAGAAACTTAAAGCATTTGGCCTCCATTTCCAGGAAGTACAACAAAAGGCACACTTTCGCTCCTCTTGTGGGATGCCTGCAGGTGGGCATTTGAGCTGAAGGACTTCTCAAGCCCTTTTTGTTTGGTTCGAGACGTGGGCAGAAAGAAGTACAAAAGCATGTTAGCTGTGCCTTGTGGCTAGAAGAGAGAGAGGTGGTCCAAGGAAGCGGGCTGGCTCCCTGGACCTGGTGAGGTGCAGTCCTGCTCCTTAGGCAGGTGTACTGAAATCTTTGCGAAGAGGTAATCATGGCATCAACTTTATTACTGGCTGCTGCAGTTATTGCTGTTTCATTGGGTTCTTAATGTCCATAGGCTTCCTGTATGCATCAATTAATTAATTAGTTAGTTTCTTCTTTAATTCATCCAATAATTACTACTGAGCTCTTGCTATATCTTCAACATTGAATATAAAACACCAAATAAATAAAGCTCCTGCCTTCATGGAGACCAAAAATAAACAGTAAAATATAATGTAATGCCAAGTGATTACAGGTGCCCTGGAGA
Source organism: Macroglossus sobrinus (assembly GCA_004027375.1). Classification (NCBI taxonomy): domain Eukaryota; kingdom Metazoa; phylum Chordata; class Mammalia; order Chiroptera; family Pteropodidae; genus Macroglossus; species Macroglossus sobrinus. The sequence goes on from PVKZ01000285.1 coordinate 224,675, forward strand.
AGAATGAAATGGGGAAAGGATGGAGAGTGGTGGCAGCAGATGGTGGTCTTCGAGAACACAACATTTGAGCAAGGAGCTGAAACAAGGTGGGGAGTACTCACATGGCCATTTTATGGAAGAGCATGCAGGCACAAAGAACAGTATGACAGAGGCCCAAAGCAGAAGCATGCTTGCATCGAATGGACAGTCTTGGAGGCCAGAGTGGCTGGATCTGAGAGGGACTCAGAAGCCTGGTTAAGGTCTTATAATCCTTGATGAGGAATTTGAATTTTACTCCAAGTGAAAGGAGAAAGTGGTGTAGGCTTTGGACTAGAAAAAACATGAGCTGACTGGGGGTTTTAAGTGGTAACCTTGGCTATCTTATTGAAAAGAAACCATCCGACTCCATGAGTCTAGCATACCTCCCTTACTCCGAGCTTACCCATTTTTCAGACCACCAGGGACTTCCAGAGATGCCTTTGCCCCACTCACTCCGCTTGCCTCCTCGTCTGCCAGGTAGCCTTGCCTGTCATTGCATCTGCTTCGAGTCCTTGTTTCTCCATGCCCTGGCAATGAGAGGATCCAAGGGCAGAGCTGGGGGCAGAACCCACTAAAGGAAAGCTGACACCTTCTTTAGTGCCCCTTGGTGCCCTCCACACCCTGCTGTCTTGATGGGAGAGGAACGAAATTGAAATATGCCCTGAGTGTTATGGGAGCTTAAAATATGTGTAGTCTGTCTTCTTGCCACCCTTCCAGGTTTATTTCTGAGGTACATAGGTCACATGAGAACTGCACTGACAGCAAGTTCTGTTAATCAGCTTAAAATATTCATTGTCGAGCACTTCCAATGGACTTATGAGGGGCGTGAGGCCTCTGGAGACATTTGACTAGTATTTGCCTCATGCGTTTTTAGCTGTAACAAATCATCCTTATTTTTTATCACTTAGGAATTCTTTGGTATGTTCTTGATCTGATGTCCTGTGTCTCCTATTTCACAGATGCACACAGCACACGTACATACTCACATACAAACACACATGAGCACTGATACCCTTTTACATCATTGGCAGATACACAGATTGAAAATATTTGTCAGAACTCATAAGTCAAATTACTTAAGTTCACAGAGCAGCAAGGCATACATGGAGGCTCCCTTGCAGAGGCTGCCTAACACAAACAGAGATGAAATTGCATCATAGCAACAGCACTTTTACAGGGTTTGGTCAGAGTCACATCTCTGTTGTCAAAGACTTTTGCTATATTAAAGTACCTACAGGGTCGGTCTGTTATAGGAACCGGGAAGAGAAGAGGAAGGGAGGGAATTATAAGCCAGGTGTGAAGAAAAATGGCTAAAAGATGAATAAAAGTTACATATTTTACTTCCTTCTGTAAATAACTCATGATAAAAATGAATAAAATCCAGATATTCTCCACTTAGAAGAGATGTGGCCAAGTGAAGTGAATTTTTACCCTAAACCTCCATAATGATTAGAAAACTGCCATTAGTTCTTTATAGACTGGAAGATTTGTGTCTGGTACACACCATTTATCCTAAGTTCTGATGGCCAGAAAATCACCATTGTGGGATATAAAACTAACATTACTTTGACCTAATGTAGTCTAGAGATTATAGTCTCTTTGAGCTTTGTTTATAACTTTGTTAACAACTATTATGAAATGATAGTAAGTGAATTACATTGAAATTGAAGATTTTCCACTTCATGTATCCTTTTGTGCGATTTTTATTTCAAAATATTGCAGTCTATGATAAAAAATTTACATGGGTTGTGTTCAACTTCTGAAAATGGTAACTTGTGCTATGTGTGCTTTTCTATACGTTTATTAGACCTTAATAAAAAAGTTTAGAAATAACAGCTTAAAGCCCTCTTAAGCCTACCTCATCTTCTGATTTATAGAAGTTTCCAGGAGTTTTTTTTTTTTTTAATTAAGCTTTCCAGAAAGGAAAAGGAAGAATATTAATAGCAAAAAGCAAACTTTTCATTGTCTCTCTGACAAACATGACCTGGTCACTGAAGAACAGTTTGCCATCTCAGCTAGTCCAGCACGGTCCAGGGGTGTACAGGTGAAGGTCTGCTCAGTACAAGGACCACGGGGCCGAGTGGAAGGAAAGAGCCAGCATATGGGGCAGGACCGATGCAGCCTCTTAAGAATCTCTGCTCTGTAATGTTGTGAAAGGGAAGTGTTTCCCCTCATCTGTCAGTGTTTTTCTTCTCAGAGGATGGGAAATGATGGGTTTTGGTTCTTTTTACAATCAAGAGTTTACCAGATATTTGGTTGTGCCTGAAACTGTGGTCCTTGGTACAGGGCAAAGAGAGGCAAACCAAAGCCTCCTACACTACCCTTTCTTTAGATATTCTTCCACCTGTCTCTAATGACAATGTTCTGTGAGTCTATGTTAAATCATTCTGAGTTTCTCAGAGGTTGCAAATGGGCAACAGAGCAAATCGCTGAGCTGCAAGAGAGATTCAGTTGGACAGCACATCTCTGTTCCTCTTCAAGGGAGAGGGGGTCACTCTCCTGCCACCTAGACCCACCCTTATGATAAAGGCAACAGACTCTATTCAGCCTGCTACATACCACACAGAGAGTCCTCTATGCTTAATGATGAAATGTCAAGATGTGTTTCATATGTATGATAGTGTTTTGTAAATAATTTATTATAAATGTCTACCTATAAGGCAACTGAGATAGTTAAAACATCCTGAGAATTATTTTTCTGTCTGTAGCTGGAATCGAAGTCTGGTGGCCAGCAGTCACTGACTGTTACTGAGTATATCCATTACACTCAGTCTACAGATTTTTGTGTTCATGTCTAGCGTAAAGACAGAGACTTTTGGAGAGATGCTCTAAGACAAACATATTTAAAGTTGAATGACAATAAGTTTGACTTACTGCTTTTTAAGACACTTTATATGTTTTAAATAATCAATAGCTGGTACCAGTGAGTCTAATTTGTGGCTGTTTCCTTTAAAGATATGTGGTGTTGTATATGTAGTAAGTATAATGTAGTAACCCATAATAAGATACTAACATTTGATTTTATAACAAATGAAACACTTGAGTCTAGCAAGGATGTTTGTATATAAGCAGTAATATTAATGTCAGATGGTCCATAGGTGAGTTTTACACCCATTTTACAGACAAAGAATAAGATCTGGAATTAAAGTCCAAGAAAACAGGTTTCCTCTTTCTCAATACAGTAGTTGACAGTGTGAAGGTCTGTGTCTTGTCATATCAAAGCTTTGCATGTTGGCGCTATTTAGATCACTGAATTTGCAGAGCTTCACAAAGAGGCTTGCATTAATCATAGAGGTGTTTCTATAAATTTATGGATGGCTATTAAGCTTGCTTTTTTATGTCTAGCACTGTAACACTATATTTTATTGATATCATTGATACAATATAGATAATTTACATTGCTTTCATGTAGTTTTTGCCCCCCATTCACTATCAATTCACAACAGAACTAATAAAGGCAGACAAGCATCTGAGGGGGATTGAAAATGGAGCTTGTCATTCTCTGAGACTCATGACACTGTAGGCCAAGTCTGGCCAGCAACAGGTCATGTTTATGTTTCTTCAATGGTCAATGAGGTGACACTGTGAGGACTCAGAAATACAGACGTGTGTATGCAGGTGGCCTGCTGTTAGAATTCTCAGCTACCCAGGCAGGCATTCAGGAAGGTGAATCTTGGTATTTCTCCCCATGTTCCTGGGCTCTGGATAGAATCTTTTATTTCTAAGAAGCTTTCCTCTAGTCTCAAGTTGCCTCTGCCTGAAGTGACCTTCTTTCTCTGCCCAGGATTTTGCTTGTTCTCTTTGCCCTGCTGTAAATGTAAAAAATCATGTGGGATGTCTATTTTATTTAGTATAACAAAAGTGATTATCCCTTCCCTCCATGTCCTAATTCCAGCTTGCTTCTATTCATTTACTCTTCTTATAATGTCAGCAAGAGGTGGCTCCTTAGTAAATATCTCTCCTCTGGCCCTGCAGGACAGTCCACTTCCCTGAAGAAGACATAGTATTGCTAAGGAGCGCTGTCTGACATTACCCAGGAGTGGGGTCTCCATAGACTGAAGCAGCCTTGAGGAAGGTGTCCCAGGCCCTGAGATCTTTTTCAGGAAGATCTTGACATGGTGGATTGACCCTTCAGTGAGCCTCCCCTGCACAGAGCCCACCAGTTTCACAACTGAGCTAGGTGGATGCCCAGAATCCTGAGGTCAAAGATGCTCTGCAGGGGTCTTGCTGCTTCACCGAAGAGTGAGCTCTCTGGCCAATGCCTAAGCACCTGGGCCGTCTGGGCACCCCCGTGGAAGCACCAGGTGACGCCACAGCCCCACTCTTCCCCATTTCTTCCATTCTCATCATTCCCCTACTCTTGCTGTCTCTGAGTAGGAGATGTTTCTGCTCTAGCAAATGTCTCAGCAAAAGGGTATAGTAAATAGAGGAGAATCCTAAAGCATAACCCCTTTAAAAAAAATGCTTTGACATGCCCACAACCAATAAATGCTTAAATTTTAAACAATTTTAAAGCCATTTTCTATAAGACCACCAATGCTGGAAATGTGTATGCCCTTCATCTGAAGGCCAGTCCTGACATTCTGGTCTTTCTTTTAATTGTTTGACTTTTTCTTTGTTTCTTTATTTTTCATAACAGTGTAGACCTGTGTAAAACATCATGAAATTTCTTTTTGCATTTTTGTTAGACCGTGGAGTAAGCCTTCTGGACTAGAAAAAATTAAGAGAGAAATCTAGATCTTGGAAGTGTTAATTACTAAAAATAAATTCTGTTAAAAAATGAAATCATTTTTTTGCACTGTTTGCCCCCTCCTGCTTCTGGTTTTAGTGTCCCTAATGTTCTGAGAAGAAGGTTATTCTTAATTGGGAATTGCTTTGAATGCATTGGAAATATTTTCTAATAGTTGAATAGTATGCCTTCATTAAATCACAGAACACTTTGCCTTGCTCATAATATAAGAGCTTTTCTTCTTTAAGCAAGAATCTTAGGGAGGTCAAGATTTAGTGGTTTTCTGTGCACTGCACCAGGAAATCCCAATGCAGTGCTAAGTTTCTTGACTTTGTCCACCACTGGCCCTAGCTATTTTTGAGAAAAAGAGTACATGGGATAGGCAAAGGGAGGCAGAGATTAAAGCTACAGTCACAACCTATCGTGATTTGGGGGAAGAAGAATACTTGTTGATTGAGCCTCCTTCATCCCCTGTTGGGCACTTGCTTCCTCCCACCTATGTGCAAGGCAACCCCAGAGGCCCCCATTTCCTAAAAAGGCTCTGGCAGTACCCTACAGTTTGGAAGTAGGCATGCTGGTCCTAGACATAGTAGTTGCCATGCTGCCATCCATGGATGTGGAGTGGAAGCCCGTCAGCAGTGGTTACCAGGAGGTTATCTTCTCTGTATTTAGAGGATAGCTGACTGCAAACATTACCTAGCAACAAAAAGAGTTGGAGGGGAGAAGAAGTGGCATGGTTGCTATTAATCATGCTGAATGATGCATTGTGGTTTAAAATGGAAAGGAAGGGACAGATTAAATGTTGACATTTACTGTATTCCAGCTGTGGTAGCTTTAGGCTTGTCTGACACAAAAGCATACATCCACTGGAAGGGGAAATACAATCTCCATCTAACTTCTGCTTCAAGGGGCTTTAGTGGAGAGAGAGGGGTGGGGAGGGAAAGAGAGAGAGGGAATGATGGAGAGAGGGGGGAGAGAGAGAGAGAGAGACAGTGAGCGAGCACTTAATACATTTTCAACTTGGCCTCAGTTGAAGAGCTTAGTTTCTGAAGTCTATAAATGCTTTTTCATAATGACTTCAGAATGTAGTATGCCCACTGAAACAAATTCTGTCTTAAATACTTTTCTCAAGTCTGTGTCTGAGTTTAATAAAGCAAGTAAAAACATATTTTTTTCATAACACATATTGATAGTATGCCAATACTATAGAAAATGTGCACTGAATAAATGACATTTATAGTGGGAACTTGAAGAATATATGTAACCTATAAGAAGTTTGAGTTTCCCCTTGCTTGCCTCCCAGGACATAGGTTTATCAGTGAATTATTAAATGATTATTAAATAAGTCTTATGAAATGATAATTTGTAATTTGGTGTCTTCTCTCTGTATATGTCTTTCAAGGCCACTTTTTCCTGTTGTTACAATAGTGAGAGTGAATCTAAAGAGCTAGTACTCAGTTTAAGGTACAATCAACTCTTTTTAACTCAATCCTAGTGCTCCCTGCATTCCAGCCTGGCAGTTACAATGGTTCTTAAGGTCTTATTTGGCATTGAGGAGAGATTTCCAAGTTCACTAAGTTTTTACAGTGAGACAATGACCTTTTAATGTAAATATATAGACTGTTCAGAAGGGCTTATATGGTGAGATTCTGAGGAAAGACTATTAAAATTCCAATCTGCATCCATAAATATAGAGTTTCATCATAGAAGTAAAATTAGAAATCATTTGGTCTAATGGCCTCATTTTGTAAATCAGGGAACAGTTGCAATTCCAGTGTCAAAAAGGTGAATGTAGATGGGGAAAGGGGATTCTGGAATTGAGAAAGGAATTAAATACAAATCTCTTTTGTCCTTTAGTTGAAAAATCTTAGAGCTTAAAATTTTGTTGACAAATAAAATTGTAAATGTATCTCATCTATTTCTTTAAGCCTGCCTTCCATCAACAAATGTTTTCTATTCATTAGCCCAAGAATAGCTTTGGTCTTTCACTTGCAACCAGTCCATTAATTTATCTTTAAGTGAAATTTAAAAAATATTTTTTTTTCTCCTTTCCTGAAGTATGAGATGGTTTTCTTGAAAGGAGATTGTTACTAATTACGTGGCTTAGTAAAAAGGAAAGACATATACCAAGGATCCTTAAATGTTCTCTTAGCTGTTTCTCAGAACTGGGTCAATAATCTTGAGTCAGGTTTAGGTTAATAAAATAACAAATTTTATAACAAGAAAGGACCTCAAACATCATTGGATCCAGCCTCCATTCTTTAGGCAATTAAGTTATTCATTTTGTACTGAAATGACAGCTGAGACTCAAGGGGATTGTATGCTCCACCTAGATCATATAGAAAAATTATAAGCACTATTATTTTACAAAATTAAGCAAACTCAAAAATCTCCATCTTCTAACTCAGTCAGATTGCCTTTGCCTCTAACTGCTGACCTCTTTGTAGAATGTTTTTCTCATTGAGTTTTCCTCCCCACCCCCACCATTTAAGGTTCTTGTTTTAATTCTTTAGCAAGCCCCAAGCTCTCTTGGCTCTCCTGCTAATGTCTATGGCCTCCCCTTCTTGGCTTGGAGGAAATTTGGCTAAGTCTGGAGGAACAGGAAGAGTTATTGTACAGAAGTCAGGCACCAACTGCTCTGCATCAATACCAGTGAGAACACAGGAAGAAATGAGCACCAGGGGCAGCTTTGAAGATTTTAGTTAAGCATAAGGAAATGAATCTTGAGTCATAAAGACTGTCAGGAACTAGAGTAGGTTATTAAGGAATATGATGGAATCTACTCCTCTAGAAAAACAAAAAAATACACCCTAAAAATAAAGGAGTCTCACTGACCAGAATAATTTTGTGGGGTCTTACTTGAAGTGAGGCGGTGAACCAGATGATGCTCTCATCCTCCCTCTTGATTCTAGTAAAAGCTTTTCAGGGGATAAAGTTTCTATAGTCAGTAGCACAGTCTAATGCTTGCCAGGTCTTTTGTTGAAGATATTAGTTCCATCTTTTCATCTGACCTAAATCTTTCCTGTCTAAGGTAAGCCATGTTTCCAGTGGAAGTAAAGAGCAGGAGAGACCAGAATCCAGCCTTTGAAGTATCGAATTAAGTTTAGAGTGTTAAGAGTTAGAGAAACTCGAGAATTGTCACTGAACCGGGTCTGATAATTTGATGGTTTCAGGAAGAAGGACATCATAGAAATATGACTCTTGGTTTTGATATTAGAGTCAAAGTCTCTCAAAATTGAGGTTAATAGAGGGGTTGGGAGGTGAGAGGAAAAGAGTATAATATAATTTTAAGGTTTGTGGCAATTACCACCAAACCACTGCATTAGTGTAAGCCAAAATTAAAACCACATAGTATAGGATGTCATGTTCACATATTTATTTGCTCCAGCAAATCTGAAGGCAGCTCACCCTGTAACCAGCACCTCAATGGTTGAAAGATTAGATAACCAAGTAGCACAAGGATTAAAACCTCCTCATTTATAATCTTTTAAAATTATGTTTTTATTAGTTTAACAAAACATAAAAAGTGTTTATATTCAGGAGATGCAATAAGATGAATTAATGAGTTTTAAAGCTATAATGTTCAATTAATTAATAATTTCCATCCAGCCTGGTGCCTGACTCATAATGAGTATTCTCTAATCTAAATAAAGTTTAGACTGCTTAGCTTTTGAGACTTTTATTTAGCTTCTTATTTTACAGCTTATAAAAAGAATTCTTATAGCATTTTGAAAGAGTGACTACTGTACTTTTTTTAAAGGCAAGGCAACCCTTGCTTGGTACCTCACAGATTGCAAGGACCTTGTCAGTTTACAATCCTTTATTTTTTTATTTTTTATGCTTACAACACCTGGTCTTCCTAGATGGTCTCCCATCCAAGTACTAACCAGGCCTCACCCTGCTTAGCTACCAAGATCAGATATATATTTTTAACTTTTCCTAATTATTATCATTTTTGAAAGCACTATAAGAAGGTACAAGTGTATTTTATGTCATAATATCAGATCAAAGCACATTAAGTTTTCTTGTATGTGACAAAAGTCCCCCCTTTTGGGAAGAAAGAAGGATAATTTTTAAAAATCAAAGCCCCATTTTACAAATTTTTCTCGCACTAGCTTTGCTTTTTAGAAGGGGACTGTGGAATTTTTCTATAGCTGGGGAAGGTATGTGGTCAGGGGATTTCTTCAATATCATTCTCACGTGGGCTTCCTTTCTTCATTTTTCACTCTCAACTCTCTTTCCAATATTATATTGAAACCATTCTCCTAACAATAAAAGACATCATCATTTTCTTATTTCCTTTCTTCCTTCATCTCCAGTTCCCATCTACAATCTTTCTGATTCACAGATAAGCACATATCTGGTGTAGACATGTTGTCCAAGACCCTGATTTTGAAAATGTTAAAAATAGCTCAAAACTCTTCGTTAAGGGAGAGTTGTTTGATCTTTTTAAAAAAATATTCAACTAACCTCTTGGAGTTACTGTATAAGTTCTTAGCAGCTAGCTGGATTGGGCTGGCCCTAATCAAGGACAAGAATAGCATCTTTCTGTTTATTTTCCCACCTTGGCACATTTGGAGAGTTGTCTCCTGATTCCATTTTCTAGAGCTCAGAAATGCAACTCCCTCTCCCTTTCCTTCTCTCCTTCCTCCTTTCCTTCCTCTTGGTGCAGGATAATGTAAAGTCTAAGATGTTCTTTCATATTGTTCACACATAAATGCACTTAGAGTGCATTTTTGGGAGAACTTTGCCTTGGCATCATGCTTTCTTGCCCTTGCCTGGAATGCCTGTGGGGGGAGAAGCATTATTCCCTACTATTAGGTGAAAGGAAGTAAGATTGGTAAAGTTTGATTTACCCTTGTAGGTGGTCCTTCATGAATCCCTATGAAGTTTGACATTCAGTTGCTGACTCCCAGAACAAAAGCCCTGTCTTTTTAACTGAATAAGGCTGATGTCAGAGGTCTCATTCTGTAACGGGGAAATTTTAAATTAGAAAAGCCTGGAGCATTTCTACAAGTGTTTCTGTAAGATAATATGCTTCAACATGAATGCATATTGTTGACAGTAACCATAGAGACAGATCATCAAGGAACAAGTTCTGAGACCTGGTAGGTATTGACACCATGGTGCCCATATTTGTGAGACCATAGCACAGGTTATCCAAAATCAATGGTCTAACAAATTTAGAATTTTTTTTAGAAGGAAGAATAAACCACTGGCAATCTAGTACATTTCTAAATATTACAACTCTTAAGGTTGTTTGAAATGGCTCAAGCTACCCACCTACCCCCCTGCCCCGCTGCCCATTCTCACTGACAGGATGAAATAGAGATAAAACTCAGCAGTTCCAGATTTGCAGCCACTGGGAGAGGTGGTTGCATGGGGGTTGGGGAGAGTCTCTTTTAAGCCCAGGGTGTATGAAAGGGATTGCAGGGGGTCAGTGCTATGGCTGTCGTTGTTAGGGGAAGAAAGGGGTGGGGAGTGGAGTGGAGCGGAGTGGGAGGCTTGCTTACTCTTTTTCTCCCATGTGATTTCAGCAAAAACCTTGGCTTTCCCATTCTCAATCTTAAACAGGTATGGTACATAAGTATTAATATTACTGAGTATAATAACAATAATAAAACTGGCAGCAGTATCAAATGAATGTGGTCTCCTGCAGTAGAAATATTTACCCGATGTGTCCTGCCAGTTAGAGAAATTTTGGCATTAAACCTAGACATTACCTCATTCTCCTGGGCAGACAGCCGATTTCAGTGCTAAGCAAGTCTGCAAAAGTGAAGAGCTGAATACCTGCTGGATTAGCTGCATAGTTCCAGACCCTGGTAGGAAACAATTTCCTTGAGCATGTCTGTCTGTCTGTCTGTCTGAATCTTGCCTGTAGTTCCTTTCTTTCTCTCTCCAGTCCTCCATAGTGCTGTCATTGTCTATTTTCAATCAGTGCTGTTTCTTTTTTTTTAATCTTGAAGGGTACATTGTTAAGAGGTCTGCCAGCCAGATGGGCAGGTATTAATATACATAGAGACCCGAGAGATCATAATTAAGAGATAAAATGAAATGCCTGTAAGTGTCTGTGTGTGCACACACAAATATCCCCACACTCTCAACCACACATGCCCCCTCTTTTTTTGTAAGAATCAGGGACAGGTGAATGAAACCAGTTTTTGTTTTTGTTTGACTTGTTTTAATTCATGAAATACAAGGGGCATTCCACAATGAAGTTTTATTTCAAGACCTTTAGCAATATAATACCTTGAACTAATATAATACTAATATAATACCATGAAGCATTTAAAATTGTACTAAAATGTGGTTTTGATACTTCTACCCTAAAAATAAATAACACAAAATCTTTTTATTCTGCTGGTCTCAAATCTCTTTAAAATTGGTACTGCACACTGTATAGAAATTCTGGATAAGCACAACCTGGGTTAGAAAATAAAATCTTTGGGTAGTACTAAAAATATTGAGAAGGCTTTGAATTATTACTAAGGTATCATATCATTCCATAAGTTTTCCAAATAGGGTCTGGAGAACCACTCCATCTGCTCCTAGGACCAGATTGCCTTATGTTTTCTTTAGTTCTTGATTCAAAGTTTTATATCATATAGGTTTTGTGCTGTTACTACTAAGTGGCTTACTTTTATCCTTCTTTTCATTTTTTTACATTTAACCTCATTTTAATCATACTTGCCTTGAAATAGAGAAGAGATCATTCAGTAAAAACATACAGTAAAAATAAAATATGTTGTAGTTAAACTTTTAAACTACAATAGTAATATATCTTAATTATTTCCATGCACACTAGTATAATATTAGTTTTTAAAAATAAACATAATTAAGACTCTAGGAACGTTTTATAATTGTGTAGATAGATCAAGCACTTCGAAAATGCAAATTCTTATATGCAGTAAGCACTTTACTTAAAATGAATACTTAGGTAAATTGAGTACTTGAGCAGCCTTATGACAAGCTGACATTATATATTCAGCTAAGTAGGCAACAAACCATAGTGCCAAATGGAAAGAGTATATTTGCAAATGAATTTCAAAAACTGAGTTAATTTTTATTATTAAATACAGAAAATATACTGATTTGCTAAAATAAATAAGATGTGATGTAGTAACACTTCATTTTAAACAATGCCTACCAGAACATTTTTAAATGATGAATGAATCTTATTAAGAATAGTTTACTACAATAAACGCTGGATAAATAGAAGTGCGTATTGTGAAGTACTATGGGTGGTATATATTTTGCTACATATTTTTGTTACCTTGAGGTAGATAACACGTGTACCAAATTCAGCATTTATTTGCAGTTGCTATCGGTATCAAGTGTTTTAAGAAATGTGTACAATATGAAAAACTTGACAATATGTGTGAATGAAAAATGTTTTAGGAAAAAAACAAGTATTTCACATAATTATGTACAATCTCACTGTGTAAATTTCAAGGCAAGATTTTTGTTTTCTGGAAAACAGATCACTGTTCTATGAGAGAATGTTTTTTATTTGTCTAGTGCATTATTTTGCTTTAGTCTTTATTTTTGTATATAAATGACATGCCAGTTAAAATGAGAACTATCTCACACATAGAAAAATATCTAGATTTTAAAAACCAAGGAAGTCATATTTAAAATTCCTTCCTAGAGCTAAAAAGCCTCTGTGTTGGTCCTGATTGTTATTGAGCTCTGAGGGCCGTATTAAGGTGCATTTTGTGATAATTTTTCTAATATGCTCTCATTTGGGTTTAAGTTGTATTAATTCTTTTACATACCCATAATTGAATACTAATTATGAGCCTGTGTATTACCATATTTTTGTATATGAAGTTCATTCTAGCCACCATGTCATTAAAACAAATTTTAATACCATAACTGCTAACTAAGCTCATAGGTATACAATATGGCTATCCAGTAAATTCTTAATTATTTGTTAACTCTTTACAGAAGTAAAAATATATAGAGGAAAAAATAAAGTAGCTTCCTACTGTTGACAGAGTGAGCCAAGCCCTGTAGCTCTGCTTCTCACTTACTTTCAGCCATCTTGGGCCATGGCTTCCTGAAATCCACAGGTTTGATATTAAATAGAGACCTTTACTTGGAAAAGTGTTTGGGCCAAGTCTATGAAGGTCTTTTTCTTATGAAAAGATCTCAGTAATTTGGGGTAGGTTTCGACTTTTCCCCAGCATCCTCAGAGAGCTGAGTTTTCTGGGAATAATCACGGACTGTGTGGTCATCTATGGAGTAGCCCCATGTCCACAGGCTGAGATCTGTTCTCATCAACTCACCCTGGGCTATTAGAAGAGATGGATTCCTTTCCGTCTTTCAGGAACTTTATGTCCAAATGGTGTATGCAGCAAAGATCTGCCATAATAGAAAGAATTTGAGGGGAGGAAATCTTGAGAATAAAGGATGGCAGCAGAGTTTGTTGCATAAGTCAGGGTTATGTGCTTGTATTAACAGAACACGAGTTGCTGATGGTATTACATCAAATTAAAATTTTTAACAGTACGTTTAATTATTTTTCTTATGGTTTATCTGTCAACTGATAATATGTGATAAAATGTTTATTAACTTATATACCTGAAAGTGGAGATTGATACTAAGGGCTTTGTTTATTGTTTGTTTACTTATTTTACCCCATGATTTTTTCCTCTGTTATATAGAAGAAAGCCCTAATGTATTATAAATGATATTATTGAAAAATGCAGCACTTGATGCCTTAGCAATATTTCTATTCTGTGCAGCCTTTGAAAATCCTTTCCTACAGATAGTTGGCAGTGTGCCACTGTTTCCAACAGGCAACATGTTTCCCTACCACCAGAGACCGCAACAAATGGTGATATGTGTGTTGTTCCTTCTTCCAAGTAAAAAACAAACAAACAAACAAAACCTTAAAGACTCAAAATGAGAATTGAGACTTTTTTAAATCTGGATTTTTCTCCTATAAATATCAGATAAGAGAAACAGATATGAAAAGAAAAGAGGAAAAAGGATCAAAAGAGAGCTTCTTTGCTGTGAAAGAGACCTGTGGATTCCATTTAAAGCAGCTCAATATACAATAGAAGAATCGCAGGTATGGGAAATATGAGCATAGGTCTACTAGAGAAGACCTAGACAAGCAAAACGTATGTGCATTTTGAATGAGGCCCATTCTGAAGTAAATTTTGTTTTTATTCTGTGAGGGCATTATAGGCCATATATCAAATAGAAGATAAAAAATGAAAGACCATGATTTTAAAGAAGAATGTCCATTTTCTTTAAATGAAAGTCACATACTCAAAGATAAAAGTAATGTAGGATACATATTTTTTTCTTCTGTGAGAGGCAGGAGTATGAGGTATGATTGGTCTACTGTTGGTTAATAACCCCTTGCCAACATTCTCACAAAGATGCCCTCAGTACTTGCCATTGCTGTTTGTTATGAATTCTGATGTGAGAATATATCCATCCTTCATAAGAGGTGCCATCATTCCCACCAGAAGGATAGGCAGAGGGATAGGCAGAGAGAGTGGCTTAGAGTCTCGAGAACCAGTTTTGGATTCCAGCTTTGCCATGTGGTTTGGACAAGTCACTTAGTCCCTGTTTCACAGGGTAGTCATGTTGGCCTACCATAATCCTTGACCCACTGTGGGATCTCCAAGATATGGCACACTAAGTTTTAGTTCTACCAACAGTAAAAAGGAGATTTTTTTTTAGGTTAGCCCCACTAATAATAGGAAAAATTACAATTGTTCCTGACCTTTAAATATTTTTTGTCAAAGCATTAAAAACTCTTAGGTGATCAAGTATAATATATAGGAAAATGACAAATAATAGTAAAACTAATTGCTATTTAATATACTATAATTTTAAACATTAGAAACATTGAGAATGAAAGTGTTTTTATTTCTCCTTAAAACTTATCAAGAATAGTTTGAACACGCTTGCTGTCTTCTTATCTTAACTTCTGATACAGAGCAAGTAATTTTCCTGTGACTTAATGAATTGTCATACTACTTTCTTAGTCTGGATCAGCTTCCAGCATTTAATCCTGTATGCTTTCAATGTCATGAAGTATCTCTGAGAGTTCTTTTATTGTAATTTTTTAAAACTGGCACCATTTCCTCTGGGACAGCACTCTCTTTTTTGTCACATCCACTATGTAGAAAAGCTTACCTGCATTGAGTTTCTCTGGGTACACATTAGAAGTACTAAAGAGCAGCAGGGTCACCATTCCCACCAGCAACTATCTCTTTTATTCCTCCATTTATGATAGATTCATATTTCACTTCCAGCAATATGACTTTTCATTTCTTTTTTATATTCGTTGTCTAGCCAGTTCTCTCTTCTGATTACTCATCTTTTTAAAATGTCACGTGCGGATAGCCCTGGAAGAAAAGGCACAATACAACTACATGCTCTGCTGTCTCTGTGTGAATAACAATTGTGTGGTGACCAATTCTGAAGAAATTGATTTGATTGGTCACTGATCATGGTGTGTATCTGTTATTTACATAGTAATTTGTAGACTGAAGAGCTAGCTGTAGAGTTTTTACTTTCTGCAATTACAGTTAATATATTTTGACAACTGAAATTTGAACCATGCTGTGTTGAGGATGGTATTATTTAACTAAACAATGGTAAACAAAAATTGTTTATATTTAACTGTGTAAAGCAAGGATAGCCTGTATACATTTAGATCTTGAACAGAACAGGTAATATGTTTTCATTGGAATTGGGACCCATTATTTCTAGTTAAAATTGCATCTGTAAATAGATACTAAGATTAAAGGATGGTTGCCAGATTGGATGGGGAGGAATGAAAAAGGTGAAAGAGATCAAGAAGTACAAACCACCAGTTAGAAAAATAGCCACAGGGATGTAAAGGACAGCATAGGGAATGTGGCCAATAATATTGTAACAACTATTTTATGGTGTCAGAAGGGTACTAGATTTATTGAGGTGAACACTAGTAAGGTATATAAATATCTAATCATTATATTATATGCCTGAAACTAATATATTGAATTCAGCTATAATTAAAAAATATATTTTTAAACAAGGAAGGGAATTCTGACCCATGTTACAACATGAATGAACCTTGAGGGCATTATGCTCAGGGAAATAAACCAAATATATGATTCCACTTATATGAGGTACCTAAAGTAGTAGGAGCTGGGGGCAAGGAGGAGGACGGGGAATTATTGTTTAAAGGATATAGAGTTTCTTTTTTACAAGATGAAGAATTCTGGAAATGGATAGTGGTGATGGTTGCAGAACACTGTGAATGTACTTAATACCACTGAACTGTACACTTAAATGGGTAAGATGTTAAATTTTACATTATGTGTATTTTACCACAGTAAAAAATAGCTATGTCAGTAATCAGCTGGGAGACTTTCTGCATGTTGCCCAGCTTCTCTGGGTCTCAGTTTTCTCTTCTTTAAAAGGCCAGATGACCTTTATAAAGTCTCTTCTAGCTCTAAAACTGGTTGATTCTATGACATGGCAGCACTTTAGAGAAGGTTACAAAGAAAATCATAAAGGTCATTAAAGGATTGAAAAAGAAGACATCTGAGGAACGCTTAAGACAACCAGGTTGTCTGACATATAATGACTAGTTTCAGCACCTTGTGATGTTCACATTCAGAGCCTGGTGAGCAGCTCTTCATCTCCACTACAGGTAGTGGGAGCAGAGATGACGAACCTAAAGATGAGAGAAATATAGTTTGAAGAGTTTGAAGCAGTCATAGGGTTAATGTGGCTTATATGAAGAGTAGAATTTTTAAGAAGTAGAAGTAGTGTGGAGTTCATGCTAAAGTGATCTTTTCATATACTTGTAAGACAATGGAATTAAATTCAGATCTTCCAAATAAAAGCTAACACACTGAGGTTAGGAAAATAGAAGTAATTTCTGGGAGCAAGATTCACGGAGCTTGGATTGGGTTGCCCACGGAAGAAATTGTCAGTCTTGTGTCACTTGCATCTTTACAAACAGGATCTATGAGCGTAGTCTGAGGAAGGTAGGAGAGAAAACTGGACAAATTGGAAGGCCTCTTCTATATTGTGCTCTTAAATCTTGTTTCTGAGAAAGAAAAGAAAAATACTCTCAAAAATAATCCCATGCTTGACTACAAAATGGGCATGCTCTTTGACAATTATGAATAAAGAACATATACATCATGAATTCTGTCATTTTTTTCTGATGGGGAAAAATTTCCCTAGAGGATGATTTGGAAATTTGGAGATAATAAAGAGAGTTGATTATAACCCACTGATATGAAAGGCTTATAGCATCAGTATATCTGCTGTAATACCACCCAGCAGCATTTTTCTTTTTCGCATGCTAGTTTAGGACTATTGGCTCTCAAATATTGGTTACCCTAAAACCTAAAACAAAAAGACGTTAACCTCTCCTTTGTTCACTTGACTTAACTCCCCAATAACAGATTGTATCAAGAATTGCCCCCAAGAAATCTGTTCTTACTGTCATTGGCAATGGGAAAAGATGCTCCAGAGACTACCAAGATGTAAAACATCTGGAGTGTACGTTATTGTGACTGCTTATGTATTTAATTGAAAACATTTTGGGGGCATAGAAATTAAGTTTATAACAAGGAGCACTTGTACTACTTATCACTTAAGCTCCTTGAATTTTCTTCTAGGAGTTACTGTGTTTATCTAAGATGGGTTGGAAGGCAAACCATAGTGTTCTATTTTTAATTGTAATTGCCCTCATTTATTTTGTTGGTTGTCTCTTGCAATGGGCTTCCAGGATGGATATAGGCTTAATAAAAAAAATGTGTCTATATTTTAGCTACACCATTTTTTAACCTGTCAGCTGCATATCTTTTGTGTCATGAATGAAGTACCTGACTAAAATAAGAAATATCCTCCAGAGTCACAACATATGATTGATCTTTTTAGATTCCTATATAATTAATAGCCACTTAATCATTCATGGCCTTGTTTCCTATGGGCAACTCTGTAAGAAAATAGTCTGAAACAGGAATATAGGTTTTAAAGGTACTTAACATGAGTTTCTGGAATAGAAAAGGTTGGGTGCTTATAATTTTGGTGCTGGGTTCTTTTCAAATGTTGATGTTTTTGAGTGTGTATTATGTCCTTAATAGATTTGCTCCTTTTGTCATTCATTTACGAGGTTCCTTAGATTCACTGACTAATTTTATGAGGTCCATAGTTCCTATGTTAAATCATTTTGATTAATTCTTCCTTGAATAACCTTATAAAAGTAATGACTACTACATTTAACTTGAGAAAATTGGAGATTGATTTTTTTCTAGTATTCTGTCTCTTCCCACTTCCAGTTTCTAGACCCTGACTTGTCTAATGCTTCAGAAAGCATTTAGATAGCAGTAGACAAGTCACATTTTCCATATTACCACTATGAGCTAAACTAAAGATACTTCTGTGGGAGTGCAAATTTTTTCTTCATAAACTTTTTTTTTTTTTTGCTATTCTTAAATACTTAAAAGTAATTAAGTCACAAACTTCCTTCCCTTCTTTCATTAGGGAAAATTCAAACTTCAGGAGCTTCAGATGTTCCTTAGGAAGAGATGGGGATACTGGGCCCACAACAGCTGAAGGGTAGTTCATGGGTCATCACAGACTTCCACCTCTCACCTTTCTTCTCATCAATTGATGGCATCTCAGTTTTCTGTGAACTTTGGAAGCTCTTGCTAAGTTTTCTTGTCATGTGGAAAACACCAGGGTCCTAAGCCTTGGAGATATGTTGGGCCTTTGATTTCTTGGAGCATGTTAGAGTTTATTTAGAAAACATCTGTCATACCAAGGTAAAATTAAAAGGTGGATCCCAACCAGGCACACAGTCTATCCTTTTAATATTGCAACATATAAGAAAGCTTAGGAGTCTACTTGGTGAAGATTCTGGTTTAAGCCAGAACTTGGAGAAATTGCAGACAGACAAATTGAGAATTCTCAGCAGAATGTAATAAAAGTTTTTCAGCTATAAAGCTCGTAGCATTTGGGTAACTGCAGGCAACTATGGTGATGAAAACAGGATGACTCAGTTTCAGACAGAGTTGTCTCTTACCTTCATTCCCTTTAAAGTTTCACCACTTTCTAAATGGAAAGGTAGAAAGACTTGAATTACTATTGTTGAATTTCATTTGTAGTGTTCTACATATATTAACTCTTACATTTACTTTTAGTAAACTCTATATTGTTCTCATTCCATTATATGGACCCACATTTGGAGTGCTGAAGTCTTGGTTGGAATCTTGACTTTTTTGACCTTGAAAGAGTTAACTTAGTTTTTTAATTTTAATTTCGTTTTCCTTATCTGTACAGTGATATAATAAACTGATTTCAAGGATTTATTGTGGGAATTGAACACAAATCACCTAGCACCTGTCTAATATATAATGGATACTGAACAGATATCAATTCTATTTCCTCCCTCCCTTGATAAAATTCATCATTAAATCACCCATTCTTGTATAATTAAACATAGATATTTGAACCAAGATTCTGGGGCCCAAAATAGAGACCAACCAAGTAATGATATGCCTTTGGTAACCCTAGCTGGAGTGCTAATTGTGTCTTATGATTCTATTCAGATTCAGTATTTGCATCTGCATATGTTCATTTGAAGAAGCTATTAGCCCATTGGTACTTTAAATTCTACCTTGAGCAACTGTGTCTCAGAGGTCATTCCAGAATCAGATTTAACCAATGCAGATTGATGTTCTAAGCACATGACAGTAGCCTCCAGGTGAAACCCAGGCCAATGTTGCTGCCAAAGCCTCTTCTAATTTACCAGGGAGCAAATGAGAGCTCTAGGTTCAATGTTCATATCTACCTCATTTCACTGTTTATAGATGAGCAAGATGAAAAGGCTCTTTTGAGCAGTGGAATTTAGTATTGCTCTGTGCTGTAATTGAAGGGTTCATTAGCCCAATCCCTACCAATTCTGCACCCTCATTTCTTCTCCCATTACCACTTTGAGCTAAGCACTGAAGATGTTTTAGTAGTTGGGCAACTTTTATCTTCATAGACGTTTTTGCTATGTTAAAATATTTGGGAAGTAATTAAATTACATAAACATTAAGGAGTCTACTATAAATGGTGGAACACAGTGTAAATAGTTTTTTATTGTGGAGATGGCTCAGGGAACTTTCTTGCCTTGTGCAGAACACTGGCGTGCACTCTTCTATTTCATGAGAGTTCGCTTCTCTAATTGTACCTGTTTTAAATAAACCAGAATTCTTGATGAGCTACCTGTGGGAATGAAGGAAGGAAATATGATTAGTTCTGACTGCTTTTTTCAAGCCTCCAGATATATAGCAAAGGACAGGAGACCAACAGGGTTCTGATCCTAGAAGTGGTGCCTGCTCTAGTGTTTCAGTTTGAATGTAGCTATGAAAGCTAACTTTGTCCTAGGAGCCTTGTGGTTGTAGGACAATTCTCTTTAAAAAACTGAAATAGATAGAATCCAACATAAATCAACTTTCAATTGTCAGGCAAATCAAGCCATTGAGCAGACATTTAGGTAAATTTTCAGAAAATACGGATGTCTGTGCTGCTAACTTCAACATTAATGGAAGGTCCCCTCAGGTTTTAACAGCCTCTTGAAGAATTCCCAGTAGATATACAAATGCAGATGTTTAATTCTCATCATTTAACAATTGTTCCACTTTTTTTTTTACCTTTTTTAGGACAAAAAGCAATCAGACAATGAAATAAGATCTTTAAGGGCTAAAAACATTTCTAAATAATATTTAGATTACTACTTGAGATATTTATTTTCATTTTAAGAGGGATGTTTCTGAAACAAACTGAAATGTGCCCCCTGCCAAAAAAAAAAAAAAAAGAATTGCCATTCTTAAATCTATATCAAGATTTATTTACATCTCTTCCTTCATACCTGACCCAAAACATAAGGTAGAAAAATTGAGGGTGTTGCAAATACATGTTACTATAACAAAGTTCTAGTAAGATTCCATATAGCAGTAAAATCATGAATGATCTCTTTTAATGGTGTTCTGAAGATCTCTTTTGTTCTCAATACTTTAGATTTTATTTTTTATTTTTCTATTAGAGTTGACATTCAATATTATTTTATATTAGTTTCAGGTGTACAGCAGAGTGGTTAGACATTTGTATAATTTATGAAGTGATCCCCCTGATTAGTCTAGTGCCTACCTGGCATGATACATGCTTATTACTATATTATTGACTATATTCACTTTGCTGTACTTCACATCCCCATGACTATTTTGTAACTATCAATTTGTACTTCTTAATACCTTCACCTTTTTCACCCAGCCCTTAAATCCACTTCCCATCTGACAGTCACCAGTTTGTTCTCTATATTTATGAGGGTTTTTTTTTCTTTGTTCATTTATTTTCTTTAGATTCCATATATAAGTGAAATCATATGGTATTTGCCTTTCTCTGTCTGACTTATTTCACTCAGCATTATGTGCTCTAGGTCCATCTATGTGGTCACAAATGGCAAGATTTCATTCTTTTTTAATAGCTAAGTAATAGTCCATTGTATATATGTACCTCTTCTTTATCCAGTCGTCGACTGATGGGGACTTAGGTTGCTTCCATAACTTGGCTATTGTAAATAGCACTGCAGTTAACATAGGACTATATGTATCTTTTCAAATCATTGTTTTGGATTCCTTCAAATGAATACCCAAAAGTGTATTGCTGGGTTATAAGGCATTTTTATTTTTAACTTATTGAGGAACCTCCAAACTGTTTCCTATAGTGGCTAAACCAATTTGCAATCCAACCAACTGTGCACTAAGGTACCCTTTTCTCCACATTCTTGCCAAATGTTTGTTGTTTATTTGATTTATTGATGACAGTCATTCTGATAGGTGTGTGGAGATATCTCATTTGGTTTTAATTTGCATTTGTCTGATGACTAGCGACGTTGAATATCTTTCATATGTCTATTGGCCTTCTGTATGTACTCTTTGGAGAAGTGTCTCTTGAGGTCTTCAGCCTATTTTTTAAATTAGGTTGTTGGATTTTTTTTTGGGGGGGGGTGTATTGAGTTGTATGAGGTCTTTATAAATTTTTGATATTAACTCCTTTTGTAATGTATCATAATTAAGTATCAACTTCTATTCAGTAGATTGTCTTTTTATTTTGTTGATGGATTCTTTTTTTGGCTTTACTGAAATATAATAGACAATTAGTTGCTTGTATTTACATTGTACAAGTCAATGAAATTTTTTTTATTATTATAGTTGACATACAATAATATACCAGTTTCAGTTGTATAGCATAGTGGTCAGAGATCTACATAACTCGCAAAATGATCACCCTACTAAATCTAGTATTGCTCTTTCTTATGCTATACTTTATACCTTCATGTTTATTTTGTAACGATCCATTTATACTTCTTAATCCCTTTGCCCTTTTTCGCCTGCACCCCCCTCCCATCTAGTAGCCCTCAAAATATTCTCTGTATCTATAACTTAATTTCAGTTTTTGTTTTTGTTGTTGCTGTTTATTACATTCTTTAGATTCCATATGTATGTGAAATCATGTGATATTTGTCTTTATCTGACTTATTTCATTCAGCGCAATACCCTCCAGGTTCATCAAGGCAATATATTTTCAAATCCCCTTCCTTTTTGTCTGTGTGTGTCTTTTAATGTGAAGTGAGTCTCTTATAGGCAGCGTATGTAGGGGTCTTGTTTTCTTTTCCATTCAGCCAGCCTATCTTTTGGTTGGAGCACTTAATTCTTTTTCATTTGAGGTACTCGTTGATAGGAATGTAGATATTACCATTTTTTATTCATGTGTTTGTTACATGTTTTCTCTTCTTAAAGAAGTCCCTTTATTATTTCCTGGAATACTGTCTTGGTGGTGATAAATTCCTTTAGCTTATTTTTGTCTGGGAAGCTTTTTATCTGTCCTTCAACTAAATGATAGCTTTCTTGGATAACGTATTCTTGGTTGTAGATCCTGGGTTTTTATCACGTGGACTATTTAGTGCCAAGTCCTTCTGTTCTGCATAATTTCATTTGAGAAATCCACTGCCAGTCTTATTGGTGCGCCCTTGTAGGTAACTAACTGCTTTTCTCTTGCTGCTTTTAAGATTCTCTCTTTGTATTTAAACTTTGGCATTTTAATTATAATGTGTCTTGGTGTGGGCTATTTTGGGTTCATCTCTTTGAGAACTCTCTGAGCTTCCTGGGGTTGTATGTCTATTTTCTTCATGAGGTGAGGGAAATTTTCCATCATTATTTCTGCAAATAGTTTCTTGTTTTCTTTCTGGTACCACTATGACATGGATCTTTTTACATTTCATTGTGTCCCATAGGCTCCTTAAATTATTGTTATAGTCTTGGCCTATTTCTCGCCATTCTGATTGAGTATCCTTGGCTTTCCCATTCTGTATATAGGTCATTTAATCCTCTTCTTTATTCACTTTGTTTTTTTTTCCATTTAATATACTTCTCATCTCAGATCATGTGTTTTTCATTTCTGACTGGTTCCCTTTTATAATTTTTATTTCTATTTTTATGGGGTTTTTTTTGGTCTCTTTGTTAAAGTTCTCAATGAGTTCATCTACATTTTCCCTTAATTTCATGGAACATATTTATAGCCAGTGTTTTGAACTCTACATCTGTGAAATTACTTGACTCCATTTTTCCTTGATCTATGTTCTGTTCTTTTATATGGTTTCTGTTTCTTTGTCTTCCAATTTGGCTGCCTTTCTGTGTCTGTTTCTATGAACTAATCAAAGTTCCTAAGTCTCCTGTTCTTATCAGTGTGGCTTTGTGTGGTAGGTGTCCAGTGGCACAGTCCTGAGAGGGGTTCAGCTGCAGGTGAAGTTTAGCCTCAACCTGTTCCCCTCTAAGGCCACCTGTTAAGATTCAGCCAGCAATCCACAGATACTCTACTTATAGTTGCCTCAAGATGCCATGCCAGAAACTAAGGTCAGCTGCCACTAGTGTGAGTCTTGGAGCTGCTCAGCAAAGAGCACCAGACTTGCAAGGACATATCTGGATGTGGCTTGAATGGGGTTGCAAGTTTGAGGAGGCAGTTTCAGGGAATCCTCTGGGTGGAGCACCTCTGGTATTCAGTTTGATAACATCTCAGCTATATGGCGGCACTGAGTCCACATACTTGGGATGGGGAGGGCTCATTAGGAGAGCAATGGATATTTCCAGCATTTATGCTTGGGAGAAAGCCTCACCTCCAGCCCTCACTCCACCAACTCAGTACGTCCCTGGTGCCCCTCACCCCATGCAGTTGACCTTGGCACTGGGGCTCCAAACAAACAGGTCCATCATCGCACATATCCACTCTCGGACATGGCCTTTTTAAGGGAGTCTGCATCTACATCTGCCACTGTCTTAGATTTTATCCTACTCAGCCACTCGGGACTGGGCAGCCTCGCTATCTTTGCCTCCTCTTGCCTTCTATCACTGCAGGGTGATTTCTTATTTCTCTCCCTAGTCATAGTGCTTCTGTTCATCTGGATCCCAGGCAACTTTGCTGCTGTTTGCTCTATGTTTCTGTCACAACTTTAATGTGGTCACATGAGGGATGAAAAAATCCTGTAGCATCTATGCCATTTTTTCCCTCTTCATTGATGGTTTATTTTGCTGTGCAAAAACTTCTTATTTTGTTGTTTATTTTTTCTTTTGTTTTCTTGCCTAAGAAGATGTAACAGAAAAAATATTACTAAGGGCAACGTCAGAGAGTTTACTGTCTATATTTTCTCTTAAGAGTTTTATGGTTTCAGGTCTTACATTTAAGTCTTTAATCTATTTTGAGTTTATATTTCATTTCATTTTTTTACATGTATCTTTCTAGTATTCCCAATATCATTTATTGAGTGAGCTGTCTTTACCCCCACTGTATATTCTCAACTCCTTTGTCATAGATTAATTGATCATATAGGCATGGGTTTATTTCTGGGCTCTCTATTCTGTTCCACTGATTTATGTATCTGCTTTTATGCCAGTACCATGCTGTCTTGTTAACTATAGTCTTGTACTATAACTTGATATCAGGTAGTGTGATACCTCCAACTTTGTTCTTTCTCAAGATTGCTGTGGCTATTTGGGGTTTTTTATGGTTCCATGTAAATTTTGGGTTATTTGTTCTAGTTCTGTGAAAAATGCCATTAGTATTTTGATAGGGATTACAATAAATCTATAGATTTTGGGGGGTAGTATGGAGATTTTAACAATGTTAAATCTTCTTTCCATGAGTATGATATATGCTTCTATTTATTTGTATCTTCTTCAATGACTTATAATTTTCTGAGTACAAGTCTTTTACCTCCTTGATTAAATTTACTCCTAGATATTTTACTCTCTTAATGAGATTGTAAATGGAATTGCTTTCTTAATTTCTCTTTTTTGGTAGTTCATGATTGGTGTATAAAAATGAAACCTATTTCTAAATATTAATTTTGTTTTCTGCTACTTTACTGAATTCATTTATCAGTTCTAACAGTGTTTTGGTGGAAGCTTTAGGGTTCTTTATGTAGAATATCTTGTCACCTGCAAATAATGAGTTTTACTTCTTCCTTTCCAGTTTGGATGCCTTTTATTTCTTTTTCTTGTCTGATTACTGTGGCTGAGACTTCCAATACTATATTGATTAGGAGTGGTGAGAATGAAGATCTCATTGTTTTTTACAGAAAGTTCTAGACCTGTGTTCTACTGAAAGCATTTCTGTCTTTGTTTACTTGTCTTCTCAGTTTCATAAACTGAAGAGGCACAATGCTGATCCAATGGGCAATTCTTCTTTAGTGAGACTAGTTGAGGATGTGATTTGTATAGAAATTTGAGGATGCTAACAGGACCATTTCTCTGTGAAAGCAAAACTCTTCACAGACAGATGCCTACACTGTTTGACTAGCATTCTGAATTTTAATTGTTCTTAAAAACCAACAGAGCAGCACTTCAAATTGACACTATTTTTGATTCAGGGATAAGTGTATCAGAACAACAATATATTTTAATTCTAAAAATTATTATTTCTTTTTTACAAACTCTGGATGAGATTATATAAAATGAATTTGAATTTGTTATTCTGGATTGTGGCAGTTCACTGGGAACAACACTTCCTGAATAGCACTTCTTTGAATGAAAGCAGCTCAGTGTCAGCCTGTGCTCCTCAGGCAGCTGGTATCCCTTAAAAAATGTTTTTTTTTCACAAGCAAGTATTCATAACATGTGAGGTGTTACAAAACATCACAGTCCAGTGGACACTCATGTTCCTACCACCCAGTTCAAGCAAAAGAATGTTTCCTTGTCTTCCACATCTCACATATGCCTACTCTGAGTTCGCCTATTTCCTTCTCAGAAGTCGCCACTATCCAGAATTTGTGATTATAGTTTTGTCTTTTTTTAAATTTATTTTTCAATTAAAGTTGACAAACAATATTATATAGTTTCAGGTGTACAACACAGTTATTAGACATTTATATACCTTACATTGTATGAGTTCTTTATAAGTTTTGGTTATTAACTTTTTATGTTATGTATCATAGGCGAATATGTTTTCCCATTCAGTAGGTTGACTTTTTGTTTTGTTGATGGTTTCCTTTGCTGTGCAAAAGTTAGTTTGATGTATTTTGTTTATTTTTTGTTTGCTTTTTCTTTTGTTGTGTTTGCCCAGGGAGATATATTCAAAAAACATTGCTAAGACTTATCTCAGAGAGTTTATTGCCTATGTTTCTTCTTCCTAGAATAAGTTTATTGTTTTGGGGTCTTATATTTAAATCTTTAATCCATTTTTAGTTTATTTTGTATATAATGTGAGAAAGTGGTAAATTCATTTTTTTTACATATATCTGTACAGTTTTCTCAACACCATTTATTAAAGAGACTGTCTTTACCCCATTGTATATTCTTACCTCCTTCATCATAAATTTGATAATGTAGGTATGA
Source organism: Macroglossus sobrinus (assembly GCA_004027375.1). NCBI lineage: Eukaryota > Metazoa > Chordata > Mammalia > Chiroptera > Pteropodidae > Macroglossus > Macroglossus sobrinus. The sequence goes on from PVKZ01000285.1 coordinate 251,327, forward strand.
GTTTATTTCTGGGAACTCTATTCTGTTCCCTTGATCTATGTGTCTATTTTTATGCCAATATCATACTATTTTGATTACTATAGCTTTGTAGTATAGTTTGATATCAAGTAGTGTGATACCTCCAACTTTGTTCTTCTTTCTCAAGATTGGTTTGGCTATATGGGATCTTTTGTATTTCCATATACATTTTAGGAGTGTGTATTCTAGTTCTGTGAAAAATGATATTTTGAAAGGGATTACATTGAATCTATAGATTGCTTTGGTTAGTATGGACATTTTAATGATGTTAATTTTTCTAATCCATGGACGTGTTGTATATTTCCATTTATTCATGTCTTTAATTTCTTTCAGCAATGTCTTATAGATTCCTGGGTGTAATTGTAAATGGGATCGTATTCTTAATTATTCTTCCTGGTAGTTTATAATTGGTGTATATTTCTTTGCTTTTCTTTATAGATTTCTTCATATATATATGTGTGTTTCTAAACAATTAGTTTTGTTTTAAACTGTAGATGAGGAGTCATAACACCTGTATGCTTCTGAAGTTTGTTTTACTTTTTCAACATGTTTATGACATCTATCCATATTGCTGCATGTGTAGTATTTTATTGTATAAAAATGCCACAAGGTAAATATACACATTCTCCTATTGACATTTGAGTTGCTTTAAATATTTAGTTATTACAAACAGTACTGGTATAAATTTTCTTGTCCAAGTCTTTTGGTGTATGTCTACAAGAGATATCACTACTTATGAATATTGCCAGATGATGGGATATGTACATCTTCAATAGTACTAAAAGGCCAATTGTTTTCCAAGGTTTAATTGTGCTAGAAGCCAAATTATTTTCCAAAGTGATTGTGCCAATTTACACTCTCATCAGCAGTGTTGAGTTTCTTCCTGTCCTCCTCAATACCTGGTGTTGTGAAAATATTCAGTTTTTTCAGACTGTTGATCATGAAAAACATCTCATTAAACCTCTGATTTGCATCTACTCGTTATGCATATTGGCTATTCTGATTTTTCTACTGTGAATTGTCTCTTACGATGTTTTTTATTCATTTTCTTTTGGGTTGAGTCAAGATCTGTGAAGGGTCAGAGGTTCTACCTTACTTACGAGCTAACAATTTAGCCTGCCAGTTTATGGATGCTAACAGAAGACATGAGGCTCCTGGATTAGAGCCAAAGGACTTTATTACCCACAGAAGAACAAGTAGCATAAGAATCAGCGTATTTACATCAGTTCTCATTGGGCCAAATCCCACTGGGATGAAGATGGGCCCAGATGGATGCCTGCACACACAATGAGTTGAATTAGATAAACCCTAATCTTTTATAATGAGCAATAAGAATGTCTGTCCTTTGGATGGGAGGGAGACTTTAAAGTAAACAAACTTGCCCTTTGATCTAGAGGGAGACACTGTCTTTATTTTCAAAGGCTGTTTACTATACAGACACCCTCTAAATGATAATCCAAAACAAAAAATAAGTCAGTTCCTTTGCTCACAAGTTGTGCAGAACTATGAGAGATCCATGAAGAATTGTCTTCCAGTAATATTTATCTCTTGTTTCTACACCACTGTTTCTAGCACATTTTCCCATGAGTATGCCATTCTATTGGTCATGACAAAGGTTGAGACCAAATCCATTCACTGTTTGGTACAGCATTTAATTAAGACTGTTATCTACTGACTGCCAATAGAATGAGGCCAACAGTATTTACCTCAATCCTGCTCCTTCTTAGGGTCCCAGATTCAGACACCTGAAGAAATTCTATAAATCCTCCAAGTCTACCTAAGAAGGTTGCATGATTTTTTCTTACATTTCTTTATTGACCTTTTTTATTTGGCCCAGGCACTCATCTGAGTATAGCAAGATAAATTGGTGATTGTACAGACTGTCATGGCTCACAGGAGTCCAGGGAAAGTCTGTCACCCACACTAACCTTGCCCAGTTAGTTGAGACTGACCTGAATGCCTTCCAGAGCCAAAGAGTTATTAATCACTAAGTTCAGGGACAAATTTTGTTCCTATTTTTGTAGTTGGATGACTGTGCTTGTTGAATGTCAACCGTATGCAGGATACACATAAATAATGAAACAGCTGTCTATCCAAGAAACCCTTTAAGTAGCCAAGTATAACTACATTTTGGAGAGAACAGCATTGTTGCTTAAGGATTACACGATCTACTAGTGGTGTTTTTAATGTTCTAACGTCTTGTATGACTACCACTAAAGTGCAAGTCACCATGTTTTTAGAAGGGTAGCAGCTAAATACCTGTCTTCTATACAAGCAGTACAGTTCTGGAGGAACACATGGGGCCCCTGAAAAGAAAATATTGTTTACAGTTCTTTGGGTCCCACAGATGGGACAGTGTTTTTCTCTGGCTATTTTTAAGGGCTTTATATATAATATTCTGTTCTTCCTATAGTATGTCTGGCCGTGGATTTCTTTTTCTCTTTTCTTTCTCTACATCCTCCTCTTCCTTCTCCTCTCCCTCCCCTTCCCCTTCTCCACTCCTCCTCCCTTTTCCCCCATATTTTATGAGATCCCCAAATCTGTGGATTGGTGTCTTTCAGTAGTTCTGGAAAATTCTCAGCCATCACCTCTTCAAATAATTCTCTCCTTTCTCTTTCTTTTTCTTATAATTAGTTAGTACTCTTGACTCTTTCTTCCATGTCTCATTTCTCTTTTTATTTTCCATCTCACTGTTTTTCTGTGCTATATTCTAGGTAATTCCTTCTGGTCTTCAATTCATTCCTCATCTGTGTCTAATATATTATCAAACCCACCCAAAACTGAATACAAACCCAATAAGTTTGTATTCAGTTTTTATATTTTTCATATTAGAAATTTTATTTGGTTATTTTTTAGATTGAATTGGTCATTATTAAAACATGTCTTGCTTCTTATGCAGTTTCCAACCCCTTCTTTTCTTTTTAACATAATAAACATATTTAATTTTATCTTCTGTATCTGATATTTTCTGTAACTGAAGTCTTTGCTAATCTTATTCAAATTGCTATGCATCTGCTGGATCTCATACATGGTGTTTTGTTTTTTGTTAATTTTGTGATTTTTTAAAAATGTGATCTTATATTTCTTAGAACAATATCTATGGGAATTCCAGAGGCCTAAATTGAAGGTTGGTTCCTCCAGGAACTACATGCATTCATACCCACCAGATGTTGTTCACCCTCAGCTTTATTGGTTCGTGTGCTTTTGGCTTACCCAGAAAGTATGGTTTTAGATTAGAAACCTGCCTAATGGAAAGCTTAGGGTTATAAATTCTCATAAGAGATTCTTTTTCCATCTATTAATGACTGGTAATTTCCCTTGCAGGCCACTGGGGTAGGATCAACATAATGGATAGGTTTATTTTTAGTTCACCACTACACTGAGGATATAATTCTCTGGAGATCCAGATTTATCCAGAATCTGTATTCATTATTAGACTCCACAGTATAAATACTCAGAGTTTTGTCTCCTGTCTACTGCACAGCAAGAGCCATTAAAATGGAAGCTCAAATTTATTACCTTGGCAAATATTTTGCAGAGTCAGTGCTTATTGACTCTCTAAGCCCACTTTCACTTAGCTTTTGGTTTCAGAGTATTGCTTGCTTTCTTCTATTTTAAAGGGTTTTTTTTATTTTATTTTGTCCAGTGCTTTGGTTGTTTCTAGCAAAGGATGAGTCTGGGGATCTCATTTACTGTATTGCCAGGAATGGAATACCTCATTGTCCTTTAGTTCCAGAAACATTTGGAGTCAATGTGCCATATTCTCCTTGGTGTGTATACCAGAAGGAGTTGGGGTTAGAGCTTCCCTTGTCTGCCTTGCATTTTCCTTCTTTTGATCAACTTCCTCAAGGGGGATTTATTCTCTTCTAAAAAAGACAACATATTCTAAAAGTTAGCAGATATGAAAATATCTACAATGTTTCATGTTATCACTGGTAAAAGCCCTAAAATTATGGTGGTTTTACCAGTTCATATTGATTTTTCAGTTTCATGAGCCCCAAGTTGTTCTAAGGATATTTTATGACCAAGCATTTTGTGCAAAATAGACCCTTACCTACAAAAGTTTGATTTTAAAAACAAACCTGGAATCTTCTAGGTAAAACAAAATGTGCACCTAACTGCAGATGCACTGAAGTAATTAATACACACGAAAAAAGAGGATAGAAAGTGTGTGTGCATTTAAAAACAAAGAATAGTTGTTAAACATAAGTGTACTCTAAAGGCCCTGTAATTTACCAGTCTTTTTTGAAAATATACTTATTAGAAACTTGGGCAATGAAGAAAATTTCTACTAATTCCTTAGAGGAATTCATGAAGATGAGTCTAATTTTCTTAACTGTTTATTTGGAGACAGCTTTCCAAGTCTGCTAAATACTATCTCCTGATATCACCAGAATGTAGCCCACTTAGCCTTCTCTGATGAATAGAAACTGAACCTAGAATAGTAGTAGGGCATAACCATCACATTAATAGCTCTAGTCTGAGTTTTGCTAACCTGCATTTCACATATCTTTAGTGTTTTGTTTGCTGACATATTAATAACTGTCTCTCTTGACCATGGACTCTATCATAAAACAGATTATGATAGAATGCCATATTCAAACAAGGTGGGAGATATGTGTACACTCAGCTACTAAGGAATGTTACAGAGAAAGTGCTTAGGGACAGCTGTTCTTTGGGATGGATAACTCAGAGGATGCAACTAAAAAATACATTCACATAGAACTTCACATGAGATTAAAAGTATAGGAATTTGTCCAAAAGTAGAGGGTTTGTTGCTGATGGAGAATGTGCATCCACCTTGGGCTGCCTCCTGGGCCTCCTCTGCTGGAAGACTCATCATTCACATTAGCCAGTTGAACGTCCCAAGAAGTCAGAAAGCCTTAATTAAACATTGTTTAATTCCTCAGTTTCCACAGCTTTTTAGAAAAAAGATCCATTAGCAACTTGCAAAACATGCATGTTCTATGGAGCTCAGTTTTGAAGGAGATTTTGTTTTAATCAATGTTCTTATTTTCAGTCTCTCATTCTGCCTGGCTTTACAGATGATGAGGACATTCAAACTCTGAGTTTTCTGGAACATGTCTATTACAGATGAATTCCAGTGTGAGGAAAATCTAATCAGTGACCATGATGTGCCCCACCTTACCCTGACAACGTTTTCACAGGTGCCTTCACTTAAACCAAATTTGGCATAACCATTCTGTGTTCTCTGTCCTCCTCCCCACCGGTATCCTTTTCTTACTCTGACTTCGTCTGCCTTTAACTATTTGGTGTTCTCCATGCATAACCCAGACCCAGTCTCCTGTACTCTGTAGTTTTAGATTCTACAGTGTCTGCTTTAATTAAATAGCAAGTGTGTATGTTCTCCGAACCTCCTAATTGGAATTGTTTTGTATCTTAACTATGAATGTTTGTTTGGAAAATTGAACTGAGAAGATTAATTATCTTCTTATTAAGCATATTTACATGATTAGACTGTTTCATAATTTGATACAGGTGCAAAATTGGCCTATTGTGGAAGATATTTTACAGTCATTAAGAGATTTCATCTCTTGCTCTCATTACATATGGGATACACTAAAACAAACCAGGAGATTTCAGATTATGATAGGGTGTTATTATTAATATCCTCTGTGAGTACCTGTTCTGGATTTACTGTCTGTGGTACAAACTGGAAAGTAGTACCAAATTTACAAGATTACAGTCACCCTTTATCACTGCTCTGCTTTATAATGAGTGGTGTGAAAAGGAGCTTTGATTTGGAATCCATCTTTGTTCCAGGGTCTATTGCACTGTACATACCACTAGGAGTCATCTGACTTAAACTCAGCCCTGTTGCTTTCTTGCTCTGTGTTTTAGAATTTTAAAGAATATTTTTAAAATGGGAGATACTTTAAGACAAAAATGATAATATGCAAAATTTTAAGTTATAAGATAGCCCTATCATTACTAGAAATATAATTTGAAATCTAGTACCTGTCCACATTTTCTCTAAGGCTGGTGAGTAATCAGCTCTGATGCTTGGTTTTCTTTCTATGAGCAAGTTATTGAGTTTGCAGTGTCCAGGTCTCTTGTCTGCAGGCTAGATAACAATATTAGTTCTTACTTTATTGTGTTATGGTGAAATCACTTACTTGAAACTCTTTATTAACAACTGCTTTTAGAATGCACCTAATAAATGTTACTTGTTGATTATGCTTACTTACGTAATTTTTTCCCTAAAATAGTATATTGAAACAGGAAAATACTTCTGATCTGGTTCATTTGTTTGAAGTAATAAATGCTTTAGTTTTCCTGTTTAATCTACTTTTCAGCATTGGCATTGCCAAGCTGAGTTCTTGCTTCATGTTATACATATTATCCATGTTATACATGGATAATTCTCTAATCAGCTTGTTTGATAGCCTTCCTGTTATGTAGAACAAAAAAGTCTCTGATTCTACTGTCTAGCCAGTCCTTTGAAATGAAACATTATCCATAAATGATTCTAAGAAGTCTTTTTTTTACAGAAGATCAATTTTTTACATTTGTGTAGAATTATACTGTATTCTGATCATGTAAATATGTTTAATTTAACAACGTGCATTTTATACCTTATTTTCCCATACACTTGGAGATTCCAGTCTTTATGTCCTGAGAGCTTAATTCCATTTAAAAGATTACTGTGCACACCCCTACAAAAAGGGACCAGAAGGATGTGACATTGGCCACCAAAGCCACTTCCTGAAAGTTTAAATTTGTTTTATCTAACAAAAGGTATTTTTACTCTTTTAAATGAGCCCATGCTCTCAAAAACCTAGTGACGAATCCTAGACCAATTTTGTTTATTTTGGAATTTTAATATGAAGCTTATGATATTACCAACTTTTTTGTAAATAATATTTTATAATGCTCTCTTAAATATATAATATATGTAAATATGTATTTAATACACTTATTAGGTGTTTAAAGTTCAGAAAGTATAAAAAAGAAAGCAAATGGCTTCTAAACCCATTGCTCAGGTAAAGTCCTTAGAATTGACCAAACAGGACTCAAGGTTTAATTAGAAAGCATTTTTTTTTTAGTTCAGAATATTTTTTACTGTGGTAAAATAAACATAACATAAAATTTATTTCAATATGCTCACATAATATATGACAAAGGACAAAAGAATATACAACGGGGTAAAGACAGTCTCTTCAATAAATGGTGATGGGAAAATTGAACAGACAAATATATGAAAGAAAAAGAAGCTGGACCACCTTCATACACCATATACAAGAATAGACTAAAAATGGATTAAAGATTTAAATGTAAGACCTGAAACCATAAAACTTCTAGAAGAAAACATAGGTAGTAAACTCTTTGATATTACTATCAGGAATTTCTTTTCGAAAATACCTCCTCAGGCAAGGGAAACAAAAAAAATAAACAAATGGGACTACATCAAACAAAAAAGTTTTTGCACAGCAAAGGAAACCATCGACAAAAAAAAAAGTCAAATGACTGATTGGGAAAAGATATTCACTAGTGATACATCTGATAAGAGGTTAATATCCAAAATATATTAAAAACTAATACTACTCAACAACAACAACAACAAAAAAACAATCTAATTAAAAAATGGGCAGAAGACCTGAACAGATACTTCTCCAAAGAGGAATACAGATGGAAAATAGACATATAAAAAGATATTTAAGGTAATTAATCATTAGAGAAATGCAAATTAAAACCACAATGAGCTATAACCTCACACCTGTCAGAATGCCTATAATCAATAAATCAAAGAACAACAAGTTTTGGAGAGGTTGCAGAAAAAAGGGAACCCTCATGCACTGTTGGTGAGATTGCAAATTGGTATAGCCACTATGGAAAACAGTCTGGAAGTTTCTCAAAAAATAAAAAATGGATATTCCTTTTGATCCAGCAATTGCACTTCTAGGTATTTATGCAAAGAAAACCAAAATAGTAATTTGTAAAGACCTATTCACCCCAGTATTCATGGCAGCACAATTTACAATAGCCAAGATATGGAAGCAACCTAAATGCCCACAACAGATGATTGGATAAAGAAGTTATGGTTCATATATACAATGTAGTATTACTCAACCATTAAAAATAATTAAATCCTACCATTTGCAATGATATGGATGGACCTAGAGGTTATTATGCTGAGTGAAATAAGTCAGACAGAAAAAGATAAATGCCATTTGATTTCACTTACCTATGGAATCTAAAGAACAAAAAGAACAAACTAATCAAAAACAGCTCATAAATATAGTGGACAATTTGGTGATGGATAGAGAATATGGGGAGTTGGGGGACTGGGAGAATGGGGTGAAGGGTTAAAGAAGTACAAATTAGTAGTTAATGGATGGTCACAGGAATGGGAAGCATGGCATAGGGAATGCAGTTAGCATTAATATGCTGGCTAGGCGGAGAGCCAGGGGAGGGAAAAAGTACTTAGGGGGATTGTTTTATAAACTATATAAATGTCTAACCAATGTACTGTATACTCGAAACTAATTAAATTAAATCAATATAATTTTTAAAATTTGATCATTTCAGCCATTTTAAAATGTACTGTTCTGTAACATTAAGAACATTCATATTGCTATGAAACTGTCACTGCCATCTCCAGAACTTTTTCATTTTCTCCAACTTGAAGTCTTTACCCAATAAAAGATAACACCCCATCTCGTGCATTCACCCACCCCCAAACCCAGCTCTGGTAATCAATAATCCACTTTCTGTTTCTATAAATTTGGCTAGGTTAGTTTTCTTACATAAGTGAATCATGAAGTATTTGACCTTGTGTTCAATATTTGGCTTATTTCATTTAGCATAATGTTTTCTTCTTTAATAATTTTTTTTCTTTCAATATAGTTGGCATACAATATTATATTAGTTTCAGATGTATAACATAGTGATTAGACATATATATATAATATATATACGCATATAAAACTTATTAAGTGATCACCCCAATAAATCTCATCTGACACCATACATAGTTATTGCAATATTATTGACTATATCTCTTATGCTATACTTTGCATCCCATGACTATTTTATAACTGCCAATTTGTATTTATGAACTCCTTCACCTTTTTCACCCAACTCCCAACCCCACTCCCATCTGATACTCAGCAAAATATTCTCTGAATCTGAGTTTGTTCCTGTTTGTTTGTTTATTAATTTTGTTTTTTAGATTCAGAATGTAAGTGAAATCATATGGCATGTGTCTTTTTCTATCTGACCTACTGTACTCAGCACAATACCCTCCATCCATATTGTTACAAATAGCAAGATTTCATTTTTTATGGCCAAGTAATATTCCATTGATATAAATACCACCTCTTCTTTACCCTTTTATCCATTGATGAATACCCAGGTTGACTCCATATCTTGGCTATTGAAAATATGCTACAATGAACATTAGGGGTTCACATGTCCCTTCAAAGTAATATTTTAAATTTCTTCAGATAAATACCCAGAAGTGGGATAACTGGGTCCTTCTCAGTTTTATTACAGCCTTTTTTTTAAAGCCTATTTTGTCTGGTATAAGTATTGCTACCCCAGCTTTTTTTTTTTTTTCATTTTCATTATCATGAAATACATTTTTCCATCTATTTACTTTTAGCCTCTGTGTGTCTTTTGATCAAAAGTGAGTCTCTTGTAGACAACATATATAAGGGCCTTGTTTTCTTATTCACTTAGCCACCCTATCTTTTGATTAGAGCATTTAATCCATTTACATTTAAAGTTATTATTAATAGATGTGCAGTTATTGCCATTTTATTATTTATATTTTTTATCTTTTGTTTTTTTCTTCTTAACATTCTTTGAACATTTCTTTTAATACTGATTTGGTACTGATGAACTCTTTTAGCTTTTCTGGTCTGAGAAGCTCTTTATCTGTCCTTCAATTCTAAATGATAACTTTGCTGGGTAGAGACATCTTGGTTGTAAGTCTACCTTTCATCATTTGGAATATTTCATACTAGTACCTTCTGGCTTGCAATGTTTCTGTTGGGAAATCAGCTGACATCTTATGGGAGCTACCTTGTAGGTACCTAACTGCTTTTCTCTTGCTGCTTTTTCTTTTCTTTTTTTGACACTTTTTCCTTCCTTTCTTTCTTTCTTTCTTTCTTTCTTTCTTTCTTTCTTTCTTTCTTTCTTTCTTTCTTTCTTTCTTTCTTTCTTTCTTTCTTCCTTCCTTCCTTCCTTCCTTCCTTCCTTCCTTCCTTCCTTCCTTCCTTCTTTTCTTAAAAAAAATACACACACAGACATATAGTTTTTTATTATGGTGACATTGGTTTCAAAGGTACAATTCAATAGTAAGGTGTGTATATGTATATATACATATATACATATATGTGTGTGTGTGTATGCATGTATGTGTGCATGTGTGTGTGTGTGTGTATTGCATTGTGTATTCACTACTCATAGTTCTTTCATTTGAAACATGTTTATTTGTCTCCTCATTTTGGTTGCCTCCTTGTGTTTGTTTCTATGTATTAGGTAGGGCTGCTATATTTCCCATTCTTAATCAAGTGGCCTTATGTAGTAGGTGTCCTATAGGGCCCAATGGCACAATCCCCCTGGTCACCTCTGTCAGGTGCCCCAAGTATGTTCCTTGTGTGGGTTATATGTGCACTGCTGTAGTTGAATCTTGGCTGCTGTTGGCATGTCAGTGGGATGTATTGACCCTCAGGCTGATTGGTAGTGAGGACTGGCTGTAACTACGATGGAGGAGCTGTTGTGCAGGGGCTGACTCTATGGAGCAAAATTTTCTTTAATAGAGCTTTGGTGTCTGCTGAATCTGTTCTTTGGATGTATCATTTGTGGAGGTGATTGGGTGGTACTCTGGTGTAGTCATAAGCTGGCCAGGTATGTTGTTTCTGGGGCCTCTTGGGAGGGAGTTGCAGGCTAAGTCTACAACTCCCTCTGCCTTTCCAGGGGTAACTTGGTATGAGCTACAAAGTGAGCTACAAAGATCTGCAGATGCTTGCCACTTGTACTGGGTTTTGAGATGCCTGAGAGAGACTAACCTTTCAACTGAGGCCAGCTGCCACTAGTGCCTGGCTTTGAGTTGCTTAGCAAGAGCCATGGGGCATGCTGAGGGCTGATACTCCTTGTTTGGGGTTTGTGAAACTGAAAGATTTTAGGGAAGTCTGTTGCATAAACCAAGACAGGCTGTTTGTATGGAAAAGCCACTGGAAGCAGCTTGGGTGGGCCTGGAAGTTGGTTGGAGTGGGGTCTCTGGGAATCACCAGGGCTGTGTGACCAGTGTTAGCCAGGTTGATGGAGACTCACATATGGCACCCACCTGCATTTGCACACTAAGGATGGGGATGACTGTCTGGGAGAAAGCTGCCTCTCCAGTGCTTGCCCTGAAGCCAGACAATTCAGTTCCTCTCTGCATGTCCCTGGGTTTTTAAGCTGCTGCTTCAGTGCTGTAGCTCAGAGCAAGTGAGTCAGCCAGCAAATAAGCTCATGTGTGGGCCCTTTACAAGAAATGCCTGCATCTCCAGTAGCACTTCTTCTCACTCAGCCACAATCTCCACTGGTTTTCACAGCTAGAAGTTGTGGGGATTTCTCTTCTCAACACTGGAACCCTCAGCTGGAGAACCTGGTGTGGAGCTGGGATTCCTTGCTCCTCTAGGGTACCTCAGCAGCCGAGATATCCCTGCTACACACAAATGTGAGTCTAACCTATTCTGCATCTCTGCCCTTCCTACCAGTCTAGAGGTGGCTTCTGTAATCCTTAGTTGTAAGATTTCTATTCAGCTAGACTTCAGGTGAATCTCAATGATGGTTGTTCTGTAGTTTAGTTATAATTGTGATGTAGTTGTGACAGGAGGCAAGCACAACTACTCCACCATCTTTACCAGAAATCTAATTAGAAAACATTTTCAGTCATTTGTCTCCAACAGAGGTTCTTCATCCTTCCTGGTTAAATTTAGGCATTCCTCTGTCTCTTAATTTTTCGGCAGTAAAAGTTACCTTTGTTACAGTCACAACAGAGATGTAAAAGTTATAAGCCCCCTCAATCCTCACTTCTTCCCCTTCTACACATGCCATAGCCTCTGCGGGTGGGAGTCCAGGGAGCAGAATGGCTTTCTATCCTTCCCACCTCATATTTCCACCCTTCTTCCTCTAGTATCCTAATCAAGATCAAATCATACAGGGAGCAGCATAAGGAAAGTAGGAATTTGGTGCCTTCCTGGCAAAGCTGTAGGATAATTTGCACTATGTATTTATAGCTGACACTTTTGGTTCTTTCATGGCATATGAAACAGACTTCTGAAATCTCTCAACATTCCTGTCCCTTGGTTTACATATTCTAGATAATCCCCTTCCTTCAGTGTGGTTGGCACTGTGACTATGATAGGATAGTAACTCCCGTGATTAGGTTACATTATATGGCAAAGGTGAAGGGATTTGGCAGATGTAATTAAAGTCCCCAATTAGTTACCAAAGATTAATTATCCCAATATAATAAGGTGAGTTCTCAAAAGAGATGAAAAGGAGCAGGTGCCCTCTTGCTAGCCTTGCAGAAGTGAGCTTCCATGTTGTGAGAAGAATGGACCACACTGAAAGGGGCCTCAGTCCTACAGCAGCTACCATAGATGAATGTGGAAGAGGAGTCTAAGCTCCAGATTTGAGAGCACAGCCTTATGAGACCCTAAGCAGAGAATACAGCTGTGCTGTGCTGAACTTTCAACCTACAGAATTGTGAGCTAATCAGTGGGTGTTTTTAAGCCACTAAGTTTGTGATGATTGGTTATGCGGCAATGGAAAACTGTTCTACATGGGTTCTTCAGAGTCACTCACTTGGAAACTTCTCCTGCACTTTATTTGGTTCCTTGGCATGGGAGATGCATTTTCCTCTCCTGGTTACTTCCCCTATTTGTATTTCCCACTGCACATAGACTGTTTTTGTTGGGATCCCTTTGCTTTTCCAGTTGCACTGTTTGGGGAGGATTTGAACTGACTTCAATGGGCTCTCTCTTATGATTCACACCCTTTTGCTTTGGCAGACTCTAGGAAACCTCTCAATGCCCATTCTATGCAGTAGGAGCAGTTGTTTTCATTCACTGCTTCCAAGGCAGCTAGTCAGCCCATCTCTTTTGTTTCCAGATTTCTCAGGTTGGACTCTGTCAGCAGTCCACTGAGCCTTTCTGATTTGTTTAAAACTTTTTAGATGGTCTTGTGAACCTCTTTTTGCCTTAGTCTGAGATGAAAGAGGGAACACAATTCTCCCTATCCCCTGGTCAGGGGTCCTAGTGAGATGCACAGCACCAACTCCAGAGTAGCTGTTCTTCACAGTCCTCTCCAACTTCAGGGACTCTAGATCAGTCTAGATCAGGTACTCCCTCCTCTTCTCTTGGGACTGGGAGTGAGCTTTGGAGCACAAGAAAATGCCCCTTCTCAGTCTTTACCATGGCTCTTCTGTACTTCAGTGTGGGTAAGCACTGAAGGGTCTTGTAACTAACTGTCTGATGCTGATTGTTTATCTTTATTTTATGCTTTCCTTTGAAAGTACATACTCAGTCTGCACCCTTGCTTTGATGTGTTTATTTTATCTCGATGATTCATTTAAAACTTCCAATTTCACATCCTGTCATACTGTTTAATTTTTTCCTAAGAAAACTAATTTATAATTTTTTTATGTTTAAAATTTGAAGTTAGTTAAATAGTGGCATATTTTTTTAAATTAATTTTTTATGGTGAAATCGATGAAATCTGGTAAGTTTCAGCTGTACTTTTTAATAGTAAGGCACATATATATATATATGTATATATACGCCTTATACATATATACATATATATACGTATATATATATACGTATATATATGTATATATGTATAAGGCGTATATAAATATATATATATTTATATATATATTTACATGTATATATATATATATACGTAAATATATATATATTTATTTACACTGTGTGTTCACTTCCCATAGTTAGATTTCTTTCTGTCACCACATATTTGACCCCTTTTACCCCATCTACCTCCTCCCTCCTCCTCTACAATTTGGTAACCACTAAACTATTGTCCATGTCCATGAGTCTCTGTTTGTTTATCCTGTTTCTTTGTTGCTTTTAGGTTTATATACCACATATAAGTGATATCATGTGATTTTCTACTTTTTCAGTCTGGCATATTTCACTTATCATGATTATCTCGAGGTCTATCCAAGTTGTCGCAAGTAGCACTATTTCATCTCTTCTTATGGCTGAGTAATATTGCGTTGTATAGATGTATCACAGCTTCTTTAGCCAATCATCTATCATAGGACACTTTGGTTTCTTTCATGTCCTGGCCACCGTGAATAATGCTGCTATGAATACCCTTGTGCAAATATCTTCTGGATATGGCTTTTCAAGTCTTTGGAGTAAATACCCAATAGAGGGATTACTGGATCATATGGTAGATCAATTCTTAGTTTTTTGAGGAATCTCCATACTGTTTTCCATAGTGGTTGTACTCATTAGCAGTGTATGAGGGTTTCTTTTTCTCCGCATCCATCCAGCATTTGTTGTTACTTGTCCTGTTGATTACAGCTATTCTAACTGGTGTGAAATGGTATCTCATTGTGGTTTTGATTTGCATTTCCCTAATAGCTAGTGATGTTAAGCATCTCTTCATATATTTGTTGGCCATTTGTATGTCCTCTATGGAGAAGTGTCTCTTCAGGTCCTCTGCCTACTTTTTGATTGGATCATTTTTGTTGTTGTTGTTGTTGTTGAGTTATATGAGTTCTCTGTATATTTTGGATATTAGGCCCTTATAAGAGTTGTTGCTTGCAAATATATTTTTCCATTTGGATGGTTGTCTCTTTACTTAGTTTTTTTTGTTTTTTTTTTTTTTTTTTTGCTGTGTAGAAGCTTCTTAGTTTGATGTAGTCCCATTCATTTATTTTTGCCTTTACTTCCCTTATCTTTGAGGTCAAATTCAAAATCTTTTTTAAGTCCAAGGTCCTTGAGTTTAGTTCTTATGCTTTCTTCTACATATTTAATTCATTTTGAGTTAATTTTGGTGTCTGGGATAGACAACAATCTAGTTTCATTGTTTTGCAGGTGGCTTTCCAGCTTTCCCAGCACCGTTTATTGAAGAGGTTTTCCTTTCTCCACTGTATGTTTTTTGCTCGTTTGTTGAAAATTATTTGCCCATATAAACATGATGTACTTCTGGATTCTCAATTCTGCTCCACTGGTCTGTATGTCTCTGCCAATACCATGCTGTTTTGATTATTGTGACTTTGTGGTATAATTTGAAGTTGGGCAGAATGATGCCTCCAGCCTTGTTCTTTTTTCTCAGGATGGCTTTGGCAATTCAGGGTATGTTGTGCTTCCATACAAATCTGATGATTTTTGTTTTATTTCTTTAAAAAATGCTGATGGGGTTTTGATGGGAATTGCATTAAACCTGTATAATGCTTTAAGTAATGAGGTCATTTTAACTATCTTGATTCTTCCAATCCAAGAACACAGAACATCTTTTCATTTCCTTGTATCTTCTTCAATTTTTTTTAATAGGGTCTTATAGTTTTCATTATATAGGTCCTTCACATGTTTTGTTAGATTTATTCCTGTATATTTTATTTTTGTTGCAACTGCAAAAGGAATTATTTTTTTCACTCCCTTTTCTGACACTTCAATATTAGAGTATAGAAATACTATGGATTTTTGAACATTAATTTTGTATCTAGAAACTTTACTGTATTTGCTTATTATTTCTAGTAGTATTCTTGTGGAGTCTTTAGAGTTTCCTATATAAAGAATCATGTCATCCTCAAATAGTGACAGTTTGACTTCTTCATTTCCTATTTCATGCTTTTTGATTAGTTTATGTGGTGTATCACATTAATCGATTTATGTATGTTGAGCCATCTCTCTTCCCCTAGGATGAAGTTTACTTGATCGTGGTATATAATCTTTTTAATATATTGCTGTATTCAGTTCGCCAGAATCTTATTTAGGATTTTTGCATCTGTGTTAATAAGAGATATTGGCCTGTAGTTTTCTTTTTTTGTATTATCTTGACCAGGTTTTGGTATCAGGGTAATATTGGCCTCATAAAATGAGATAGGAAGTATTGCCTCCCCTTTGATTTTTTGGAAGAGTTTGAGGAGAATAGGTATTAAATCTTCTTTGAATGTTTGATAGAATTCACTTGTGAAGCCATTTAGACCTGGACTTTTACTTTTTGCTATGTTTTAGATGGTTGTTTCCATTTCCATACTGCTGATTGGTCTATTTAGAGTTTGCAGTTCTTCTTGATTCAGTCTAGGAAGGTTGTATATTTCTAAGTACTGAGCCATTTCTTCTAGGTTATTAAATTTGGTATTATACACTTTTTCATAGTATTCTTGTATAATCCTTTGTATTCTGTGGTATCTGTTATCATTTCTCCTCCTTCATCCTTCTTCATTTATTTGTGTCATTTTTCTTTATTCTTTAATGAGAATATTGTTGGTATGATTTCAACCCTCTTATATTTGTTGAGGCGATCTCTGTGTCCCAGTATGTGGTCAGTCCTGAGGCATATCTTTTAATCTGGGGTTTTTAGGGAAAAAATTATGCAGAGTGAGTCCTCTAGTGTATGACAATAGAATTTATGGAAAGCCAGCCCTAACTTCCCCAGTCATTTTATTACTAGAAAGTAAAGTTTCTGTCAGTACCAGTTAACTAGTACCTCAGTAATACTGTGTGACAAACTACTCCTAAAACTCAATGGCTAAAATAATAACCATTTATTATTGCTCATTTACCCACTACCTGCTTTTACTCTAAAACCTGCTCATTCCATCAAAAACCATGACAATCAGATTATGTGGAATGAACTATATATGACAGCTCCTACCAAAGTAGATATTGCTTAATGTAAGGCTCCCGTGGTTGAAGCCTTGCATTCTTCTCTAGGTCAGAACTAAGCCCATGATTTTATTCTCAGCTTCTAAAGCTTTAAGTGTGACTTGATCTTTAAAAGAATTACAATACCAATTAAGTTGGCTTGTTTCACTGTCCATCCTACCCCAGTTCTAAATTAAGGCTGCCCTAATTAAAGCTACTTATCCTCACCATGCCTGAGTATTAAAAGAGCTTAATTACAACCCCTGTGCTTGATTTGTGAGTATGCGTATACCTTTTGCATAGGTGCATGCTCATAAGCAGACATAGACACATGCTTACTCAGGTACACAGGTACAATTAACTAGATTCATTTGAGAAACAGTGTATGATGATAGAGAGAGAGTGGTTTGGCAGACCTGCCTTTTGAGTTCTGTTTTGTGTATATGTGAGACTTTTAGCACATAACTTAATATCCAAGAGTTTTAGTGTACCCATATGTAAAATGGAGATACAAACATCAACCTCATGTTTTGTTGGAAGAATGAAGAGCGTAGCATGGCACCTGGCATACAGCAAGTGTTCAGTAAGTGTTAGTTCTCACGCCCTTTTAGTCTCTCATTTGAATCTTACATTTAAACATTTTAAGTCTACCTTTTAGACCACAGAGCTACCTCTAGATCCTAGTAATCCTGGATGGCTGGAGTACTGACCAATAAGGATCTCAAAGAAAACATGGATATTACCATTAACTTATTAGTTGTGCAGAAATTTTATAACACCATTGAAAGTTAATGGGCATGCTTCAGGAAGCAGGGTCCCATCTCAAGTCTACACTGTGTCCAGGTGGGGCTCCTACAAAGGAGCCCATCCTTATTTGGCTTGAAGAGCCTATGGAAGAGGAACTCGAGTAAGGACCACTCCATGTTCACAGGTCATCCTCAGAAAACAGTACCAGGCATGTTGAGCTGGACCAAGCCATAGGACCTGAGCCATTGGAGGGGAGCAGGAGACCTGAGCACAGGGTGGGGACCAGAACTCCAACTTAACTGAGACTGGGTCCCAGGAGAATGGTACCCTATAAATAAAAAACTAAAGACTTGTTTTACCAAACTATGTAAAATGCTGCTATGACCATACTAAAGAAGAAACTGCCATCCTCTCTCCCTGTACCCTAGGCCACTAGGAGTTTAGGCACTGGGAAGGATTCAGGGCACTGGTGACAGGATGGCAGAGCCCAAGTAGCTGCCAGGAATTGGCAGAAATTCTTAAGCACAGAGAGACTTTAGAGGGATGGAGGTCCTGTATCAGTAGAAGAGGATACACATCCTAGGAAATTTCTGTTAATAAAACTTCATTTGATTCTACTTGGTACTTTCAAATATTTTGAGTGCTTTCTGGGAATATTTTCCATGTATTTACAAACAAGTTTATTCTGCACTGCCAGTACCCCTTCTTGAATACTTGGGTCCTGTCCCAAGAGCTCTGCAGCATCCTGCCAGTGGCACCTGGCTGTCTGGGGGACTTCTCTATCCATGCACTGGGCTACCTCCTCTCTTGCCCACATTAGTGTGGCCCAGAGGGAGAAGACCAAGACCCCGAGGCCAAGATTATAATAACAATGATGATTACTACAGAATTACCTATGAGTCAATGGCTGCCACACCCAACCCCTCTCTCCTTCTTATAGCTCTATTTCTCTAATGGGTAACTTGCAGCCTCCTATTTATATGTGTGCTTTCTCTGTACTTCTAAGTTTTGAGTAGCTTTTTCTATTTTAGAACATTTTTAAAGTATTAAACATGCTTGAAGTCTCATGGACTCTATTTCAATTTAGGAATATTATTTTATTAAAGGGTGAGCTGATTTCTTGTGGGATTTTTTTAATAGTTCTATTATATGCAAACACTCCCATCAGAAATGTATGAAATATGTTCTCTGTTCATGCTCATTTCCCTTCCCAATTTAGATGAGCAGTGCCTCTGGAGCCTCCAAAAGCTTCTGTAGAAGGATATTAGGTTCTGTCTTGTCAATGAGCCTGTAGTGACTCCTCAATCTGCTCAATGGAAGGAAAAGCTTCCCCGGATAAGCTGAGGTAGATCATAAAGTGTGTGGAATGAATTTTTATAATATTGGAAAACACATCATGTACTCTGAACAGGTGTATATGCATGAAAATAGAAAGAAGATGTCTATGAAAAGGAAGTGAAGTTAGCCATATCAGTAAAGCCAGAAGTATGAAAACAAAAATTCACATTTCTCTGAGATCACTTAAGATTGAGCATTACTTTTAAAATAATGGACAAAATTTTCTCAATTGTCTTGAGCATTAACCACCATTTCTGTGTCTGTCTCTGTCTGTCTGTCTTTCTGTCTGTTTCTCTCTCTGTGTGTTATTTCATTCTAGTCTGAGAAAAATAAAATGTAAATTCTACAATGATGTATAGTGTACAAAGCACTTTCCATGTATTATCATTTTATCTTTACCAAATGCTTGAAGGTTTTTTTTTTCCATTTGCATCTGAGTGAACTCAGATTCAGCATGGCTCAGAGACTTGCTTAGGGACATAGGACCAATAAATGGCAGACATGGTTGGAACTAAGAATTCTGAGTCATGGTCAAAGGTCCCTCCCCCTCCTCCTCTCTCTCTTCCTTTCCTCTCCTTTCCTCTCCTCTCCTCTCCTCTCCTCTCCTCTTCTCCCATCTCCACTTCTCCCCTCTCCTCCCTTCCCTTCTTTTGCCTGAGTATTCTCACAGTTTTTTTTATATTACCATCTATTTGATCAATGTAAAAGATAATTTCGATGTATGTTTATAATGTGTGTCAGTTATATTTGTATTGCATAATGAAAAGCATCTTTGTCATTTTTAGTAGCCTTTTGCAAAGAGAGGTAAGTCTAAACATAATGTTGACTGGGGTTGGACTCTTCAGTAGAACATTTGAAAACAGTGACCCTTATGACCTGATGCAGGTTCCCTTAGTTAGACATCATTAAGTTTGATGGTGCTGACCTTACTCTGCTTAATGGAGAAAGCTCTGAGGCAGAGAAGCCAAATAAATGAATTTAATGGTGCTCAAAAAGTACTATTTCTACAGACACTTCATGACATCCTTTATAGATTAGCTTTAGAAAGCAGTGCATGGGAGATATCTTAATATTTCTGAAAGAGTTGTCATTTGACATATGAGGTTGTCCTTGAAAGAGGTATATATGCCTTTTATATGCAGGTAGGTCTCAAGGCTGAGGCATGGGTTCATTCAGCCTTCTGCAAGTTTACTTTTGGGAGATTGGACTGCTCACCAAACTGGGCTGCATGCTGGGGAGACTGTCTGCTTTAAGACGGCCCCATTCTCCTTCCTACCTTTCCGCAACCCCTTCAAAAGACCTACTTTGAGGTTGACCAAATATGAGCTTCTCTCCAGCCTGCAGTCTCTCTCCTAGTGGTCTTTCTGACTTATGAACTTATTCCAGCCACCACCCCCTCCTAGAGAATCTGTGGTGACTTGGCTGCCCATATGACTGCAATGGAAGAAGCAGAAGAGAAGACATAGATGGAGAAAGAAAAAGAGAGAGAGTCATCATAAGAGTACAGAGATTGGAAGTAGAATACATGAGCATCCTTGCTTGGTTTAGATTGGTGGTTCAAATGAAAACAGCAGACCCTCATGGGACCTACCGGAGTTCAGCACAGCACCTGGAGGCAGAGAATCAGGCCTAGGGTTGGAGTACAGCACAGCCTGTTTCTCTATGGTCCCCAGTACCCTGCAGCTTGTATTCTGCTTTATTTTGGTTTGATGTCCTTAACTAGCTGCCTTCACCATCTCCTAGCTCACATGGCACAATAAGCCAGTATCCACCCTCCAAGCTTTCTAGTAACTGTCTTCCTTTCTACCCAAAGGTGCAACTTCTACACCTGTCTTTTTTACTTCATTGCTCGATGTACTGCCCTGAATGACTAGTCTGGGCCTTTCTGCAGTAACTTGGTAGTAGATGCCTGAGACTGGGTGCTCTTCCCAACCCTTGTCTAAAAAGTACATCTGTGAAACACAAACTAATAATAGCCAAGATCTGCTGGGCACCCTCCATGTGTTAGGCATTTAGCTAAATGCTCTTTACCTGTATTACCCAATTTAATGCTCAGAGCAGTACTATGAGTCAACTGCTATTATTATGATCTTTTTTAAAAATCTTTTTTTCTGAAAGAGGTTAATATAACTCGCCTAAGGTCGCACAGCTAGTTTTATGCCATATTCAAAAGATTGGTTTGCTTAGAACTGGCTTTGGTTGTTGAATTAGATTCTGCTCTGAAGCACAAGGCTCCCACTGGGCACCCAGATGGTCCTTATGTAACAACACTTCCCACCTTTAATACACACAAGTCCATAGGAGCAGTTACGAAGATGCAGATTTTGATTTTGAGGCCAGGGTGAAGCCTGAGATTCTGCCTTTCTAAATAAGCTTCCAGGTGATGTGCCTGGTGCTAGTCTGTAAACCACACTTTGAATAGTAAAGGTTTAGATCTTGGCTGAAATTCTAGCTTTACAGTGATTTGGATTATAAGAGGGTAAATGAGACATCAGACCAAAATGAGGTCAGACTAATGGGAAATCAATGTAGCATCACCTACTTGAAACCCTTGCTTGGAAAATATGGAAATTGAAAATATGTAAAGAGAACTGGGTGAAAAACTGCAGTGTCTGATTCTGGTTCTGAGCAGACCAGGGGTTGTCCCCACATCCCCTACTCACTGGACAGTGTTGTGGTGCAAGTGAGAACAGGGGCCCACAGAGCTGAATCAGAGAGAATTAAGATCCTTTATTAGCTGGCTGGCGACTGACTCTCTACCACGCAGGGTTAGAGAAAATCAGCCCCCAGCCTCCAGAGGAGGCAGTTTATAAAGCCTCCAGCTACGTTCTTGAATAAGCAAGCAAGCAGATTACAGAAAGCAGAAGTTAGCAGTTAAAGTCTTGCACAAAGATAAATGTACTCATTCGGGGGACTCTCAGATCGAACAGGGCCTAGCAGACAGTTTCATTATCTGCACCTTTGAATGTTGTGTTCCTCCTTGAGACTGGTGCCTAGAAATATCACCTCCCTGTAGCTGGAGAATTTCCACTTTTACAATAGCACTGGCCCTTCAGATGCCTGGCCCAGGCCAATATCCACTGTGCAGCAGTGGTGGCCTTTTAGGAAGAACTTGGTGCTGGGGGAGACTTCTAGGCACTTTCCAATTTGTTTCTCCCACATTCCAAATAGCATAGTACCTTAGAAAGGCATTCTGAGGATGGCTTTTCACAGTACAAATGGGTGGTGATTACTACAAGCTACCTGGAATGCTGGCTTCTTTTAAAAGGAGGCCATTCACCTATGGCAGATGATAAGATGCATATTGAGACTTTGGCAGCCCCAAAGGCAGGCTGTAGCTGTACAGGACTTTTAGAAAGCCCTGTAGGGGTCTGGACTGCTGCAGAGTTCAGAGCATGAGGTATAAGTAAATAACATGTACTTTTATGATGAAATGTATCAAGTTGCTGTGTGAAGTGTATTTTCATATACAGAGTGGACATGCCAAAAAAAAAAAAATACAAGAATTGAGCTGCTAGTCACTCTGATGTGAAAAAAAAAACACTGAAAAAGAAAAACTATTCTTCAGATCAATTAGAGAGCCTTTCTCTGAATATCAGAGGGACATTTGAACATATGTGTGCATGGGAGATACATTGATTTTATAATTAACTTGTACTTCATCCATATATGTTGTCCACATACATTGCATTTATGTGTTATGTTATTGTTATTTAGAGACATACTGTGTAGTTCCATCCCACTGAGATGGAAGAGATTCCAAATTGAAGCACTGTTGTCCTTAAGTAATGTTTTCTTTCATGAAAGTGATATGCTTTATCACTTTAGTAGAAAGCTTTCTATTTTGAAATATTTATGTAACTTAAGATGATTAAGTAATATTTCATGGTGAGTCTTATCCTCAAAATGTATTCTTAGGGCCTAAGTTATAGAGAAAAAAATGTTGTCTGATCGAAAGTTCACATTTAAGTCAAAAGAATAAAATTTGCCCCTACCTGTGATTCTAGCCATGTATCTCTAGATTCCTTGAATGACAGTTTGTGGAGTCACCAAGCTGCTGCAATAAAAAAACAAATAAACAAACAAATAAAAAATGTAAAATCAACATAAATATTGAAATGTAGTTTGTAGTTTCAGACTTTAAAAGCAACAAGATAAAGAAACACATCTCCCTCCATTTTTCTCCAAGAAAAAAAAACAATTTTTGGATCTAAAAGATATTACCCTCTTAAAAAAAATTTTAACTGAATTCTATTGCCTTTTGATGAACAGTCTTAGCGTAGATTATGAAATAGCCTATATGTTTCTGGTGGGAAAGAGCATGATTCTAGTAGTGTTTCATGTTTGAGGACAAAGTGCCCTTCCAGCATGATTCCAAGATTATCCTGGCCAAAATGAATAAAATTTTTAGTAACATCCATAGTTTGAGCAAATTAACCCAAGAACAATCTCCGTATGGCCCAGAGGAGAAAGACAGCCAAGCTGAGCCTCCTAGCTTATGTAGTGTGAAACACCATGGGCTCTGTGCTGCCCTGAGTCAAAGCTCTCATTTCCACAGTATTAAAAAAAAAAAAAAGGTTCTTAATTACAGCTTGACAATGTGTATAATGTGCAGGGATTCTGAAGAGCTACCAGAGAGAACTGTAAGTCCTGCCCTCTGGATGCTTACAGCCTAGTTGGGAGGAAGAAACGTTAGCTAGAGCATGGTTATCTGGTGAGTAGCACAGAGAGAAGTAGCAGATTTATAATCATGTGGGCTGGTGTCATCCCAGGCAATAAGACTTCATTCTGAAGAAACTTCATTGAAAACGCTTCTATGCTTCTACGCTAGAATAAAGTTAGGCTACCTTTTAACACAGTAGTTATCGTTAATTTTATCTGCTGACCACACTGTGCTACCTCCAGGCATGGTCCACTTACCCATTGTTCTTGTACTATACAGAGGCACAAGTTGCTATTTATTAACTCCAGGTCCTGCGTCGGGCTTAGGACCAACCCAGTCCTGGAGACAGTAAAAGGTCAGGAAAGGATACCACCTGTTACAAGTCAGGATCTGGCCTCATGTTTGATGTTCTTTCAATACAAAGACTATAAGTACTGAAACAGATGTGCAAGTATCCTACATGTGGAACCAGTCTTATAGCTTAATAATCATACTTTATGATAACAATGTAGTGGAGAAAGATTGTATTTGTGGAGTGAGTGTGAAGAAAAAGTTATTCTGGCTGGCTATCTTCTAAATTAGGAGGACACAGAATGCCTGGAAATCAAAGATCTCCTCTTTGGGCTAGAATCTTGATGGGACTCTTTCAGTAGTCCCTGGTCATAACCTGAAAATATAGAGGAGCTGGATCTCTTTCTGTTGAGAACTTTAGAGTTTCTTGACAATCAAACAGTGGGGGCGGGGGGTGGGGATTCAGGATATATGGAGAAAATGGAGAAAGGGTCCTTGGGAAAATAGGGCATTAATAGGCTGGCTAATCAATATCACTGCTAGTGGGATTGCCTGGAGGACCTCCGTGTTTTTGCTGTGATGTTAACACTGACCCCCTCCATTGCCTCTCACTTATGCATAGGGTAGTCTGTGTTTTGGTGTTGTGACTTTGCAGAATGAAAAACAAGGATCATGTGCAGTGCTGGATGACGGTACTAAGAGAAGGGAACAAGATGAGCTGTGCGGTGGAGAGCTCGATTGAAGCAGTAAATCAGATTCAGAGGACATAAACACCTAGGAATTGTTCAAATCTTGGGTGAATTGGGGGAGGTATATGAACTTCCCACAGTACATGGGATGGGAGGGCTCAAACTATTTAATTCAAATATATGTTCTACTTGTACTTTTGGATTGTATATTGTTTCTCTTTCTGAAATGAATGACTATAAATTCAAATCTGAGGCTGAAACTTCTGTTGTAGTATTCTGTCTGGACTAAATGTGGCATTAAATTGATGATTATAAAATAAGTCTGTAAGGTACTATGATTTGGGCAATCTGAATTTATTTCTAGACAAATCAGGCCAAATTATTACATGGATTGTATAGCTGGGAAAGAAAAAGAAATATTGCCACAGAATTCCTGTTTTCTATATTACCTAAAGAAGTGTGAAGGGGAGTGGGTGGATGGCTTAGAATAAAGGTATTTATCTAAGGAATTAATCTGGGCAACCAGATGACCTTGGTAGTTAGTATAATGTTGCCCCCTCCCCCAATCTTTTGATGTTTATCACCTTGTCTGTGGTTTTATATACATGGAGAAGAATCAGCCATCATCAGACTTGGCAAAACAGAGGTACTTTCACCTGTATAATAATTTTAATAACAATAGTCCTTGTAAAATATTTTGGATTCCTAGCCTCTATGCCAGAAACCCTCTTTTCTCCTTGTGTTCCTATTGTGTATTGGCGCACTTGGTTCTGGGCCACAGTCCTCCAACCTCTGAAGCTAGGGGCCAGTGGAACCCATCCTAGAGAAGCAGAAGAAACTTTGAGCCAAGAGCTCAGAAACTCAATATCAAGTCCACTAGTTGGAAAGCAAAACAAAACACAGCAAAATGGAAATGAGCCTTCTTGGCCATAAATAGTATGCACTGTGTTTTTCCTGGTTTGGGTTAATAACAGCTATTAATTCGCTCATTATTTTCCATTAATTCAGCCATCATATTTTCTGACCTCCTACTATGTGTTAAGACAGTGTCCCTTAACATAGCATTCATTGTTCTAGAGTTATAGTTTCTATTTTTAGTATCAGGCAGGGAGGCCTCTATCTGAATAAACTTGTGTACATTAATCTGCATAGAGAGATATTTTTCTTGCTGTAATTGATTTTTAACACTGATAATATATTCACTCTGATATATTTCTGGTCTCTAACTGTTGTCAGATATGTGATTGATTAACTCCCCATTACCTACTTTGAAAGAGTAAGAAAAGGAAGATAAAGAAAAGAACATTGAAATTAGTAAATCTTGTGAATGTAGAGCATCTTAAGGAGAAAAGACTTAATGGTGAAGAAAGTAGAAACAGAACTAAAAATTTACATTTAGCTCATGATTTAAATTTTTTATATTATTTGCCTAACCAGAGGATTTCTCATTATGCCTAGCAAGAATTTTATTTTAAATACCTGGGTTTATTTAAATATTAATTTTATTTATGAATGATACCCCAGTTGACCATTAGTATTGATGTTTTGGTAGTGATTATGCTCTGTCCCTTACCACAGAGTAGTATTCTATATATATGAATATATATTATGTATCTGAATATATATAATCTAAGTAAATATTATGTAAACATATATACATATAATATATATATATTCTATATACATACATACATGCATACATACATATGTATATATAGTATGTATTAGTGTATGTATAACAAAGATTTTTTTAAAATTCTATGTCTATTGTTAGGATGAATAGATGGATGAATGAATGGATGGATAAGTTGTTTTTTTTAATTGAGTTTAATAACTCATCTTAATAGGTAAATAATGTTCTACTTGGGGAATTAAAGGAACTTCTGAATTTCTCTCTTGAACACTTGTGCCTTTCACAGAACTGTAAAGGTCTGAGGAAACTTGCACAGCTCTCTCACTTGACAAAAGCCAAATGGAATGATGCTGTGAACATTAGTGCATTTCATCTGAATGGGCCATGAAGCTATTGACTTCCTGTTAATATTTCTGTTAAATTCTTTGGAATAACTTCAGGTGTGCCTCTTGGCTCTTTGCCTTCCTGCTTGTGCTTCCTGTGGATTATTAGAACTAGCCACATCCTTCTCATTTCTGCCACTGAAACTTCTGGTGGTTTTATAGTTTTCTGTCTTCTTTAGATTTTACAGAGTATTATTTCAAGGCAGTTCCTATCTGCACTTTCTCTCTTTCTCTTTTTCTTTAATGTACCATCCACATGAATAACTCAACACTTTTAAAATTAGAGGGTAATTAGCTCCCTTCACAGTCTGGATATGTTTGTTATTTGGGTTCCTTAGTGATGTTCCACACATTTTAAATTTTATTTTCAGAAAGCTGGTTAAATTTTTAATGGGATCCATAGGTAAATCTCCATGTAATTACAAACTTTTTGTAAAAATAAATTTTATTTACATTTATAACCTAAATAAATGAGGGTTGATTATATTCCTTTGCAATTTGGAGAAACATACCTTAGAACAGAGAAAACTAAGAAAGAGGACTAGAAAGCCTTATAATTTCTCTTGAACAAATAGCAAAAGTACTCTAGCAGCATTCTCAGATGGTTTAGGTTGGAGTCTGACCCCTAGCTCTGACCATGTATTTTACACAGGTCCAGGGAGGAAACACGACAGTATGAGGGACTGCTGGGCAGGCAACAAGGCCCCTCGTAAATTTTAATATTGAGCAAATATGCTATCTCAGTGGAAGGGATGTCATGCCTGCTGGATTCTTGCTCATTTAGTTATATGTAAGTTGGCTCTTTTAAAGAGAGGGAAGGTAGAGAGAGACAGACATAAAGCATGCAGTGAGAAATCAAAAAGCCAACCTGTGTATTGGAACATTCTGGAAAAACCCCCAGAGTGTTATTATTTTTTTTTTTTTGCCATTGACCATGGAGACTATTGCTGACAAAGCAGGTTGGTTTTTAACCAGCTATCACTGGGCCAGTCAGCACACTGGTATTTATGTTTGCTATCTGCCTTCGTACTAAATTCCCTCCCCCGACCCTAGGCCCTAGGCCACTTCTCATCAGGTTTCTGTCATTCTACGTTTTTCTTTTCTAGAGTGTAATATAAATAGATGCATGAATTATGTAGTCCCTTTAATTTTACTTTTTTCATTTAGTATGACATTTTTGAGATTTATCCATGTGGTGGTGTATATTAGTATTTCTTCCTTTTTATTACTGAGTAAAGTTCTATGGTATGGCTGTACTGTAATTTATTTACCCATTCATTAGTTGATGAATATTTGAATTGTTTCCAGTTTGGGGCTTTATGATAATGCTCTTATAAATATTGATGTAGAAATTTTGTGTGGACATACCTATTAATTTCTTTTTGATAAATATCCAAGAGTTGTTTGGCCAGGTCCTATGGAAAATATATGTTTAATTTAAAAGTCATGACATATTATTTTTCTAATTAAGTGTATCATTTTGCATTCTAACCAGTAATGAATGAGAGTTCCAGCTGCTCTACATTCTTGCTAACACTTGATATTGTCAGTCTTTTTACCATTAGTTGTTTTGATGGTTGCATAATACATCTCACTATTATTTTAATATACATTTTTCTAATGACTGAGCATTTCTGATGTCGAGCATCTCTTTATATGCTTTTTGGTTATTTGTGTATTTACTTTTGTGTAATGTCTATTAAAATATTTTGCCCATTTTTAATTGGGTTGTTTGTCTTATTGATTTGAAGAAACCTGTATATATTCTATATATAAACTTTTGTCAGATATGTGTTTTGCAGATATTTTCTCCTAGCCTGCAGCTTGCTTTTAATCCATTTTATAATTTTTTTCTTGTATAGAATGTGATTTTTGTGTCCCATTTAAAAAATCTTTGCCTAACCTAATATCAAAAAGATTTTCACCTATGTTGTCTTCTATAAGTTTAATAGTTTTAGCTCTTATGTTTAGTTTAGTGATCCTTATCAAGGTAATTTTTGTATATGGGTGTAAAATAAGAGTCAAATTCACTTTTTTCCTTCATAGACTTACAGTTGTTCTAGCACCATTTGGTAAAAAGGCCAGCTTTGCCCTCATTGAAATACTATGGTACCTTTATTGAATCTCAATGGGACATTTAAGGATGGGTCTATTTTTGAACACTCTATTTTAGTTCTATTGAACTTTATGTTATCCTTACACTTACACTTATACCACATTATCTTGATTACTGTAGCTTTTTAAAAACTCTTGAAGTATAAAACTTCCTACCTTATCCTTTTACAATACTCATTTTGTTTTATGTCCTTTTCCATATTAATTTTCAATTTAGTTTATCAATCTGTTCAAAAAAGCATGCTAGGATTTAATTGCAACTGACTGCATTTAAAGATCAATCAAGAAAGAATTGCCATCTTAATATATATTAAATCTTCTGGGCTTCTGGGCTATGTGCTTGCCTCTTCTTGTGACCACATCAAAATTACAACTAAACTACAGAATAGCCATCACTAAGAGTCACCTGAAGACTAGCTTAACAGAAGTCCTAAAACCAAGGACACACAGAAGAGGCCACCTTGAGACTGGTAGGAGTGGCAGAGACATGAAACATGATGGTCCCTCACTCACCTGTGGTAGTCGGGAGTCTAGAGGAATATCTCAGCTATGGAGATCTCCCCATAAGAGTAAGAGGTCCTGACCCCACATCAGGCACCCCAGCCCAGGGGTTCCAATTCCAGGAAGAAAAGTCCCCACAACTTCTGGCTGTGAAAACCAGTGGAGATATGGTTGAGTGAGGTGGAGGCCTGAGAGAGTCACAGACTTTCTTCTTAAGGGGCCGGCACACAGACTTACTGACAAACTTGCTCTGAGCTCCAGCTCTGGGACAGCAGCTCAAATGGCACCAGAAACATATGAAGAGGAACCGAGTTGTCTGGGTTCAGGGCAAAGGCTGGAGGGGCAGCTTTCTCCCAGACAGAAGTGCTGGCAGAGGGTATTTTTCCTTTGTTAAGCCCTTCTCTGTTTGGCTTGCAGACCCAGGTGGGCACCATATTTGAGTCTCCATCAACATAGCTAACACTGGTAGCCCTGCCCTGATGTTTCCCCAAAACCTCACACCTCCCAACCTGTGGCTTACCCAAGCCACTTCCAGTGGATTTTCCATACAAACAGCCTGTCTTGGCTCATCCTGCAAACTTTTCTAAAATCTCTCAAAGGTTACAAAACCTAAATAAGCAGCATCTGGCCCTGGCATATCCCAAGCCCAGCATTAGCGACTGAGCAGCCCCAAGCCCAGCATGGTAGTGGCTCTTGGTAGATTGCTTAGTGATTCTTGCCAGGTGTCCCTGGGAGGGCACAGGCTATGGCTGAACTTGTCCTGTGGCAGAGGCCCCCCTCCCAGGAGGCACTGAGGCTGGTATCTCTGGTGGCCAGCTTCTACTCCAGCTGGAGCACCACCCAGGGCTGCATTCTAGGATGAAAAACTCAAAGGCAGATTGAGCAGACACAAGAGCACTGCCAAAGTGAATACTGCTTCATAGGGTCAGCTCCTCATTGGCCAGTCCTGACAACCAATCAGCCCAAGGGTGAATTCCTCCCACTGAAATGCAAATGGAAACAAACAATCTAATTAAGAAATGGGCAGAAGACCTAAACAGATTCTCCTCCAAAGAGGAAGTACAGATGGCTAATAGACATATGAAAAGATGCTCAAGGTCATTAATCATCAAAGAAATGCAAATTAAAACCACAATGAGCTTTCACCTCACACCTGTCAGAATGACTATCATCAATAAGTCAAAAACAACAAATGTTGGCAAGGATGCGGAGAAAAGGGAACCCTCATACACTGTTGATAGGATTGCAAATTGGTACAGCCACTATAGAAGACAGTCTGGAGGTTTCTTTAAAAAATTAAAAATGAATATACCTTAAAACCCAGCAGTTGCAATTTGGATATTTATCCAAAGAAAACAAAAATAATTTGTAAAGATCTATTCACCCCAATATTTATGGTAGCACAGTTTACAATAGCCAAGATATGGATGCAACCTAAATGCCCATCAACAGATGATTGGATAAAGAAGTTATGGTTCATATATACAATGTAACATTACTCAGCCTTTAAAAAAAAATGAAATTCTACCATTTGCAACAACATGGATGGAGCTAGAGGTTATTATGCTGAGTGAAATAAGTCAGAGAAAGATAAGTGCCATATGATTTCACTTATATGTGGAATCTAAGAAACAAAAAGAACAAACTAATCAAAAACAGACTCACAAATATAGTAGACAATTTGGTGATGAACAGAGGGGACGTGGAATTGTGGGGCTGGGAGAATGGGATGAAGGGTTAAAGTAGTTGATGGATGGTCACAAGGATATGGAGTACAGCATTGGGAATGCACTAAACATTAATATGTTGGCTAGGTGGAGGGCTTGTGGAGGGAGGGAACAATTAGGGTGATCATTTTATGAACTACATAGATGTCTAACCAATGCACTGTATACTTGGAACTAATTAAATTAAATCAATAAATTAAAAAATTAAATAGTGATGGAAAACTTTCCTAACCTGGTGAAGGAAATAGACATACAAGTCAAGTAAGCACAGAGTCCCAAATAAGACGAACCCAAAAAAGGCCCACAACAAGACATGTCATGATTAAAATGCCAGAGGTTAAAGACAAAGAGAGAATCTTAAAAGTAGCAAGAGAAAAGCAGTTACCTACAAGGGAGCTTCCATAAGACTGTCAGTTAATTTTCAACAGAAACTTTGCAGGCCAGAAGAGATTGGCAGGAAATATTCAAAGTGATGCAAAGCAAGGACCTACAACCAAGATGACTCTATCCAGCAAAGCTGTCATTTAGAATTAAAGGACAAAGTGCTTCCCAGACAAGAAAAAGCTAAAGGAGTTTATCACCACCAAGCCAATATTACAAGAAATGTTAAAGGGACTTCTTTAAGATAAAGAAAAAAGGGAGAAAAAAGATCAAAACTATGATTAATAAAATGGCAATAACTACATATCTATCAACAGTTACTTTCAATGTAAATGGATTAAATGCTCTAAACAAAAGATAAGGTGGCTGAATGGATAAGAAAACAAGATCCTTACATATGCTGCCTACAAGAGATTAACTTCAGATCAAAAGACACAGAGACTGAAAGTAAAAGGATGAAAAAAAAAGTTTCATAAAAATGAAAACAAACAAAAACAGCTGGGGTAGCTATATTTATACTAGACAAAATAGACTTTAAAACAAAGGCTATATTAAGTGACAAAGAAGGGCCCTATAATCTCACTTCTGGGTATTTATCTGAAGAAACCCAAAACACTACTTTGAAGGGCATGCAAATCAATATGTTCCTTGCAGCATTATTTACTATAGCCGAGATATTGGAGGCATTCCGGATGTCCATTGAGAAATGAATAAAGAAGAAGTGATGTGTGTGTGATGTGTGTGTGTGTGTGTGTGTGTGTGTGTGTGTGTGTGTGTGTGTGTATTAATCATAAAAAAGAAAAGAAACTGTACTATCTGCAACAACATGGATGAACCTGGAAAGTATTGTGTTGCGTGGGGTATATCAGACAGAGAGATGCAAATGCCATAGTGGAATCGTGAACAGAATAAACAAACAATAGAAACAATCTCATAGATACAAAGG
The DNA here is from genome assembly GCA_004027375.1 of Macroglossus sobrinus. Taxonomy (NCBI): domain Eukaryota; kingdom Metazoa; phylum Chordata; class Mammalia; order Chiroptera; family Pteropodidae; genus Macroglossus; species Macroglossus sobrinus. Next base: position 283,618 of record PVKZ01000285.1, read on the forward strand.
GCATTTTGATGGTTGTCAGACTGGGTAGTGGTGGGATGGGTGAAGAGGGGAGGGATTAAAAAGTACAAATTGGTAGTTACAAAAGTCAATAGTATTGTAATAACTATGTATGGTTTTAGATGGGCACTGGATTTATAGGGGTGATCACTTCATAAATTATACAAATGTCTAATCACTGTGTTGTACACTTGAAACTATTATAATATGTATGTCAACTATAATTGAAAAAAATATATATAAATTAAAAGAAAAGTATTGAATCTTACGTTATATATTTCTCCATATACTGAGGTCTACTTTGATTTTCCAATGTAGTTTTGTAATTTTGTGCATACAGGTCATGCATTAAATTTACTTCTAAGGATATTTTTATGCTGTTGTAAATGAAATTTTAAATTTTTATGTCATTATTGCTAGTTTAAAGAAATACAGTAGATTTTTATATATTAACCTCATAAATTGTGACCATGCTAAGTTCATTTATGTGTTCTAGCATCTCTTGTGGATTCTTTAAGATTTTCTCTGTGTAAAGTCATGCCATCTGCACTGAGAGACTGTTTTACTTCTGTTTTCCAACTTGTATGCCATTAAATTTTTTTTTCTTGCCTTATTGTACTGGCCAGAATCTTCAGTATAATTATATATAAAAGTGATAAAAAAAAATCCTTGCATGTTCTTAATCTTAGGTAGAAAGGATTGAGCCTTTTACAACTGAATATATTAACTTTATGTTTCTTCTAAAATCAGGTTGAGGAAGCTCTCTTTTATTCCTACTTTGCTGGGATTTTTTTTTTTATCATGAATGGACATTGACATTTTCCAAATACTTTTTCTGCATCTATTGAAATACTCATAAGATTTTTTAAAAGCATTTATTCCATAAATGTGATTAATTGCATTGATTTTTCATTTTAAACCAACTTTCCATTCTTGGGATAAATCTCATTTGGCCATAATGTATTTTTTTTTTCTGTATTGTCAGATTCCATTTGTTAAAATTTTGTCAAGGATTTTTGCATCTGTGTTCATGAGAGATATTCACCTATCATTTTCCCTTTTTGTAATATCTTTATCTGATTTGGTTGCATTGGCCTGATAAAATGAAATGAGAAATGATCCCTCTTTCTCTATTTTCTGGAATAATTTATATAAAATTGATATCATTTCTTTTCAAAATATTTGATAAAATTTATCAGAGACAAGTTTTTTGGGACCTGGAGGAGGGAGAGTGAATTTAGAGAGAAAAAAAAGAGAAAGAAATTGCTTTAATTATGTATTCAAGTTATTTAATTAATGTAGGGCTCTTCAATTTTTCTGTTCTTTCTTGCATTAATTTTTGCATTCATATGTCTTTTAAGAAATTTGTCTATTTCATCCAAGTTGTTAAATATGTTGGCACAAAATTGTTTATAATATTTTTTATTATTCTTTTAATATTTGTAGAATCCGTAGAGTATTTCCTCTTTTATTCCTGGTATTGGTAATTCATGTCTACTCTCTTTTCTTCTTGACTGGTCTAGCTAGAGGCTTGTCAGTTTTAACAATCTTGTCAAATAATCAGCTTTTCTCTTCATGATTTTTTCTATTACTTTTCTGTTCTTTATTTCATTGATTTGTGTTCTAATCTTTATTATCTCCTATATTTCTTACTTTTGCTTTAGTTTGCTCTTTTTGTGTCTGATTTATTAAAATGAGAACTCAGATCATTAGTTCTATATCTTTTTTTTCCTAATACAAGCCTTTAAAGCTATAGACATCCTTCTAAGTACCGCTTTTGCTGTAAATTACAAATTTTGAAATGTTTAATTTTTATTATCATTTGAAAATATCTTCTAATTTCTTTTATGATCTCTTCCTTGACCCATGGGTTATTTAGGAATAGATTGTTTAATTGACAGATATTTGGGGCTCTCCGGTTACCTTAATATTGTTCATTTTTTATTTTATTTTGGTCAGAGAGTATACTTTGTATGATTTTAGTCTATAAAATTAATTGCCCTAGTTTTATGGCCTAGAATGTGGTCTTTTCACATATATTTGGAAAGAATGGCTATTATGCCATTATTAGGTATAATGTCTTTTATAAGTTCTGGTGGTAATAATAGTGTTTTCCAGATCTTTTATGTTCTTGCTGTTTTCTATATTATTACAATTAGCTTAGGGTTGACAAAATACAGTTTTGTGCTAAATTTTTCTTGCTGCCTATTTATATAAATAAAGTTTTATGTAACACAGCTCAGCCATTTTTACATATCATCTCTGGCTTTACAACTATTCAAGCAGAGTTGAATAGTTGTGACAAAGACTGTATGGCCCAGAAAACCTGCAATATTTGCTGTCTGGTCCTTTATGGTAAAAGTTTGCTGATCTCTCATCAAGTTGTTCTATTAACTGCTGAGAGGGAGAATTAAAATCTTTATTATTAGTGGAGGTGGAATTGTCTGTGTCTTCCTTTGATTCTATTTTTGCTTTATATATTTGATGCTCTATTTACAAGTATATTTATGATTGTTATGTCCCTATGCATTGACCCTTTAATCATAGTGAGATGTTCCTTCTTATATCTGCTGATACTTTTTATTATGAAGTCCATTTATATAATGTTTTCATTCCAGCCTTCTCTTGCTTATTATTTGTATTGTAATAGTCAATTTACTTGAAGCTATTTATTTCTGAAAGGTGTTTAAAGGATTCTGTGGGGTATAGGGAAAAGTGAAAAGTGTTTTATGGAAAGGAAGACTGAGAAATTGCCTGGAAATTGAGCAAACTAAGGATCAGCAATTTGGTCAGGGTTATATACATACCAGGTTTGTCAACTCCTGAATTGCAGCAGGAAATCTGGTCTTCTGTTACAATCCAAGCATGAATGAATATAGTGTGTATAGCCTTGATCATATTATTGATCCTTGACTTCCTCATCTGTGAAGTGGAGATAAGAATACTTCTATATTTATCTCCTAGCAAATTAATATATGTGAATAGTTCTGCATATGACAAAGCACCATTAAAGAATCATTTTATAGAGTGGAACACTATGGTATATGTGGGAGCAAAAGCAGTTTTCTATCCATAGATTTTTTTTTTGGATTTGAAGGGTATTATTTAAATTTGTGATTTATTTCTATGACTCTTACTGTCAATGTGAAAAGCCTTCTTTAGGGAAAGTTAGGCTCTGGTTAGTGTTCGAGGCTCTAGGGTTTATCCTCTTAATGAAGCCTTTGAATGAATGATGACTACATTTTTTGTTATTTGTTCCTCAGAGGGAAATTGAAGCTAGATTTTAGCCCTATTTAGTTCTTAATAAGAATTGCAGTTTCCTTTGGTGTAACTTTTGATTTTGGCTTAGATTCTCCTCCCTTCTCTACAAAGAACAAAACAAAACAAAGCACAAATGATTCCTGTCAAATTCTTTCTCTCCAAGTGGAGTGATTGCTCTTACAAGCTTATTGGAGTAGTAAAAGCTTATTAGGAAATCATCTTTATGCCTTCTCAACAGCACTTTATTCGAAGGCCTCTGGAGAGATTTGGGGTTCAGAAGTGAGTGTGGAGCATCTGATTGATGTCCCACACAGTGGAACAGCTGGGTACCTGTATGAAGACTGACTAGCTGAAGGAGGAATTTAGTAGAGTAATTTTCAGTCACTAAATGTAGTTCAATTTCATTTTGTTTTATTAACATAGTAATAAAGCTGTTCATGAGAGGAAGCAGAACTTTAGGAAGCTCAAATTTTGCCAACAAGAAAAACAGATGCAAGCTCTATTTTGACTTTGTGTCCTTTCCTATAGAAAGCTCTTATGTTTGTGTGTTACAGATAAACAAACATAGGTTATTTTTTACATCCTTTTACTTCTTTATAGACAACTTATACTACTCCTCTCCACTGCTGCCTATTTTGTTATTCATCACTATTATGATGTTTGTTTTTACTTCTTTGCCCAATGGGAATAGCTAATGACTTAGGTATCACGATGGCTGTATCTTGTTGGAGAAAAGAAGTTACATCAGAAATTTGTTGGCCTAATGTAAGGATTGATACTTGCATATTTTCTCAGTTGCATCCTAGATTAAGTACATGCAACAGGTAAAGAGTATACTATCAAATATAATTCTTTTTTTCCAAAAGAAAATCTCCAGTGCATGGAAAGGAAGTATAACCAGTGTCATATTGGAAGGAAGTAACAGGTGCATAGCTGACAGACAAATGACCTGATATGGGACCAGGCAGCTATGCCCTGAACTAGCTAAGGCCAACTGGGCCCCTGAAAACCACAGTTAGGTCTCCTGGGGCAGCTCTAGAGACCCTGACATTCCTGGGGGGTATGAGCAGACTGAATGTTAGGCACCAATATTCTAAAGTTCCTTCTGGCTCAAGAGCAAGGAAATAAGACATAGAGCTGAAAAATTACATGACCAGCTGCCAGATGAGGTTAGGTAAAATAGGACTGGTGTTTTTGTTTTGTTTTGGTTTGGTTTGGTTTTTAGTTTTGTATCTTCTGATTTATCATTATTTTTCCTATGTTAAAAATACAAATTTTTAAAAACTAGTAAGAGACATAAGCCGAAAAATTGAGAACTTCATAATCTTTTGTTTAGTCTCTAAGGCAAAGTAGATTTGTATCTAAAATTAAATGGACATTAAATAAAGTTCATATGTATAAGGGCACTAATGTTTGTAAATGTATTTGTTAAGGGCAGGAGTAAGGAAACAGGAAGTGTGGGACTTATATTTTTGTGTGTGTGTGGAAAAATAGCCATTTCAAATGTGTCTTATAGAGCCTTTTTTTTTTCTTCACATGCATTCTTAATTAACAGAGTTTCTGAAAGGTGCTCAATCCTAGTTGGGAGCTGGAGATGTGTTTATGCTGTGAAATGTTAAATATGTTTGCAGCCTTTTCAAAGAGTTTAGTAGGGGGTTCTATGGTAGTTATTTATTAGTCAGCTTCAATAGCTGCTGGCTTGAATTAAAGAAAATACTCTATCCAGTGTGATTTGTAGAAATGTTATAAATCACTTCAGATTTTAATGAGCAGTAGGAAAGGCAATTTGAAAGAAACTCCACACATGTTATTAGTTACAGTGCATCAGGAGTAAGGCCTGGTGTGAAATACATTGATAATCAGTGTCTGCTGTTAGCATTTTTTAAGATGGAAGATTCTGTTGGCATCTCAACAGCATTTTTTTTTCTCTACTCTTACTTCTGGGATTTTCAGGAGGTTTGCCCACTCTGGTCCCATCAAGTTTGTTGACACTTCCATGTGGTGATTAAGTAGAGCCAGTGTCTAGGCCCTTTTCTGTTGGCTCTGCCAGTTATCCATGAGTGGAGTAAAAAAGTCGGTGTTTAGATGCATGGAGGCCTTCACATTCCACTCTCTATGATGGAGTTTTTGTGTGGCCAGTGTGGTTACATCAGAAGGCAAGTAGCTGAGGCCTTTTCCCTCCTCCAATACAACCTGACCCAATAAGGCATTTCTACCATAGTATAAATTGGGGCTGCTATTTTGTAAGGTTTGGAGGAAAATATAACAAAATATAAAATGTGCATATTACTCTACTCAGATGTTTAGACTAATGCACAATGATACATATTCAAGGGTGCTTCCTGTAACAATTAAAAATAGTTCACTTGAAATTGCTCATTGTAATACTAAAGACTCAGATTCACACTTATCAATGCCAACTATGAGGACTTGGCTTAAGAAATTACAGAAATTACAGAAAGATTCATGATAGATTGTTCAGATAGATTAAAACAGCAAGAGCCTTTGATCTTTTATGTAAAAATGTGGGTGCACACTTGTGTGTGTGTACAGAGATATAAGGAAGAATAACCACTAAAATATGAATGATGGCTTCTCAGGTGATTCCCAGGTTCATTTTTGAGATGTGAGTTTGTGCAATTAGAACTGGTGTTTCTTACTGAAAGATGACAATGGTCAGCAGTTTGCATATTTTTAGTTAATACTGAATATCACTAGCAATTGAGATGCCCCTGGACTCTGTTACATAGTCACAGTGCTTGGAAATACTCTCTATATCTGGAAAGTGTGGATTCCCTTTGGTCATTGTCTCATGAGAATGAGACAAATATGACAACAAATATATGAAAAACAAATTTTTGAGCTCAAATTCTACTTCTAACAGTAGTAAAGCTCTATACATGGAAATGATATTGTGTAGTTTACATTGGTGATTCCATAAGTGGTTTAAAAAGTGCTTCAACTCAGAATGTAAGCCAGTGTGTTTTGTGAAGTTATTTAATATCCACTTTTGGACAAGGCCTTGATAACTCAGTAAATATCTGGCTATTCTGTAATCCTGAAGCACAGGATCATCACCTAGCATCACCTCACTTCCTGCCCTAGATCTGATTACTTACTGTGTGGTATTTCCCAGGACCACTGGCTCTTTCACATCTGCACACTTGTACTCCCTCTTTCTTCTACCCCAATGCATCTTTTCTACCCAAATTATATCAGTGTCCCCTCTTTGATGAAGCTATCCCTGACACTGCAGGCAAAACCTGTTTTCTCCTTGCATCTCTACACAGGTTTCTTCAATGATCCTGTGCATACTGTATCACCCTTCTTCTGTAGATGTCAGTTTCTCTTCCTCTCCTGTCAGCTCTTCAAGGGAGGGTAGGTGTGCAGTCCTCTTTGTGGCAGCCCTCAAAAATAGCAGGAGCAGGATGGAGGGAGAGACATGCTGTTCCAGAAACACAAAACTCCCCTCTGTCCTTTTTATGTTGCTTTTTTTTGTGAGTCTTTGGTGTTTTTAAACAAATCTTCTCCCTGGAATTTGTCTCCCTGCCACTGAGGCTATTTCAAGCACAGATCTGCTGGTTCTTTATGTTTACAAGGAGAAAGGGTCTCTGGTGTGTTCAAGCTCCAAGGAACAGAAAGTGCCTTCCCTCTGCCTGTATCTCCTCTGAGTCCTTTCTGATGTGTGTGTGTGTGCTTCCCCCTACCCATCTCTTTGTTAACTGGTTTTCTAGGTGTTAAGGAAAAAAGCCTCTCTGGATAAATAAAGTAGACATGGTCTGCATTCTTGGCTTTTTACAGGTAATTAATTACCTGGTTGGATGGCACAGAGGCCTACCCCCATACCGGGGGACTGCTATGTAGCCAAGTTTCTTTTCAAGGAAACTAGTGAAAATGTGATTATTACCTCAGGTACTTCTCTGCCTTGGGGCTATTTTTCTGGAGTCTCATTTCCCAACCAGCCTGCTGCAGTAAGCAAGGAACATTTTTAGGGTGCCATGGAGTAACAACTATTGATATTGTTAGTACGGTAAACAAATCTTCTTGGACACCACAAATAGCAGAAGCTTTTCTATCTCCTAAGCAGGGGAGATATTTGAAACTGGAAGGAACTGAGCCCTGAGATTAACATAGTTAGAGACCCTAAAAGAAAACTGTTCAAAGATGCGTTTTTGGGAGACAGAAAATTGTGAAATCAGCAGCAGGCCCAGAGGCTGGTTTACTTTGAGTGGCTTCTGGAAATACAGTTAGCCCTCCAAATTGACAGGCTCCACATCTGTGGATTCAACAACTATGGATCTAAACTATTCTGAAAAAAAAAATGTTATGTTGCTGACATATGCTATGTTATGCCTGTTATGGTTATGTCTGTACTGAAATGTACAGACTTTTTTTTGTGTGTGTCATCATTCCCTAGACAAGACAGTATAACTATTTACTTAGCATTTACATTGTATTAGGTATCGTTAAGTAACCTAGAGATAATTTAAAGTGTATGGGAGAATGAGTAGGTTATGTGCAAATACTACTCCATTTTATATAAGGGCCTAGAACCAATTCCCTGTGGATACTGAGCGATTCCTGTTATTGATTATTGATGATGGTAGGCTACATGGTGGATTGTGAAAGTAAAGTTTGTGTATAGTTACAATGTACCTGCTAGGAACACATTGTTTTCCCTTAAGTAGATGAGAAGGGAGGGTAATCAGAGCTTACAGGTAGACCTAACCAGGGACTTACTGACATTTAAACTAAAGTCTGACCACATCAGCAAATGCTGAGAGAACAGAGAGAAGCCATCTTTATAATAGCAATGTCCTATAGGCCAAAGAGAGATTTAGTTCAAGTTTCAGAAGCTACCTAGGACAGAGGGTTCAACTTCCTGAAAACTTTCAGAACATTAGAAGTAATGGTAGGTGACATTTCATGTGTCCTTCCTTACATGCTTCTCTGTGATTTTAAATTTTCTACAATGAGCAAATATTACTTTTGTAATCGATGGTATTACATAAAGCATAAATTAAACTTTTTTATACTGTAAACATTCATTGTATGGAGTCAACCCTGAGATTTTATGGTCAGACAATTCAGTCTTAATCCATCACTGTTCCTCAGTAGGTCCTTAGCTGGCAGAAGAGGGCAAAGTTAGTGTCTTCCTCTTGATGGTCCTAATGCCTAGGCAGTATGGATGTCATAGTCACTACAGACAGAGTGTAAAGGAAGATGGTTTCAGGACTCCAGTAGCCTATATTTCTGCTCTCAATTCCTAAGACACATTGCCTCTTTACCATACCATTGAGCTACCCACTGGCCATGCATGTTCAGATCAGATCAGATGCCTAGAACTCTAGTTTATAAATACAAAAGGGAAGGTGATTCTTTGGGGGCTTTGCTCTATAATATCCAAACTAAATGTAAATGAATGCTTTGGGAACCCAAATTCAGGCTGATCCCTTAGTTGAAGTATGGGAAAATATGAATTTGATTAAATGTTAACTCACAGATTAAGACCTATTCACTGACTCTATATATCCCAGTGTCCAAAAAGAATTGTTCTGTATAATCTTTTCTTATCTCTGCTGGTGTTCGTTAATGACTTTATTTTTTATGAAGTCATGTAGTAAGTACCAAAAGTAACTTTGGTTGCTCTTTCACGTGACTTCCATGCAGTGGTCCGCCATGAGCAGCAGTGTTTGTTAGCTACAAATGAATCACAGGTGCAGGGCAGTAAAACTGAAGGGGCAGGAAAGGAATGAGAGATGTTATGGAGTGAAGAAAGTTAATTTATTACACCAAGGCACTTAGTGAGTGCCTGCTGTGTTCAGATCATAGTGGGGCTGAGTCATTAAGAGGTGATACCTCTAAACTTTTCTTGAAAGACAGGGAACACCAATTGAGTAAGGCTGGAGTTATAAAAAACCTAATAGGTGAGAGAGTTAGTTGACTTTATTAGGAGTCATAATACCAGAGTTACCTTAAACTCAAGGCTGAGATGGGATTTAGTAGCAGTATGGGAGGATGGAGTTCTGATGCAATTGTGGGGAATCACAAGCCCATTGCTTCCCCTTTCTGGAACTCAGTTCCCCCACCTGTGAAATGAGAGCATTTGCACTGGTGCTGGGAGGCCTTTTAGAATTAAGGGCTTATGAGTCAATTTCTGCCATTTTGTTGGGGACTCAGCTAGGGGTGTTCTCATGAAAGCCAAAAGCCATTGAGGCGAAGAAATAGGTGTAACTGCACAAATGGATATGTAGATACAATCAATCTTTGTCCAACGTCTGTAACACATCAGGTGGAAAAGCCATGGGGTGAAGGTAAGGAAGTCAGCGAGGAACTCTTTGCAGAGCAATATTACAGACTTACTCTCCTGCCATTTAATTACCATGTGTTACTCTGAGAGTGATTTGTTTAACAGTGAAACAGCTCCATAGCCATCTTCAATGGCTAAAGATGGCCATAATTTTTTTAATACTGCAAACCCCAAGGCAGTTTGATATAACTGAATAATATTGGTGAGTTCACTTGGTGTACTAGAGCAAAAGTTATAAACTGTTGTGATACCTAAAGTAGGCATTTGCTCGCTGTGGTTTATAGGTCAGTGTGGAGGTGTTTAATATGAACTAATTAGACCTGATGCTGTTGAAGGGCACCTGGTCCCCATCACACTGCTCACCTGGTTTAGTGAAAGCATAGACATGAGACTGTGAATCCTGCTTCCTGGTGGGTTCACACCAAGGGTTATGAAGCAGCAGCAAAGCATCTCTGTGCAGGTTGTGAAATTGCTATGGGGAGAGAGAACTGACTTACAGGGATGGTATTACTACATTTCCCTTGATGGAAGCATTCCTCTCTTGAATTTATGCCGTTTAAAAAGATAACATTTTAAATTCTGGTTGATGAGGTAAGGCTGTGAAATTATTGCAACTTTTTGCCATCTTGAAATTTATTAATTACTAGAAATTTATAAGATTACAAGAGCTCAAATATTGGCATTTACAGTTTTCCTGCCTATAAGAATCATTCATCTCCCCTTGTTAATCTCCTTCCTGTTATGGCTTTCAGTTAGACTGTCTTTTGAGGTAAAAAGAAAGGAAATATGTAGCATTTTATTATTTACTCACGTAGCATCCATTTAGAGCACATGGTTTTTGTACTTTAAACTTGGGATTACAGATTCTGGGCTTCTTTGAAAGCTAGAACTATTTGAAAAATTAACTTCCTGCTACTTGAGAGTAAGAACAATGCTTTAAAATTGTTAGAAAATCCATTAATGTATAACAATGTGGGTTCCCTTTATTAGGCACTTAATAAATACTAGATGGCATAATGTAATGAATGCTGATTCCTTCTATTTTACCATCTCAGGGTGGGGCTCTCAATTATTGCACAAGTTCTAGAGCAACTTCTTGAATTTCCAGCCCCCCAAAAGCAAGCAGCTACTTAGTTGAGTTTCACTTTTTCATTAATTGATGCTGGTATGCACCCTACAAAGGCATAATCACATTGTGGGGTGGTAGGTAGAGGGGGTGCCTGATTTGGATGGCACTATGATTTTTCAGAAAAGCTGTATAAGATGAGAAATATTTGCATCCAGGCACAGAGGGAGGCACCATGGAAGCATCTAATTTGCTAAGCTCCCCGCTGGCAGTTTTTAATGCCCTGTTGATTTTATTAAACATTTGTAATAAGAAGTTGGAGTTTTGTTTAGGCTAGAACCATAATGAAAACAGCTGTCTTCATTTTTTAGAAACAGTGAAGTTATAGAGTTAAGGAATCAACACTGAACAGTAGAGGGCTGTTCAGGTCACAGGCTAGGTGCATTTTTTGGAAAGTGTTGGGGATATGTCTGGGTCAGGGAGCTTAAGAGCAAGGGTTTTTTGTGTTTAAGGCTCAAAAAGACCACATGGTTTTGTTAAATTTATTTTACTTACAGAGGCATTTAAATCAAAAGACAAATACATAATTGTGTTTCTATATATCTAACAAAAGGAAACTGAATCTGAGTATTTGAATTATGAGAGTGAAAAGGTTGCAATCACTGAAAGAAGAGGACTTAGAGTTCCCACAGAAGACTAAAGGGAAGAAACTCAGAATAGAGAAATGAATTAAAATTAGCCGGGTTAATTTTAATTTTGGTACCACAAAAACGGTTCCAACAAAGTGTTCTAGTACTTCTGTAGAGAGACTAGGGGATGGCTTCATGAGGAGTATGAAAAATGCAGCACTCTGAGCAGAAACTCCCTTCAAATGTAATAAAAAAAATGATTTCATTCACAGAATTATTTAATTTCTGTAATAAAGGGAAAGCTAGCATAAGAAACATCTTTACCTGATTGGTGTTATGCAAATTGCGATGGATGAAACAAAATTCTGGAACCTATAATGGGTCTGTGAAGAAATTTAATATTGGGAACTAGAAAGGACTTAGAATAAATCGAAGCTCACAGGTATAGAAAGTTCAATTGTATTATGAAAGTATGCTGTGATGAAAAGAATGGAATATGTTTCTGAAAGCAGTGATAAAGGTGCTAGGTATGATGGATCGGACTGGCTATGTTGAGGTACCTATAAAGGTTAAGTACTGCTGAACAGTATTCTGTAATATTCTTGAATAACAGCAACTATACAAGAATTCACATTACCATTAGGTTAAGAAAAATCAGAGAACCAAGAGCTGACCACAGTCTAGATGCAAACATAAAAATATCAAAGTGGACCTGCTGCCAACCCCTCACTCCCTAGTGGCCACCCAGAACTAGGAGTATTCTAGAGTCCCTCCCCCAATGTCTAGCTAGTGCTGATTTCCAATTTGGTATGTTCTTTTAAAAAAAATTTTGCCTTCATCAAGCCCCTCTGAGGTGCACAGATGATGCCACCCTGGGCTGGGGTCCTCTGGACATATTACTACCCCCGCCACATCTACCCAGCAGCAAAGTGCAGTGTGGATTCTCATTTTTCTCCATCTATGCCCAGAGACATGACCTCTGGATCATGAAGTAGCAGAGCACTCAGCACTCCTGATCTTCTAGGTGTCTTGCCAGCAATCTTCTGTATGTCTCTGAATGCCACCACCACCACTTCCTAAAAATCCTAGCAGGACCCAACTTTTGACTTCCCCATTCAGTAATTGCAACCAAAGCATGGTCTTTCATCCTTTGTAAGTAGTGTTAGGGACTGTCTGATGGAATAACATCAGATGTCCTGCCCAGTTCAGGGATAGCTGTGTATGCCTTCCCTTCAGGGTCATCTCGTAAAGACACATTGATGATTGCCCCTATTGGGTTTTCATTTACAAAGAATTATTTTATGTTTTATCTATGTACAGACTCATTTGAGTCATGCTTCTGGACCAGAATCTCATATTGACACAGTGGGAAGAGTAAGTCCTGCAAAGTAGCTGAAGTCATAGCTGTCAGAGAGCATATGTGATAGAACTGGGAGCAAGGAGGTGTTCAGACTACTCTAATTTGCAGGGAGACTAAGAATGACAGAAGGAAGAGAGGGGTGGTTTAAAAAGTAGCTGAGACTCTTAAATTGGGGGAAATGATGTTAGATGAGTGAGCAGGGGAGCATCACAGAGCACTTGATGAGAGGGGACAGAAGAGGGTCCTCAGCCAAGGAGAAAAGCAGGGAGAACAGAAAGAAACCACTTGCAGAGACAGTCTGAGAAGATCCGGACCCGAGATGCATTTGGGCTTGGGAAGTCGGCAATAAGCAAAGTGACATGAGAACCTAAGTTTCTTTGGGTGTCCACCAGCCCTTTTCCATGACTTTTCTGTTGTTCCCTTGCTAGGGGAGTGCAGATGGATAGCTGTTGTCATGGAATCCCAGAGCTGCTGGAATACATGTTGGAAGGTGTTTTACTTTTTTCATGATGCTTACATTTTATGTGTCCTTGTCTTCTGTGCCTAAGATGAATTTGAAGGAATTGTGCACTATCTCTAGATCTTGGTTTCCATGTCTTTGACAATATTTTTAAGATTCTTTTAGCCCCTGGTGAGTCATGATGTGACCCCAGCCCTACCATATTTCCTTCCTTCTGCTCTTTGCCCTGGTTCTTTGCACAGTTTGGTTTGGGCCTTTGGTTGGTGGACAGGTGCTCATCTTTTTCCCATTACTTACTAATAATTGGGGGCTGTGGATTCTAGGGGACTTTTGCTTTCCACTTTTCATTTCCCGTTGTGTTCCAATTTTAGAAGATACTGCTCTTCTGGAAGGTCCTAGGAAGATGAGAGAACCCAAAATCGGCCTATTTCACTCTACATTTACTACCTTCATAGAGAATGTACTTGCAGTTATTTACTGAGTTTTGATTTGGGGTTGCCTATAGATTTTCTTTATCTGGCTTTATTTCTGTCTTGTTAAAAAAAATTAAGAGTTTGCTATGCAAAAAAGGGATTTAGAGCTAGGTTAAAACTAGCTATAATCATTTTATTTGGTTTGTTTACTTTATTATGTTGATTAGTTAAGACTTCACCCACTCTTGATATATCCTTGATATATCATTGAAAAATAATAATAGGTTCGTATTTTGGTATGTTTTTAGTAAATGTGACATTCTAGTTGGATCTAAATATATGCAGAGCTGGAACAGTGTTAAAATAGTTTATGAGTGGGAAATAGATGGAAATAAAAGACTTATAGTTAGTGATGTTTTTCAGCATCACTTAGCAACATCAATATTTTTGTTCAAAAATAAAGGTCTCCTATTTGGTGAGTGTTGAAAATATTTGTACACTTATGTGTTTGTGACCTTGTGCACACGTTATATAAGGTACAAGGATCGTTTTGATTGTTGCTGGGTTTACAGTATTTAATTTGGGTGTCTAGACACTGATTATAGTGACAGAAAAGTTTCTGAAGATGTGAGACAAGATTTTAAAGAATGGCACTCTTAAAATATGTCTGCAAACTGCCTCTTAACACAAAATAAATTAAATTACAAAGTTAGCAAAATTCTAAATTAAAAGGATTTGTTTCTTCTAAAATAATTATTTCCGTGATTTGAACATCTGTTTATCCTCTTTAGCAGTTGAAACATTATGTTCCCTGAGCCATGCCAAGAACAGGAGGGTGATTCCCATTAATAGCCATGGGACTTAATTAATCTTCAGTTTTCTGATACATTTTTATTATTTAGATCTTGACCAGTGCAGATACATTGGCTAATCTTTATTACTACTGATAATAATCTTTATTACTGCTGATAATAGTGTCTAGCCTTCATATAAAAACAGTAGCCTTAGCTCATCACCTATATGTTGCAGTGTATGTTTTGAGTATGTTTCTCCCTTTGATGTTAATACAGGAAGCAATCTTGATTGGTTTCCTGAGTGCAGTCTGTGACCTGAAAGCAAGTCAAGTTAGCTGAACTATTCCTTTTTGTAAGCATAACTGATACTTCTTTACTATAGTTGTCATTTGTACTGTGGATTACTGAGTAAGTCTCATCATTCGAAGGCTCTCTCTGTCTAGGTGTCTTTGCCTAGCCCATTTTTCACTCTTAGTATGTTTTATTTCTTCTAATTATTCATCACATAGTTAGAATTTAATCCCATTATTTCATTTGTTGTGTCTTGTACTTGAACAGATAATATAATTATCTTATTTATCTCTGCTTCCCTGACACCTGGCAACAGTAGGCACTGTGTACATAAATGGTTATTGAACCAATAGATGGAAGAACGAGTCATAGGAAGTGCAAGCATTATAAATGTTTTGTATTCCAACTGTTTGTTCAATGTCAGTTATATGAACTAAAAACATAATTCCCACATAAAATATTACAAATTATAGTCAAAATCCAAAATGACCTCATAGTAGTGTATATAACTGAGAATGTAACAGGTTAGTTGTTTTTCTGTGTTTTTCTAAGTCAGGAAGTCCATATTTGGAGTTGTATATTTTGGTTGTTCTATTTCATGCATTTAATTTAAAATATGGCTTTAGATAGGACCTTCCAAATATATAGCATAAAAAGAGAGGGAAAGGAGTAACCCTACATGAGAGAAACCTAACAAACACTATTATAGCCAGATGATTAAGGTTAACATTAACAGTGATGAGTCATATTGATCGTATTGTATTCTTGATATGATATGACAAAAATAATACTTTGCCTTGTGGTCTTCCTCTCCCAAACTCATAACTTTAATCTACTTATGAAGGGAAAAAATCAGACAAATCTCAATCAAGAGAAATTCTATAAAATGCCTTACCAAAACTGTCAAGGTCATTAATAACAAGGAAAGTCTGAGAAACTTATAGCCAGAGGAGCATAATGAGTCATGATAACTAAATGTAATGTGGTATCTTGGGTGGGATCCTAGAACAGAAAAAGAACACTATGTAAAAAATAAGGAAATATAACTACACTATGGACTTCAGTTAATTTTTCTTTTAATTGTAATTTATACAGGGAACAAATTACAGCAGAGTCATTTTGCTTCAACACTACATTCCTGAATTAGTTTGAGGTACAAAATTTTAAGTACAATTACAAAAAGGCCACAATAAAATTAGTCACAGCTTGCCTTTCCTTCCTTTTCATCTCATTCTCTTCTCTTTCTGTTTTTAGAAATTATTCAGCTAGATTATTTCTAATGAAATGCCTTGATGTTCTTTTACTTACTGTTTTCATTTGAAATGGGCTAAAAGACATCAAACTATATGTATCTAAATTTTGTTGTGCAGCTCTATAATGTATATATAACAGTTGTTACAACAGAGTACAAAGAAATGTACATCAGTTGATTTTTTAGTTGAAAATTACATGGTCCATCCTAATAAATAGGCTAGGTGTGCCTCAAAGAAATTTGACTGTAATTAGACAATAACATAAAATTATAAATTAAAAGAAGTTTATAGACTACATATATATATATAATTGAATTATCTTATTTTATAGGTGGAGTAAAATTTGGCTTAGATTATGTTTCGAACTTGTTTGGGAATTGTATTATTTTCTAAGAAGGTGGGTAACTAGTTTTACTGTGTGAATTAATTGCTTCATGAGTGTTTTTCTTGTGGTTTCATTATTATAGAGAGAATGAAAGTTTATGTTAAACATTCAATTTGTTATCCATCTAGCATGTAACAAATGATAGTTTTGGAATGCATTTCTGCCCTATGTAGTCACTCACTCAGGTATATAATTTGCATGCTATAAATTGAGTAAATAAAACCCATCTTCTTTAGCATTAGTGTATGTTTTCTTCTAGAATTCATGTCTGGAAATTGATTTAAATATGAGTTATTTATTATCACTTTGAATTTCTGAGACTTTGATTTTTGTTTCTAGGTGATCAAGGAACATTTTTAGAGAATAGAGCTTATCTTCTTGTGATATAGGTCATTGTTATTTCTACATGTTATTAGGATGCTACAGGACCTCACTGGAATGAGTAAGTTTGAGTTGAAAGACATTAGGGAGGTATAAACTCTACTTTCAAGAACCTTACAATCCAGTGAAGACACATGATCATCTGCAATATATATCACCTCAATTATGTGAATCTATAGGTGAGGGTTAAAATTGATTCACTGGGAGAGTAAGCAATGGTGCTTTGGCTATGCCTAAAACCAGATAGACTCTTTAAAATGAGAAGAATTATAAGCCTATATCAAATAGCCACATAGACAAAGGAGAAAGAAATAACTTCTGACTTAGAAAGCAAGGACAACTTCAGGAGTAGGTTTCTGGAGGTAGGGGGACGCAGTTGAGGAAAAATGAATTTTAGCTTGTAAAGGAAGACATATGCCAATTTAAAAAGTTGAAATATATTCAGAAAATTCCAAGATGGGAGATTGGTTTTTGGTAATTACCTCCTAGTCTTTGTACATCAGATCAAGGATACATAATGTTACTATGGTTTATGACTGCTGATATTGGCCTTTATCACCTGGCCGAGGTAGTGTTTCTCAGGTTTCTCTACTGTTAAGTTACTCTTTCTCCCCTTATCTAAAGGAACTACCCTTTAAAAGGTGATTATTGCTCTATAAAATACAGATATTATCAATGTATTGTAATGAAAATTAATCCATGAAAATCATGGGTATTCCAGACCATTCATTCATCAGGCTTAATAAAATAATAAGCAAATACTAGACTTCGCCTAAACTTCGAAAAAGATCCTAATTTAAACTTGACCCTCTCACAAACTAGTACCTAAAGGTGGTTTCCTTTAGACAAAGTTGTTTGTTTTTTTTATAGAGAGGCCAGAAGTTGTTAAGAAATTAGAAATTAGTTAAGAAATGACACTTATCTTAGCTTCTGGCCAAGTGGTAATGACTATGTAAGTGTTAGCCCTCATTTTTTTACATTGTCATCATTATTACTTTCATTGAATAGCTGAAGCATCTAGATACTGGACACTAGTATACTCAAATTTTTGATAACCATCTTCATTATTTCCACTTTGAATTTGAATTAGAAAAAAGTTTTTAGACAAAAACAAAATCTCATTATTTTTCAAGGTATAAGGAAAGTTCACATATTGAAATATAATTAATGTTTTTGGCAAACTTTGACACTTTAAAAGGTGTTGGAGTAGAGTGCTCTGGGAAACTGCCTATTGATTGCACTGTTGTCAGTTCCTAAGCAACCACTGCCAAATTTATCTTCACGTCACACAACTTGTATGTTTATCCAAGCTTGTTGAAATTCTTACCCTTATATAAAAGTAGAAAGGGAGAATGTTGAGTAGGAAGACTTCCCTGGGAGACCAGCCAGGAGATGGAACAGAGCACACAGAGGTCCTCCTGTTCCAGCCTTAGTTCCTCCATTTTCACTCAGGCTTCTCTGACCAGCAGGACAGGTTGTCAAAGCAATGTGGAGAGGAACAGTCATGGGACACATTGTTCTGCACCTAACACTTGGGCCACAGCCAACTCCACTTACTCATAAAGAATTAAAGCAGCAATAAACAGAAAAGCTATAATCTATATAGATAAACCTGAATAAATGAGCAGCACTTTCTAGTATAGGGGTAGCAAATTTTTATTCCTAGTAGGATAGATACATATTGGATTTCAGTAATAAATGTTTATTGGCTAGCTGAAAGATTTCTACAGGGACTTCATATATTTCTAGGTCATCTTCTATATCAGTGTTTGCTCAGAGATGTAAAATAATTTTGATATTAGTTAAACAACAACAAAATGTAACAGTGTCACATATGAATTCTCAAAGGATGTTTATGCCAATGTTATGTTCTATTAATAATTAAGAATAAATGTCATAGTATAATTTAACTTATGTAATAAAGTTACATAAATGTGTACCTCTAATTTCCCCAAGAGTAATTCCTCCCACCCTTAACATGCCATAAGAGAAAGTTGTCAATTGGCCATCCTATGAGCTTGGGCAATCATAGGGTTGTGAAGCAAGTGAACTACCTGCTTGGTACCTTTCTTCTCAGGAAACTCTTACCAATTTTCAGGAACTTGAGGGTTGTCACTGTCGCTAGATATGTCACTACTACTACTCCAGAATGCAGTAACATTCACTGTCTGCAAAACCAATCAGAAATTACATCATAAGTAAAAGTAATTAATGAGTCTAGATTGTGAATTGCCAGTCTTTAGTGGCTGTAAAGATCTCTTTAAGGAATGAGACTTCACGTCATGGAAGAGTATTATGATTCTGAGCCCACCTGGACTGCAGCAGTCTGAAGGCAACATCTGTGGCTATGACGGCATGCACTCATGGGCTTTGAGAATGCCAAGATGGACACCCACCCTGGGTTTTTAGAAATGATGGAATTAGGTGTAGGAGATGCTACCCAAATTTCTATAGCATTCTTAATTTACCCAGACTTCATGGGCAGTAAAAATTAGCATGAAATAAACTGTGTGTGATTACCAGAACTATAGCCTTATCTGCTTTATCAGTACTGAGGCAAAAGGAGAAGGGTTACAGACAGTGGTGCCTATATATAATAATTTTAGTCATACAAGATTATATTTGAGACCCATGTCTGTTTGATCTTTATCTCAGAGAAAGACAGGGTTAACTTAGCTGGTCTCATTCCTTAAGTTTTCTTTCTGGAGAATAAAACTTTCCCAGATAGAAGAGTTTTTTGTTGTTCAAAAATATAAGGCAGTTGCTCTAGAACTATCTCATCTGGAGAGAGTTTAATTACAGTTTTATACAAGTTTATGCCTAAGATGAGTTCAGAGGTAAATAATATATGATTATCCTGTCAATCCACTCTCGTATTTGAGTCTTTGTTCATTGTTATCACTGCTGACTCATTGTTGAGACTGCTACCTCTTTTCCTTACTCAACCATCCCAGTGGCTTTTGGCCACTACAGCTAGCCTGGAATGGCATATACACCTTGACACCTAGACAGTTTATTTCAGTCTGCTATTTTATTCCAGTAAAAAGTAAACATTTGTTTTTCTATTGGTTATCATATTGCAATTACTATTATGTTTCTCTTTGGTTGACTTTAAATCAAAACTAAAAATATGCTCATCTACAGTGTAAATATGCATGTTTAGATTAGTAAGGAACAGAGCAATGCTACCTACTAGAGTACTAGGCTTTCCTTCTATTCTTATTAACAGTATCATTCTATCATAGCTATGGGGAACAGTATCGACCTTAAGAACATCTTTATTAAGTAGACCCAGTTATTCAACTTTTGTCAATACCTGCCAATTAAGTTGCCTGAGTATAAAAAAATTATATGCACAAAGATGCTCCAAGTGGCATTACTTAGAATAGCCCAAATTATAAATCACTAAAATGTTTAGGACAGGGGTTAGTAAAGGGCCAGAAAGTAAACACTTTAGGCTTTGCAGGCCATATAATCTCTGTCACAACTTCTCTATTCTGCTGTTTAGAACATGAAAATAACTATACAATACACATAGACAAATAGGCATGGTTATATTCTAATAAAACTTTTTTTCATGCAAGAAAAGAGATCTTTATTTTTCTTTAAAAGATTACAATAGCAGGGCTTTATCACCCTCTTATGACTTTTATTTTTATTTTTAATTATTTTTCAAATAAAGTTGACATTCAGTATTATTTTATATGAGTTTCAGGTGTATAACCTAGTGGTTAGACATTTATATGATTTACAAAGCGATCCCCCTGATTAATTTAATATGCATCTGGCACCATGAATTGTTATTACAATATTATTGACTATATTCCTTATGCTGTACTTCACATCCTCGCAACTATTTTGTAACTACCAATTTGTACTTCTTAATCCCTTCACCTTTTTTATCGAGCCCCACAAACCCTCTCCCATCTGGCAGTCACCAGTTTGTTCTTTGCATCTACAAGTCTGGGGGTTTTGTTGTTGTTGTTGTTTATAGGTTTCTTTTGTTCTTTAGATTACACATATAAGTGAAATCATATGGTATTTGTCTTTCTCTGTCTGACTTATTTTATTTAGCACAATAACCACTAGGTCCATTCACATCATTGCAAATACATTTCATATTTACATAGCTAAGTAATATTCCATTGTATATATGGACCACAACTTTCTTATCAAATCATATATATTGATGGCAATTATGTTGCTTCCACATCTTGCTTATTGTAAATAATGCTACAGTGAATATAGAGGTGCATATATCTTCTCCAATTAGTGTTTTGAATTTCATCAAGTATATACCCAGAAGTGCAATTATTGGGTCATAAGTTCAATTTTTAACTTTTTGAGGAACTTCCAAACTCTTTTCCATAGTGGCTGTACCAATTTGCAATTCCACCAACAATGCACAAGGTTCCTTTTTCTCCACATCCTTGCCAACAATTGTTTTTTGATTTATTGATGATATTCATTCTGACAGGTGTGAGGAGATGCCTCATTGTGGTGTTAATTTGCATTTCTCTGATGATTTGTGATGTTGAGCAACTTTTTATGTGTCTATTGGCCATCTGTATGTCCTCCTTGAAGAAATGCCTATTCTGGTCCCCCGCCCTTTTTTTAATTGGATTGTTTTTTTGGTGTTAGGTTGTATGAGTTATTAATGAATTTTGAATATTAACTCCTTATCAGATTTATTATAGGCAAGTATCTTCTTCCATTCAATAGGGTGTATTTTTGTTTTGTTAATGGTTTCCTTTGCTGTGCAAAATCTTTTTAGTTTGATGTAGTCCCATTTGTTTACTTTTTCTCTTGTTTCTCTTGCCCAAAAAGGTATATCAGGAAATAATATTACTAAGAGCCATGTCAAAGAGTTTATTGTCTATGTTTTCTTCTAGGAGTTGTATGGATTTCCATCTTAAATTTAAGCTTTTCATCCATTTTGAGTTTATTCCTACATATGATATAAGAAGGTGGTCCAATTTTTTTTACATGTTTCTGTCAAGTTTTCTCAACATCATTTATTGAATAGATTGTCTTTACCCCATAGAGTAAATGACCACATAGGCATGAATTTATTTCTGGGCTCTCTGTTCTGTTCTGTTCTGTTCTGTTCCACTGACCTTGTGTCTGTTTTTATGCCAGTATCATGTTGTTTTGATTACTATAGCCTTGTAGTATAGTTTGACATTAGGTGACATGATACCTCCAACTTTGTTCTTTTTTCTCAAGATTGCTGTGGCTATCAGGGTCTTTTATGGTTCCATATAAATTTTTTATTATTCTAGTTCTGTGGAAAATGCCATTGGTATTTTAATAGGAATTATGAACATAGTACATGTTTCCATTTATTTGTATCTTCTTCAATGACATGATTTTCTGAGTACAGGTCTTTTACCTTCTTGGTTATTTCTAGGTTTTTAATTTTTTATGTAATTGTAAATGAGATTATTTCATTAATTTCTCTTTTTGATAGTTCATTATTGATATATAAAAATGCAAATGACTTCTGAATATTAATTTTATATCCTACTACCTTACTGAATTCATTTATCAATTCTAACAGTTTTTTGGTCACAGCTTTAGGGTTCTCTCCCTATAGTCATATCATCTGCAAATAATGACAGTTTTACTTCTTTCCTTTTCTAGTCTGATTGTTGTCCTAGAACTTTTAATATTATGTTGAATAATCATAGTGAAAGTGGATATCCTTGTCTGATTCCTCATCTTAAGGAAAACACTTACAGTTTTTACCCACTGAGTATGTTAGCTGTGGGTTTGTTATGCATGACTTTTATTATGTTGAGGTATGTTCCCTTTATTCTCATTTTACCAAGAGTTGTTATTATATATGGATGCTAGATTTTGTCAAAAGCTTTTCTTGTATCTATGATATAATTTTTAATGTTTATCTTTCAATTTGTTAATGTGGTATATCACATTAATTGATTTGTGTGTATTGAACCAACCTTGCATCCTAGGAATAAATCTCACTTGATATAGTGCATGATCTTTTTAACTTATTGCTGAATTTGGTTTGCTAATATTTTATTGAGGATTTTTGCATCTGTTTATCAGAGATGTTGGCCTATATTTTTTTTTTCTTGTCCTGTCTTTGTCTGGTTTTGGCATCAGAGTAATGGTAACCTCATATAATGAGCTTGGGAGACTTCCCTCCTCTTGAGTTTTTTGAAATAGTTTGAGATGAATGGGTGTTAATTCATATTAGAATGTTTGATATAATTCACCTGTGAAGCCATCCAGTCCAGAACTTTTGTTTGTGGGAAGTTTTTTGATTACTGATTTAATTTTGTTATTAGTAATTGGTTAATTTAGATTATCTGTTTCTTCTAGACTCAGTCTTGGGAGATTGTGTGTTTCTAGGAATGTACCTATTTCTTTCAGATTGTCCACTTTTGGCATATAATTGCTCATAGTATTTTCTTATATTCTTTGTATTTCTGTGGAGTCAATTGTCACTTCTCTTTTATTTCTGATTTTATTTATTTGGGTACTGCCTCTTCTTTTCTTGATGAGTCTGGTTAAAGGTTTATCCATTTTGTTTATCTTTTCAAAGATAAACTTTTTCATTTTCTTCCACTCTGACCATTATTATTTTCATCCTTCTTCTCCCTTTGGGCTTTGTTTGCTGAGTTTTTTTCTAGTTCCTATAAGTTTAAGATTAGAGTGTTTTTTTGAGCTATTTCTTGTTTCTTGAGGTAGGTCTATATTGCTATGCATTTCTTTCTCAGAACTGCTTTTGCTATGTCCTATAGATTTGGGGCCATTGTGTTTTCAGTTTAAATTGTCTAAGAGTATCTTTGATTTATTCCTTGATCTTATTGTTATCTCATTCATTGTTTGGTAGCATGTTATTTAGCCTCTATGTGTTTGTGTAATTTTCAGTTTTTTTTCATTATTACTTATTTCTAGTTTTATACCATTTTAGTCAGAGAAAATGCTTGATATAATTTCAAGCATTAAGACTTGTTTCATTACCTAATATGTTGTCTATCTTGGAAAATGTTTCATGTGTACTTGAGAAGAATGTATATTCTGCTGCTTTGGGGTGAATTACTCTAATAATATCAATTAAAGCCATCTGTTGTAGTGTGTCACTTAAGGTCATTGTTTCCTTGTTGTTTTTCTGTCTGAAAGATCTGTCCATTGGTGTTAATGGGGTTTTAAAGTCCCCTATTAGGAGAGATTCTCAATCTCTCCTTTTATGTTGGTCAATATTTGCTTTATATATGTAGGTGCTCATATGTTGGGTGTATAAATGTTTGCTATAGTCATGTCCTTTTGTTGGATTGATCTCTATATCATTATGTAATGTTCTTCTCTGTCTCTTATAGTTTTTGTTTTAAAGTCTATTTTGTCTGACATAATTATTATCACTCCATTTTTTAAATTTCAGTTTGCATGAAATATCTTTTTTCATCCCTTTACTTTCAGTCTGTATGTGTCTTTTGATATGAAGCAGGCCTCTTGTAAACAGCGTATGTATGGGTCTTGCTTCCTTATCCATTCTGCTGCCCTGTGTCTTTTGATTAGAGCATTTAAGCCATGTACATTTAAAGTGATTATTGATAGGTACATAGTTATTGCTAGTTTGTTATTCATATTTATGACCCCCTTCTGCTTTTTAGAGAAGTTCCTTAACATTTTTTTGTAATATTGACTTGTTGATAATGAATTCTTTTAGTTATTTTCTGTCTGGGAAGCTAATTCTCTCACCTTAAATTTAATTTGTAGCCTAGCTGAATATAGTAGTCATGGTTGTAGGTCCTTGCTATTCATCACTTTCAATATTTCCTGCCAATCCTTTCTGGCCTGCAAAGTTTCTATTGAGA
Source organism: Macroglossus sobrinus (assembly GCA_004027375.1). Taxonomy (NCBI): domain Eukaryota; kingdom Metazoa; phylum Chordata; class Mammalia; order Chiroptera; family Pteropodidae; genus Macroglossus; species Macroglossus sobrinus. The sequence continues at coordinate 308,065 of PVKZ01000285.1, forward strand.
AATCGGCTGACAAGTCTTATGGGAGCTTGCTTGTAAATAACTAGCTGCCTTTCTCTTGCTGTTTTTAGGATTCTCTCTTTGTCTTTAACCTTTGGCATTTTAATTGTGATGTGGTTTAATGTGGGCCTCTTTGAATTCTTTTTATTTGGAACTCTCTAGGCATCCTGGGGTTGTATGTCTTTTTCCCTCACCACATTAAGGAAGTTTTCTATCATTATTTCTTCTAATAAGTTCTCAATTCCTTGTTTTCTCTCTTCTCCTCCTGGTACACTTATGATTCAAATATTGGTAGGCTTGATGTTGTCCCAGAGGCTCCTTTAACTACTCTTTTCTTTCTTGATTTCTTGCTGCTGCTGCTGCTGCTGCTGCTGCTGCTGCTGCTTCTTTCTTCTTTCTTCTTTCTTCTTTCTTCTTTTGCTGTTCTTATGGGTGTTTTCTGCTACTTTGTCTTCCAAATTGCTGATTCTATCCTTCACTTCATCTAATTTGTTGATTTCTTCTAGTGAACTCTTCATTTCAGTTATTGTATTTCTCATTTCTGATTGTTTTCTTTATGGTCGTTATGTCCTTTTTATGCTTACTGTCTCTTGTCAAAGTTCTCACTGAGATCACCTCTTCTTCCCCAAGTTCATTGAGCATGCTCATAATTCAGTATTTGAACTCTTTATCTGGTAAGTTGTTTTCTTCTGTTTTATATAGTTCCTTTTCCTGAAGTTTTTTTCTGATCTTTCATTTGGGTTATGTTTTAATAAAACTTTATTTATAAATATAGAGCGATAGTTTACTATGCCCTGGTCTAAGGAAATAGTCAATAAATAGTATATATATATATATATATATATATATATATATAATATATATAGTCTCTCTATATATAACCTACATGTATAATTATATATATAATTATATGATTATATATATATAATCATACATGTAGGTTATATATAGAGAGATTATATATATGTATATATATATGTCTATGTATGTGTGTATAGATATATATGTTTATATATACATATATATAGAACCAGTGTATGGTACATTATGTATTCATTAAAAATTAGTAATGAATGTAATAAAAATCATATTATAATATTAAGTGAAATATTAAGATTGTAAAGTGTATGAACGGGTATAATCATGGCTATAAATAATACATCAAGCATATAATTAAAAGATGACAAAATAAATGACTAATGGTGATTATAATAGGATGGCAGGGCAGTGAAAAGATGACTATCATTCTAAAATATTTTATCTTTTCTTTATTTGTATTATTTTCATGTTTTAAAATTTTTAAAATGTAATTGACAAAAAGAAAATATTAATAAAGTATGGACTTTAGTTAATGACAGTGTATCATTATTGGTTCATTAATTGTGACAATTGTACCATACTAATTTAATCATAAAGGGAACTAGATATAGAGTGTATGAGAACATTGTGGACTACTTTTTCAATTTTTTTGTTAATCTTAAACTATTCTAAAATAGAGTTTATTTTAAAAATTACCAAAGAATAAATAAATAAAATAGATCTATAATATTGTTTGTTTGCTTAATACATCTTCACTACTATTGTTTAATATCAAAGTTAAATAAGTTTTTAATGTAGTTTTAAAGATCAAGAAACATCTATGTAAACTAAATAAAAAAAACTTTGTTAATACCAATGCCAAATTCAATATTCAATCAAATACCATTGTCAAAAAATAGACTCATTACTTTTATTTTTCTTCAAATTGTTGACTGATTAATAACAAAGGAATTCTTAAATACCTTGTAGGTGATTAGAACAACATCTGCATAGCTGTTTTATCACAGGGTTCTCCACGGTGTTACTAGCTACAATTTCAACTTATCCCCCTGGACAATGAATGAATGAATGAATGAATGAATGAAACCTGGGAAATGAGTACCTACCTGGAAACAACATTTATAGAAAATGTCTAGATACTTCAGCCAAGTTATTTTTATAATTGTTAATTACATATAAAACTCAATCCACTACAAAATGCAATAGGATTATTAGCCTCTATTTGTCTAGAATTAAAATTTCTAAATATAAATGTGTATGCATATATATGTATATATACACATCTGTATATATGTGTATTTATGTATATATGTGTATATGTATATGTACATATAATCTATTTATTATTTCCTCAAAGTCTAGAGGCAAAAATCATTTCTTGAGTGTCAGAAAACTAGGTTTTGATATCAGCTCCACAAATTACTTTTGCTATGACCTTAACTAACTTTCCATCTCCTGACCTCAACTTCCCCATCAAAGGAGTTGGCTCGAGATCTGTGAGGCCTCATCTAGTTCAAAAATTGTGTGGTTTGTGAGATTGCTGCACGTATCTGAGCTCTATTTTAATGCCCTCTACCCAGGAGACACTAGTCTTGTCTGTGAAATGCTCAGACTTCCATTTCATAATATATCAAGTTGTGTGTTGAAACCTAGCAACAAGGAATTCCTAGTCTAGCCCTTTTGTCTAATAGTTTCAAGTATACTGGATACTTTTTAGTTGTTAGATAACTGTTAGCAGAAGGAGTAGAACTCCTTAGTTTCTGTTTTGTTTTTATTTTTTTTCTTTCTAAATTTATGTTGTTCAAAACAAACAGAGAAACTGGAGAATTATTTTTATGGAATTGAAGCCCTCAATAGGTGAGGTGATTACAAGAGTTTTCCTTTGCTTTTGCATCTATTGTCATGAGCCAGCTACATCCCTCAAAATACTATAAAAGAGACTACTGAAGGAAGATTTATGACAACCCAAGTCACTAAAAGTCCATCTGGAGGTTGACTTTTTCTCTGTGGTTTCTGAGCAGATATTTGGAAGTAGCAGATAACTTGGTAAAATCTCAGAGCCCAAGGGAATTCTGGGTTCTTACTTCTTAGGCTGTGACTACTGTCTTGGGTCAGCCCTAGAAGAGATCTGCATCTTAAGTATCATAGTCTCCATGCCCATGGGAAGAAGTGGGGCTAACGCCTAATCTAAAGGGCCCCTAAGGACTTGTATTTCAGATGACCCAGTAGGATTCTGAGTAACTGACTTAAAGGTCTTAAGATTTTGGAAACAAAAATTTTTCTATTCATTCATGATATTTGAATTTAATGTTTTCCCACAAGGCAAGAAATCAGAGACTTCATCTTAGCTTGTCTGTGAAAGAGTCTTAATGAGATCAAGCGTCTTCTTTCAAACTCAACTTTTCATGTTGAGAATAATAATTGAAGAAGACTCTAATTTCAACATAGAGTGTTCAAGAAGTGATAGCTCTTATTGGTATGGTTGTTAAGAATATAGGAAATAGAATGCAGAACTATTGTTGAAATTATTCATCTAAGAGTCTGCAAGTGTTGGTGCCCATAACTATGGCTTGCTTAACAACAAAAAACCTTCAAGTCTGTGTAGAATAAAGGAAAACAATGAGCTTAGTTCTGAGTTTTCCACATGCAAACTATGTGACCTTAGGAAAGTCTCCTACGAGCTCTGTTTTCTCACATGTGAAATGGATTATAATTGTGTCACTTGACCTTGGGGGTGTATAAAACTTCCCAGTTTCCAGATCTTATTCTCTTAGGAAATATCCCAAGTAGATATTTGAGACCCTACACTGTAGCTATTCTTCAGGTTCTGTATTTGAAAAAGTGGAAAGATTTTGAGATTTTTTGACCCAAAATGAACAAGTAAAATTATTTGATGGGACAATATATAAGTGATTAGCTTTGTTTGTTCTTTTTAAAAAGGGCTTCTGTTAATATATTTTACTGTTCTTTACCCTTTCCTTAGAGTATCATTCAGTTTTTTTCCTCAGGTTACAGAATTTGGAATTTCAAAACTTTCTCAGTGAGAAATAGATGGATACTTTACAACTTAAGATTTTGCACTTGTAATTAAATTTTGAGCACCATTTTTATATTGGAGTAAATAAGATAACTAAGAGATTCTTCAAGAAGGAGAATTATATGAGAAAATAAATGCTTTTGGCCATGTGATTAAACACTGCAACTGAGATACTTGATGAGCAGAGAAATCATTCATTGGAAGTGTACTTCATTAGCATGAGTGGTATTCTGATTATATTTCAAGAAACATGTTCAAAAAAATTAAGAGTGTGATGACATTCATTCATAAGCACATATACTTATTCTTAACCTTTATTCGATGTAGAATTTATACTGATGTTTCTCGGATCTTGCGAGATATCAGATATTATAATATACACTTATTTACTATAGTGATACAGCATAAAGAGGATGCACTAGGAATCTGAAAATAATTTTGGAAAAGCTGAACCTAAAAGATTTCTTTGTTGTTGAATCTTCTTGTAATCATAAATAATCATTGTTTTATTTATACTAGAGAAAACTTAAAAGCCAAAGGTGTACAACAATGAGTAGTAATAAAAAAGAAAAACATAGAAGGTCTAAATATCCAATAAGGATTATATAGCTCCTTAGTTTTTCTCAACTCTCTAGCATCAGAGCCCTCCCTCACCTCTGGCATTACAGAGCAATTAAGAACTTTGGGGTTCAGTAGATTCAGGCAACAAAACTATGTCTTTGTCATTTTTTAAGATGTATGCCTTTGGGCAAGTTGTTTGTCTCTAAACTTCTATTTATTTATTTGTAAAGGATGATAACCATACCTCTATTTACTTTATAGGTAGATGCAGATTGCTTTGAGAATACATGATGATTTGATAGAGGGACTGTCATGGATATAATTTCTGATTGGCCACCTTAAGACTGTTAACTCTCGGCCATCTCTGCTGACCTAAATCAGTTAAATCCAAGCCCGTCCCATTTCTCCACCCTCTTAACTAGGTCCTTTCCTTTCTAAATTAATTTTCAATAAATTTCAATTTAAAAATTTAATAAAGGCTATTGATAGGACATCAATTAACTTAAGTGACATAATGAGTTCTGAATTGGCACTTGCCCTCCTCCCACCCCAGGAATCTCTGTGCTTCCCAGGCTGTGCCCTCATATGTAGAGAAGTGGCATGCTAATTTTTGGAAACATTCAGCTGCCAAGTTTTCTCTGCTGCACACTTAAAATAGATCAGACTGAGAAAGGAAGGTAGAATTTAAACCAACTGTTACCCTCTATATTGAGACTGTGTATCTTGAACTAGTGTAACTAATGCAGTTCTTTGTTAGGAGATAAAGAGTTTAACCGCCCCCCACCCCATTTCCCATTTCCAACTCTTTGGGATAGACCTGATGGTTTAATATGGTTAAACCTGAAGGTTTACTATTTCATGTCACTCTTGTCTTTCTTAATAAAACATATTTTTATCACTGGAGATGACAGATATCTTTGTTTTAGGAAAAACTAATGGTTATTTTTAGTAACATGAGCATATTTACAACACCTGATTAATCCTTAAACTGAAATCCAGGTTAATAATTAGATAAAGTTTAATTTTGGATGGTTGGTGGAATTATAAAGATGCCTTCCAGGTACTCCAGATGAAATCTTTTCAGCTATGTCTATGAAGGCCAGTAGGAGGAACATGAGGTGGATTCTGGATGGTCAGACCATAGGCCAACTTCAAGAATTGTTGGTAACTAATATTGAGTGACTTGACTCCCAAAATCTGTTTACACAACAATGGTTTTCTAGCAATAGTGGCATAAATAGGAAGTGAAAGGGAGCTCTTTCTCATTTAGGGATAGATAAGTCTTTAGAAAAAAATGGACATTTCCTGTTGCTTTTCCATATTATTCCTTTCAACTCAGGAAAAGAAATACAGGGTCCAGAACTTCCTTATAGAATGCTTTGACAGTCATAGCATTAACAGGTCAATAGGGATAGATGGTCCTAGCTACTAGTGCTGATAAACAGAAGGATCCATAGTTCTCATACATCAATAAATAATTAAGTGCTTATCAGCTACGAGGCCCCATGGGAGATAGAAAAGCCAGAACATATCTCCAAATTCTCAAGGATCTTTAAAAAGATGGCCTTTCAAGACCCCTCAATGATTGTCTGAGTCATGGTTTAAACCCTGATAGCCAGGTCATAGCTGGGTCATTCTCAAACTGCCAGATTCCTCCCCTTTTTATGCTTTTTGTTAATAGTTACTTTCCTTCCCCCTCCCCAATGGAGTGGTATTCTGGATTGAAAAAATGACTATTATTCAAGTAGTCCTTGTCAGAAACAAGCATAAGTTATGTCTGAAGACAAATTGCACATCTCACAATTTTCCTTCCCCATATGTAAACTGAGACTAGCAGCCACACTCTGCTGAGTGGGCCAGTCCCCGAGGGTTGGGGTTGCTTATCTTTCCTTGTCTGATATGACCTGCATGATTAGTGTGCTGAGAACCTTTTCCTCGTATGCTATCCTTGATTTTTGCATTTTTGAGAATGTTAACAGTTTATTTACATATTCTCATTTTTTTAAAAGAGAGGGAAGGAAAGAAAGAAAACCCCCAAACTCAAAACTTTTGTGGAGACTAAGTCAGTGTTTAGCCACAATAGGTAAACGACCTTTCCTCTGCTCCTGCTATCTTTTCCTCTCCTCACGCCTTCACCTCTCTCCTGACTTGGTAGTTTGCCTAAAACCCATTTTTCTTCCATCACAGTGGTGGCCCTCAAATCCTGCCTTGTTAATTTTTCTATAGCTTGTGGAGTAATTAAAGTGACCAGGTATATATTATTCTTTAGATTTGGCACAACTTAGGTTTGAATCTTTTAGCCTCTTGAAGAATTCTTGCTTTCTGTGCTCTGCCCATACTGACCCCTCCCCCCCAATAAAAAAAAAGAGAGAAAAGAGAAAAGACACGTTAAAAATGAGACTCAGCCAGTAGGGACAATAGTAAAAGTCACTCCATGCATGTCAGTTATGTTTACACTGCTATTTTGAAACATAAAGTATGGAAACATAGCATAATTATCTATCTACATCTTATTCTTGTATGAAGAGGGGATATTTTAGTATTTTGTATTTTAATAGCTTCTAGGATAGGGCTCCTTTTTACTTATGGGTCATACGTTTTGAATAGAGCCTTAAAGGATTTATATTTGTATTAGAGGGAAGAATTCCATCAGTGTTGATCAGATGTGGCTCTGAAGAATAGAATGATGTTCTGTGCAGCATTTAAAAAAAGCCTTAGATGCTGCACTTGACAGGTCAATCGTCATTTCATCCATTAAGCAAAACTTGTCTGAAAAGTAAAGGTCATTAAATTTCATGTTATTATGATTTGAATTCAAAGAAGCAATATGAAACAAAGCCATACTGACAAAGATATAGGCTTTCTATGACTATAACTCCCTGTAAAACATAAACTGTCCCTAGCTAGTTATGTCTCAGAGGAATTTTGTGAAATAATAGTGCACTGTCTTTTAGGTCTACCAGTTGTCAATAATAGAGGAGTGGCAAAGGGTACTGAGGGGTGGGATCAAAGCCATGGCTGAAAAGAATCTTCCATAATCCCAGGCAACCCTTCTGATAGTTCTGTATGACTAGAGGCCCAAGTAGCGGAAGGGAACAAAGATGTCTCTAACACCAAACTGAGTCAGCACTCGCCAGTGCCATTCTGAGAATGGCTAGGCGGCACTCCAGGGTGCTGGACAGAGAAGGACTGCATCCCCAGGCATACAGCCAGGGGCTGCTGTTCAACAGCAGTGGGAAATAACAGCTTCTTACAGCACTGGGGTCATGACATTGGCATATGCTGCACTTCACAGCTGGGCCATTCTGTCACCCATTCTCAGGCCCATGGAGGGAGCCAGCCCAGCTATACTGAAATACTCATTCTTTACTCTTCTTCCCCACCCTTTTGTCAACAAGTAAACAAACAAAAGGATGACATTGTGCTTCATGTAGTGAAGAGAACCTTTCTCAGCTGAGGGAGAGAAATAGCTGTACTCATTTATGCAGAATTCTGTGCCTTATTTTTGTATGAAAAGGGGATATTTTAGTATTTTGTATTTTCATAGCTTTAGGATAGGGCTCCTTTTTACTTGTGGGTCACACATTTTGAATGGAGTCTTAAAGGATTTATATTTGTATTAGAGGGAAGAATTCCATCAGTGTTGATCAGATGTGGCTCTGAAGAATAGGATGATGCTCTGTGCAGTATTATAAAAAAGAAAAACTTTAGATGCTGCACTCTGACATGTCAATCATCGTTTTATTCATTCAGTAAACCTGGGTTACAGTTTTTTTCTGGTATAGGTACTGTCTCCTCATGCAGATACAGAAATATACCTGCATAACCCCCACTCCCAGGAGCATGACATTTGGTAGAAAGGGCAGGTGTCTAAGATGTGGGGCTTTACTAGTCATATCTGTTTGGTGATAAGACTGCAGGCAGGATCCTCCAGTCAGTGTAAAAGAGATTATCATGCAGGCCATTGAGCAAAATGAACTAGATGTTCTCTGGCTTCTTTCTTCCCCATCCCTTGAAGGTCAGTATAGTACTGGAATGGAACCTAGCTATCAGCCCATCTACCCCAGGAATGTCTTATGCTTGGCATGATAGACTTGAGTTTTCTTCTGTTTTTAATAGAATAGTGTTCCTGGCATCCTTATTATGAACTAAATGACAAAAAGTATGTCTTGGCTCAGGAAAAATAACTAATGTAGTGTTATACTATGGTTTTATGACTATACATTGACATATGAGTCTTCCACCCGTAAAAAAGAAAGAAGGGATAAAATATATATTTGTATATATCTGCCCCCCAAATATAAAAGTGTCCATGGAAAGTGGAAAATAACAGATTTATTAAACATCTGCTCTATGCTGAGTACCATGCTGGAAATTTAATCAGTAGCTCTCTGAAGAGTGTTACAGTACCCAATGAACTATTAGGAAGTCTGAAGCCCAGCATGGTTCAGTACTTTGCCCAAAGCCACACAGCTAATGTGGAGGAACCAGGTGGAATCTAATCCCAAGCCTGTTCAATACTCCACAAGAGAAGAAAGCTGCTAACACCTCTCAGAGTTGTTTCTATTTTATATTCACTGACCTCATCTTGCACTATTTGAGTTTGTTTTGGTCAATATTAATCATCCCCCCTTCCATCATCCTGCCTCACTGTTTTAGCTATGATAGACAGTTTTGTGGCTACAGTAAACCTTTATGGGTACGGCTGAGATGAATACACTTGAGGGAAAAAAAATATGTACTTTATATATTCCTACCTAATTCAAATTACTTGAAATTCCTGGGTTGGATGGACTAAAAGCAGAGATAAGGCCTTTTTACCTGTGGGAACTTATTAGCCTAGGAGCTTTTATAGCTAATTTTGCTCAACTTCTTACTTACTCAGAAGTGGAACTATGTGCTTGGCTGTTCCCATAGTGCCTGCTCACAGAAACACCATCTTCATCTGTCAGTGCTGCAGCCCCGAGAAATTTATGCTTTTGCAGAAGACCCAATTGCCTAAATAAAAGTATAAACCTCTCCAATTGTCTGCAGCTTTTAAAAACAATGTTCTCAACATTGAAATTCTCTGAAGATTTGAGACTATTAGCACCAAACCAAGAGTTTTTTCTTGGCTCCTTTTTCTCTTTTTTTCTGAATGCAAATGAACTTCCTCTGCTAGTTTCTATTAATATTACTGTTCATAATTGTTTTGTTCATCGAACAGGGAAAGTTCTTGCTTTAAAATAAAACTATGAGAACTTTTTTGCCAAAAATATTAGAATATTTGCTTATTTTAAAATGAAAATAATACAATGATAACTGCTGCTTTTAAAGTCTATCTTGAAAATGTTTTGGTTTACTGAAAATAATATAGTTGTTTAATACAATTATAACACTGGATTTCTTATTATATTGGGTATAGCTATTAGGAATTGTAACAGACATCTGACTATAGTGTCTTAAAACTATAAGCATTTTTTCTCACACATTAAAAACAATTCTGGAAGAAAGCAGTATGGAAATCAGAGAGTGGTTCCACTAAGTCACTGAGGACCCAGGGTCTTTCTCTATTTTGGCTCTCCCCTCCCAGTACTTAGCTTCCAACATTCACATTGCAGTCTGAACTATAAAAGAAAAGCAGAAGTCCAAAATGATACACACTTTCTTCCTTTAAAGACCCTTCCTAGAAGTCCTGCACAACACGTCTGTAAATATCTTATGGCGAGAAGGTCATTGTTTGGCCACACCTAGCTACAAGAGAAGCTTCTTGCTAAAGAAGAATGTGAAAGAGGAATTAAAGCCAGAGAAGTTTCTGCCACATCAGGATATATGATCTTAATTATGATTTAGGGTTGAGAGATTATAGTAAATAAAGCATTTGTTTGGAGGCCAGATGGGTCTAGGCTAGTGTGGCTAGGCTCATCTATCCAGTCAGCGTAAGCATACTTGATTATACTTGATTACGGTTTGCATGATTATCTTGAAAGGACACATGGAAATTACCTCACCCTGACAAGTACCTAGGTCATAAGAGATGTTAGCTCCACTTACCCTGCACTCTCTAGTCAATCTAATTTCCTTCATGGGCACTCAGTATACCAAGGGGCATTTATAAACATTTTATGAATAAATTGATTTCAGTGTATTTACAGGAGAAAATACATAATTTGAAAAAAAAACATAAGATGGTAAGAGAAGTTGTGACAGTAATCCAATGTTAGGGGCTATATTGTCTTGAGATGCTCATCTTGGATGATGTCTTACATTTAAGAAGCCTGGCACGTAGTAAGAACCAGAGAAGTGTCCTCTTCCCTCCTCCTTGCCATTGAAATCTTAATCTTATGCTGCTCAGCCCCAGAAACTTATTTCTTAGCCCTCTGCCCTCCCACACCCAAGTGGTCCTCCTACGAGCTCTGGGCCTCAGAACAAGACTGAATTATTAGTTCAATAATAGAGCTGAACTATCAAGGGAAGAAATCATTGTACTCTTGTTTCCATAGAAAAACTACTGATCAGTTGCAAGTCAATTATAATTGAATTTTGGGAACCAATCTAATTCATAAGTTAGACCCTGCTTATATTCACCTTATTGTAAAAGAAATCTTTTATTTCTTTTGAGGAAGAAATATTCTTTTGTGCTAATGATTAACATTTTAGGTTAATTTTCCTTTTGGTATTAACTGATAATTATAATAACAATTTGGTTGAATTGTATTTCTCCTGGAAGAATAAGGTACTATTTATTATTATTTATTTGTTTTCTTTGTTGTGCATGAGTGAGGCAAGATGGCTGATCTACATAAAAATTAAGCTGCTGGGCTTAAGAAATGTTTTATTGGGGTGATTGTATTTTATTTATTTCTTTTTAAAAAAAATTTTAGGCCCATGAAGGACATTCTCAATCTAATTGAAGCAAAGCTAAAAGGCAGTGATAGAGGATAACATTTTAGTTTGCTCAGCAAACTGACCTTTATAATATTTTATGTCTTACAACAAGGAATTACAGACTTATGATCATCTAGGGGGCGTCAGAATAATAGGAAGTGGGAAGTCTGCTCGGTGTGTTTCAGCCCTGCAGCAGACAGTGGGTCTCCTCAAAATGTCCTGCAGCCTGTTGACTAGACTACTGCCAAGTGGAAGCCCAGACATGTTGGGCCTCAGGTGTCAGTGGAGCCAGGGAAAGGCAAAGACTCCAGGGAAAATGGGGGAGTTCACAGCTCCCCACTCCCTGCTGCCCCAGGGCTTGGCCAGGCATCCTCTTGCCTACTGGGCAGCAAAGAAAGGCGGAAGTCTGGCATCAGAAAAGCAGCACAGTCTTAGCCAAGCAACTTCTTAATTTGGTACTTAATTAGTGGAGAAATGCCACTGATCATTACATTGGAGATTCCTCACTTTTGTCTATATGGAGATTCCTCTCTTTTGTGTGAATATATATGCTCCCGATTTTGTACTTGAAGAGGTGAACAGAAAGCCTCTGAGTGATTTGGTGTCTGAGATCACTTGCAGACCTTTCATGATGAGATCCAGTGGTCTGGTAGACCTCTGTGCCCAGGACTGCTTGGTCACCACACTGGTGACCTTAAGTACAGTCTCAGGCTTCCTTTATGAAGTGTGGAGTTCGTAAGCATGTCTTTCTTCCAGAAAACAGTCAAAAGCTGAGAACCATTAAATTCAAACAGCTTCCATTTCCCTCGAGCTCCCAGTGCCTCCAGAGGCCCTTTATAAAACTTATGAAACTGAACATAGCCCCTTAGAGCTGAACTATTTCTGCCATCTCCATCTGTAGCCCCCTGCATGCATGTAGAAATTACCAAGAAGCCATGCCTCTTCCATGCCCACTGCTGTCTCTGGTAGCCAATATGTGAAGACCTGGGCTTAATTTTTATCAGAGTCAGAGAAAATGTGTCCTTTTAAAATTGTAGATATTTGTTTCAGGTAGTTTGAGGTTGCCTGGTGCCATTTACATACCAATGTTGCTCAGAATTCTGAACCAAAATATAGAGCAATTATTCATAAACTATAATTAATTCATTATCATTGATAATGTGGGTGAAGCATATAGAGGCTTTGTTTTTAGACAAGACCAGCATTTTAACTATTTGTGGAGATAGTGCAATAGTTATAGATTTCATAATGGGTTTCAAGTAATTTAAAAAGCCATCCTTCCATTAGGTCCTCCCTTTGGCTACTTTCTCAGCCATCTGTCATGCTAAAGTTGCTAAAGGTTAGCTGTGAATGTCATCAGCAACCCAACTCTGATGGGTGATCTGAATACAGATGACGGTTCTTGCAGACCTGACTTTGGAATAGAAGGAGAATCTGAGAACACTTCAACCTTTTTACGAATATTTGTGTTTGCCTTTAAAAATTTAGGGATTCTTCAGTGCTTGTAAATCAGTTCCCCATATCTCTAGTTGTGCTTTAATGCACATAGAGTAAAATAATTCAGAATGAAAGAAGAAAGAGAACAAATAGTGGGAGCAAAGTAGATGTGCTTAGAGTTGTCTTATAATTTCTAACTCATACCTCTTGTTTCCCAATGCCCAGAGACCACCATTTTTTAATTTAAATTAAGGCTATTAAATCCTGGTAACTGTCAGATGTTGTTTTAAGGTAGCTCCTTTGAACCATTGTTTATTGTTCAGAAGTGATCATTTATACATGGACCTTCATAGAATGAGGAACTTTTCATCAATACCAGTGGTAAGAATTATGGCTGAAGGACTTGTGTTTTTCTGTACTAATAGTAGGAGCACAAAAGATATAAAATAGCACAAATTAGACTTGCAAGTCCCTGATGAAGTCTGGAGTGCCTGTGCACTTGCTTTGAATGGCAGTATTTATTTGGGAAGGAATCGTTGCTTCATAAGGTTTGCTTCACAATAATTTTATAACTTTCAGTCATTCTAAATGCTCACTTCTCTTCTTTGATACTTGAGAAGGCTTTAAAATGACCAAATTTGCAAAAGTACATCTGTGATCAAATTTAATGTCTGTTCTATCATCCATTATGTTTACCTGTTTCTTAATTATTTTTGGTATTATTAGAAAGTCTAATTCTTGAGTGAAGCCAGCTAAGGGAGCACTTCTCCAGTGCTGTCCCCAGCCCAGGGTAGAGTAACAACTCATTTCACTGTCTACAGTGTGCTATCCAGACTGCTGTTTAGATCCTTGTTACATTGTGATTCATCTACCTGGACATCTTCCTCATTATGGCATTAGTTCCTTTGGGGCAGGAAGTATGTCCTGTTCATCATTATACCCCCAACACCTGGTATCTGAGCCTTCCAAAAACATTTATCCTATGATGCATTGCAGAATCTCAGGGTGATGTGGCTTTTGGGTGGCACCTTTCTATCTCAGGGTTCACTTCCCTTGCTGCCTTAGAGTCATGGGCTTTGACATTGATGGAGCTCTGGCACTGGGTATAAACACTTTCCAGATTACTGCTCTCTGTTAGCTCTCTGAAATGCCACAGCTTAAAAGGGGGTTTCCCTGTGGCAAGTGTTCTCAGAACCTCCTTACAAATTATTGTGAAGTTTTAGAAACAACTGTCTTCCTGTTTCTCTTGAATCAGGTTCTACTAGATTCCAGGCAGTAGCCAAAATGCAAGAATTCAGAGCTTTAAGTCTGCACTTCTGATGGGAATATTTGTATTGGAGATTCCTCTCTTTTGTCTCTTGCCTGCATTTAACACCTTCTTAGAGCACAAAGATTTTTTAGAAAGAAGAGGTGATATAATATCCTATCATTTTTCCTTCCCCAGATGAGTCACTGCTTATATCTTTAAAAAAGAAAAAGAAAAAGAAAAGAAAAGGAAGGAAGGAAGGAAGGAAGGAAGGAAGGAAGGAAGGAAGGAAGGAAGGAAGGAAGGCAGGCAAAATCCAAGAAATACAAAGGAAAATTTTAAAGGGAAGGTTATTGTGAAGAAAGTCTTTGGGGAGATATTTTGTCACCTAAAAATTATTGCAAATGTTAAGAGAGTAGATCCCTTGCCCAATTTCTTACCTATTTTCTAGCCCATCATTTAATGTTCACCAAATCAAGTTCTGATGATAGTTCTAATTTTAAACCCTTCTGAGACCCAGGCAAAATAGCATAGAAGAAAGAAGTTTTCATTCATCCCCTCTTGTGACCACATCAAAGTTGAGATAGCAACATGAAGCAAAAAGCAAGCAGAGTCACCTAGGAGTCTAGAGAAACAGAAGCCCCACAACTAGGAAGAGAAATAAAAAATCTCCCTGCAATGTTTGGGGGTAGGAGGGGGTGAAGAAGCAAGACTGCTCAATCTCCAGGGGCTGAGTAGGACAGAGTCTATGGCTGTGGCAGCTGCCCCTTAAAGGGGCTATATCTGTGACTGGATTTTCACAGTGAAGGATCAGCTCGGTCTGAGCACCAGCACCAGGCCAGCTGCTCAAGGGACACAAGGGAATTACAGGGGAACACTGAATTGTTGGAGCAAGGGCCAGGAGCAAGGCACTCTTCCAGACAGAAGTGCCCACGGTATCCATTGTTTCCTGTTTAGCCCTTCTCCCTCCCAGTGCGCTGCCATAGCTGTGACATCATCCAACTGGATAACAGAGGCCACTCCACCCAGAGGATTCCCTGAAACCCCACCTCCCCCAATTCATGGCCCCACCCAAGCCACATCCAGACATGTCCCCAGCGAGTCAGGTGCTCCTCGTTAAGCAGTACCTAAACTCACACTGGAGGCAGCTGGCCTCAGTTTCTGGTATGGCCTTTTGAGGTAATTATAAGCACAGCATCTGTAGATTGCTTGCTGAATCTTAAAAGGTGTCCCCAGCAGGGTAGAGGCTTTGGCTAAATGTGGCCTGCAGCTGAACCTTTCTCAGGACAGTGCCACTGGACACCTGCTACACAAATCCACACTGATAAGACCAGGAGACTTAGGAACTTTGATTAGTTCACAGAAACAGACACAGAAAGGCAGCCAAACTAGAAGACAAAGAAGCAGAAACCATATAAAAGAACAGAACATAGATCAAGGAAAAATGGAGTCAAGCAATTTAACAGATGTAGAGTTTAAAACACTGGCTATAAAGATGTTCTGTGAAATTAAGGGAAAATGTAGATGAACTCAGTGAGAACTTTAACAAAGAGACAAAAAAACATAAAAATGGAAATAGAAATTATAAAGGAAACCAGTCAAAAATGAAGAACACATTATCTGAGATGAGAAGTATATTAAATGGAAAAACAAAGTGAATAAAGAAGAGGATTAAATGACCTATATAGAGGATGGGAAAGCCAAGGACAGTCAATCAGAATGGCAAGAAAAAAACGCCAAGACTATAATAATAATTTAAGGAACTTATGGGATACTATTAAAGGTAAAAATATTCACGTCATAGGGTTACCTGAAGGAAAACAAGACACTGAAGAGCTATTTAAAGAAATAATGATGGAGAACTTTCCTAATCTGGTGAAGGAAATAGACATACAACCCCAGGAAGCTCAGAGCCCCAAAACCCAAGAATCCAAGGAGTCCCACACCAAGACATATCATAATTAAAATACCAAAGGTTAAATACAAAAAGAGAATCTTAAAAGCAGCAAGAGAAAAGCAGTTAGTTACCTACATGGGAGCACCCATAAGACTGGCAACTGATTTCTCAAATGAAACTATGTAGGACAGAAGGGCTTGACACAAAATATTCAACATGATGAAAACCCAGGATCTACAACCAAGAATACTATATCCAAGAAAGCTATCATTTAGAGTTGAAGGACAGATAAAGAGCTTCCCAGACAAAAATAAGCTAAAGGAATTTATCACCACTAAGACAATATTCCAGAAAATAATAGAGGGACTTCTTTAAGAAGAGAAAATATATATCAAAAACATGAATAAAGAAGGCAGTATCTACATTCCTATCAACAAGTACCTCAAATGAAAAAGAATTAAATTCTCCAACCAAAAGATAGAGTATCTGAATGGATAAGAAAACAAGACCCCTATGCATGCTACCTACAAGAGAGTTATTTCAGATTAAAAGACACACACAGACTGAAAGGAAGAAGATGGGGAAAGTTATTACTTTGATGGACCTTGGGGGTATTGCACTGAATGAAGCAAGTCAGATAGTGAAAGACAAATATCACATGATTTCACATACATGTGGAATCTAAAAGAACAAAATAAACAGCCACAACAACAAAAACAGAAACAAACTCATAAATACAGAGAATATTTTGAGGGCTTCTAGACCATGAGAAGGTTTGGAATGGTAAAAATAAGGTCAAAGGGATTGAGAAGTATAGATGGAAAGATAGAAAATAGTCATGGAATTTTAAAGTATTGCATAAGGAAAATAGTCAATAATGTTGTAAAAAATATGTAAGGAGGAAGAGGGGTACTTGATTCAGTGGAATGACCACTTCATGAGTTATATAGACCTCTAATCGCTACACTGTACAATTGAAACTAATATATTATTGTATGCTAACTATAGTTGGAAAAAACTCATTGAATTTTACAATGTAAATATGAGCTAATAATTGTCTATTATACTTCAGTAAAGCTGGGGGAGGGAAAAGAAAAAAATGCTTTTAATTGGAATTAAAAATTATTTTAACTAAGCTTATGAGCTGGATTATATATCCTGTCCTGGGTTAGTTAATCAAGTCTTCATCCTCTCTTCACTTGACAGACTGGATTATCTGCTCTTTTTTTGGCACTCTGTCAGGCCCTTTGAACTAAGAACTTTCAAATATGGTGGGTGAAGGAAAAAAGATACATAATAAGTTAAATCATTATTCAGGGCAGTAGGGAGAGATGTCTGGAGAGATGTCTGGAAGGTGGGTTGTTAAATGAGGGATGTTGGCAGTGGGGTATCAGGAACTTAACCTTCAGGAATGGCCATGGGCACTGCTTAAGGAAACCTCATGGCTTAGTGGATTTGAAGAAAGAGTTGACAACATTAAGAAAAATAATATATAACTTTCTGTGGAAAAGAACCCTTAGCATAAGTTTTAAAAATATTATTGGGTATCTTGACAATATGTTACTAGGAAATTAAACACAGAGCTTATTTGTTAAGTTTGACACTTAACAAATATTTTTTTGTTTTGTGGTTTAGCCTTTTTTTTAATGTATCTGAATTTGCATGAGTCTAGTTTCATATTTCTGCTAGTTACAACCCATGTGATTTGAAGCAGATATGATAGTAAACACAAACAGGGTCCATAATAGGAAAGTAAACTCTTGGGCATGCTATTCCATGCCTGCATTGACTAGGAAGAAATTTGATTACTTTGGGAAATGAGACTAATATTTCAGTGGTTGTGTAATAGGCCAAAAAAAAGGCATATTCACCAGTTTTTTTATAGCAGTTTAGCTACTATACAGTTATAGTACTGAAGGTCTCAACGAGTGGCTTGTATTGAAATTGATTTGCAGGTGGCTGGGGAACACCTAGAGATGTTAGTGACAAGCTTTTGCTCATCCGAGGCCAATCTTTTCAATGTGATGATGTTAGAAATGTGGGCAGAATGAGTTATGATTCTATTGATTATAATTAGATGAAAGAGCAACCTTTGAGAAGAATCCTAAGAGAAAACATAAGAAATGGAAATGTTCTTATTCTTAAAAAACCAAGATGTGTATTTATTCTTGGTGAGAGTGAGGGAAAGAGAAAAAGTGAAGGAAGAGGGGAACTTTTGTATATAGTATTTGTAGTATTACACAAATCTTCTTTAATGAATATATGGAACCTTAATAAGGAAAACTACCAAGCTACATTATCAGTGGAAAACTGATTTGCTGTAGGCTGATTCTAATATAATTTGGCAGTGTGAGGCATTCCTCTTAAGAAAAGAAAATTTTACTTGCTCTTCAATCCTGGATGGGTTATCTCTAAAACTGAGCTACAATTTTTATCTTTGAATAGAGACCATGCATGCCTTCCACAGCCAGATAAGGCCAGAATGAGAGTAAGGAGAAGGAAGTCAATGTTTCTCGACTTCTTTTTGGTGAAGTGAGAGATCAAGTGGAAGGAATTGATCTCTATTAACCAGTGGTTCTTAACCTTTGATAATGTGATGCAGGCCAACAGCTCTCATCTCAAAAGAATACAAATACACCAAATTTCGCTTATGTTATGGAGTTTGCACACTCCTGAAGCCCATTTAGTGAAAAGTGTTTGCTGCAAACTCAATAGGTGCCTCTTTAAAAAAGAATAAAATAATTAGTCACATCATCTTTCTGATGAATGATTACCTTACTATTATATTTTATAATTGTAATAGCTATTTATATTCCTGTGGAACACCTTGAGATTCTCCTTCAAATTAGATTGACTAATCTGAGACCCTACTTGTCCCTAGAGATGAGAATGATTTCCAAGTCCCACCCTGTGTCATGCTGGACCAGCATTTCTACTTCTACTTGTTCTATTTCTTTTTCTTTGTCCTCTTCCCCCTCCCCTTTTTTCTCCTTCTTCCTTTTTCTCCCCACTCCCCAAATATTTTTGGCTGAGTGTGGTGCTATATGCAAAAGACTGAGCTGGAAGGAATATGTAGGGAAGAAGAAACATATAGAATTATCACCAAAGAAAGGAGGAGCAGTCCACCCATTGCAAGGAGTAACAATGGCACATAATGTTTGTGGGTATGTATCACATATCATGAAAACAGCTGAATAAAATGCTGATACTAGCTTAACTAACTATAATGTATTTAGCTTGGAAGAACTTTTGTTTTTTGATTGGATGAAAAACAAGCTGAAACTCAGTGAGGATAAATATAAGAAATCAAAATAGAATTCATGAAAATACAGTGACCAGGACTTTTTTTTTTTTTTGAGTCAGGGATCACAGTGGACCACAAGTTGCTATGAGTATAATATTGATAATATAATGCCTTTTGTTTAAAATGTTATTGATGACTTATGAATATGAGAAAAATCCAGAAAATACTCACAAAAGAAGTAATTATCAAGTAATAGTCATTTTATTTTTTATATGTAGTCATCTGATTGTATATAGAAAGTGTTTAAGTGGACCAGTTCTTTTTAGTGAGAAATTATTTCTTCCCTACTCACTAAGCCCAAAACTCTCTGGCTTATCCCAAGCTAAAGGGCCTCTTTCTTCAAGTATGACTACTGTGGCTGAAAGAAGGGAATTCCTGTGTCTACAGAGTAGCTGAAGGGCATTCTCTTGGCTGGTGACTGATGTGGCTGGGAGATGCCAATATAGCTCAAGTATTCCTGGGTTCATCCTGAATTTGAGGTGGAGACATGATAACATTGGATATGGTTTCCCAGGCAAAGTCACCAAAGAGCTGTGTATAATAGAGTTAAAATGCCACCTTTGATTATAGCATATATTTTAACTATGTATGGATTATACAAACCTTTGTGAGGTATCCTGAACACCATCACACCACTTATGATATATTCTTTTTTGTATAAAAATTAGTTCTTAATTCAAAATAGATAACTTTGTATGAACTTTTAGGTTGCAGTCTGTCCATACATCACCTGGTTGATACCTGGATTTGTGCTCTATAATACATTTCTGCAGGTTTGTTTTTCTGGTATTGCAGTTTTTACAGAGGCTTGTCTCTCATCTTCTCTCTCCCTAGTAAATTGTCTGGAGATAATCTAGCATATTCTAAATAGCTGAACTGCTTGCATTCTGTCTTCTCTGGGTAGAATCTTCTAAATACTTTGGAGCCTTCTCTTTGGGAACATGAAAAAGAGATTCATGTGTTATAAAAAGAAACTAGAGATTATCTAGCTATAAAATCGCTTCTTAACATTAGCTTCTGTTTTGTCTACCATTCATTTTCTATTCATCCTTTTCTAAAGTTTTTCTAGCAATTTGAACCTGATCATTTTAGTTCTGTGATTTCTATTGACTCCCAAACTCTTACACAGTGGTTAAAAATATAAATTGCAAACCCATCTTGTGGGTATATGAGTAGGCAGCTGCTGAAGACTCACTGCCACTCGCTGCTAGCACCTGAGCACTCTGAGGTTGCTTGCTGTGCTTACCAGGACCATGTGTATTAGTGTGAGTGCAGTGCAAGTGTGCATATGTGTGTGTATGTACGTGCAAGCACACATGTATGGTAGAGGGTTATCAAGGAGGCAGACCACAGCATTTGATAGTTTAGAACTTTTTTAAAAATGCATATCTCTTTCTATAATTTATTCCACACTGAAACAAGCATGGCCTTTGAGGGTTAGAATCACTGTCACTAGCTGACCACTCACCTTTAGTCAAGTAACATTATCCTGCTCAGTCTCAATATCTCCCTCTGGAAAACAATAAAAATAAAAAAATAAACATAAAGCAGTTAGCACTGCATGTAGTGTAGAAGCACCCAGCAACTGTTGGGTTGTGTTCACCTTTGAGCTGCCTAAAGGGCATGAGGCTACTGGGAAGAGAAAAAGAAGGGATAGATATGTGTCCATGTCAGTTCTATGCTGGGCACCTTACTGAGCCCCAGGTGGCCATTCTGGGCAGCTTAATGGTAGTTGCAGAATCAAAGAATCACATCGAAGAAATCTCCCTCTGAATGTGAATTAACTTGACAGGAGCTTGCCATGTCAGATCAAATGTAATCCTTTCTCAGGTGGCTGTCCTAAGATCATCAGTCAGGCCTAGCTAAGCTAGAGAAGAGTAGCTTAAGCTCTCAGGCTAATGTATGCAACTCTTCTACTTTGTCCTTTTTGGTTCCTGTGAATGGTTATGATGAGGCATTTGACACCAGGTAGGTTTCAATACCCTGTACCTACTGGGGCAAATACCTACATGGCAGGCAGTAGGCACCAGTCTGAGCCTGAGTCCTCATAAGCCTCACCACTGGGCTCTGCTCCTAGGTGGACCACCTCCCCTATGGCCTCACTTCATCTCAATACCAGTATGAGTCAAACCTTGATACATTTTACTTCCCAGGAGCTCTTTTGTTCTTTTAGACTGTTTTTTAGATGATTTTACCTGTACTATAAGACTGTGCATTCTAGCTCTTATTTTACTATTGTTAACTAACCAGATCAGGCTAACTGCTATCCAAAAACTAGTTGATTTTTTGATACTACCATAAAATCATATATATATATATATATATATATATATATATATATATATATATATATATATATATATATATATATTTAAGATTTCAAAGTGAATCTTTCGTATGATCCTTTTTCTTTTCTATAACAACTGTGAAAAGTAAGTAGAAGAAATATTACTTATGTTTGCAGATGACAGTGTGAGGTGCAGAAAGGATGGCAAACTAACTTGAGGATACTCAGTTCCTGGATGCAGGGCTGGAATTGGTTTCCTGATCTCCATGTGTTTGGTGAGCACATTTCATTGCTGAGCCCTCTGGGAAAGGCACGGCCCAGGCATTGCATTTTAGATGCTTAGAATCTAGTTAGTTCTAGAAGACAGGACTGGGAACTAAGTAAGTTGCAAAAATAATGTTTTATTGGAGTTCAAAAAAGAAAGTAGTTTGGTCTCTGAGATATTTAGGAGGTCATATTATTGTGATCATTACTTCCAACTGAGAATTGAGTTTTTAAGAGACATTATTTGCCCAAGGATACACAGAGTAAGAGGCTTGATGGCTTAACCATTGGAGTGGTTTTCATTTATTCATTCACTTAATAAGTACTTTTGTGGCATTATATGCCAAAGACAGCTTAAGTCATTGTGGGTATAGTCTCTGCTGTCACAGACGTCCTTGAGCAGATCCCACCCTGGGGCAAGGTACTGCTACCTTGTGGCCTTGCTGCCGTAGTTTTGTCACTGTTTTCTGGCTTTGCTTTGACTTTCTTTGGGGCTGCCTCTCAGTTCCACAGTTCTGCTATATTGCTAGGCTTAATAAATGTTATGCTTTGAGTGAAGAGAACTGTGCTTGTAGCTATTTTCTGCCATTCACTAACAACTGCCAGTCCTTTTTGACACCTGCTTCTTTCTCTCCACCTCCCCAAACCTTATCATTTTACTTCCTATGTATTTCCATGATCTTCCCACTTTACCCACTCTGTTCCATGGCTCATGGCTTCATCTCTCTTCCCTCTGGCACTGCTACAGGATATTAACCCATCTTCCTGTTCTCCTCTAATCCATTTCCCACAGAACCCATTTTCCACAGAGCTCAGCTGATCTAATGCCCAAAATGAATCACTTAACCTACAGGATCTGGAGTCTACCACACCCTCCCACCTCACATTGATTAGAGATGCCCCAAACACACCATGCTTTTTGTCATCTCTAAGCCTTTGTTTCATGGTAGTCTCTCCCTTTGGAATCCTATCTCATTCTCCCCTCCTGCCTTCATCTAGCTAAATATTACTTATCCTTTAACATTAAGATTAATTCCTACCTACTCCAGGAATCCTTCTCCCAGCTCTCTCTTCTGCCCACTAGCTAGGTACTTTTATCTTTTCCCATTGTGTGCTGTAGTATCTCTATTACAGCTTTACCAACTGGTTTGTAACTATAAGTTTACAAACTTCCCCATCCCCAGCAACTCCAGGCTTCTCAAAAACAGAAACTTACCCACCTTGTTCTCATCGGTGACTAACACTGAGCTAGTACTTATGAAGTTTTAACAGATGGATGAACCATTGGGTGGCTGTAAAAATGATCTCTCCTCATACCCATTCTTCATTAACTCTAGACCAACAGGTTACATATCTCCGCTTCTTTTAACTCTGTTTAATTTAGATTAAATTTAAGTTAAGAGCATGTGGCAGGGAAGAAAGTATGTCTAGGGATAATACTGCAGCAAGTGCCTTAGGATCTGTCTCCTGATTCATTATATAATCAGGATAAATCATAATTGTTTGATCAAATCTGTCAGAGCTTTCCTTCCAAATGAAGTGATTAATTTCTGCTAAAAACTTTCTCTTGTCCAGGCTTCAGACTTTGTACTGGGCTTGATGGCATTCAAGCTTTCCTGCCCATGTGGGCACTTAGATTGTCCTTATCCTTTGGTTCTACTGTCAGGTTAAATATTAGATAACAGGAATAAAGCTTATCTTACACACATTTTAGCTGACAAATATGGCAGCATTTCAAAGAAAAGACAAATGCAGACAAGGCTGCTTCCCCAGCTGGAATAAGAATGAGCCTCCTGCTTGTCAATCCCTGTTGCTGATGGTCAGATGCACTTGACATGATTTCCATAGCACCCAGACAGCCTGAGTACCTACTATCTACCTGTCTAGTCAATACATCAGCTTTGCTAGAGGGAGAACAGGAGTTTGTCACGGGGTTCATTTCTAATGGTTCAGGAACAAATCTGTTACCAGCGCTCTTTATTCTGGCATAAATGCTGTAAACTGCATTAATTTATATCTTCAAAGGTAAATAACAGTGCCTTCTGGATTTTGTTTTTAAAAGAGGTCTTTCTAATCCTTTAGTGTCAAGCCAAAGAGAAGGAAGAAGAAATGGGTTATGCCTGACCATGGGGATTAGCAGCTTGCTCCAGGTGAATGGTGATGGTGTCCAAACTTATAAATGCGCTAATGAGAAAGAAGGGTCATTTTAATGATTAATAATTTTGGCACCATAACTTCTGCCCCAGATTTGATTAAGCCTCTGTATAGACTTCCTGTACCAGGAGATTATCTTCCAAAAGTACATTTGGTTTCCCTCCCCTCTGAAGCCCATTAGGAAAATTAAAACATTAAATTTTAGTGATGAATTTTACTGATACAGACAACTGCTCTCTCAGATTCTCTCAAAATGTAAGCACAATTGCTACATCAACCAAAATATCTAGTACTTAACACAAACTGGTGTTAGGTTACGTGGAGATTGCGGAATTATAAGCCCAGGGTTGGAAGAAAAATATCTCAAAATTGAACCAAGCCAGGGGAACAACAAATCAAATAAAGGAGAAAATTAGCTAATATCTTCAAAATTACTTTCTTCTAGATGCACTTGTCCATCATACCCTCACATTTCCCCTGCTTCTTCCCTTAATGAAGGTGATCAAAAATATTTTGTAATACACAAGCTAGCCAATACCAAATAGCTGATGAATTGTAGTAAATGAAAGTTAGAAGTGTGACAAACTCCTTGAGGCTGAAATTACTGTCATCTAGGAGTTTTAAAAAGTACTTACTATAGCATAGAAGCTGAAAAGGGTTCTGAGACACAGTTAGCATTTCGTCTTTCTCCTACAGGCCAAATGAAGTTAGATTATGACAGCTGTTTCCCCATTTTAAGGGAACCCTCAGAACCCTAAAACATGCATACAAATCCACCCCTTCTTTTATCTCCCCTTCTCTTTCCTTTTTCTTCTTCCATACCTAGATAGTAAGTAGTATCTCATTTCTTATGGATCTGTTTGACCTCTATTATTATAAAAAGAAAAAAAAAGATCACTTGAACTCAGGCAAAACAGGCAATGCAAATTAAGAACATCAGCTAAGGAGAATTATTTTTTAAACCTAGAATGCAGAGAAAACGATTTTATATTTCATTAGTGTTCTAAAACCTAAATATTTCAACCAGGAAGTCTGCAGAGTGAGTTCAGATAAGAAAAAGTTTACTTTCTTAAAAAGTTCTGTCACACATTACACATCTGACTGCACAAGGTGGAAGCCAGGGCAGGGAGTTTGTGAGATTTGTCTGTGAAGGCTTGAATATATGATTGCTTTATATAGCCTTCAGATATGGCAAATTGAAAAGCTATGGAACAGACAAAGTCTAATGAAAATATTATGAAATGTATTAGAGTAATTACTGAAGAAGAACTGGCTAGTTGCTTTAACTAAAATACAAGTAGGAGAATTAAAAGTAGAAAGCCCTTCCCCGCCCCCAGTCATTGTTTATTATTACCTTCTCTAGCACCTAAATATCCACCTGATCTATTTTTCTGTGACATTCATGCTGATTTTGAAATGATGTGATGAGGAACTTAACTCCCTCCTTCAAAGTAACACGTGAGGGAAGGGGAATAGAAGGAGAATACAGTTTGATTAGAAGTAGAAGTTTTCTTTTTGATCATTAAAATATTTTGATTCAATATTCTTTTTAAATTCATTTTCATTAATATGGCTATAAGTTTTATAAGTTCTATATTCTCTATAATTTCTATACAGATGAAAATGAATGCTGAGTCAAAATGGAATTTAAGGAGGAAACTCAAAATATAGAATGGCCTACATGTTTAACATTATCAGTGGAATTCCTGAAAAATTAGACCTTTATATGAAATGAGCAGAAATTGGAGATGTTAAAGAGAGAAGAAATTGATTCATTCACAATAGTAATTTTAAATAGTGGACTGCTGAAAAAATAGCTAAAACTACACCAGAAAGAGGTCCTAATTAGTAAAAATAGGTTGTTTTGTGTTGACGAAGGCTCTCCCGAGTCTCTGTTCCCAGAAATGATGGTTTTCTTGTTGATCTCATCAGAAATCATAGTGCATGTGACAAGATTGTGATTTTACAAGGAACCTTTTCAGGAAATTGTTTCCCATAAAATTCCCACCATAAAATTTTGTTTCAAAATGGGTCTGTTGAAGATATTGTATACTTTCTAATTTTATATTTATTTACCACACTCCCAGGCACTCAGATACACACACATGCACTCACAAATGCACACTAAAATACTCAAGGATCTAAATTACAGACAAGTCAATCTTGAAACGGTCTGGATACCAAAAATTTAGGGTAGATCTCTATGTGTATGTATCCCTGTAACATTACATCTACTGCAAAGACAAAAAGGATGACAAGTCCAGAGTCGTGGGAATGAAAGACCTAGAGAAATTAAAGTGACTTGGAAGCTGGCAATATCAAAGTACTACGTGTATATTCATTTTCTTCTTGGAGGTGTTCACTCTTAAAGTGCCATGACTTACATAGGTCGGCAGTTCTTAAACTCTAGCATTCATCAGAATCTCCTAGAGGACTTCAGAAAACCCAAATTGTTGGCCCCACACCAAGTTTCTGATCCAGTAGATCTGAGGTGGGCCTAAAAATATGCATTTCTAACAAGTCCCCAGGTGATGCTGGTACTGATTCTGCTGGTCTAGGAACCACATTTTTTGTGAACCACTGCTCTAGGCATTATAGTCCAGAATTCAATTCATGTTAGATGGTCTCATGCTCGTGTATTTTGCAAATATTTGCAAAGTGCTTACCAGGTACCAGGCACTCTGCTAGTTGCAGAGAATAGGAAAAACATACTGCCTGGGCCTTTATTGAGAGCAGCCAACCAGTCAGCATTCTTCACATAAAAACCCATGTTCACCCTCGGCCTGAAGGGATAAGTTGAGGACCCACTAATTCCCCAGTCCACTCTAAGTTTAATAGGGGTATAATGGGTCAAAACACAGGGATAAATAATTCCAATTACTTCTGCCTTTCCTTACTAGACTTGTTCCTCATCTCCAGTAGACATGTGATGTAGGTTTTGCAGAGTAAACTCTCTGCCTTTCCTTACTAGACTTGTTCCTCATCTCCAGTAGACATGTGATGTAGGTTTTGCAGAGTAAACTCTCTGAGTTGCTGTATCTTTGTACAGATTTGTAGGTCCTTGGATCCCTTCTATGGCCCAATCCCAGGCTGGGTACACCGTGTGGTTATTTTTCTCCAATATGTAGGAACTGTTGTTTATGACTGAGCCTTTACTTACTTATAATCCTGTTTCCTCATATAGAATTCTTTGTCTATTTCTTTAGCTTTACAGTGTCTACAAAACATGGGGTCACTTTCAACCTTACAAATTTAATCTCAAAGTAAATTTAAATAATAATAGTTGATCTTGGATTTCTTTCATGTAAATTGGATGGCTGTTCATTAAGTTACCAATAATTTCTTTATTTTAGACCCAAAGAACACCTCATATCTGGACTTCAGAAAGCCTTTTTTTTTAATAGAGATTACATCATTTTTCAGGTTACTGAGGAAGACATGGTCCAACATCATTCATCTATGACATGATATTCTCACATGAATAATTTCCTCATCCTCCCATCTCAAACTTTGAGAAGTGTTATGAAAATACTGTGAGAAGAAAGACTCGTGCCTGCTTGTGGTTAAAACCTTTGGCGACATTTATACTAGAAGTGTTGTCAATGTGTTTGGGGATGCACTTGTGCCTCCTCTCTCACTTTCCGCAGGTCCTTCTTGTTTCTTCCCCCTTTGTATATCATTTTGAGCTCTTCTGCTCTGAATGAACCAGTTGGCGCTATATGTTTTTACACAGGGATTTTGTAAATAAAATAATTTTTGGAAGCTGGGAAACAAATCTATATATTGATCTCTCCATTTTCTGAAAATGTTTGGATTATTATTTTTTAGTAGAATATTAAATAAATTCACAAATGAAGTTCCAGTAAGAAATATATTTTCAAATATGTCATCAAAATAGTGCATTATTTTTAAAATTTTATTTCTCTTCCCTTTTTAGGAAGTATAACACCTGGTTGTTATGTCACCAAGTAAAGGGAAAAAAGGCACCTTTTCTCCTCATGATTTGTTTTGCAGCAGACTTATCTGGTGTTTTCTGTAAGCAGCTTCATTTTGGAAAACATTTTTTAGACCTACTGCTTCTGTGTTCTTGGGACTGAATTGTTCTGTGCTATCAATCAACACAATCTTCTCACAAAGAATACATCTATGATCACCACCAATTCCTTGGAATGATCTTGACCCTAGTTTAGAAAAGCTGCTTTCTTAATTCCAGAGTCCAGCAACATTTATTTTATGTGTTATGGTGCCTTCATTAAAGTATTTGAACACTCAGGAAACAGCTAAATCATCTGTCACCTGTCATCTCTTTTTGTTGTTATTGTTAGTTCCTATGTCCAGAATCTTGCAATCTGTTGGAAATAATCTGTGATAGGAGAAAAACAGTGAAACAATAATTTGGTGCCACCACAGGCTGCCCTCCTGTGCATGATGAGGTTTTATCCATATATATGGTGGAGCCCAGGCCCCTGTGATACACCGAGCTTCATCCAGCAAGACTTAAGGTATTTATTTTTGTTTCCCAATCCTTCATGGAGACCTAGAGAGAATTTAAAGAAACTATAGTTTTTATATTTTAATAGGAGTTTCTGCAGCTATCCCCATTGGCTTTTCTTACAGCCTACCTTGTTCTGATGCTTTTCATAGGAATGGATTGTGGCACTACTGCCGTGCCCTCTCACATGTACCCCAGAGGTGGAGAAAGTTGAGTCAAGGAAGCTGGTAGAGGGAAAATGATTGTCCCTGTCTCTGTCTCTAACAGAACACTCATTTCTGTTATCCTCAGTTCTTTACTCCTATAGCTGCTTCTAGCCTCACCTTGGTCTGTCTTTCCCCCATGTAGGGTCACTAAATTTCGGGTTGCCACAAGCAGAACCAGACTTAGATTGCAGGTATTGATCAGACTTCACATAGTGAAGCTAGAAAGAAAGAAAGACTCAAAAGAGAAAAGAAACACAGAGAAGAGAAAAAAAGGGGTTTAAGAGGGAAGGAAAAGTTCCCTTGAAAAAGTAAGGAAAGCCCAGGTGAGGTAAGGGAGGCAAAGTTGTAGTGTATGGGAGTAAATGAATAAAAGAAATGGAAGAAAGAGGAGAAAATTCCTAACTGCTTGTGGTGCTGGACCTCTCCTGTAAGGATAAAATGTAAAGAAAATGAAGATACCAGGCAGGTACTGAGAGTGAGAGTGAGTGAATGAGTGTTTGTGTGTTGGAAGCCCACTTGTGTATAGCAGGAAATTAAAATGACCCTGAATCTGAAACATCACACATGTGTGAAGCAGGACAGGGCAAATTTCTCCTGGTTAGTGGGCAGGGGAGGCTAAGCGTTGCACCAAAAGAAGAAGAGGGTCCTTCATGGAGAGTGTGGAAAGAGTTCAACACACATGCCAAAATTAGAGTCAAGAGGAAAGTTTATTAGAGAAAGGCTAACACTCCACAGAGTGTGGTCTCTCAGAGGCAGAGAGTGAGAGGGACACTGAGCGAGAGAGAATAAAGGCATTGAGAGGGACTCTGAGTGTTCAGGGAATTCGGTTTATATGTCATTCTTTGGTTCCCATTTCCTTTGGTATGGCCAAAGGGGAAGAATATGTACCCTGAAAAGGTAAGAATATGTAGAGTGAAAGGCCTGCTGGCAGTTCTCAGCTTTTAATCCATAGGTTTCCTTTAGTTTTAGCCATAGGGAATGACTCTTGTTTTCTGTTTCCCCTTCAGTAATAGAGCAGAAATCTTCCTTTGTTCTGCCGGTGTCCCCCTGGACAGGCCACAGGGCTGATCAGCACATTACAGTCTCTGTGAATGTGACTTGATTAACATTTTTAATTCTCTTGCCTCCTTCCTACATTATGTGGACATGATACTTTTATGTTTTGAATTGCACATTCAGAATTTACATGACCCTGGAGCATCTACCCTTCCTAAAGGCCATCTCTACCACAAGGCCTGCTTCACCACCACAGTCTACTGATTTCTTTTCATCTTAAAATCTATAGCATTTATAATCTCTACAAACAATTTAACCCATCATGGAATTCTGGCTATCAAGGCCATGATTAGCCTTTAGATCCAAGGAAATCCTAACTTGTGACTAGTCTTCTGTATGTACCAGATCTTCAAGTATGTTAAAAGTTCATAAAGTACTTACTGATCACTTGCAATGGAGATTGAGTCTAACTTTGGGTTTTTAAATGTATAAAGCATCTTGTATTTAAAATTCATTTGAAAGGCCAATTTATTTAATCCAGAGATCTCATTATTATCAAATGTAAAAGAAGAAACAGAGTGAATTATTGGTCTTGAGGCTGGTGCTTGTCTTCTCACTGGAATTTTTGGTGCTTTTCTTTTTTAGATGTTTATTTAAGTATGACTAAAAAGTTGCCTATTCGAAGGCAACTTTAGATTTTAGTTGCCTTTGAATAGGGGGTTGTGGGGCTGCCTTATTGTCTTTGAACAATTAAAATATCCAGAAGGAAAAAGATAATTCAAATCTTGTGCTCTATTTGCCCACTATAAAATTCTACTTTTCTGTCAACAATTTAAAAATAATTTCATACATATATATAAACTCTTTAAGAATTTCTTTGAAAATATCCAAAGTAATAATTTTTCTAAATTAAATACTTTTATTATAGAAACTGGTTTAGTGTCAAAGACTTTGAGTTTCACATTTAATGTCACTGCGTAATTAGACTATGAATGAAGAAGTTGAGTAAATCATCCTGAGCTTTTTGTTTCTTTCCGAAGTTAGCTGCAATATGAAAGAATGTACAAAAGGATGTGTGTGCATGCCTCTGTCTGTATATATAGAGAGGAAAACAACTGACAGAATTTTAAAAATAAAGAAAACAATTCAGTCTAGGACAGTGATTCTTTACCTTGGCTGTACAGTAGAATAACCTGGGGAGCTTTAAAAGTTCCAGATGCTTAATACCTCCAAGGCTTCTGATTTAAGAAGAGGCCTAAGCATTGGTATTTCAAATACCAAGGTGATAAAATTTATAGCTACTTGTGAATCACTTCTCTAAAGAATATATGCAGAGTCAAATTCAAGGATCGTGAGCAATGGAGCCATGAAGAACTCAATTGTCACTTATAATGAGGCCAGTGAGAAATAATTTGTGCTTTATAGTTGGATGCCACTTACACCCATATTGTTTTATTTGATCTTTATGACATCCTTAGGGCATTTAGGGGTGCTGATGAGGAAATGGAGGCTAAGGACTTTCATGTGATAAGTCCAGCCATCACAGCAGGTAGTAGTAGGTCAAGTTTCAGCCCAGAACCTTCAACTGGAGGAATACCGCCCTGGTGTGCATGTGTTAGTCTTCTGAATTATAATAACAAACCTTAAAAGATCTTCATTAGTGTATTGTTAGTATGTTCCCAATGAAGAATGGAGTTTTATAGAAAGTCATTTACCTTGTATAATGGGAAACATTTGAATAGTCATTACATTTTCAACCAGTGGCTTTTAAACTTTTTAACCCTGACTTTCAGTGAGAAATGTATCTTATATCACAACCCAGTACAAACACAGACCTATTTATGCAGAGCCCAAACAAACCTTCTCACATGGCTTATCCTTACTATTTGAACTCTGATATTTTTCATTCTATTCTGTTGCAGTCTACTGTACTGACAGCTCTAATGGATTGAGACTAAGGGCTTGAAAAACACTGTACAGCTTTCCTTCTCTTAGAAGGCCAGAAAAAGGGTAACCTCGTAATTAGGAAAACGAATGACTGTCTTACACAGCCACATGGAAATATCTGCTGTAGGCCAAAGAATGAATATTATTTGGTAGAAAGTATAGAAAATATACACTCTAATAAACTTGGTAGGCATGGCACTATGTAGTCAGCGAAGATTTTAACTCTTTTAAGGAAAAATTTTGTTCAATAAAGAGTATAGGTATTTTTCCAAGGCAGGATAATGAATGTTGTAATCTCACATTTAACTATTAAGAGATTCAAGATGAGAAACATGGACATGCAAAAAATAAAATTTACAGACTATAAATATTTTAGAAAGAATTTGTATTTTCTTTTATAAATCACGCTTCACAATTAGGGTATAGAAGAAAGCCAAAACTTGGTAAAGTGATTCAGGTTCTATGAATTTATTATCTGACTCTCACATTTTAAAATTTAATTGTATCAAATGAGAATCTACATGTAGTGTTTTTAAATTTGTTAAGTGTCATTTGCAAAATAATAATATTACTTTAACATTTTTTTCTTTTTCTTTCTTTCTTTTTTTTCTTTTTGTTTTTTTATTTGTTTGTTTCAGTCTTATTTCCCTAGCAAGATTGTGAGGTTTTTGCAAACACACCCAGGCATGGATTTCCCTTCTTTCCTCACAGGGCTTTGCATAGTGGTGGTTAAATAGGAGATGCTCTGTGATGGTTCACTGTAGGGAAGCTTCACCTGCACCTAAATGTCTGATCTGCAGTTTAGGAAGGGAGGAGAGAATGCTGAGTAGTATGGGGATGGGAGCATTGGGCAGTCTTTAAATTTTTCTTTTCCTTCCAAGCTTTTCTATATCCTGATTTTCCATTATCATCCTCATTTAGCATTTGCATATACTCATATGTGCACACTTATAACGATACTCTACACAGTGTGTCTTAGGGTCCCAAAGAGAATCTGTGACTCTAGAGAGATGTTATGAGGAGCAGTTCCCTTTGTACAGGTAGCTTGAGTGTGTGCCCATGAGCTCTCCTGGTGGGGTAGAGCTTAAAAAAGGTGGCTCCTAACTCACTGAGCCCTCTAACAGTCTGCCACTCAGCTGACATTGCCAGCCACTGCAGTGATTCTTACCAATGTGTCCTTATTCTAAGTAATATTAATTTATACCCATTATGAACCAATGGTTAATGAAGAAACACTAAGGTTGAAATATTAGTGAAGAGATTAAAAAATTGTAATCACTTAGCAAGTTTATGTCAATGTAGTCTTGCTCAGGTCTATATGTTTTATTATGTTGTCAGATGTTTCTGGTGTTTCAAAATTTAATGTTAAACAGGAAAATATATTGATAATTATATTCAGGTTAATTTTATATCTATTGAGAATAAAGATCATTTACACCTACAAAGGTTCTTGCAAACAATGGCACAAAATACAAATATTACATAAATAAGCCCATTGATTATTCAGGCTAGAAATATAAAAAATTATAAGCATCAGTGAAAGTGTTTATTAATTGTTAATATCATAACACAATTTCATTTCATTTTATTATACTAACTTTATTGAGATATAATTCACATATCATATACATCATTCCCCCCATTTAAAATAAAATGTACAATTCAATAGTTTTTTTTTGGTATATTACAGAGTTGTACAACCATCACTATAATCTAAATTTAGAAGGTTTTGTCACTCCAAAAAAAACTTTGTATCCATTAATAGTCATCCCTATTTTCTTCCAAGCTCCCAGCTGTTGACAACCACCAATTTACTTTTTGTCTCTATAGATTTGCCTATTTTGGACATTTTATATAAATGGAATAATATATGGTCTTTTGTGACAGGCTTTTTTCACTTAGCAAGATGTTTTCAAGGTTCATTCATGTGATAGCATGTATCTGTACTTCATTTCTTTTTATGGATAATTAATATTTCATTCTGTGGATATACCACATTTTGTTTATCCATTGACCTGTTGGTATTTGAGCTGTTCCATTTTTTGGCTTTTTTGAATATTACTGCTGAGAACATTTGTGTACAAATTTTTGTGTGAGCATGTATTTTCATTTCTCTTGGGTGAAGTTGCTAAGTCATATAGTAAATGTATGTTTAACTTTGTGAGGAATTCCTGGACTGTTTTCCACAGCAACTGTACCATTTCACATTTCCATCAGCAGTGTATAAGGGTTTTCATTCTCTCAGGCTCTCACCAACACTAGGTTATTGGTCTTTTAATTAGAGCCATCCTACTGAGTGTGAAGTGGAATCTTATTGTAGTATACATTTACATTTTCCTGATGGCTAATGATATCAAGCCATTTTTTGCTTTTTTGCCATTTGTATATCTTCTTTGGAGAGCTGTATAGAACCTTTGTCCATTTTTAATTGTTTTTATTTCATTATTATTGAGTAGTAAAAGTTCTTTATGTGTTCTAGATACAAGTCCCTTACAGATACATGATTTTTAAAAATTTTCTGTCATTCTGTAGGTTGTTTTTTCACTTTTTCTTAATAGTGTTCTTTGAAGCACAAACCTTTTTTAATTTTGACAAAATCCAATATATCTATTTTTCTTTTGTTGCTTGTGCTTTTGGTGTACCGGGTAACTAAGAAGCCTTGGCCTAGTTAGAGATAATGAAGATTTATTCCTCTTTTTCCTTCTAGGAGTTTTATAGTTTTACTTCTTACATTCAGATCTATAAACCATTTTGAGTTCATTTATTGTGTATGGTATGAGGAAGAGATCATTTTTACAAATGTAGATATGCAGTTGTCCCATTACCATTTGTTGAAAAGACTCTTCTTTCTCAATGATTGGTTGTGGCACTTTTATCAAAAATGAGCTTACAGTAAATATGAGGATTTATTTCTAGACTCTCAATTTTATTCCATTGATAATACTTAACCTTATGCCAGGAACACTTATTTGATTAGTTCTTTTGCCTGTTCTGGATCTATCTACTGAGTTTCCATATTAATTTTAGGATCAGCTTGTCAATTTCTAAAAAAAATAAGCCAACTGGGATTTTGATAGGGATTATGTTAAATTCATACATCAATTTGTGAAGTATTAGCATTTTAGCAACATTGTCTTCCATTTCATGAATGTGGAGAATATTCTATTTATTTGTATCTTTTTTACATTTTTAAATGATGTTTTGCAATTAAAAGAGTACAAATTTTGCAATTCTTTTGTTAAATTTATTTCTAAGTATTTTCTTCTTCTTGATGCTATTGAAAATGGAGTAGTTTTCTTAATATCACTTTCAAGTTGTTTATTGCTAGTGAATAGAAATATGTTTGTCGTTTATCTATTGCACTTATATTCTACAACCTTGATGGACTCATTTCTTAGTTTGAGTAGGTTTTTTAATGGATTCTTTACAATTTTCTATATATTAGATCATGTCCTCTGAGAATACAGAGAGCTTGACTTCCTCTTTTCAATCTTGATGTCTTTTATTCTTTTTTGTTGTTTAATTTTCCTGACTAGAATGTACATTAAAACATTAAATAGAAATGGCAAGAGGGGAGGTTCTTATCTTATTCTTGATCTTACTTAGAAAGCAAACTTTCACCATTAAGTATGGTGTTAGCTGTGGGCTTTTGTATATGCCCTTCTATTCATAATTTGTTGAATGTTTTTATGATAAAAGAGTATTGGATTTTTTGTCAAATATTTTCTCTGAATCTTTTGAGATGATCATGTGGTTTCTGTACTTTATTACATTGACATGAGCATTACTTTAATAGATTTCTGGATGTTAAACCAACCTTGCTGTCCTTGAATAAATCCCAGTTGGTCATGATGCATAATCCTTTTTATATGTTGCTGGGTTCAGTTTGCTAGTATTTTGTTGAGCATATTTGCATTTAATTCCAAAGAGATATTGGTCTGTAATTTTCTATTCTTGTGATGTCTTTGTCTTGTTTTGTTATCAAGGTAAGTATAAGTGTTGTGGCCAATATTAAATAGGCCAAACCAAGTATGCTCTCAAAGACTGTTTAATAGCCAGCAGCTGTCCTTGCTAGGAACAGCCCCGAACAAGAATCATGTCCAGCTTATATCCAAATGATTGTTTCTCATTCCATGCAAGCGAGCAGGGCGACACAAGCTAAAATTGGCAGTTAGCATATAAACTCATTGTTACATTGTTACAAATGTCATGATTAACAGGAGGCAGTTAAGAGTTCCAGGAACTAGGCCTTTTTGCTTTAGTTAAACATTACTAAGGTATAGACTTCTTTTGTCTAGTTTTCAGATTTTTTAATTAACTCTTTCCTTATCACATTTCAGCAGGCTGTCACATAAGTATTGGGAAATGTTCTCTTTTTTTATTTTTGGAAGAATTTTTGAAGAATTAGCATTAAGTCCTCATTAAATGTCTGGTAAAATTCACCAATAAAGCCATTTAGGCTTGGGCTTTTCTTTATGGGAAGTTATAAAATTACTAATTCAATCTCTTGTTTTAAGTCTATGCAGGTTTTCTATTTATTCTTTGGTAGGATCAGTTTCAGTAGTTAGTGTCTTTCTAGGAAATTTTCAATTCTATCTAAGTTATCTATTTCTTGTCATACAGTTGTTCATGTTCTTCCGTTATAATCCTTTATATATTTGTAGACTTGGTACTGATGTCACCTCTTTCTTTTCTGATTTTAGTAATTAGAGTATTTCTTTTTTTTTGTTGGTCTACTAAAGGTTTGCCAATTTTGTTCATCTTTTCAAAGAACCAAATTTTGGATTTGTTTATTTCTTCATTTTTCTGTTTTATATTTTATTATTTTCTGCAATAACCTTTATTATTTTTTCTCCTTTTTGCTTTAAGATTAGTTTACTCCTAAATATTTCTTAATTTGCTTATGCCCTCTGGATAATTTTCAGAGACTTTAAATTATTATTTTTTAATAATGATTTTTTTCCAGGGGAGCAGGTCCATGAGCTCCTTGCCCCACTATTCTGGAAGTGAATCTTCCATATTATATTTTAAAGATATTCTATTTCAAGCACACTATAAGCAGATCTACCTTAGTATGCTTCACTTTATCATGCTTCACAGGTGGAAATCCTGTGTTGAGCAAGTACATTGGTGCCATTTTTCTAACAGCATTTCCTCATTTTGTGTCTCTGAGTCACATTTTGATCGTTCTTGCAATGTTTCAAGTTTCTTCATTATTACATTTTATTATTACATTATTTCATTTTTTATGGTGATCTGTGATGAGTGATCTTTGATGTTACCATTGTAATTGTTTTGGGGTGCCATGAACCATGCTCATATAAGAAGGTGAACTTAATAAATGTGTGTGTTCTCACTGCTCCACTGACCAGCTGTTCCCGTCTCTTTCTCCTCAATCCTCCCTATTCTCTGAGACACAATAGAATTGAAATTAGGCCACTTAATAACCCTACAAAGGCCTCCCAGTGTTCAAGTGAAAGGAAGAGTAGCATGTCTCTCTGTTTAAATCAAAAGCTACAGACGATTAGGGAGGAAGACATGTCTTAAGCTGAGATGGGGGAAAAACTACACCTCTCACATAAGTTAGCAAAGTTGTGATTAGAAAGCAAAAGTTTTTGAAAGAAATTAAAAATGCTACTTCAGTGAATACGTGAATTGATAGCAAAGCAAAACAGCCTTATTACTGATACGGAGAAAATTTTAAAGATCTGGATAGAAGATCAAACTGGCCACAACTTTCCCTTAAGCCAAAGCCTAATCCAAAGAAAAACGCTAACTCTGTTCAATTCTATGATAGCTGAGAGATGTGAGGAAAGTGCAGAAGAAATGTTTGAAGCTAGTAGAGGTTGGTTTATGAGGTTTAAGAATAGAAGCCATCTCCATAACAAGGTGAAGCAGCAAATGCTGATGTAGGAACTGTAACAGAAGATCTAGCTAAGATAATGAAGGTGGTTATATTAAACAACAGGTTTTCAATGTAGGTGAAGCAACCTTATATTGGAAGAAGATGCCATCTAGGACTTTGATAGTGAGAGAAATCAATGTTTGACTTCAAAGTTTCAAGGGACAGGTTGACATCTTTGTTAGGGACTAATGCAAGGACTAATGCAGCTGGTGACTTTAAGCTGAAGCCAATGCTCATTTACCATTCTAAAAACCTAGGGCCTTTAAGAATTATGCTAAATCTTTTCTACCTGTCCTGTATAACTGCTTATTGATAATACACCAGGTAACCTGGGAGTTCTGAAGGAGATGTACAATAAGATTAATGTTTTCATGCCCGCTAACACACATCCCTTCTGCAACTCATGAATCAAGGAGTAATTTCAACTTTCAAGTCTTATTATTTAAGAAATACATTTCATAAGGTTATTGTTGCCTCTAAGAGTATTAAATGGTAATGGCAAATTTTTTTAAAAAGTTTTTCTGTAAGGTATAATGCAGAAAAAAATTGTAAAGGCATTTATAATATTACCATTTATGGCCCTTTAAGATTTTTAAAATTCAGTTTTATTTGTATAATCAAGATTAAGTGAGTTTCTGCAAGGAAACCATTCTTCCTGTGAAATTGCAAATATTTTTATTACTGCCACTCTAATTTGCTGTATTCTATTGCTTTTCTAATTTGAGTGTTTACTGTTGAGAATAACAGACTTGATTAAGGTCACTTTTAGTAAAAACAGGACTGCATTTCTCCTTTTGAGTAGTGGGTATGTGCTCTCCTAGACATTTTGGTTTCTGCCTGTTTCATGATGGCACGATGTCCTCTAAAAGCCTAGTTGATCTTCATTATCTCTTTCACCCTATTTCCCCAGCCCTTGACCCCCCTTCCCTTCTGTCTATCACTGAATTGTCCACTATATTTGTGAGTCTGCTTTTGATTAGTTTGTTATTTTTGTTCCTTAGATTCCACATATAAGTGGAATCATATGGTATTTATCTTTCTCTGTCTGACTTATTTCACTCAGCATAATAACCTCTAGGTCCATGTCATTGCAAATGGTAGGATTTCATTTTTTTAATGGCTGAGTAATATTCCATTATATATATGGACCATAACTTTTTTATTTAATTGTCTTTTGATGGGCATTTAGTTTGCTTCCATATCTTGGCTAATGTAAATTGTGCTGCCATGAATATTGTGGTGAATAGATCTTTATGAATTATTGTATTGGTTTTCTTTGGATAAATACCCAGAAGTGCAATTGCTGGGTCAAAAGGTATATCCAGTTTTAATTTTTTGAGAAACCTCTCGACTGTTTTCCATAGCGGCTGTACCAATTTGCAATCCCACCAACAATGTATGAGGGTTCCATTTTCTCCAAATCCTTGTTGTTCTTTGATTTATTGATGATAGACATTCTGACTTTTTAAATTCACAAATGAATAAAAAGCACATTGCAATTTTTAGTATTCACAACAAATGAATAAGAGGCACATTGCAATTTTTAGTATTAAAATTGGTTCTGATGAATCCCTAAATGAAAAGGACATTGAGTCTGAAAGAAAAGGTTGCAGACATAATAAATTAGAAGCAGAAAAATAAATGAGAGAATTTTTTTTGAAAACTCTGACTTTTATAAACATTTACATTTTTTGATTTACTTTTTTATA
Organism: Macroglossus sobrinus; assembly: GCA_004027375.1. Classification (NCBI taxonomy): domain Eukaryota; kingdom Metazoa; phylum Chordata; class Mammalia; order Chiroptera; family Pteropodidae; genus Macroglossus; species Macroglossus sobrinus. The sequence goes on from PVKZ01000285.1 coordinate 347,190, forward strand.
CTATCAGTAAAGAGACACTTCATTTTTTCAGAGCCCAAGAAAAGGAAAGGCATAAAAGACAATAGTCTTAATTTGCCAGAGGACAAGTTTAGTTTAACATAAAGGGAAATTGCCCTATGGTATAATTGTTAAGTTTGCTTCCAGTAGTGTCTTCCTTGACATATGAGGTCTTTGTTCTTGGATGGTGGAGTTAAATGTTCTCTGTGAATTTCAAGCCCTTCCATGAACTTGGTCTCATAAACGTAATTCATTTCTTGAAGTTTTTAAATGGGGCTTATAGACCAAGACCAGAGAGCAGTGATTCTTGTGTTTAAAGCACATGTTTGTGAGGCAAGTCTTAAAATGCCAAAGATGAAAACAGAGTATAGTCATATTGATCTGGTGTGATTTTGGATCTGGGGCCTGTGATTTTCCTAGTGCTTGCCTTAGCATATGCTCAAATGGTAACTAATACCCTGGGATGTGCTGTGACTTTAAAACTTTTGAAGAAATTAATGTTTTCACCAAAGCCAGGAATTTAAAGATCTCAGAACTATCTGAACACATCTTGGAATTTGAAAGCGAGACAAGGATAAGCTCCGGAGATGATAGTATGACCTTTTCTCCATAGTCAGATCATCCAAGAAATGCTTGTGATTACAAAGAGACTGCTGCCTTAGAATGTTTTAGAATAATGATCACAGTGTTATTCAGTTATTTAGCAACAACACACATCAGATATGGATGCCATATATGTGTGCCATATACTGTATGTGTACAAAAATACACAATGTTTGCCTGGAGCACAGTGCTAATGACAGTAAGCTTTACATCTCTCAAGGGGCAGTTAAAGTTTTTATGGGGTTAAGAACTAGAATAGTAGTATCTAGGATCTGAGTTATTAACATCTGAGTTTCATTTTTTACGGTCTACCCAGAAATAGGATGACTTGTGAAGGTTATTCAGCCTTCCAGCTTTTGGATGAAATCAGGAAGTGTTAATATAGTTAAAAAGCAAATAAATATTATTCCAAATAACCACATTGAACATTTTAAATGTTAAAATATTCCACGTGTTTTTATATAGACTATGTATATATTTCACCTGAAATACAAAGGGCCTAGAGTAGATCATTTCTACTCTAGGACCTCTGGACAACAGTGTGTCATGTGTCAGTTTTGTAAAGGCACCATCAATAGCCTTGTTGATAGGGAAAACAGTTTGGGGGTGCCAGCAGCTGACCACTAGCAGAACACATGCAGCCACAGTGGAAAGCTATTGCCAGAATTCTCCAGTGCCAGGACTCTGCTTTCCTATCATTTGGCTCTTTCAGGGAGCAGGGAGACTATAGAGGACATGAGAAAGTGGAGCCAAGTTCACAGCAGTAGACCAACAACATCTTCATAATTTTGTCTTTCAGAAGAGTCTGCTCATGACATTGGAGTTTTGCTAGAAAGTAAAATTGGAGTTTTTTCTTAATATATGGTATCCAGAAATCCTGAGGGACTTCTGGAGTTTTAATGAAACTTTCAAATATCCTAGAAATTGTATTCTTATACCAGAGTCTCTGTTAACATAAGTTGGTTGATTTTTCCATTCTCACGAGCCCTGCCATCACTGTTAACCCCTGCTATTTCTTTCAAAGGGTACTGATGGAGCAGTAATAGCCCATCAGCACAGGTGGGAGGACAGCAAGAAGCATGTGTGCTGTGTGGTACTGGGCTCTGTTCTTAGCCCAGAAGGGCAGCATTATGATTTTGCACACATGTACACACAAACATTTGCATGCTTAGTACCATTTGCTAAAGTCATTGTTGATTAGCAGTCACTTTGGCCCCCAATGAAGACCTGGATTCTACTCTCATTTCCTCTGTGTGGTATGCACAAGCCACAAAGTCCCTGAGCCTTGGGTTTACTCATTTAATCCAAGTTTTGGATTAGACCAAAGTTTCAGAAAATGCTTTGATGTGCAGATGAATCACTTGGGGATTTTGTTCAAATGCAGGCTCTCATTTAGTATGTCTGGGGTGAGGCCCAAGATTCTACATTTCTAACCAGCTCCCAGGTGATGTTGATGCTGCTGATCCTTAAGCCACACTTTGAGTAGCAAAGGTTACATGTGTTCATTTATTTTATCCTCCCAACCACCCTAGGATATAAGTATTTTTATCTTCATTTTAAAGATAAGGAAACAGGGGTTTTGCTCAAACCGACGCAGTCAGATAGCAGGACTGTAACCCAAACTTGGGTCTAACTGGCTTCTGAATTTAGCCACTATAAAAACCTTATACTGTTTTTCATTTTCTTCTGGGGCTTGAAAGAATAGCTGCAGTTTTAAAAGGTATATAACCCTCTTAGGAGGAGTAGCTTAGCCATTATGAAAATCTATATTGCCATAAATGCAGAATAATATGTAACTCTCTTTTTTTCCATTAAAAGAAAAAAAATACTGTGTGGCATAGATAATATGTAAGGTAAATTCCAAAATCTGTTAATACAGGGAGGATTGTTGCATATTATGAAGTTATTTCAAGGCTAATTAATTTAGACTGATTTATTTAATAAACTTTCAATTTACCTTATCTTGCTAGCTCCCTTTTGTCGCATATTTTATATTTACTGACATTTCTACCAAATGATGGTGTATCAAGAACTGTGGTTGGAGTACATGCAGACCATTCGCATTTCTACATAAAAACCTGTCTTTGTTGCAATCTTTAAGCACCAAGAATACTAATGTAAATTATTCTATGCTATAGATTAATGTCCACAAATATCAAACAATTACTATGTTTTGAGTCTGTAGGGACACAAAGTTTGTTCTTTTAAAATCCACATTCACAACTTTGCTTAAAATGTACTGTTTTGTTTTCTAAAGGCAAAATTCCAGGGCTTAATTTTTATGTGGAAAATTTCATCTCAGAGCAAAATTTTATAGCATAGTCATAAACCTCAAAGAACAAGAATTTGTAATGGACTGGGCCATCGATTATTAACAGGAGTCACATTAATAGGCACACGAGACATATAAAATGGCTCCAAGAGCCTCTGGCAACACATGGAGATACAGAATCTTTAACATGGATTTGCTAGTTAGTGCTCAAAAGGAACTAGGCATTCAGGCTAAAATTATCCAAATAAGTCCATATAAATCGACTGACATCCTTTGGTTAATTTCAGGAGACTGTATTTTGTTGGTTGTTCAAGGTTCTAAGTTCACTGCCCACTGAGCAGATTGATAGGTGGGTGGGTAGGAGATTCTGAGTCAGACTGCCTGGGGTTCTGACTCCCAGCCTTCCTCTTAGCAGCCATTTGACCTTGGACAAAATACTTACCCTCTTTGAACCTCAGCTCGTCCTCTATAAGTGGGAATAAGAAAATGTGACTCACAGGGTTGGTATGAAAATAAAAGATATAGTGCCGTGCTTGAGAGTGCTTAGAACATGACAGAAGATCTTTATAAATGTTTATACATGCTAATTTTCTGCTGTATAACCATTGTAAAGGTATTCCTAACTCTCTAAATGATCTGTATCTGTGAAAATTTCTGTTATGAGTGGGATACCTGCTGAGAGTGGGAGAATGAGGAAGAGGGAGAGAGAGATAGCAGGGCATGACAGAGAAGCCCATTGTGATTAAATCAGAGGACTGGGCCAGGCTAGATGCCAACCAGGTTATGTATGCCAGAGAAAGATTCTGGTATAGCAGAGTACCCCTTTACCACCCACAGATTTTTTTTTCTGAAGCTAGTGAGCTCTGAGTATTCCCTGAACTAAAATCCTGTGCTGCCTCTTTTAGCCATTCAGGTCATGGGAGTTTCCAGCCACCTCAGCATGTCACATTCAGATCCTGACTGGAAGCCAATCCTTAGAGCTTGTTCAGTTCCTTTAATAGGCAACTACCTACAGAAAGAACGTAAGATGAGTTCAACCCTACAGTAAGTGTTTGTCTGTCAGATCACACTGAAGGTCCAGTATATTTCCTCTAAGGAGTGTAACAGCTTAGTAAATATTTGTCAGATGAACTGAAGACCTTTATATAGGAAACCTTCAAAATGTTGATAGAGTAAGCTTGTGAAAGGCAGAGGTTCTTCAGGTCCTTGTTGCTATCAACAGACCCTTGTGGAAATGTCTGGCTTAAGCAACCCTTCCTTGTACCATTTCTAAAGCCAAGTTGTACACAGGGAAACCTTGCACAACTTGGAGACATTTTATTAACCACAGAAAATTTACATTAGTAAAATCAGCCATCAGAGTACTCATTTCAAAGATGTACATTTAAAGACAGGAAGGAGAAAAAAGTTCTTGAATGCAAATGTTTTTCTGACACTTTCCTACTTGTGTGTTTTTATTTAGCAGACTTGTTTCTTTCCATACTCTTCTGCTGTGCATGCTGCCATCTTCTCTGAATTAAGGGATAAGAAATAGTGGCACCTATTATTTAAAAATCCCCAGTGATTCATATACCATCAGGGCCAGCTAGAATGAGATGTTCATCATATGTTTTATTCAGTAAGCATCCTCCTCAGGATGGTGCTTAAAAGAGAATAGGAACAAAATTAAGAACACTACCCAGTGACTTAGCCCTAACAACCCTTTAGTGAATACAAAAGTGTGGTGTTGTGCCTGAGTTAACCATGCAGCATGGTGAGGACATGTCAAACACGGCCTGGGGTGGCTCTGATGGACACATCTCAGCCAGAAATGCAGAACACATCTCACAGGAATGTTTGCCGGCCAGCCTGATGTGAGGTGTGGGCAGAATTCTGAAAATAAACTGTCATCCATAAAGTCAAAGGCTTTTATAGTGATTTTTAAGCAGATTAAAAGTGAGAACGATTAAACAGAACGAACAAGGAGCTTAATTAAGATTGATTTCTATGACCCAAATGCCCAGTTGATAAGGAATCTAGCCAAACAAAATAAGTATGTTAAGGCAGAGTAGAATACCCTGTAGCCATTTAAAATGAAAAACATGTTGATGTTTTTGATACATGAAATATGCATTTAAAAAAGTGTTAAAAACTCCAAAGTGGACTATTTATAACCATATTAAAAATGCTAATATGTCCATTAAAAAATGACAGAATAGATTTTCAGGTCCATTATGTTGACTAAATCTCTAATTTTCAAAAAAAGAAAAAGAAAAGACTTGTAATCAATCTTGTGGATATTCCTCTTGAAGGACCTGATTTCAGAATGATCCTATCACCATGACTAGACTAGAAAGTGCCATTCCCAGATGACAAGGACACCAGAGCTGCAGGGACGAGGGAGAGCCTTAGAGGCCCAGCTTAAAGTGGGAACAGTTTTTTAACGCTTTCTGAGGCTGGCTCTCCTCAGAAAGGGATTCCCTGAGCTAGATGACCACATACCAGCCCAGTCTCAAGAGCCTTGCTCTATGCATTCACCCAGCCATGTGACTCTGAGAAGAAATGGAAAAATATAACATAAGAAAGGAAAGTTACATTTTAAATTTGTCAACTGTGTAAGAAAAATTAGGCTGTCTTGATTGGCAGATGCAAATGTTTACAAGTGTTCATTTTCCTGCTGAAATTCCCATTTCTTTTATTCACACGGAATCTCTGAAAAATCTTCTTGGTGATTCTTTTGTTTTTTCCCTACCCCAGTAATTAGAACATGAGATAGTACTGTCTTCTGGCCAACCTGCAAACCTAAAGGCGACATCAAGCCTAGACACTGTTCTTGGCCCCAAGTGACATGCTCAAGCAGACAGCAGGGACCAGCTGCTGACGTAACTATCTTTGTTTCTAATGCTGGTAGTAACCAACAGAGTTTAGTTTTGCTTTGACAACTCTTCTTACAGCCAAAACTATTGTTATGATCCACATGTCATTGCTATTTACCCTAAGTAAGGAAAAACAAAGGCTATTCTGGGCACAGAGCAGAGCTTGTGGCTGGGGTTATTTCAATATTACCATGGCATGCTGCCCCTTTCACTAAGGCCACATTATGATTTTTTCTGAAAAGTGCTGCAACAGACACGCAGCCTTAAGTTTCTTTACACAGCCCCGGGGCATTAGAGTGCGCCAGAGATGTTTTACTCACATATGAAACAAACTGTATAGACTTCAGGGGAAAAAGAGACTGCTTATACAAAATGAACCAGGAAAAGCACCCTCATGAGATATGTCTCTGTTTGAACTGCCTTTTCTCATTACCTGGGATTGTTTTCTGTAATTTGTCTGAAGCTTGTAAACTAAAACTGTATAGTAAGATTGAGAGTCCTTACTTAGAGAATTCTCTGTGGAATATTTATACTACTATGCAAAGAGAAATAATGATGTGGGAGGGAGAGAGAGAGAAAGAAAGAGGTGGAGCAAAGGGAGTGCTCTGAGCCAGGATGCACTCTTAAAGCTGTATCTACAGCAGAGAAGCATGAGTAGCTAAGCATCCCTGCCTGCTTGCCCATGCTGCCTAGGTAAGCTCGCTCACTCTCTCTCTCTCTTTCTCTCTCTCTCTCTCTCTCTCAATCTCTATTTCTTCAACTCTGAAAGCTTCTAGTAGAGATCAAGGAAAAAAATATGCGTTGAGATTTGCAGATTTTCCCTTTTCCGCCTTGTCTGGTTTGATATTTACCTGTTAAAAAGATTATTGAACATAATAGAAAAAGATGATCTGTCTAGCCGCATTCCACTCATCTGTGTGTGTAACATGTCCCGCGTGAGGCTAAATACAAGAAATGCAGACTGATCATTGCTCTATGTTGTTGCATAAAACACTGGATGTCGAGCTGTTCTTAGGATTTCAGACCCTGGACTTGTTATCTGTTCTGTGATACTACCAGCTCCCTGCTGCAGAGCTCCTGATTTCTGTGGATGGCAGTTGATAATTGGTAGCCACAAACTGCAGTCAGAGTCATAGCATTTGAGTCTAGCACCTGGGCTGGGCCCTGCTGATACAGTAGAGAGAGAGACAGACAGGAACACACACACACACACACACACACACACGCACGCACACACACGCACACATACGCACACACGCACACCCTACAGGAGCTATAACTCGAGCTCTGACCTGCTTGGAGAAGAGATTGCCTGAGACTGAAGGGATGCTTTGAACTAGGGGAGGCTGTGTCACAGTTGGACTCTGCCTTGCAGAGGACTCTATCATGTCCAGTGGCCACCCAGAACAACAACACACTGAAGGAGGCCCAGTTTAAAGACCTGTTCTTGAAAAAAGGTATACTTCCAAAGGCCCTCTGTGGGTGTTACCTGCTCTCTGGGGTTTGTTGTAATTACTCTTAGAGTTTAGTCTGAGAACAGAGCTGAGAAAAGCAAGAAGTTTGTTTCTACCTAGGAGAGGGTCTGTCAGCTCTGAAAACACTTTCAGGGCTAGACTCTCTTTAGAAAGATGTATTTTAGGTTTTTTCTTTTTTTCTCTCATCTGCAATCATTTTGTTTGTATTGGAGATGTTATACATAAATACACAGATGTGTTGCCCTGGAAATTCTATTACTCGCTGCTAGACTCAAGGGTACTTCTGTTTCACTCCAAGTTGTTGAAAACAGCATTTTAAAGAAAAGATATATTTCTCAGGATGTGGGTGGTTTCTCAGGTCAACAATGCAGTAATAGTAGACATTAGGAAAGAGAACTATGACTCTGAGAGGGAGACAAAGAGAGCCAAGGAAAGTGAGACAGACAGACTGACTGCTAGCTAGGGTACACTAAGAAACGACTGATCTTAATTGAAAATAATACGGTTATTTGTGCAGCTGTATTTTTTTCTGATACACTTTCATAAAATGTGAGGATGGGGTTAAAGATAGATTTTAAATGAATCTAATAAAGGGAATTATGGTTTTATGTATGCATTTTTTTTATTCATAGTATGACAGAGGGATAGACTTTTTAAAGGTTAAAATCGCTCTTACTCCTCTGCTATGTTTTCAGAGAATTATGCCAATCACCTTTGTAACTCTAGATTCTAAAATGCATGGTGAAAAGTTATATTGGATAAGTGCTGGACCTTAGTACATTTAAAAAATGTTATTCTAGCTGGATGGACTCACAGTATCTGTGTACTTGGGAATTCATAGTCAGTCTGATTGTTGCTGACTGCTACCTGCTTTCCAGAGCCATCAAAGGCACCTAGCCTTGGGCTGGAGTCAAACAGATGTGCCTCGGCCACGCCTTGCCTTCTGAGGGCCCTGTGCCACTTGATTGTTCTCTGCTTCTATCTCTCCTCATGCAGATCATAGGTATCATCTCCTACTTTTATTAGCATGCAAAATATTTTATGTAGATATATCAATATAAATAGGACTCTATAAACAGGTAATTTGCAGCAACCTTGATGCTCTTTCCAGTGACAGTTTACCCTGCCTAGAGTAGTAATAGTTGAATAATTGTTACACAATATGAAAACCTTTAGCAAAACTTCACCACTGAAGTCATTAATAAATGTTTGGTAGAATATGGTTCTGTGCTAGACACTATTCCAAGCAGATCAGACAATTTTGAGGCTCCTCCCTTCCAGAGATTTCTTCATCAGTTTATAATGCCAGACATGTGCTACCTGGTGAGGATACTTCAGAAGAACAAGATACTATCCCAGGGCTCACTCCATGGGGGAAGAAGACCAGAAAATGGGCACTAACAAGACAGTGATAATGCTGTGACAGGATCCAAATGCACTCAAGGAAGCCCCCCAACAGTAGTGAGCCTGTTAGCAAGGGGTTAGGAAAGAGCTTCTAAAGGAAAATAAAGCTAGAAGTGACACCAAATCCAGGTATTTCCAAATCTGCGTGCCTCTTTTCCTCTTCTGTTACTCTATTTGTTGTAGTATAGATCAGAGTAGCCAAACCATCCCAAGGAAAAGGAAGTTGGTGGAAGTGCTGCCATTGGTTAGGGTGGGGGAGGAACCATTCAGGGTGATGTGGAGGGATTTGTGGAAAGCATTCAGCCCTTTCAGTGATGTCACAGTATTCTGCATGGCAGCTTTTTTGAATTCTACCCAAGTGTTTGCTTGGCCTAGAGAAAGGAGAGGCTAATGAGAAGACCAAAACCTCCCCCATCCCATTATCGAGTCTGAAGGGACATAAATTAAATATCTGGAACTTAAAAATAATTAAACATTTACAAAATAGGAGTTCTGTGAAGGATGTTTTATTAATGGAGAAAAAAAAAGTAAGATGATGATATTAGGAACCTAAGATGATAGAACCACACTTCTCCAGAGTTCTTTAAAAATAATACAGACTCTCATGCCTATAGTATGAGTCAGTTCAACTCCTCACTGAATCAGGGAATAGACCAACAGACCTCACATATTTTCTTCTGTTTCTGTAATTCTCTACTTCATAGCTTGGAATTTCTTAGAGATATTTCTATAAAAGTACAGAGATACCGTCATCACTGTCATCACTGTCGCTGTTTTATAGTAATAAAATACGGTGCTGTGATGCTTTCCTATAAGTTCTAGACTAGATTCATTCTAAAACTTCAGGTTTGGGGATTGCACTGACTCATCCATCATAACATCACGAACTACATCTCCATGAGAGGATGGAAAGTGTGAAAATTTGACTTTGACCTAAAATACTTTCCTCATGTGGCCTGAATTTTGGCATTCTTCTACTGACATCAGTAGTTAGTAAAATCAAAGAAAACTGACTAGTGGGCTATGTTTAGAATCCCTATTGGGCACATGGAATCATGGAAACACTAAAGTATCCCTGTTATTTTCTCAGAACTATACCATTCTTTTAGGGTTTTTTAATGTATTTTATTCGTCCAGAATTCATTCTCCTCTTTGCCTTCCCTTCCCATCCCATTACCTAAAACCCAAGTCACAGATATTTTTCCTTTCTGTGTACCCTAAGTTCTATGCACCATTGCACATAACCTCTCCTCTATGACATGAAAATAGACAATCTCTTGTAGGACCAGACATAAGCAGACCAGGGCAAGGAAGGGGCAGCAAGGCTCAAGTGTAGTGCCAGGATTCAGCTGGCATCCATCTCACTTTTTGTGCATGGACTGCTGCTCTGTAGGGTTGTGTGACACCTGGATTCTCAGGAAAAGTAGCATGCATGAATCTGATAAATATGCTTCTTCGGGCCCTATCAAAAATGTTCCCTGTGGGGTGGGTGACAGGCCTTACTGTACCTTCTGCTGCCCTGTGCACAGCCCTTGTACTCTGGGCCTCCGGAGCTTGAAGCACATTAAGAGAAACTAATGAGGATCTAAGGTGGGAGGCGTATGTGTGTGTGCTTGGGAAACATGTCCAGGAATGGCTACCTTGAAAGGATGGTGGTTTCAGTAAGAAGTGGCCTGCCTGAGCCCTGCCTGTGCAGTACAGGGAATTGCTGGGTGAGGTCCCCAGAAGCCCTGAAAATGTCTGGTTGAGATCAGGAACACGGGAATCTTGAAACTGGATTACTTTGAAGAACAGGTGTGCTGAATTTTATCGGATATTCACATTCAAAAGTGGAAATACAGCTGTTGCTGGTTGTTTTTTTTAAAAAATATATATATATTAAGTTTCTTTTACTTGTCTTGTGAAAAGTTATTTTCTTAAGAAGATGTAAAATCAGTCCATTGGCAACAGAGTCATATCAGGGGGCTAACAAAACACTTTGGGAGCCCTAACTGCCTCTGAGCAGTCTCCATGTGTGGGTGGGGAATTTAGGAGAGGGTTCAGGAATAGCGAAGAAAGAGATGGGAATCACCTATCACAGTTATTACAAAATGTGTGAACAGAGAGGAGGGGGAGGAGTGGGCAGCTTGGTTTGTGGGTTTATATCTACCATTCAGGCTGCGGGTATCCTATTGTGGTATGGCCTTTACTCCATTTGTCATTTGTGATGCATTTTTTAGTAGAATTTTTCTTTGCTTAAAGGGAAGGGGTGTGGGAGAACAGGTATGAGAGTTTTTCATATACCCCCTTGTGAGCTTGAATAGGGTCTTGAAGAGAGAGATTTACTGGTAGCATAGGACTCCGGGGTCCAGAAGTCATCATGCTTGTTTATTAGAACCCTCTTTCTGTTTACTCAAATTTTCCCTCTGAGAATCATCTGGACCCCTCTTGGGGAATATTTTTAGCACCAAAGAGAGCAAAAGCTTCACATTTTCCAGTTGTTAATGTTTAAGAAAGCAGTCTGTTTTCATGCTGTTTTTGCCCAGAGTTCAAAGCAAAGGGGGCCACATAGCTCTACTGGGGCTTCACTCCCGGGGTATCCACAGTGGGGCTTCAAGAAGCATCATAGGGGACCATGACATGCAGCCAGAAGCTGAATTGCTGCTGCTGCACTTGCTGTTGCTCCTTTGCGTGATTAGGACTTGGTTGTTAGGACAGGGGCCTTTGGGACCTGGGCCAGTCCCTGCAGGAATAGCTGCCTCTCACACTGGCCCAAGAGTTATAGGAGCTCGGACTCTGATGGGGTTTCTGTCACCCAGGATGGTCAGCTGGGCATCACTCCTTGGCTGCTTGTCTTAGAGAATGGTGCCTTGGAGACCCAGTTCCTGCCAGTCTGTGCCCTTGCCCTGCCCTAGGCGAGTTTCACACTTTGAATGCCCATGAACCCCCAGGGTCACTGTGTGCCTTAGACACACTTGCTGTGGTGTACTCAAGCATGAACACTCAGAACAATGGCCATGGAGCTACTCCAATCATATCTCACACCCTGGCATCTTGAACATCCCCAAGAAATCCAGAGGCTGTTGGTATTTGTACTAGAGTGCCTGCTGTCAGTAGATCTAGACCACCAGTTCTCCAAGTGTGACCGAGGATCCCTGGGGGTCCCCAAGACCCTCAAAGGCCATCAGTGAGGCCGGATCTTCATATACTTAAACCAAAGCCACATGTTGCAACAGACTGAGAGTAAAGCAGGCAGAAGAATCCAGCTGTCTTCTATTAAGACAGATATTATTAAGAAGAGGTACAGAAGTGTAAAGAAATGCCACTTTCATGACGATTTTTTTAAATGTAATTATTTTTATTAAGTGTTGTATATGTTAACATGTAATGAGTTTATTTTTAATGATTAAATGTTTAAAATTTTTAATTTTAATTTCAAGTATGGTAGATATTGATAGACAAACAAAGCTCTTTGTGGGTAATCAGTAACTTTTAAGAGTAAAGAGGGGTCCTGAGACCATAGCTCTTGATAGCTGCTGGTTCTAAGCAAGCCAGGAGGGTGAGGCCAAGGAAGAAAGTGAAGCAAGTTTGGACATGTTAGGGGGAGGGTGGGCCTCCAGGTGCCAGCACCTCAGCAAGGTTAGGGCGGGGCCCAGTAAACATGACATTTTGACAAGAAAGCTGGTAAGCGCAGCCTAACAGCAAGTAGTCCCCTTCAAAAGAAAGATGGTGGAGATTCCATACACTGCTTTCCACAATTGAGATCTTTTTTACTCTTGCTTTCAGTGAACTTTCTAATAGGATATTAGATCAGAAGAATCATACCTTTTATGCAATATAAAATGTTTTATCACCTATTGACCAAAACAAATCAAATCCAGAGTGAATAAAGATTTTATCACAAAAATACAAACTAAAATAATCTTAGAAGAAAAATGTTTTTAGAATATCAGAGAAACCCTGCCTAATCAAATAGGAAGCTTAGAAGCCATAAAGGAAAAAGACAGTATTTGATGACACAAAAAATTTATATTTTCTATAGAGAAACTCACAGCAAGTTTTAAATAAGTGAAGACTAGGAGAAAATATATGCAATACATATAACAAAAATTTTTAGCCATAATTTGTGAAGATTGTTTACAAATAAATGAGAATTAAATAAATGAGAAAACTACAGATAAACAAATATGATTATGAGAAAGAAAACTACAGATTGCCAATAACCATAGAGAAAGATCTAACATTACTAGTAATTAAGGAAATACAAATTAAAACGAGATACAAATTTTTGCCCATCGTATTAGTACAAAGGAAAATGGTGACTGCCCAGTTAACAGAGGTGTGAGGTAGCAAGCCTGCTCCTTGGCATGAGCCTTTTCATAAGGCAGGGTCTCAGTAGCCACCAGCATTTAAAAGGATATGCCTTTGACCCAGAAATTTCAGTTTTGGGCATCTTTTTTATAGGCATACTTACAAACGTGGGTCAATGTGTGATACTTACAATGTGTGATGACACATTAATACTTGCACGCGTGTGCGCACGGGCGCGCATGCGCGCACGCACACACACATTCCCACACACAATCTTTTGGTCATAAGAGGGAAAAAGGAAAAAAAAACACCTAAACAGCTATCACTTGGAGAATGTAAGTTCCAATATATCTGTATTCTAGACTAGATAAGCCACCATAAAGAGTGATGATGGTTTACATATACTTGTTTAAAGATATCTGTGACGTATTAAATGAAAAAAAGAGAACAATATATTTGTACAATGATTCCATTCATTAAAAAGAGGAAAGCTCTTGTTAGTAGACAAATGCACACATACACGCAGTGGGTCAACAGTGCTCCCCAACTCCACAATGGCACTGGGATGGGTAGAGGATCAGGGAGTGCTGCAGGCCATTAGGTATAATGTAAAGGTTCCATTTATATTGTTTAAATTTTAAAGGTCTTCATTTTTATAATAAAAATATTTTTCAAGTGAAACACAAATATGCTCAAATATTTCCATAAAATTATAAAAATTTAACTGAATTACTTTGCTATAAATAGTTATCTGCATAGCTTTCCATATTCAGGAAAAGATGACCTAGAAAGACATTCTCCAAGTAAAGAGAAGGGTTCGTGCAGAACCCTTCACTGTAATCGTCACTTTCCTTTCTCTCTATGGCCATAAAGCAATGAAGTTTTTTGAGAAACAAAAACATTTCTCGATTCCAGGGCATAATTTAACCTGAAAGCCAATTTACGAACACTCTGCTGTTTATAAAGTAAAACTAAAGATTGGTTAAAAAAACAAAAAAGGCAATATTTTGGGTTTAGTTTTCATGTTGCATGGGCCACATTTGACTAAGCAGAAATAACTCCCTGCTTAGGTCACTCCTCTGCACAGCTCCTCACAGATTTACTGAGTGGCATTGTTTGTGTTCTCTGGCCAAGTAGGCCTCAGTCCTATCAGCAGTAGCTGTCCTAACAGGGAGCACACCTGTACAAATACAGCTGTGCATCTCAGAACCCTCCTTCGGCCTCAGCATGTGTGCTCCAGAGTCATTATTGATTCGCCTCTTAATGATAAAGCTACCTGCTAGGCACAACCTTGTGCCTGACACCAGAAATACAAATTAGAAGTAGGTTTTTGAACATAGTTTCATGTGAGAAACAGACTGAAAAAGTACAGTCACATCTTGTGTCATAAGTGAAGAAGTAAGGGATCCAACTGCATGGCCAGGGAGACTTCACACAGGCATCATGTGACATGGGCACCAAAAGACACAGGGTACCCTGGACACAGAAAAGTTATGTGCAAAAGCAGGCATGAAGACAGTGTTTCTGGGTTAACAAGCATCCCACAGCCTGTGAGGATAAATTAGGTCACATTTATATCTGTACCCCAAATACAAAGGTCCCAGCCTAGTCCCTCTGATTGGGAGCAATTCAGTGTTTTCCAGGAGACACTCTGGTGAAGATTCCTGATAATCCCTGGGAGAGGTTTGAGTGTACATAAATTTGATGGCTTCCTGGGAGCTCCCTTCCCACAGGAAGTAGATTCTCAAGCCCCTGGGTCTGAACTGGGTACCCAGGTCCCCTGGAGGCCTTGCAAATCAGCCATTAGACCTTGGGAGTGTCCAGAGCAATGACACTATGAAGGATGGGATGGGGAGCCCAGCACCTGGGTCTTGCTAATAGCCAGCCTCTAGACCCACTCGGAGCATTGCCTCCTGAGCTGCTTCAGTCAGCATACCCACTGGGATCTGCCCTTTTACTGGCACTAGGGATGTACCCAGCAAACCTACCTGGACTCAACTGCTCACCACATGGGGCTCAGCAGTTCACTTTTCTACACTATCTCTCTATTCTCAAAGATGCGCTTCTGGGCCAGCCCCGCTACAGGCCCATGGTCAAGTGCAACCCAACACAGTCCAGAAGGCACTATGTAAATCTTTATCCCTTGAGTATGTGGGGCCTGAGGGCAGAAGTGGAGAGCAGTGCTATAGGACAGGACATGGTGGGATTCAGGGAGACCCTCCATCTATTCCTATGCCAGCCCCTGCGCCTCTATTCCCAGAGTGTGGATGGTGGAGGCACACAGCTGCCAATATTGGGGGTAGGATATTCTCCAGTCCCCTTTTGCATCATCCCAAGTGTGAACCCATATGCTGAGAGATGATGCTTCCCCACTGGCCTGAGTCCTGCTGCAGCAAGAGTGTGTGCATGTGTGTGTTTGTATGCATGTGTGTATCTGTGTGCATGAGTGTGTTCACACATGTGTTTGTGTACATGTGTGTATTTGTGTGTGTCTCTGTGTGCACATGTATATGTGAGTGTGTGTGTTGCTAGTTCAAAGCAGTAGCACAATTGACAGAGCTCTTCCCTCTTTCTCTTGCTTGTCATTATGCCCCACACCTCCCCACCTTACAACAAAGTTGTACACTATCTTTCTTACCATCTTCCTGAGTGTCTCATTCTTGAAATTGATGCCACTGCACAGATAGTCACTTTCTTTTAGTGCATGGGAGACTCAGAGGAAAACAGGTAGACAATACTCAGCAGAGCCATGAGCTGGAAACAAGAAAGCAAAAAGTCTGGATTCTAGGGCTGACCTTGAGCATTGAGCCTCTGCTTCCTCAATGTAAAACTGAAGGACTTAAATCACCTAGCCCTCTAATTGACAATTCAATGTGCTGTTATTCAGAAGTAGCTTTATGGCACTGTACTCATGTGTGAAGCATGTGCTAATGGAATTTAGAAAATCTTTTTTAACGGTGGTATCAGAAACCCAGTGATGACTTGACTGCTCATAAAATATGGTGCCCACAGGATTGGAGACAGTAGAGATGTGTTTTCTAAATTACTTCCAAAGTCAGGGCCTTTGAGGAAAGGAGATTGGAGCTTTTTATCTACATGTATTTTCTTTTCAGTGTACTGTGTAGATCTTGTGCAGTTGTGCTTTGGGAAACCTGACTCAACCATAAGATGGTTTTAACTTTCCTAGAAAGATTACATCAGGAGAAGCAACTTTGATTTTGAGAGACTTTCTTAACTCCCCTAGGGGCCGGGGGTGGGGAATGAGGATGTCATTTGACAGGAACAAGTATAGGTGATGATGAACATGGAGCCTTTCATACCTCAAGAGTTGGCCCTCAAGGACCTGCCTACCCGGCAAAAAGGAGCAGCCTGTGTAGCACTCAGCCTGTGGCATGCACAATGGACTGGTCTTTGAGTTTCATGGGCTGGTCAGTTATAGCACAGCACCTCTAGAAGTCTTGTAAGAGCAATGAAATACATTTTTCTAAGGCCCTTCTGATTATAAAATTGCAAAGGAAAGGTTTGTCTGAGCACCAAGATTATTCTGAGCACTAGAAATCTGTTGGAAAGAGTCTCGTGCCTGAGTCTCCCTTTATTTGAATGTTAGAATTTTAGTCTTGCAGCATGCCTAGAGAAAAATAGTTTCTTTCTCATAAGGTTCTTGTGAGGACCAGATTCAAGTAAGAGGCCTTCAGTGTCTGGTGGTTGTCAGAGCACTTCAAAAAAATGGAGTCTGGATAACTGGGTGGGTGATGGTGAAGGGGGCGTGTGGTTAATATGGTGTCCTCTTCCATCACAGCGGAGCTGGAGTTTGCCCAGATCATCATCATCATTGTGGTGATTACAGTGATGGTCGTGGTTGTTGTCTGCCTGCTGAATCACTACAAAGTGTCCACGAGGTCTTTCATCAACCGCCCAAGTCATAGCAGGAGGCAGGAGGACAGGCTGCAGCCGGTAAGTGTGGGCCTGGCCCCTCAGGTGTTTCTCAGGCCTCTGTTGTGGGCTCCAAAAGTGCAGTCATAAAGCAGAACAGTCCACTGTAGTTAGAGGTATTGACAACTCTCCTCTAAGGGTTAACATGCTTACAGAAAAGCACGTGCATCATGAAGATTTAGCTCAGTGAGTTCTCACAAATAGAGCACACCCATGCAACCAGCTCCCACTCAGGAAAGAGACAGGACCAACCCCCAGAGACATACTCAGACCCCAGTTCCAGGCATGCCCCACACAAGGTCACCACTGTCCAGATAGCTATCAGCACAGATTAGTTTCACCTGCTTTCGGACTTTATAACACTAGAAATTAGTGCGTTAGGTGCTCTTTGGTGTCTGCCTTCTTTCACTCACATTACACTCGTGAGAGTCATCCATGCTGTCATGTAAAGACCTGTTCTTAAGTGTGGTCTGGGAGGTGTTCCAGTGGTCAACAATGCACTTATGCTCACATCCTGCATTCATAAGACACTGAAGGGGTTCCTCAGTGCTGAGGGCATGGGTTACCTGGAGGGGCGGAGGTGAGACAGCAAGGTTTCAGGACCTTCTCAGGGGTATCAGTGCAGGCTGGGTTGTGTAGGGGGCTCACAGAACAGCCCATAGTAAGGCTCTTTAAGTTGTTGAAGGTTTCCAGCTACTTCTCACTCGGAATCATTCTCCGCCTCTAGAAAAGAAAACACTGATATTCAGCTAAACTGTTCTATGATATGTACCTGGGAGACCAAGGACCACTGGAACTTTCTGTTCCGAGCTGGATTTACAGTCTATGATTCTAGGGGCTTTTAGTGAAAGGCTTGGGAATGGTGAATTTAGGCACGTATAAATTCTTGAGTTTGGTCGTTAGCAAAAGAGGTAGAACCCACATAGAATACTCAGACCCTCAGAGTATAAGTCAAGACCAGGGCTATCTAGTAACTGGCTTAGAGAGACCATCATGAACGTAGGGGTACAGCCATCCTGGCAGGTATGGTGCAGCCTCTGGGACCTCTTGAGATGTCAGAGTCATGCTTCATGGGGGCTGCAGAGTGGCTCAGTGAGCCATCAACTCTGTTGTCCCTGTGGGTGGAACTGAGATTGGCTGAGCATTCCGTGTCCATGGCATGCAGAGGGAGAGGGAAGGGATGGGATTTTTGTGTGTGTGTGCCACCCCTCAGACACACAGAGATGAAACAGGATGTCATAGCAGCCACCAGGATCAGGCCTGAGAAAAGAACCTCTTTCTTTCTTTTGCTTTCTCTCATCTTCTGTTGTTCCCTTTCTTTGTCTCCCCAGATCTATTGTTGGGTCCATGAGCCCCTTCCAGCCCCATTAATATGGCTTTCATCATACCATGATGGTTTCCCTTTGGATCCTCTATCACTCCAGAAGTCTGGTACCTGTAAGGCCCAGACTCACTGGACAATGCTTGTAGAATCCTCAGTGTTGTATGAGGGCAGCTCTGTTACCTGAAGGAGGAAACTAATTCTAAAGTTCTGAATACAAAATACATGTAATCAATTCTTCTGAGTTTAAAGAGAGAAAATATTGTATATATAGCAGTAGTTTCAGAACTGCAAAAGGATTGCTTTGCCTGAGCCTCAATGCAAGGACTATAAATGCCAGCTCCCAGTGTTGAGGAGAAATAGGTAAAACTTATTGTCCACTTATTGTCATCATCAATAAGCATCTCTCAAGTTTCCAGGGAGTACCTGCCATGAATTTGTCCAAGTTTCCCATCAAGCACTTTGGGAATTAGAGTACCCATGTAACTCCAGTACCCGGCCTGGGCCACACTCACTATGCCCTCCCCTGAGATCTGCTTTAAGGATCATCTTCCTTCCACCTAACTCGCCTTGCGTAGGTGAGGTGGCTCCTTTCTCTATTCCTCAGTGCCAACCTAGCTTTGCTGTCGCCATCCATTGCTGTCTTAGCACCTACTCACTGGCCTCCACCCCCAGAATGGGAACTCCCTGCACAGTCAGGTGATGGGATGGACATACACACAATCACACCCTTACCAGCAAAAAGGGGCATCAGGAAGACAATTTTACAAAGGCAGAAAAATGAAAACTTCAGTGTGTTTTTACTTGGAATGTGTCTTCTGTATCATTTGAAAGTGGATACCTGTGAAGTCCCCATTCAGGGGCAGCAGTTTACCTGTGTCCACTCTGCTCCAGGGGCTGCTAGGCAGCAGATCCACCCTTTCATAAAATCTAGAAAGTAATTAAGTGGCCTGCAGAGGTTCCTTCAAGGCTACACACTGCATGGCAAACGAAAACATCATAGCTAGTCACTGTGTCCACAGAAGTCTTTATCACTGTCCGTGCCTGATTTTGTTAATAAACACTTGAAAGTTTTGCCCCTGAGAGCTCAATCCTAGTTCTGAGCTGGGGGTTATAAATATGCAGACTGAACACAGCATAGGGTTTAATTCCATTGCTACAACTACACTATGTTTTCTTTTCTTTGAGTGACCTAGTATGGGTACTGTTGCTTCTCGATGCTTGGGTTTTCCTTCTTGAGAAAATGGAAATGTGGATATTGCACACCTTAGTAATGGTCTCTGTTCAACGTTTCACAAACTCAAGATGTATTTTTTAGACAGTGACAGAGAACTCAGGCCCAGACTCTAGTTTTATTTTATAACTATGACCATTAGTTTAGTTTATGGTCCAAAGAGGGAAGAAAGAGGGTGAAGAAGAAACTTGACTTCTCTCCTGGACACAGATACAAATCCAGATAGCACTGTGGGTGCAATCACACGTTCACATGCAGTCTTCCGACCCAGAAGTATGCTCCCCTGCCCCCCACACAACCCCCACACATATACCAGCCAGGTTTTTTGCCTCCCAATTACCTACTTCTTTCTTGAACTTCTTTTAAGAAATCCCACTTCCCTTAATACAGTACTAGGAGAGCAATCTGATTCATTTACACACTTGGTTCTCAGTGTATTCTTGTTGTCTCAACCTGGGGAGGGGGTGCTACAGGGATGCTCTAAATGCCCTGCAGTGCACAGGGCAGCCCCCACAACAAAGAGTGATCTGACCCCAAATGTCAGTAGAGCCAAAATGGGGAACCCCTAATCTTACAAGGTGCTGAATGCCACCCTTCCCAGAGGTATTTTGCTTAGTATAAGTGAATCTCTCATGGCTGGCTATGAGGCTTCCACAGAGTGGAGAGAGCACTTTTTAGCAGCTCTGTGGAAAGTGCTGGGCCATCCACAGGGAACTTGTGTGATCAGAAGGTCCTAGTCTAGGACTCTGCCTTGAGAAGTTTCCCCCAGCAAATTCTGCCTCCTTTGTTTATTCATTTATTCACTGGACATTAGCCAGGCACTGAGCAAGATAATGAAGAAACAATGCAATGTGTTCTTGCCATGTTCTGCCCCTAGCCCACCCCTTCTATCAGCAGCATCCTCTAAGCTAATGCTAATTGACATTTTCTCAGTCTTACTGGGGAAGGCCAGGGGTCTTTAGTGGCCATGTGTGTATGTGGGGTAGGCTGTATAGCAAGTGAATGCAAACTGTAGGAGGTGTTTAAGATAGGGCATGAAGACTCAGCGCGGGCAGTTTGAAGTTGCTCTTCCCGGTGTCCCTCCCTCAGCATCCCAAAGTGACTACCTATGCCAAGCAGCCTCCTTCCCTGAGCAGCTTAGAAGGAGCTGGGCAGAGGCATGGCTGGACAGTCACAATTTGGTAGATCAGGCCCTGCTCTTACTGACAGAGCACGTGGGTGGTGGCCTGTAGGGCTCCCATGTCATCGTGTCAATTTGTGCTTTTTGGGGGAAAGGTGACTGGTGAAGATAGATATGTGTTTGCGATTGCTACTGTCCATGTTGTTTCATGTCTGTTGTGAGAACACCTGAGCACTCCTGAAGTGCCTTTCACTTTGTCAGAATCTAAAGCCTACCTTCCCAGGAGCCTGAGGGGCAGGGGCTGCAGCATCCAGCTAGTTAGGAGCTTGTGGGCGTGGGTTCTCGTTGCCGGCCTCACCATGGGTAAGCCTGTGCATTGCTGGGATTCACTCACTTCTGGGTCCTTTTGGCCTATTTGTTCTAGAACCATGTGCAGTCTCCACAGGTATGTTTGTAAATGGTGTACTTGGGACTGATGTGAGAAGGGTTGGGCATCTCATTATCAGCTTCTAGGTGATTTGGTTAATACTGTCAGTTAAATTTATTTTTATACATTTCTGTTGGAAGACTTGTTAGTCAAGATGAAAAAGTAAAACACAATAGTTGGATTTTGTTTTTGAGGAAGCGGTTTGCTGAACATGTAGATGTTCAGATTAAGTTGAGTAAACTTCACTACTGTGCCCCTCTCCTCACTAATGGACATTCCACTTAAACCAAAAGGAAAAAGCAAAACTGAGATTAATACGATAGGATCTTAGTAGTTCTCAGTATCCCTGGTTCCCAGAGAGAGTCTTCTTCTGAGAAATGGTAGGTTACATCAGTTGGCTCCTTGGGCCAAGCACCAGGCTCGCCCTGACTCTGGAAATTTTTCCTTGTATAGTCAAAGGTACCTTCCCAGGGAGGGCAGTGCCCCCAGCCCTGACTTTATCACACTGCATTTTCCTCATGTGGTACCATGCCTCCTGGTTTTCTCCCTCGCTTGTTACAACAATGCTTATTGGAAGCACATACTTTCTGTGCCAGGTCCCCTCTGGCCATTGGATGAATAAATGGAGTTTGTATTAGCTAAGGCTGGTCAGCCTTAATCACTACAGTGTCTCTGAGACACTGTTCTGGGGAACCCAGGGGATGGGACAGTACTGACTCTGAATTAAGTGGAAGCAGCGATTTCTGAATGAAAATTAAATTACAGAAAAAATAAATGCTTTAAATTATGACAAACAACAATGAAAGTTTGTGATATAAACTCAGATGTGTTCTTTCTAAAGTAGCTGTGGCTTATTTTTTAGAACCTGGTTTATGTGATTTCAGAGCTTTGAGACTATCTAGATTTTTTTCATTATCTTAGACCACCAAGTAATAAGAAAACAACAAAGGGGCATAAATATTCTGGACACAGCCCTGAGAGATGTTTGGACAAGCCACTGGAGCCTTTCTTCCCAGAGCTAGAGGAGATCTGAGCAGCCTTTTCTGACAGCTGGCAGCCCAGCCTGGCGGGGCCAGCTAAACTCACCTGAACAGGCCAAGGCTCAGTGGATAGTGGGTGAGGCCAAGGTGGCTGACTATTTACCGAAGAACAGCAGAGACAGGAACATTTTACTTAGTTTGAACCAAATGAAATTGTTGATATTCAGCCATTCTGACCCATAAAAACAGCAATTTTAATTTAAAAATTAACAAAAGGAGTCAAGTCAGGTATTTCTTCATTACCAACTGTCACAAAGATTAAATCAGTTGTGAAAATGTGGGTGCCTGGGCCTCCTTGTGGAGACAGAGTAGCATCAGCCTGGCACTCAGTGCAGCCTTTGCTACACCCCCAGGCTTGGGCTGCAAAGCATCTGCCACTCAAGATGGACCAGTGCCCACCTTTTGGCTATGATCCCATCTTTCTATGTAGGTTGTTTTTTTTTTTTTTTAGAGAACTCATGCCTCTACTACAAGGGTTAAAACCAAAGATAGACCAGGAGGGCCACTGGTTTCCAGAAAAATGAGAGATGACTTCCTTGTGGAAGTAAAGCTCATGTGTACAAGATAAGGCATTGAATCAAATGTGTCTGGGCCAATAGAGTACAGCATGTCCTGTGCTCAGCCCAATGTGCTCATTCCTGGCCCTTGCTGTCTAGTCATTTCCCCAGGGTAGGGCTCTCCTCTCTGGATCTAGAATCTGTGGGCAGGGCTGGCTGTGGGCACCACTCTGTCGACCTTGAGAACAGAGTGACATTTCTGGTCACCTCTGAGAAGCAGCTCAAAAACACACCATACTGGGCTCAGAGGTCACGGTGTTTGAGAAGCCCACAGGCTGTGTTCTGAGGTCCAGTGAAGGGCATACAGAGATGGGGAGTCACCACACTGTGAATAAACTGCTAGATGGCTGTGTACTTACCTGCCTTTTTTCATTTCTACCTATTTCAGTCTGTATTTAGAAAAACATTTCTAAAATTATAGAAATGAACTATTTGCATTCAGTAAGGTACAAAAAAGTGAACTGAAGGGCTTGATGATGCAGTTATAATAGGCACATCTTCAGACTAAAGAGAAGAGAGCCACAGGCTTTGATTAGTATAAGACTGGGATGAAAAATGGCAGGGGACAGTTTCCCTATGAACAAGGCAGATTCTTGCTGCACCATAAGACCAGGGGTATTTGTTGCCAACTTTATTTAATAACAATTCTCCATTATTTCATGAGCTACTAAAACTAAATTTTCACATGTTGAGGGGACTGCAAGAACCGGTCAGTGTCTAAAGTAAACTCCAAATGCAGGTTTCCTACCATCAGCCATGCTGTTTCTCTCTTGAAATGTGTGAGGGTATTCACATAGTCAGCCTGCCAGACCCTTTGGTGTGTCTAATTAAAGCATTAGAAGATTGATAATTTTAACATCTTCATGTAAGAGAAACAGAAGGCCAGATTGCTGGCAAAAAAAAAGTTGAATAAGGATGCTAGGCCATATCTGTTACATAGCAGATAGCAATGTGAGTAGCTCAAATCATTCTTCTACTTATGTAGTTATTGCTCATAACAGTTTTGAAATTACCTTCAGAGCTTGCAGGTCATTTTTTGGAAAACTTTCAAGGGAAATTATTTTTTAAGTCCTCAATAATGGCAAGTCTTCCTTTTTCTTATATGTTCTGTGAGGGTGAGTTTGATCTTTGGTACCAGCCAAAATCCATTTAGAGCTCAATTTTATGAATGAGGTAGCTGATCAAGCTAAATGATACAATTTTGGTGCAAAGCCAAGGGTGACTCCATTAGTAAAAATAGTGTTGTCCAAGGTACAATCTGATGCTGTAGAGAAAGGTCAGTAGGACCCACAGCAAACTGATGGCTTCTTCTGGGGAGGAGCCAAGATGGGAGGAGGTAAACAAAGGGAGCCTGGTCTATGTTGTTAAAATTTTTATAGTAAGAATGTATTGTTCATATATTACTTTTAGAAGTAAACAACATCCTCTGCTCACATAAACTGTTGTTAAAGACAATTCCAGTAATGTTCTGAGCATCCATAGACTCCAGAGGCAACTCATTCAAACATGATTTCTATTGTGACCAAGTATGATTTTATTTCAAAATCAGATTTTGAAATAAAATTGATGAAAAATTTTATAAACTAAAAAAAAAAATTTAATAATCCTTTAAGTAGGCATCCGCATCAAATTCTAAAAGTAAAGTTTATTTTATTTATTTTTACTTAGTCTTTGAAAGATGATGTGCTTTATTCTACGGGGAAAAAAAGTTTTCTAAGTTATTCTAATTCTGATTGGCTCTTGAGGAGGCTGCCCAGAGCTGTCAAAGAATGCCAAAGGAGGTAGCAGGGTTCTGGCTCTATTAATCTCCTACTAGCTCTATGACCTTTGGGAAAGCCTCACTGCTGTGCCTCAGCCTACTCTCACATCTTAAAAGAGGTGACTGTGTCTATCTAGGCTGATAGTGTATAGTTTCACATCCCACTGTTGCCCTGAGCTTGCTAATTCCCAGGCTGGTTTCTCATGAAATCTAATTGCTCATTCACAGCACCAAGCCCTGTAGAAGCACCTGCATAGCTCTTTTCTGCTTGTTCCTCAGGGCCTATAGACCTCCCAGATCTATTATATTATTGTGGAAATATAAAGGATTCCCTTTCTTTTGTTCCCAACATACCTTTCTGGATGATTTGTGTTTCTCTTAAGGGATGTGCCCTAGATTGAGTAGAGTTGGGAGAGAAATATTGAGTCCTGAGAAGTCTGATGATGGATTCCCAAGGAGGAATAAATGGGGAGATGCTGGAGAGAATGCAGTCATTGACATCTAAAGGTACTGACTTTACATCTAAGCTGTTACTGCCATCTAGGGTAGAAAAGACAGCAATACTAAGGCATTTGGATGGTAGAGAAGTTGTATGAGAAAAGGGAAGAAAAGAAAGAAAATTGATTTTGTCAGAAGGTAAAGATGTTGCTGAATATTCAAAGATCAGTGTTACCTATGATTTGAAGTTCTCAACCTGGGACAGGAAAAAAATAGATTTCCAAATATTTGAGACCATACAATACAATTCATTCATTGGGAGGAACCCTTGCATAGAAGCCAAAATATCCAGCAATGGCCTTGCTTTACACAAACTGGCTGTGTCACCTCTGGGATTAATATATCCTCTTTGGGCCTCAGTTTCCTCCCATCTAAAATAATGGATAATTGGCTTAAATAAGAGACCTTCAGATTGTTTTAAACCTGAAGAACAGCAGTAAACAAATCTTACATCACAATCCACAATACTCATATACACAACTAAGGCAAAAGTTTCACCAAACAATACTTACAGACAATGTTATTTTCTATTCTATTTGATTTTTTTAAATACTGGCTGCAACTTATTTAAATTGATTTTTCATCTCTCTGAGAGGTTGCAACTCACAGTTTGAAAAACACCTTATGAGGTTTTTTCTAGCCCCAAATCTGATGATCCTGTGGTGCATGGAGTGTGGAAAGGAGAATTTAGCTGAGGGCATAAAACCAAGAAGGTTTGGGATATGGAAGTGTCCTTAGACGTGATCACAGTGCATATGGACCCAAAACAGCAGGCTTCAGCAGGGAAGCCCCAGTAAGTCATGGTCACAGATTACTCTCTTTTAAAGCTATAAATATATCCTTCATGTGGAAAAAGATCCAAAAGATACAGAAATAAAAAAGATTATTAAAAAGTACAACGAATAATTGGATATATCAACAAATTGAATAACCTAGATGAAATGAACAAATGCCTAGAAACACACCCTAATAAGACTGAATTACGAAGAAATAGAAATTTTGAATAGTTCTATAGCTAGTAGGGACATTGAATCAATAATCATAAACCTCCCAACAAAGAAAATCCCTGGACCAGATGGTTTCATTGGTGAAATCTACCAAGCATTTTAAGAATTGATTCCACTGCTCAAACTCTTCCAAAAAAAAAAAAATGAAGAGGAAGGAACACTTTCTAATTCATTCTATAAGGCCAGCATTAATGCAATATGAAAGCCGGACAAAGACACAACAGGAAAAGAAAACCAATATTTGTTAGGTATAGTGATGCAAAAATCCACAACAAAATACTAGCAAACTGAATTTAGCAGCATCCTAACAGGATTATATACCATGACCAAGTGGATTTATTTCTGTAATGCAAAAATGGTTCCACATAGGAGAATCAATCAATATAATACACCACATTAACAGAATGAAGGGGGAAAATTACATGATTATCTCATCATGCAGAAAAAGTATTTGACATAATTCAACACTTTTTCATGCTAAAAACATTCATAAAACTAGAATAGAAGGAAATTACCTCAATAAAATAAAAGCCATCTATGGAAAGCCTGCAGCTAACATCATACTCAATGGTGAAGGATTGAAAGTTTTTCCTCTAAGATCAGGAACAAGACAAGGATGTGTGCTTTCACCACTTTTATTTTTTCTTTTCTTTCTTTTTTTTTCTTAGAATTTTTATAAGAGTTTATTTGAACCAAAACTGACAACATATGCCAGGGAACAAGATGTGAAATGCTCCCACCACTTCCTTTCAACATAGTATTTATTGAAAGTTTTAGTCAGAGTAATTAGTCAAGAAAAAGAAATAAAAAGCATTTCAACTATAAAGGAAAATAAAATTATTTCTTTGCAAATGAAATAATCTACATATAGAAAACCCTATAGATTCCATCAAACAAAGAATACCTGCTAGAACTAATTAACAAATTTAACAATTGCAGAATACAAAATCAACATGCAAAAATCAGTTGCATTTTTTTACACTAACAATAAACAATCCAAGAAAGAAATTAAGAAAACAATTCAATCTACAATAGCATCAAAAAGAATAAAATACTTAGAAATAAACTTAACCAAGGAGGTAAAAGATTTGTACACTAATAACTATACAATGTTGCTGGAAGATATTAGATACAAATAAATGGAAAGACATCTCTTATTCATGTATTGTAAGACTTGATGTTGTTAAGATGTCAGTCCTACTCAAAGCAATCTACAGATTTAGCTCAATCCCTATTATAATCTCAATTATGTTTTTTGCAGAAATATAAAAGTTTAACCTAAACTTCATGTGCTATCTCAAGGAACCCCCACCCCCAAACAGTCAAAATAATATTGAAAAAGAATAACAAATTTGGATATCTCACACTTCCTGATTTTAAAACTTACTATAAAGCTACAGTAACAAAAACAGCGTGGTATTGGCATAAAGAGAGACATATAAACCAATAGAATAGAATAGAAAGCCCAGCAATAAACTTTCCCATATATGGTCAGATGATTGTTGACAAGGGTGCCAAGACCAACCAAGGTGCTGGGAAATTGGATATTCACATGTGAAATAATGATATTGTACCCTTACCTTATACCATATATAAAAAATTAATATAGATCAAAAACCTAAATGTAAGAACTAAAATTATAAAACTCATAAAGAAAACAAGGTTGCGGGGGAAGCTTTATGACTTTGGATTAGGCAGTGGTTTCTTAGATATGACACCAAAAGCACAGGCAACAAAAGAAAAATAATAATTTGGACTTCAGAAATTAAAAACTTTTATTTGTAAAAGAACACTTTCAAGAGAGTGAAAAGGCAGAGTGGGAGAAAATATTTGAAAAGTATATATCTGTTAAGGGATTAATATTCAGAACATATAAAGAACACCTACAACTCAACAGCAATATAATAGATAACCCAATTTGAAAATAGGCAAAGGACTTGAATAGACATTTTTCTAAAGAAGATATACAAATGGTCAATAAGCATATGGAAAGAACTCAGTACCACTAATTGTGACAGCTAAGTTTACATGTCAGCAAAATTAAGCTTAGCATACCCAGACAGCTGATAAAACACTGTTTCTAGATGTGTATATGACAATGATCTAAGAAGAGATTAACATTTGACTCAGTAGACTGAATAAAGAAAATCTGCCCTCACCAATGTATATATCTTCCAAATCCTGGAGGGCCTATATAAAACAAAAAGGTAGAGGATGGTCATATTTTCTATCTTTCTTTTTGAGCTGGGATGTTCTATTCTCTTGCCTTCTGACATTGGAGCTCCTAGTTCTTGGGCTTTTGTAGTCCAAGATTTATACCAGTGAACCCCTGGTTCTAGAACTTCAGCCTCTGATTGAATTATACCACCAGCTTTCCTGGTTCTCCATCTTGCACATGGCAGGTTCTGGGACTCTATAACCACATGAGCCTCTTCTTATAATAAATAGATGATTGATAGATGATAGATAGATAGATAGATAGATAGATAGATAGATAGATAGATAGAAACAGAGATAATTAGATGATGGATAGATAGGTAGACAGATGATAGATAGGTGATGTATAGTTAGATGATAGATATAGATATAGATAGATATAGAGATGATAGATTAGATTAGATAGATAGATAGATAGATAGATAGATAGATAGACAGACAGATAGACAGACAGATAGATGATAGATGATAGACACACACACACATCCTGTTGGTTCTGTTTCTCTTGAGAACCTTAACTGATTTGTGTACGAGTAGTGTTCAAAACCATAATGAGATACCACATTATACCCACTGGAATGGCTATTATCAAAGAAACAGAAAATAACAAATGTTGGCAAAGAAATTAGAACCCTATGCACTGTTGGTGGGAATGTAAAATAGTACTACCACTATGGAAAAGAGTAGAGTGGTTCCTCAAAAAAAAAAACACACAATAAACATAGATTTACCATATGATCTAGCAATTTCACTTCTGGGGATACACCCAAAAGAATTTAAAGCAGAGATTCAAAGAGGTATTTTTATATTTCTGTTCATAGCAATATTATTCACAAAGCCTAAATGTGGAAACAATCAAACTATCCATTAATTGATGAATGATCAAACAAAATAGTCTATTCCATTGTAGTCTATTCCTACAATGGAATATTATTCAGCCTCAAAAAAAAAAAAAGAATGACACATATCACAATGTGAATGAACCTTTTTTAAAATTAAATGGATAAACCTTGAAGACATTATGCTAAGTGAAATAAGGACACAATATATGCCCACAAAAAGGCAAATATTGTATGATTCTACTTATAAGATGTACCTAGAATAGTTAAATTCATAGAGACAGATGGTATAATGGTGCTTACCAGGGCCTGAGGGGAGAAAGGAATGGGAAGTTAGTGTTTAATGGGTATAG
This sequence comes from Macroglossus sobrinus, assembly GCA_004027375.1. Classification (NCBI taxonomy): domain Eukaryota; kingdom Metazoa; phylum Chordata; class Mammalia; order Chiroptera; family Pteropodidae; genus Macroglossus; species Macroglossus sobrinus. Next base: position 376,391 of record PVKZ01000285.1, read on the forward strand.
CATTTCAGTTTGAGAAGATGAAAAAGTTCTGGAGATGGATGATGGTAATAGTTACATGACAGTATGAATATACTTAATGCCATAGAATTGTATACTTTTAAATTATTAAAATGGCAAATTTTATGTTATGTATGTTTTACCACAATAAAAAAGGAAGAAGAGTCAATTTTGATTTCCCACTTACCACCCACCCCCCAAAAGTGCCAGATGGTCAGATTTAAGGGAAAAAAATTTAGTCATTTTCCAGGTCTGCAAATAATGCTGCTTGCATCATAAAGACAATCATTTGGAAAATCAGGTGACTTTTTAAAAATCTTTAGTGCATCCATTTCAGAGTCAAGCAGAGTCAACTTACAGGAAGATTTTCTGTCAATATAGCTATTCATTGACCATTCAGAAGAAGGAACATACCGTGATTTCTCACTATCTGAAAATACATGTCATTAAGCCTACAAGATTTGGAGCTGTCCTACAACCCTTTCCACAAATAGATCCACTAGAGCCCCTTGATTACCAGCTTGCCTCTCAGTGGTCAAAGGGTTGCATAAGCCTGAGTCCCGGTGCCTGTGCTCACCAAAGGCCTCATAGAGGCAACTTCCAGGGCCACGTCAGGGAGGTCAGAACACCAGATATTGTGATTCAAAGTGTACTTAGTGCAAGAAACAAACTATATCTGTGTACTCATGTCTCTATGTGCAGTCATGTATATGCTGTGGTTGTGTTTTCTGTAGATCTAGGCTGGGTGACACTGTCACAAGGGAAAGCCTCTCCCTTGGCATGTTTACTGCAGTCAAGCTCTTCCCACGCCTTGCAGATTTGAAAGAAAAATGTTATCACCCTTTTCAGAGATGGTCAAACCTGAATGATTGCCTGATAGTGACTAAAATAGCAGAAGAATGAGAAATAATGTATTCATTAACAATAAATATTTCATTTTAGCAAATAAAAGAAGGTTCAAGAGAAAACAAAACTTGTCACAAAATTGAGTTCTATAAAATTGTTGTTTCTTTTAACCTGCCTACTTCCTGTCTACCCTGCTTTCACTTCATGACATCCGAAGGAGCAGTGCATGGCACAGGGAATTCCTGATGTTTGTACTCATGATGATTTCCTCAGTGGACAGCTAACTGCCCGGCTGAGCTAATGCTTTAAGAGTACAGAGAGTTATTATGCAACTGTGGGCCTTTGTTCTTTGTAGCACCCAGAAAGCCAGGGAGAAGAACTTTCTATGAAGAGTCTCATGGGTAATGCTTGTTTTAGGAATCTTAGGAAGAAATCATAGGAAGAAATCTGAAATAAATGCAACTTTACTTAAGCCTCTCTCATCTTTTTAGCCTTTCCATTCAAAATGCCGCTTTTTGGATAGATGATATTGTAAATAGACAAAGAAATGAGGAAATTTCAGTGAAGTCATTTATTTTAAAAGAGGTAATTAAAAATTATCTTTACTTTAGTTGTGTATAGCAGCAGGTAATTGTTCCATGTAATGTTAAGAGCCGCCATGTACTGAATACTGATGTGCAAGGCAGTGTGCTAAGGAATTTACATACATTGTATCTGAGCCTCACAACAACCTCAAGTAAGGAAAATGAGGTTTGGAGAAACGAAATAAGCTGCCTCAGGTCACAGATTGAAGAGCAGCAGGGCCAGGATCGTGGCCTAAGGCTTTCCCACCTCAGAATGCATTTGCTATTACAGGTCTACACTGGTTATTGATACAGGTGTCATCTCTCTGGGTAATATTAAGTTGTCATCAGATAATCAGTCATTATCTTTCTTGTCACAGAGCCTTTGTTCCAGGGAGAAAACTGAAGAATGAGAAACATGCCTATAAGGCACTGTACTTAAAGTACTTACTTTACTCCTAAGAGTAGATGCCCTTCTTGTAAGCCTCCAGGACAGTGCCCTGTGTGTCCTGCTCAGTTTTAATGTGTGTCTCAAGTACTACTAATAGATAAATATGAGTGATTTGAGAATAATATACCTTACAAAATAGACTAGAATTGATTCAAAGTTACCCCTAGACTCATTTGCATTCCAGAATGCTTTCTTGAGTGGAACAAAGGGGTTGGAGAGATAGGTTAAACCTGGGGATTGCACAGACCCAGTGTTTCACCCCTACCATCTGCCCCATGGGAAGGTGTGTCACATTACTTGTTGGGTTATGTGTGTACATTATCTCACATGTTGCAATGGAAAAGGATTGAGATCCACTGCCAGGAGGTACTCAGTAAATGTGCAGTGAAGTAATGAATGAACAGACAGTGGATAACTCCCTTCCTTTCGGTTGGTATCTTACAAGGAAACAGCTATAAGGGAGGGAATGAATTTAATCCTGTGTAAAAATATTAGCAAAATTGTGTTCTTATTGCTCAAAATAAGTAAACTACATTAAGTATTATCTTATTTCACAACTTATTCTGAGTATACATTAATGTAACAATATAAGCATTGCCAAGAGCCTTCATTAATGGGATAAGGTTCCATAATGAAGACCCAGAACTGCAGCCATTTGAGTAGATGTCATAAGATGAGTCTCCTCCCGGAAAATGTCATCACTAGCGTTTGGAGATGAAGAAACTGAGAGGTCTAGACAAGAAGGCCCATATCTTTGAATTCAGCTATGTGCAGGTTCTCACATGATTCTGACTAAAAGCCGGATCTTAGTCAGAGGACTTCACCTCACCAGTAAAAGCAAGAATCAGCAGGCTTCACCAGCAGCGTGAGAAATTCAATGCTAATGAGGGCAATCTGGCAATGGTTAGCCTGAGGCAGCCTAGAAAAGGGTGGCCGGAGTTGCTTGTGACATGAGTGCCAGCGCAAAGCAGTTCCTTCTCCATCAGGATTGCTAGGATCCAGCCTTTCTAGAATTCTGGTCATATTCCAGGTCTGGGTTCTTTACATATCAGCAGAGGAATAGAACTGGAATGACAGCTTCCGGACTATTGGCCCTAATCATTTCTACCACAGCATCTTACAGATCTTGTAGTTTTAACGACTCCTATGAACCACCTGGGTGAAAGGCCAGAAAAATAAGTGTTTTATAAAAGTGAATAAGTTGGAGGTGTGAGACAATTGTCAGTAAGTGGTTAAATAAATTACGTCATTACTAAAATAGTAATGGTGGCAATAGAGGGAAGTGGAGTGGGGGTGACGGAGAGTGGCAACTTGATGAGGCCACAGCAGTACAGAGGGCTGAGAGGTTTGGGGGAGAAGTCAATGAGTTCCACTTTAGACGTGTTTAGTTTTAGGAGTTCATTGGAATCCAGGAGGCCCCCATGGCTAAACCAGTCTGGAGCTCCTGGGAAAAGGTGGGACCAAAGACAGACCCATCCCAATGAAGGTGGCCCAGGGAGACCTCAGTGAGAGGAGAGGGACCCCAGACAAGGCTCTGAGGAATTACAACATTTAACCAAAATGCAGAACTAGAGGTATCCCCGCCCCACAAGGAGAAGGCAAAGTGGCCAGAGAAGCCAGGGTGTGAATGAAGAGGGTGATGTCACTGAGGTCAACAAGAGAGGAGGGTTCAGTGTTACTGGAGGGCCAAAAAGTGCCCAATGAATTTAGTAACAAGAATGTTGATGTGAATTTGGTGAAATATAAAATTGAATGTGCACAAAGTTTAGTCTCTTGAGGCAATTTTTCAAGTTTTGTCACTTTCTAGGGGAATAAAACCATTGAGGATGGTTATTTTCATTTTCAGAAAATGTGCAACCTCTGGGTCACTTCCTTCTCACTTCATTTGATGTTTTTTTTTTCTGGCTGTTATGCTCCACGCCGTGCTTTAATCTGCTGTTTTCGCTGTTTCCTGGTGCCAGTTCTCTAGATGGAAGGTTAGAGCTGACAGCACTAACCTGTCTGAGCTCCAGTCTGTAGGAAGAAAGAGAAGCTAGGGCAGAATTATGAGTCTTGGAAACAGCTGTGGATGAGTTTTTATGCTGTTTTCAGTATGAGAGTTGCTATAACAACCCAGAATTCTAGTGATTGTTTCACTTTGATCCCAATGAAAACTCTAAAGTGCTGTGCGAGCTACCTTGGCCCGGTGAAAGGTCTGGGTCAGCTACTTCATTAGGTTTGATTAGGTCTTCTACCTGTCACCAGGCCAGAGCCGTAATGGTCTATTACACAATTTTATAGTTAAAGCTTAAGCCCAAACTTCCTCTTAACACTGCTGGATCTGTTCATATTTTTGCTGCTACGTCCGTGATGTCCTGTTGGTATCTTAGGAACAGGTTGTATGTATTGGACAAACACCCTGTTTAGCAGCAGAGGGCATATTTGTATTAGAATACTGACTTTAAAAAAAAGAGCAAGAGAAACTTCGGGGTGTTTTACCTTGCAGATCTATTTATGTGCCCTTTAAACTCTCAGGAGGCTCAGTGATCACATCAGGTTATGTACAAATATTCCTGGGAATCTAAAAATACAGACATCTGCCCCCAACATAGTACTTACTATCTTGATTATAATAAAAGGCCTTTCGCAAATAGTCCAACAGACCTATGCTAGTAGCCAACAATTTAGGTTCAAAAGAGGTAACATATTGAAGTGCTTTGTAAACAAATTTATGGTGTTAGAAATGATCCTTAATAATGCCTACTGTTTGGTTCCATCTGCCTTGGGGATATACGGACTGAAGAATAAATTGACACGAAGATGCTCAAAGGACATTCAGGTTTTGGAAACTCAGTTTCAGTTTGAAAGCCAACCAGTGTATCTGGGCAGTGATTTTCATCTTCTTCTTCTGCTGCTGCTGCTGCTGCTGCTGCTGCTGCTGCTGCTGCTGAACTCAAAGCCAAATCACAGAAAGGCCTTGGCTGATACTTGGCCAGCTGCGGTAATCCACATTTGCATGGGATAGGGCCCTGAATAAGAGCTTAATTCATTCAGACTCTACCCAAATCTAGGTAGTGATTGAATATGATTTGATGACATTTGGAATATATTTCAAAGATAAAAGTGTATAGTTTAAATGATATTTACTTCAAATCTATTTCAAATCTGGCAGAAACCTAAAATTTTTAACTTTTCTTTTTAGTCACAATTATCCTTTTAGATGTTTTGGTATATATATATATATAAAAAAAGAACAATTGTTCGTTGGTACCTGTTTTAAACAGGTCTACTACTGTAAAGGAGAAATATGGTTCCCTGATTTTAGGTGCTCCTATATGAAACTAATGATTTTCTTGCAATCTCTCCCCCACCTCCACCCCACCACCCCACCCCACCACACCGCCAACAGGAAGGGCGACTGTTGCCTTCAGACAGCTCTGGTTCTCGGCCAGGTGCCTCAGAGGTAAGGAGTTGGACAAGGGAAGGGTGTGGGTGGCAGGAGGAAGTTGCTGAAACCCATGTGCATGGGAGGGGGGATGAGAGAAATAAACCATTGCAACAAAATTGATGTAAAGGTTAAATATATTGCAGCATAGATTAAGAAATAACACATTTAAATTAAGGTATATAACTATAACTTTTTTTGTTTAAAAGACAGGAAAGGGGGTTTTTCCCTACAATCTCCTAGAGATTATTTGTGCTAGTCTAAAGCTTCTTACAGAAAACAGGTTGAGAATCACCAATCTTAACATGATCCCATAGCTGCTAATAATGAGGGGTGGCAGATGTGGGCACTTTATAAATATAGCATGATTCGTTTCCACATCTTCAAGTTTAATAGTATGACTTTAAAATAGCAGTTTTTGACCTTAAAGTTAAAAATACGGTATTGGAGAAGTCAATGGATGGATGGATATATATATATATATATATATATATATATATATATATATATATATATATATATATATATAAAATCCTTCCTCTAAAAGAATAGATGGTGGAATTGATGAGAGGATTATGTAAGAATTCACTTTGAGAAAAAATCTATAATCATATTTACTTTGGAATACAAAACATTTTTTACATCAATTACTAAAAATAACTACAGGAAACTTTTATCTAGAAAGAAATGACTGGAAAGTTTAGAAACCAGAAAGAAAAAGAAGTCACTTGTTCTCTATTTTTCTCAGTAATTGACAGGAAACTAAGCTCTTATAAATAATTTATACAGCCCATTCCCCCGTGTTACTGTTTACTGCACTTGGGAAGTTACTATTTTATTCTATGTGAAACAGCGGAGAATGTATATATACCATATGCAATCACTCCCATTAAACCCAAATTTTTAATTAATCACAATTCTCCACTATTGAACCATCTTGGATAAACTATAGTTTGGCTAAGTGAGTGGTCTAAGTCATGAGAAATAAAAAAACTACATTTCCACCTCCCCCACCCCAACCCACCATAGTCTTGTCTTGTTTCTTTAGCGGAAAAGGTTTTCAGATGGGTGAGAACACAAACTAAGCACGAATTTTCTTGATATCATCATGATCGTGATCATTATTGTGCCAAGAATGTTTTCAAGCTTTCCCTCTTTTCCTTGCAGATCATGTATGCCCCACGCTCTAGGGACAGGTTTACTGCTCCGTCCTTTATCCAGAGGGATCGGTTTAGCCGCTTCCAGCCCACCTACCCCTACGTGCAGCACGAGATCGACCTTCCCCCCACCATCTCCCTGTCTGACGGGGAAGAGCCGCCCCCTTACCAAGGAGCCTGTACACTGCAGCTCAGGGACCCTGAACAGCAGATGGAACTCAACCGAGAGTCTGTAAGGGCCCCGCCCAATCGGACCATATTCGATAGCGATCTGATAGACATCTCAGTTTATAATGGGGGCCCGTGCCCACCCAGCAGCAATTCAGGCATAAGTGCCAGCACCTGCAGCAGTAATGGAAGGATGGAGGGACCGCCCCCGACATACAGCGAGGTGATGGGCCACTACCCAGGAGCCTCTTTCTTCCATCACCAGCACAGCAACGGGCACAGAGGGAGCAGACTGCCATTTCAGCAGGACAGCTCCGGGAGCACAGTGGTACCCATCCAGGGCAAAGACAGGAAGCCTGGGAACCTTGTCTGACCCTCCAACATGCGCTTGAGTTGAAAAAGAAACTGATGACTGAGAGAGGCTGCATTACCCTCCGCTCCTGGGCACAGTGTTGTTGTTTTATGTGCTACAACTAAGTAAAACCAAATGTGCAAATGTGGTCTTTGTTTCTGATTCCTTTCAGGGGAATTGCATGTAAACTAGACTGAGTTAATACAAACTTCCATCTGGTCTGACTGGTCTGACTGTAAACAGTGTTTATTTGGGGGCAGGCGTAGGGAAGGGATGGTTTTGGCAAAAGGCGGTCATGGAAACACAGAGAAAGGCATGCTTTGAAGATATCATGAAGTAAAACCCACAGAGGTATTTGATTTATTTAATTATGAAAGGAGACTGCAGAGAAAGAGGCCAGAATGGCCTGTTTTATAATTAACTGAATAAAAAAGGAAGCATTATTATATATATTCTCATGGGGAAGAATTGGCCAGTTTGCTTTTTCTCCCAAGGTGTGGAACTTTTATTTTGTTTTAAAAATATGATTCAAAATTCCTGTTTTTGTGCCAAGGTATAAAGTAGAGAAGTTAGATGAATGCAAGGAGTTAATTTGTGTTGTTATGATAATGTGTTTTTAAAAGTTGCACTATCTTAATTGTTTCAAATATATATGAGAAAATGTGTTACACGAAGTTATGTATGTTGTCTTTTCACCTGTGGATTATTGTTAGGCTCAAGGGATACCCCGGAATGTTCCCCACAATCATGCAAGGAAAGATGTTTGGGGAGGTAGCCTAACATATGCTAACTTACATAAATCAAGAAAGTTGTTATTATTTTAAGAATTTGCATCAGATAGCAGTACATCACTGAAGCATTTGAAGACTTTTGGATGAAAGATAGGAAGTACTAAGTTCCAGCATTTCTGACTTGTTGAGTTACTTAGCTTGTCTTAGGCTGCATATTTTATTAAAAATGAACCCAATACAAGCATTTATGTATCCAGTATTATGCAGTGCAGTTTCTCCAATCATTTAGTTTTTTTTCACTGTAGCATGAAATATACTCAGATACATACATTATTTTATGCAATAAATTATTTAAAATGCAAGGTGGTTATTTTTAATATTGTTGAAATATATGATTTCTCAGTGTATTCCCATTGTTTCTGTCCTTTCCTAGATAGTTCAGTTCAATCCTGGATGGCTGATCAGCAGTCCCTCCCCATGCAGCCGCCTGGCCTTGGTGTAAGTGATGCCGGCAGTGGGTTCTTTATGTATAGGAAGTCCCTGGAAATAACAAAAGAACACCACGTTGCTGAGCATGATAATAAGCCATTGCACTTCAAAAGTATTGACGCAGCATTCTTGGAGGAATGCAGTGCTCAAAACCAAAACTCCTGAAGGAGTTCACTCAGCCTTTACAGTGGTGGCCAGAACTGGGTGGTCAGTTACAAAACAGTGCAGGACAGGGGTGTGTGTGGGGGGGTGGTGGGGCGGTGGAGACTTTAAAAGCACAGGATAAAAAGCACAACATGCAGTTAAAATGTAACTAGAAACATTTTAAATATTGTTAGTCTTAGTTTTAATATTCCTGATATTTACAAAAATTTGTCTATATGTAAAATAAATAACTTTCTTTTGCAGAAGTCAGCATTTGAGGTTTATAACAGCACAAGCCAATAATTTCAACCAATACTGCACCATGGGAGGGCTTCTCTGTAGCAACTAGCCTGCTCTGAGCAGGTTAGGTCCCTTTGGCCTCTGTAGGTAACAAGATGAATTGGAATAATGACTCAGTGACTCTGATCTCTGCATTTTTAATGCCAAATGAGCACGTGTGTGTTCGTTTCTGTCTCTGGGTCTCCAAGGTGAATTTCTCAGTGAGGTGACTTTGTGCTGTTGGCTGAGAGCTGGAAAGACTGGTCTGAACTGCAAGTCCTGTCTGCTACCTTCTGCTCCTTTCTGTCGCTTCTCTTGGTTAGTTGGTAGGTCACTGGTTTTGGTTGGGTTTTGAGGATTGAAATCTTTGTTCGATTTATTCATTTCATCCAGTAACATCCACAGAATTAGTCAAAGTCTTGGAGATAAAAGCTGAGCAACAGTTGTCATTTATACTCCAGGCTCTCTTTGGAAGTGTGTATGCTGAGGGTCGCAATAGGCATTCCAAGACTGGGCAGAGCCCTGGGATCCCTGAGGACCAGAGACTCAGGACCAGAGACTCAGACCTTTCCCACTGCCCTAGAACCTCCTGGCATGTCAGCTCATTGCCTGGATCACAAGCCTTTGCTTGAAGGAAGCTGGCAAACTGTATGGAATGAAGCTTCATCTCTCCTAGTCAAGGGAAGATTAAGAAGCACTTGTTCCAGTCAGCACTCCATTGGTGGGGATACAGGATAGATTATTGGTCAGGTGTTCCCTCAGATGCAAAATGACAAGGTTAGTTAATGATGCCATCATTCTCAACCTTGCCTGCAATTTTGGTAAAGCAGGTGAATCCACCCTATAGCTCTAACTCAAAATGGTTTTACAGTCCTTAACATTCCTACCTGCTGCAAAAATGAACAAAGGTCAGTAACTTGGAAATTCCTTAGTCTTTTTGTAAGTATACAAACATTTGGCAGATGTCCACAGTATTGGCAAAAACAATTATTTAATTCAGATAACTTTAATCATCCTCCCATTCAGCCACTCTAGAGAATTGCCATTTAAGTTAAATAGTTATTTAAAGACAGAGACATATGATACCATGACTTGAATTGTCTTGAGGCTTAGCCTCTGATGAAATAAAAAAGTTGAGATCATAAATCGAATTAATAGTCAATTTCCCTTTGACACAGGGAAAAGGCAACTTAGAGCAGTAGCTCTTTTGAAGGTTGTGGCTGACCTGTTCATACTGTGTCACCTCCTCACTAGCTTGGTGTGGAAAGAAAAGTGATCATTAGGATGCAGCTTGAACAGTAGGGCCTATGGTACAAGAAACCTGTGTGCTTATTGAGCCTGAGGGCCCAGTTCAGAAAGCAGTGATTTAGGCAATCAATGATAGGTTTATCATTTCCACAGAGTGTTAAAACCAAGGATTACATTTTCAAAAGAACAGTTGGTGGGAACTGATACTCTAGGCATCCTGCTATGACTAGTCCATTGCCCCAGGGATTCCAAGGGTTTGAAACCCAAGGCACATTGAGTACCACTTAAAGGAACACAATCTTCAGGCATATATTTGCTTTTTCAGAAATTTTTAGTGTTCTTCAGATACTGAAGCAGTCCTTAGTATAAAAGAGATTTTGCTTAAACAAATTGTGTATTTAAAAAGTTAATCTATTCATTCTGTTCCTGACCAAAATTTAGTGTTAAAGAAGCTTGACAAGCATACCCTTTGTCCTCCTGTACTACATATACACATGGACACACAAGCCACCAGAAATTTCAAGATAGAAGACAATATTTAAAACTTACAAAGATTTGTCGTGAGGATATATACACAGCTGCTCATTTTAGCTCAAATTTATGGGAGAGGAAATAGAGGCCAACAGTAAATGGGAGGCCTTCTAATACCAGCATAAGAATGTGGTACACAGATGAACGCGTCTTGAGTTCTTAGTATTTCTATTTGATCTTCTTCACCTTTCTCTTCATAGGAATGAGGTGTTAAGAGGCAAGCACTTTCAGAAAGCTTCTCTGATCTAGAAGAATCCATTCAAATTCCTGCTTTCCTCTCAGAACCAGTAGTTGCATCCTGCTAGGAGCAATCCTGTATCTTCCACCCAATTGCTCTTTTCTCTAGGAAGGGCCCTTGAGTAGTGCCCTTCAGATACTGGCCCGTAGCCTAGAGATACGCCCCTTCTAGCTCCAGCCCCTCAAAAGGAAGTCCATCCACTGTCGGCATGCACTCCTGCATCACTGAGCCGCCTTACGTCTTGTGTTTGTTGTGCTAGTGCTGGCTTCTTGAGGTTTGCTACTTAGAAGGACAAGATTAACTGCACATTAATTGGTATGCTGTTAATTTTTCTTAGAACTTTGAAATCTCAGCAGCGTATGAAGGAAAAAACCTAGGAAGGATACCTGGTTTTTGTTAACTTTTTAATTTTGTCTAAGTGACTAAAAACAGAAATATGCACGTGCTTGGCACAGAGCCTTTGTACTGTGAGATGTGTTTCCCAAGTCTGCCTCCTCGCTTGCCGCCAACATCCCCAACCCTAGTTGAAGGGCAAGGATGCAGGCTCCCATGCTGCTTACATTTGCCTAGATTACCATTCCTTGGCAAATTTAGATAAAATAACAGGATTTAGTGACAAGCTGGCAAGTCTCCCCTCCTCAGTGTGAGGAACACGATATCTAACAGTGGCACACCAAAGTCACAGATTAAGAAACTTTACTTTTCATCCCAGGTAACAAATGATAGTCTCGGCAGCTTTGCAGCACCTAACTTTTATGGATTCCAATGAAGCCCTGCTACCAGCTGCCAGAACTTTCTATCCAGAGATCAAAGATGTGGATAGAAAATGGAAAAGTACTCTCCTGACTTGTGATATCCTTCATTTTTGGGGAATCAAAATTTCAGCTTAGGTTACTTTACCTACTTACTACCCATAGTGCTGTATCTTTTGCATTATTCAAGTTTATCATTTCTGCCAGGGTTAGACAGTCATTTGCTGCTGCTGCTGCTGCTTTCTAGGTTGGCTGCATTAGGAAGCTGTCGTGTGTGAATGGACGCTTTGCTAAGAGAGCACTGTCTTCCTTTCATTCTTTTCTTTCGTCATGTGTGCTTATTTTTGTGTACTGTGATAAAGCTTTAGAGCTGTACAGAGATACATGCATATTATATGGATCCATATCACTTCAGAGGACTCTGCATGTCTGTAGTTTTTAAGCAACCGAGCAGTCTCGTGTTCTCGTTTTAGCAGACATTGGAACCAACCTTCCACCAGTCGCACTCTGTGTTCCTGCCTTTGTTGTGCCTCACTTACAATGGTGCTTCTTCAGGTGTCTGTCTTTTCTTACGTTTTATTTGTAAGGTGCTGTATATAACTTGAATATATTATGCACATATCCTACCCAATGGGTAGAACAAAAATTGTTAATACTGTAATATAATGAATAGATACCAATTTTAATAGAAATGGCATAGAATTTGTGAATGCCTATGTGCTTTGTCCTCTTTTGTAAGGAAATTTGCAAATGGATGCATACAGATAAAAATCTATGTAGTTTATTTTCCTATTAAATATCAATATTATAACAAGGGAAAGAAGTCTGAATAAGCAAGCCACAGTTATGACCAGCATATGTATAGCAAATGAAAACTGCATATTTGCTGTGAAGTTTTTTAAAAAATTGTTTTTAAAAATTCCATAGCATATTTGGTTGTCACAAGATGCTCTTTAGTAATGCTCAGTTGGACCAGTGTTAGTTATAGTCAGAAAAAAAATGTGATTTTTCAGCTTGCTTTATGAAAAGACATTATGTCATGGTGTCAAATAATGAAGATGTCAGACCACAGAGAAAGTGCACATTTTGTTAAAATTGCAAAAATTACATCCAGAGTAAGTAAATCGGCCTGCTGCAGAGGACTTTGTTCAGTACAGAGGTGTTTATGAGGCATCGGTGTCCCAAGTCTTTCTGTGCCTTTTTCTTTGAAAAATCAAAGCTGTGGAGCCAATGAAATAATAGTAGAATTTGTAGGGCAAGAATACCTCAGGAAAAATGAATCCACTTAAGAGAAGATGCCATTCTTTGAAAAAATGTTGTTATGGGTTATCATTAGCAGAGAATTAGCTATCAGCCATTGAGAGAGAATATTATATCCATACTTTTCTGTTGACCCAGAAAATAAAATGTTTTGCCAGCGGTTAGGAATTACATTTGCAGTAGCCTGTTATGTCACACCTCTCTTATACAGCATCTACTTCCAGCTCAGTTTTTAGTGACTGACTATGATCTCTGCATTTTTCTTCAAATATTCTAATATTTTTGAAAAGCCTAAACAATGTTCACTAAAACCACTATTGAATCATTCGTGTAAGAATCCTTTCCAGTGTCGTCCAGAAAGGCAGTCAGAGAAATTTTGCCCATCTGATCTATATTTCCACTGTATTCTGTCACTAGAGGATATTAATTCTAGCAAATTCCATGTTTTTTATTTGCTCTGTGGTGTATGTTCTGATCTTGAAAATCACAATAGATTCATATTCTTATCCTCCAGAAAACAAATTATTACCAATTACCCTTAAACTAAAAATGCTTCTACAATGCAACTCATTGTTGAATGGACTAAAAGTCAACCCTTCTTTTATGATGTTTTAAAGGGGCCATGAAAAGGTTATTTTTGTGTTCTCTACCCAGTCCAGCCCCATTGTTTCCTGCAGGGGCTTCCCCATGATTTCGATTCAAGAACAGAGGGCCATTACTGTCAGGAAAAACACTCCCACTCCTCCAGATTTGATCTCTTGGGAGAACTGTTGAGCGTGGGTGTTATCTGAGAATGTTCTGGACTTAGCGGTACAGAATTTGTTACCATACCATTATTTTCTTTCTACAGAACTGAGGCTTAAACTTTACTATCAATGATGCTGGTTCATTTTAATGTGCTTGTTGGTATACTGCTACTTTTCATTTCATGGCTTTGAAAAATCATGTTTTCTAATTTATATTTGTCTAGTTTAAAACTGTTTTAAAGTATGTACACTACTATTTACAGCATTGAGTTAATTTAATTTTTGTTATAAAGTAGCCTACTAAAAAAGTTCAACTATATTTGAACTTTTTAATAGCTGTTCATGTGAGCTCTGATCAGAGACCATTAAAGTCTTTTTTTTAACCATCATTTGTGCTTAATTTTCAACATACTTCCCAGTTATATAAAGAAAAAGATTTCCAACTGTTGTGTATCTGCCTCTTTTAACTGAGCAATGATGATGTAGTTCTTAGACCTAAGGTCTGTAATTGCAATACTTTTAAAGAAAGATATTGCTCTAAGTGCTGTTAAAGTTATAAAATCAGCTTTATCTGCTTGTTCTTAATGCTATGGTCAAACCATAGCACAAAATCATTAAAAAATAATCAGTGATATACATGTGTCTTTTGGTTTTCTAATCTTTCAAAAACAAAGCACATCCATGGTTAGCAGAGCGGGAGGGGAGGGATGGAACTGCATGTGTTTTAAAGGCCATCTCAAAGAAACATTTCTATGATCCCCTAGCTAACCTTTTCATTCAGCTTTTATTCACTCTGACTTTTCACAAAATCACTATATTCTGCTATAAACAACTCTGGTTAGATCATATATGATTCTTGTTTCAATTCTGTGTTCTTTACAGGACATTTAGGGATCATCCTCAGGTTTTATCATGAGAGAAGCCACCGAGAACTGCTTCACCCAAGTTGAGGCGCCTGGGGAGAATTTTGTAGTTGTCAACTTTCTGGATGTCTGTCACAGAGAAACTGAAGTCAGCTCAGCCCAAGGCATGAACAAGATTTCTAACAGTGACAACTGTTCAACAGCAGGACAGATGCCCTCAGAGGTTAAGGTCCTTGTCATTAGTTTTTTTCAGTCTGTGATAATGTAGCAAAAAGACTCTAAGTTTCTTTCACTGAGAACTTAGAATAGTATTCTTTCTAAGCTCTAAATAACTATATGGATTCACAGATGACATGATTGCGTATTTACAGAACCTCAAACAGTCCACCAAACTATTAGGTGAGTTTAGCATCGTTGCAAGAAATGCTTTGTTTTGCATTTTTATGTGTTAGTAATGAACTTTGGAAACTGAAATCTTAAAGATACCATTTACATAATTGTATGGACTAAAAACTCTAGTCATAACACCCATTTTAGATTCTGAATTAATTTCTTTAAGATATTTTAGAAATAGAGTCAGAAAGCTATTAGAATGAAAAAGCTGTAAGAAAGACTTCTCCTTAAAACAACGAAGTCACTTATAAACCACTCTGTGCTCTGGCATAAATTCTATAGTCTTAGTCAACAGATCATTTGAGGAATATTAAAGACTCTTCCCCAAACTTGCTATCTCTGGGTGAAGCTAAGACTAATGTAAACCTTCCTCATGGAGAAAGTTCTGCACAAAAGAAATGAGGGGACTCAGGGCTTGAGATCCCTTTGTGATGTATTTATTCAGTTAGACCCTGGGGTCCACTTGTCACAACAGAGAAACAGCAGAGAAACCCTCCCTCCCCCTC
The DNA here is from genome assembly GCA_004027375.1 of Macroglossus sobrinus. NCBI lineage: Eukaryota > Metazoa > Chordata > Mammalia > Chiroptera > Pteropodidae > Macroglossus > Macroglossus sobrinus. The sequence goes on from PVKZ01000285.1 coordinate 391,529, forward strand.
TGCCATGAGTCTGTACCAAGTGTGTTCTGGTATGGGGTCCCCTAAAAGCAAAGGCTGAGTCAGGGATCTAGATGCAGGTAGCTGATCTGGAGCTGTTCCCAGATGAGGAAGCAGGTAAATGAGTAAGGAGGGAGAGAAGACAGTAAAGTTGCTTGCACTAGTTTCCACTCTAGGAAATGGGAACTAGTTTGGCACCAAGAAATGACAGTGGCTGTACCTTAAAAGATAGGAGGTGAGGACACCAATGTATGCTGCTGAAGGTTGCCCTTTAGGATTATCTTCCCGGTGCTGTTGCTGTGGACCAAGTAAGCTCTGAAGACTTCAGAAACCCTGAGGCAGAAAACTACAGACAACAGGAGCCTGGAAGGGACCAGTGTACACAGGAACTGTCCATCCAGGCTGGAGCTGAAATGATGGTGACCGAGTAGCACTGGAGTGGAGTTCTCACATGTCTCAACAGTGTACACCACACTCCTTGAAAGTGTCAGGTGCTGCTGGCCAGGGAGAGAAACATCAAGTTCTGGACACAGTTAGGGTTACACTCAATACAGGACATACATGGAGCCCAATACATACTCTCATTGAAGATAGTCTCCAGTTCTTCCTGGGCTTCCTCATTCCCCAACCTGGGAATGTGGGGGGCTCTCCACTGGATTTCAGTGCTGCTGAAACATGCCTGCACTGGACCTCAATCCCCTCCAACTTTGGGCCCTCTTTGGATGACTTCCTCTGTTCATTAGCTTGTTTGTGAAACAGCAGAGCTGCCGACTGCTCAGCAAGTCAACTAGGAGTCACATTCGTCAGGCCACCCTCTCCCTGTACCCTCAGCGGAACATTTAGACACGCAGGATATGCTTGAAAGAATCCTCCAGAGTCGTTCAGAGCCCACAGTGAGCCTTTGAATAAAATACCATATTCTGACTCTCTGTGATACTTGCAAAGAAGTTTGTAATGTCCTCTTACTTAGAACATCATAATCAGATTTCTCTCATTATACTGTTTTGATGTCTTGCTTTGAATGAATTCTAATTAAAATATACACTTAAAAATAGCAGCTGAAAAGTTAAAACTTTGTATTTTATAAAGTTCTTTGTTTTAACGGCCTGTTTCTGTCCAGACTTCAGCTTTTGCTCTAATAATGCAATCTTCATTCACCCTATTTTCTACTCTTTAAAAAAAAATCAGTAGTGCAAAAGCTAGTTTTAACCATTTGAACATAGCATATTGGGGACTGAAATACAAACTTTCAAAAGGCCTTACCAGGAAGCATTTATAAAAATTTACAAACAGTTGTATATAGTAGCTCTTGTAAAATTTGTTTACAAAGCCATTTGCATTTCTGCAATTGTACTGTCCCTACTGTTACCAGGTATCTGTAATCACCAAATGTCTGGCTACACTAGTAAACAGTAAGCACGCTTTGAAACCTAAGGACAAACCTCTAATCTCCTCTCATTGTGGTGAGGTGGGCCACTGCATCTCCTCACCTGTTCTCTGCCCTGAGCTGCTGTCCGAGCAAGGGCTCTGTAATGTCGGACACTGGCATGGGACTCACAGATGATTTAGTATCTGTCCCACTTCTGGAAGATTTCCTATTTACAGTGAAAGGGCAGACTGGCTTTGGAGCCTACACTTGGGTGGGTCATATATTAGCTTGATCTCATGTTAATGTCCTTGATGGGCAGTTGTCTTTAAATGTCACATACACAACAGGAACACGATGGGTAAGTCTGGACGAGGGCATGTACTTGCCACACAGGGCCTTCAACAAAGTAGGTAGTTACTATTGCTTTGCTACAACTTTCATATTCTAGGTTTAATTTTAAAAACATTTTGCCAAATTACTATAGGCTTATAAACAGCACTGTGCCCTGGAATGCTCTCTATATTAACTACTGCAACTTCAAATGCCAGAGAAAGAAACAGGCACTGATTTTAATGCTCTAGTAATTAGTGCCATGCAGGATTGGAACACCCAACATCACAGTAATGAGTAAATCACCAGACCTGAAACTCCCCCTCCCATAGATTTTAAGTAAAATACATTTGTTTCTTTCTTCATTATTCTAGTCATACACAGAATTTTTGGTTAATGAACCAAACTATTTCTTAGACTTAGTAATAAAATGTGAAATTCTTAATGGAGAATAAATGGTTAAAAATGTTGATTCGTGCATTGTTACTTAGCATTCACTTCCCTAGTTTAGGGCTGAGGTAGACCCCAAATAAACCTCAGGTTCCAAGTGCTGGGATCCTGAACTTCAGGGCACCTCTACCTTTTCACAACTAGAACCTTCACTGTGTCCTTCACTTCTCTTTGCTGATATTGGCACAACCGCTCTCTTCCAGAATACTATGCACAAGCACTATCTTTTGTTTTACTGTCAACCTCCTCTAAACATACACGTTCTTCATTTCTCAGCTCGGACATTTCTTTCACCATCTGCTATTCTCCTGCAAGGATTTCGGCCTAAGCATGGTTAAAGGAGAGGTGGAGAAAAGATGCTGCAACCCGCCCAGGCCTCTGCATTCAGATAAAGCGGCTGCTGCGCACGCAACAGGAGCGTATTTGGTTCTTACCACCCTCACTGTGTATCTGTGAAGTGTGCATGCATGGTACCCACATGAGTGACAGAGGGACACAAGGAAAATGCAGCATAAGTATTAGCCTCTCAGGTCCACTAGACAACTGTCCCCTGCAGAGCCCACATAACAAGATGACACTATGAAGAACACAGCTTTCCTCTGGAACACTTCCCGGTATTGCAGAGCTGCTCATACAGTATGTAAAGTGCCAGGGTTTAATTGGTCATTTTCATGGGATTCAGAGAAGCCAACCTCTGTCCTTTGGTAAAAACTAAAATTCCTACTCAGGGATCTGCTGAACTTCTCAGTGCCAAAATTTTCCACAAATGCCAGTTTCTGATCGCTTCAGATGTTCCAGTAATTAGCTCCACTAAATGAAAATTTCCAGTCTGAACTGCTCCAAGTGTACCACAAATATAGGTTCAGACATCTTGACTGTTACCATGACCCTCCACACAGAAGCAATAGGAAAAAGCAAACTCACTTTTTAGCAAGGGAACAATGGGATATTTTCTGAGGTCAAATCCTCTCTGGATGTATAAAATATTAAACATGTACAGATGTCTAGAGATTAGATATAATTACCAAAGTTTAGATTACTTGCTCTCTAGCATAGATTTGGGTGTCTGAAAATAGCTACTGCTTTGCCAAGGTCAACCTAGATAGTACCAAGACACTGGAACTGAACTGGCCTACAAGCAAACCTTCCCCATCTTTCAGTCTGACAGGAAAATGAAGCTGGAGCATAAGAAATAAATGAATGTTTCCTTTTCATAATCATAAATGAGATAATAGAATAGCTATTCTCTCCTCTTATCATTCTAAAGAAAAATATGAAAACAGTAGAACCTAACAGAATTGAAGAAAAATTATGAAGTTAAAAGCCAAAAGATGGAAAGTACAAGCAGAAGAGAAAGCATAAGGAATATTAATTGGCTTTAGCTCCAAAAATACAAAGAATTTCAAAAGTCCCCAAGCGTTGACTTTCTTTATCTCAGTGTCTAGATGAAAGGAAAAAATACTAAACAAAGTTGAGATCCGAATTTCAGATCCAGCTCTCCTGTGCCTTTTTCTTCAACTAAAAATATTGCCTCAGTATTCCAAACTGACTCACTAAAGGCAAAATTCTGTATCATATCTCTAAAAGCCTAGAATTTATGAATAAGAACTCCTATGAACCTAAAATTCTCTCAACGAAAGTTACATTTGGTTTCTGGACTAAAGTGTTTGATAATATTTTCAGCTTTGGGGGGAAACTATGACTTGTACTTTATTTCTGACCTTATTTCTGTAAGGAATGCAAATTACTACCTACCACTTCTTTAAGAGGGGAATAAAAAGTGCATGTTGATGGAGCACCATGGCAACCCAGCCCCGTAATTCTATCTCCATACAGAGCTGAAGGTCAGTCAGAGCCATTGGCATTTGGGGACTTCACAGACCTCATTTTTGGCACCCCAAATGTAAGAGACAAAGTAGCCACTATTCTTAGAAAAGTAAAGCAACAGTGACAACTAAGTCACCACATTAAGTGTCTAAAGAAAATACTGACTCAAATTCAATAAAACAAATAGTCAAAATACGATTCAATCATTACAGAATCTGAACTCTGTTACTTAGAGGTGCAAGGGAAGATAAAGAATAACCATTATTTTATGTCATATGCTTAAACTTTATGGCTTTATCATAATAGAATAAAAGGCAGACCTTCACTATGGAACTGAAGAATCAAGGAACAACTGCACATTTGTTGTCCACTCTTAAAAAGAATGGGCCGTGGTGACCTGCCCACTGGTCCAAGAAGGGGAACTGGTGTACCACTGCACAGAAAGTCAAGCACACATGTGCTAACTTGCCTTTTTCTGTCTTACTTCAAAGAGTTTTCTAATATTTAAATTGGTCAAAATTCAAAACAGAAAAAGCTGGACAGAGGAAGAAAGTGAAAGAAAGAACACAGGTTCTATGGAATTCTCACTTTCAGGCAGAACAAGGATATGTTTTGATTTTGGCAGCATTTGGAACATCTTTTAACTGTCCTGACTTCTGCTCTTATGGACCATGTTGTAACAGAGAAAACACAATATGAAAATGTTTTCTACTTGGCCTTATTCTCTTCAAGCATTCTTATCTATAAAGAGAAACTACATAGTCTGAGATTGACTTAGGCAGCCTGTGTACCTCCCCATAATGACTATCTAATGAAGTAATCAGAACAAAGAGGCTTAACATTATACTCTGCCCAGAAGGTTTCTGAAATCAAGATGCATTCTACTAAGATCATTCTTATCAAAATAGCCAGATAATTGTCACAAAATAATTATCATATACAATTATTATTGTTGTTGACTGTCAATGATGCATAGGGAAGAATATAGCTTGATTTTCAAAGCCTAGCCCTGAAGAAGCAAGACAATCAGAAACTTTTGTCTAGTTAAAATGAGCCAACTTGACACGAGTCACAAAGGAAAAATCTCAGAGGGAAAAATATCTCAAATTGCCCTGACTCAGCATTTCTCAAATGTAAGTTACAAGCTCAAAATGCAGAACAACTTTCCAGAATCAAAAATCCAGGCAAAAGTGCATGGCTGACAATGAATTCTGGGACTGAGTGGGTACCCTAGACTGTTCAAGTCTCTAAGGGGATAATGAAGTCTTGACTCTATCGTACTTTTAGGTACATGATGCAGAATCTTTTGGAATTCCATTTAATACTAACTTGATACTTATATAACATACAGATGGACCAAGAGACTAAAGTTCATATATGCAGATGAATAATTAAAAGTATCCATCTCTGGTTCTATAGATGTCTGGTTCAGGTGGTTAAATTTGAAGGTGGCAGAGAGGCCCACACTTCCCTGTATGAAAGCTCCTGTGCTACTTGGGCAACAAAGCCAACATAATCTGATGCATTGCAGACCATGGCACGTATAAAGTCAAGTAAGCAATAAGCTTTTGATACTGAAAATACTTCCAACCAACTCTGGTCACATTTAATCCACTTTAGGCCTTACGGAGACTCAGTTTTGAAAATTGGAAATAAAGGTCCTCATTTAAAAAAATGAACTGTAGCCAAAGAATATGTCTACAATACCATAAAAACAAGTATTTTTCAGAAATTCTTTAATAATTCAGAAAAGCATCTCATTTTGTAAATATATATCAAAAATACCATGAAAGTTACACTCACGTTTTCTGCCTCATTTTTTCAAACCACCTTCTGTTCATTTCATAACTATCACTATGTTCTACAAGTGGCCTTGTTTATAATGTCTGAATTGGTTAAGAAATCCTGAAGATGGCCTGAACCCAGTGGAAAGAACACAGGAAAAAGCTAGATGGGTCTGATATACAACTCATTTCTTTTCTTCAAATACGTCTTGTGCCCCAACTATTAAGGTCTTTTAAATTGCTGAAATTATCTTCTAAGATCACTGAAAAAAGACAGCAAATTGCTCCATTTCATCCCGGAGGAATAAAGGACTACAATAGTATCTTTCATTTGTATATAAATGAGGACAGATTCTGCAACAACAAATAAACTAAAGATTATATTTGAAGGCATAATTTTATTATTTTCATTAGTGGGAGCAAGGTAATCTCAATATATGCATTCTTTTTCTCTGCTGAAATCTGTAAACAGCACTTTCTATATGCAAAAGGTTTCAGTAAAAGACATTTTCTGGTACTTTAAAAGATTGGCTTTGCTATTATTCGTAAATAAACTAGGTCTCTCATCTAATTCTTTTCTTTTCAATTGCTAATTTGCTGAGCAAACCCTTTTCATCCACTTTATGTAAATTAAATCTCAGTCACAGCTCCGGCTTTACAACTGTCAACATATCCTACTTAAACACAGACACGTAGATCAGATGGGCGGGGGGGGGGGGGGGGGGGGGGAGAGAGCTGTTCTGCCTCTTAGTTCGCAAAAGTTATGGCAAATTAATCCAAAGGATAAGGTTTACTGTAAATAAAAGGGGTTTACTATATATATTGCAAACTGTTATGTATTTACTCTCTATATAGCTTGACATTTCACTTGATACAACATATTACAGGTGTCCCTTTTTAAGCTATTTGTAGCTTGCCTCAAAGACTAGATAGCGATATGCTAGCAACAGCATTTGATGTGATACAAATATTTCTAATGCCAAATAATGACAAAAGAACTCACATTTCTGGAGAACTTTTTACTAGAGAATTTCAAAGCACTCATCAGCATCTTATTTTCTATAACTGGATAAACATAACACAAAAAACTAGATGGTAACAGAACTCAAATGGACTAAATAAAAGGTGGATATTCAGGAAAATTGAATTTTAGTATCAGGATTATCAGTGACTTCTAAGAACCCACAATTTATCCACATTGGAAAATAGGCCCTGTGCAATGTGCAGAATGAAAGGAAATTATTTTAGAATAGTTCCATATAAGATTTTAAAATATAGGCATAGTCTCAAGTGGTTAAAAAAATAAGAAAATATAAAAAAAATTTAATATCTCAGCATTTAATATTTACAAAAATGTAAATTACTTAATAAACATGCTAAAACATGTCAATTGTATTTAGATTTTAAAATGTGCTGTCAATTTGAAATTGCATGTTCAACTCTGCATCAGGAGACAAGCCATTCTGATAAAGACTGCATGTGGCAGAGCAGCAGCTCTTGTCCCCTCACTACTCTGTGCTACCCCCCCAAAAGACTGATTCTAAGCATAGCATATTAATTTAAAGTGTTCCAATATAATAATTAAATATATCAAATGTAAACACTTTTTTCCCTTTATCCTCTAAATTTGGCTAAATTAAATACTAAATACAAAACTCCTGCCAAACAGCAGTGATTCCTGCTGGATTGGTTCTTGCAGTCCCTGATAATCTAGACAATCTAGAAAGAGGCCATTCCCTCTTCTACATATATATCAATTCAAGAGTTAGAACTGAAGAAAAAGCAATTAAAGCAAAAGGAAAACAGAGACATCCTCAAACACACCCACACAATCACATCTGCATCTTTCATATCTCACAATGGCTGAATTTCATTTCAAGCAGATAATTTACTATAAGAAAAATTCAAGTAAAACGCTCAAGCAAGGATATTTCAATATAAGGGGGGAAGCAGCAATTACAATTTGAAAATTTACTCCATAATGAGATCAGTATTATCTCTGGAACAAAGACATTGGGAAAGAGCGCTGACTTGTGAAGACAAAGGCCAAAGGCCTGCCACATAGCAGGGAGACTGAGTTAACTCCATGATAAGCTGATGTCATTTTCCATCCTTCCAAATCTGTATTGGCTTGACAACCACAAGCTTGAGTCACTACTTAAGATAATCTGGCTTCAACAATAAACTTAAGGTATATTTTCACTTTTCCTCTGAAAAGTTAGTTGAAGAGGACACAAACAAGTCAGTTTTGTGTTCTAGGTGAAAAAGTACTATGGCCATATATATATTTGCTTTAAAATTTCTGATTATGAAAAACTTGAGGTAAAAATCATTTTTAAATGGTCAACTTTTTCATTTACATATAACCTTGTTATTTACACATAAATGACCCAATTTTTATTCAACTTTCTTCAAATAAAGTCTATTTTTAACTGGTATGTAATTTATATACTTTTAATCAAAACACTAAATATCCTCTTATTCATAGGCAGTTTTGATGATAATAGTTTGCCTCTACATTGAAAACTGAATATAGTTAAAATCAAATGAATAACATAAAGATGAAGACCCAATGTTAGCATTCTGTCTAGGCCGCATCAGTTATTCAAGGAGTCAACTGCCTCACCAGCCTAAATTATAGCTGCAACAAAACATAAAGCAAGTATGATTCTGAATACCTTAAAAAAAGAGCTCTGACTTATAAGACATTAACCACTGCTTAATGTTGCTGTTGAGGTGAAATTCTTACATTGGGTTTTTTTTTCTTTTCAAAAAACACTGATTTTTCTACTGATTTAATGTTAAAAAGGGATCTTAGTTCTTTAACCCTCAGAGAACTAGTATATTTAGGCAATTAACCAAAAATATAATCTTTGTCCACATTCTCCAAAGGGATAAAATGTAGGAACTATCTTTAACCTGTTAGATAAGGCACCCTATTCTACTTTCTTCTTAAAAGAAACTTTTTCTTTGGTTTCTTGTAATTTTTCAGTAAGTCTATCCTTTGTTTCTTCCATTTTCTCTGTGAGAAGCTCTTTTGTCTCTTCCATCCTGTCCTGCAGATACTCCTTAACTGGAGGTGGTGTTGACATGTAGCCACGACTACGCAAATACTTCACAGTGAAGGAGGTTCCCCCCAGAGTCACAGTGTACCGGGCAGGTGTTGCAATCTGAAGGAAAAAGCAAACAGGCAGATCAATACCTGATTATGACTACTGTCTTAAGCAAAAACAATATAAAATTACTTTACTGCTTCACAAGGCTAATGTAGTTACATCTTGTGTGGTTCTCCCTCCTAACAAGGGGTGTGTCCATCTTCTGTACATTCGTTTTATAAACAGGACACTGATCCAGGATTACAGAACGTTCACAGTAGCAGTACTGAAGTCCGTGACCACTAATGAACCAGGCAGGGGAGATCCACTGAGAAATCAAAGAGGGCTTGGGACCACTACCAGCAACGAAGATGCACAGGTTGTCTCTATTCTTTAAAACCCTGACAACCCACAGACACTATCAAGAACACTAGAACCAAACTACTTCAGATGGTGAGAGGCAAGCATGAGGCAAATGCTTCTCTACTAAATCTGACTGTTTCACCTCTCATCTCTTTCTTTGGACTTTTCCATGCCTTATGCTCTTTCCTCATTATAATAATCTGCCCTGGGTCTGGAATCCCAACCAGAACCTCTGCGAGGCCAGCATGTGGTAAAATGGCACATGTGCTGCAGACAAAACAGGTTTAATTCCGACCCGATTGAAGAACTGAAACTAAATAGTAGACAAAATGGTTAAAGAGAATCACAAAGCAGAGAGTCTGTATCACATTTTGAGGCTTTTGTATAAAAATTCATAGTTGTAACAGGTGTGGCAGATACCAAAACTCTCTGAAAGAGCTGTATGGTTCTCTATCCCTCATTTCCCTCTTCATTTTCTCTTGAACTTACTCTAACAAAGCTTTTACTTCTTGCCTTTCCACAAAACCTGCCCTCATCACAGAATAGAGGCCCCTGAGCAATAAGAACCACCTAAGACAGTTTTTCAATCTACTCCTTGGTGCACTTCTTCCATCTGGCTGCCAGGGCCCTCACTTCCCTGGTTTCCTTCCATCTCAGAGGGTGCCCATTCCTGTGATCCTTGCCGATTCTTCTATGTGTCATCTACCTCTGAACATGGTGAGACAGCATTCAGTGCCTGGACCCCTTCTTTTCTCCACCTCCCTTCCTCCTTCAGCAGTCTTGTCCAGTTTCATGTCTGTAATGCCATCTATATACTGCTGACATGACAATCTACCTATGTGTATAGCTTCACATTTCAATTCCAACCCAACAAACATGCACTGAGTATTTATTTGCCTACAAAGCACAATACCAGGCATTCTGAAAACAGAAAGAAGACATGATTTTGAATTTCTGGGCACTCATAATCAAATAAAGAAAACAAACATTAAAAAAATAAAAGTAACACAGAGACTGTGACATGAACTACATAAGAGCTACACACATGCTATGGGAACATGGGAAAAGAAGCAATTATAATTAGAGAAATGGTCTAAACCATTATCATGATAGTTTGATTAAAGGTAAATTATACCCATTATAACTAGAAACTTGATAATTTATAAATTTAAAAAGTTCTAATGCTGAAAAACTCAGTAATTAAGCTTTAGCCCTCTAGTCAATATATAATAAAACAGGAAATTTCCCAAGATTTCAGAGGATTCTAATGAGGATGTCAGAATAAAACTTAACTTTTGAGTACTATTATAAAACCATAATTCTAAGTATTTTTATACAATAGAACTAAAATAATATCTAGTTTCTAAATGCTTTCTACTGGTTTTCTTTCTTAGGATGACACCACAAATAACCTCATAATTATCTGTCAGTTGAGAAAAATGAGATTAATATGGCTAAATTCCACAATTTACAATGAGTCTTCTCTTCCAAACTAAAGACCAATAGGCATAGAAACTATTGTATTGTCTAAAGCTGGAAAAGTTATAACAACTATGAACTTTTAAAATGAAACATACATAACATCTAACAATTAAGTCTAAGGTTTATCACATAAAACAATTTGAATTAAACTTTGCTATTTTATTTAAAAACATGAACCATTATAAACAAAATAAATGCTAAATTTCACTAACAAGTCAGGTGCCATGTGGATCTCTGAAATAGGAAAATTAATACACTATTAACAGGAAAAATGTCAAAAAATAACTTCTACCCTGGAAATTCAGAAGTTTCACATGTGATCACAGCAGGTTATGTATGAGCTACCAATTTTTAAAGCACTTCTTTCTAAAACATCATCTTTATACTTAAATATTTTAACTTTAATCATCAGACATTTAAGAGATGAAGTACAACAATTTAAGTTATAAAAGAGAACTGACTATTGGGGTTAACACGGAGTTTTCCAGGGAACTGAGCAAATCATCAGTTAAGTATGAGGAGCAATCCATTAATAATAGTACCTACCTTAAACAAGGCATATGCTGTTAGTGCATTTCCACTTTGGGAATTTTTCAGAATGTTTACTATGCTGTCAGGTAACCCAAAAAGTTCTAGAAAAGGAACGACATTCACTCCTCTAAGAAAGAAACAGAAAGTAATTTATACATCTATATATACAGACAGACAGACAGACAGACAGACACACACACACACTCACACAAACAAACTTTTAGGGATAAAATTTTTCAAGACACTAAAACCAAATTTTGTTTAAAAGTCAACTCTGCATTATCAAGCACTTTAATTTCATTCTAAAAATATGTATACAAATATCAGTGTTGTGTTGTATCTTACTGTGCAACTTCTGCATATAGACATCTATAATTAACATATTCAGAAAAACAGATGCATTTATCAGAGCAAAATTAATAGTTATAACCTGAGAAAAAGATCGAAATCATTTACCTAAACATAGCTTCCTCAACTAAATATTATTTCCTTAGAATGTTCCAATTCAAACTTCAAGACCTAAAATTGTTACCTCTAATAAATGCAAGTGATATAACATTACTTATTGTGTTATTATGCAAGGAATAAATGGTTCTATGAGTTTGATGAAAACTTCAATTATTCTAAAAGGATAATTCTATGCTATTATCAGATTTGAAAAGCAGGTGAAGCAGCAATTACCATAAATTGCAACAAATTTTTGGAGGCAGAAACATAAGGCAGAGCAATTCTCTAATCTGAGCTGTTAAACACTATTTTTAGTTTCCCTTACTATCAACATTTTGTTAAGCTGACACGTGCATGCATGTGCACACTTTACGCGTACATGCTCTCTGTGTAGTTTTGCAGATATTGTGATCCTTCATCTCTAAAAGGCTCTTGTGTTTTGTGCTTCTTCCACATTACATAAACATAATTATCATGCCCAGGAAATTTAACATATACCATAGTATACAGTTAATAAAGTAATACATTATTTAATATTAAAGTATCCTTCATTGTCCCAATATATTCCATAACGCTACCCAGTCATGTCTCTCTAGTCTCCTTTTCCTTAAAAATGCTCCCCTGAACTTTCTGTCGAGGGAGGCAGGATGTCTTTCTTGACATTGAGAGTTTTGAAGCTTTCAGGTCAGTTGCATGCTAGGCTATCCCTCAAATTTTGGATTTGTCTCATTATTTCCTCATGTGATTAGATTCTGGTTAAATATTTTTCAATCAGAAAGCTGCACAGTTGATTCTGTGTTCATTTCTCTTCACCAACAGGGGCCACATATTGTCAGTTGGTTCCATCACTGGTAACTATGACTCTTAGTTAAGGTGAGGTCCACAGGTTGCTCCACTGTAAACGTACTCATTCTCTTTGTAATTCAGAAAGAGAAATGCCTGGATTCATCACTATTATGGTATTTGCAAACTCTTGATTTATTTTTAATATTAAACAATAATTTGGTTAACTGAGAAAAAGTTTCCCTCTCTGTGACTTCACTATAATAATACTAAGAAACTAGGGAGTACTCTCAGTAGATATGGCTCATCAGCATAAAGGAAAATTATCTATTATCTATAAGAGGAAACCAGATAACTAAAGCAAACTTTAAAGAATTTAATGAAAACATCAATTACAAATCCAATCTGTTTTTTTTCAAATCTCTACTGTCAGTTCCTTTTAAAATCTTTCTTAGAATCCCATTAAAGCAAAACTTAGTAACATTCTATGACAAAATGGTAATTATATCTTCTAGTACCAATGCAAATATAAAAATGTTTCATTAATTATTTCCTAGTTCAGACTAAGCCCAGTATATAAAATCTACATAGTTGGGGGGGGGGGGGAAGACATTCAACCAGACAAAATTGGTTGATTTTTAAAAAAACGATCATAAAGATCAAACAGTAGTTACCTTTGTAAAACAGAACAGCAAGCACCTGGCTCCACTTATTTCTAAAGCATTAATTTGATCGTTTTTTTTTTTTTTAATAAGAATAACTTTCATTTTCTTTGGAATTGTTAAATATAAAGCAATAATGAGGGTCTGATTCCAATAGTAATATCCACTTTTTGTCACTTTTTATTCTGAACTTCTCACAGCCTGACAGAAATCTCTGCTTCACAAACTGCGAGCTTTATGGATGTTTCTACTGATGCAGAAACAAGTAAGGGCAAAGGTACATTCACAGTCTGGACAAAGTACAGTAAAAATCAGTCAGAATTTTGCCTCTGAGTGGATCTGTACCTTTAGGAACCTGAGGCCCAAAACACGAGACATCTAAACATAAGGACAAAACCATTATCATAGAGCTACATTTGACCAGAGTGCTCCTGATTAGAAAACATAAGATATCTGCAAGCTTTTGCCAGACAGAAGTGACAACAAAGCTTAGCTTAAAATAAAATCAGTTGGCATGCACAATTTAATCTCCCTGAAATAAAATGTTTCAAAAGCCTGAGATCTTTATCACTGAGTTAACTAAAGAAAGGCATTTTGCTTCATTGTGACTAGCAAGGCAGTAACTAGTTGTCAGAGTGACTAAAACAAACACTGGTCAGTAATGCAGTGTGACTTGAAATGTTCATCCTTTAAGTTATAAACTATTTTTTCCTTCTTTCTAGTAATAGTAAGTAAGTAACAAGCAAATAACAGAACTTTTTCAGCTAAAACTAAATAAACTAAATCCAGCCTCTTGTCAGTTAGATTGAAAAAAACCAATAAATGTATTTAATCAACTCAAATTTTACAATAAAATCATCTCACAATAAAAGACATACTGTCATTCGAATGTATCCTAAAACCTTATTTTCTAATTATTACTTGCAATAAGATCCTCGCTTAGAACAAATCAAATTTCTATTTCTGAAGTATTAAGAATTTAATATAAAAACATTAAGGAATGTTCTGGGAAGCAACATATCATACATAACACAAATTAGCTCTGAGATGCTATAACAGAACTAGACCAGTGGTGATAGCTGGGCAGTAGCAGTGGTTCTGGCAACTGAATTTACATGCTAGCAAATAGCCAAAAGACAAGTTCTGATGGGGAAGGAGTATGATTTTAAAGTGGACAGTCTTACCATCATGCTTACAAACAAGCATTCTGCAGGAAAAGAGGAAGGATAAAACTGCATCCTGCAGGGGATGGCAAAATGTCACTACAACTGTCTCAGGTGCCAGATAGCACTGAAAAAATCTTAAGGATAATTAGTATCACTAGGTTATTTGAGGTATGCTTTTTTAGTTATAGAACTCTTTAACTAAGGAAGGCAAGAAAAATTAAAGGAACAAAAATACTCTTTTTAATAGACCAGATGAGACTCTCAATATTCAATTAATTCAACATAAAGAAGGCAGAAGAAGCAAGTATTATTTATTCATGCCATCTTCTACAATACCAAACCAGAAAAATCCCCAATAGCTCAAAAGATAAAATTTTAAATGTAAAAAGCCATTAAAGTAGAAAAAATGAATGTCTATAATAATTTTTATTCAAAATGGTGTAAAAGGTTTCATGCTGTTAAAAAACTAAAGGCAGTTTTGAAGACTTCTATAAATATTGTACATGTCCACAAATGTCATATATAAAAAAGAGATAATTCCATAAGTATTCCGTACAAGGAGCTTCTGTGAAGAAAGGAACAATTCTTAAGAAAACAAATGTTACCTAATGAAGAAGAATATATTTAATAATAGAAACACAAGAGAAAGAAAGATATGGAGAAAAACAGAACAGCATTAATTATACCAGGTTACAAAAATCTTTTTAGAACTTTGTGAAGAAACATCTCTAATCCTGTGTTTCCTTAGAGTAAGTACAATCTCTATTCCATTATCTTTTAATTTAGTAAATAAGCTTTTTCCCAGGAGTGAACTTCATATAGTATCAAGCTAGAAAATGTAACCATATGCTAAAAATCAGTGGACTTTTTAAAAGTATAAAATAAATCTAAACTCATTAGGAGAGTTTACCAAAATGTTCGTGATCTACCTCAGGATAATGAGTTCACTGGGCTTGGTCACACCCAGACTGGTACAAGAAAAGCTGACACAGCAGGTTCAAAGGAAAAGGCACAGGCTGGCACCTGGTAAGTTCTGCTAGAAGTAGCAACAGACTAGAAATCATTGGTAAGCTGTTTCTATGTGTGCTCCTGCTGTTCCTAGAACAGTGTGAATAATATAACTTACCTTAAAAGAAAGGAACAGTATTTAACAACAAAGATACATTTAGAATTCTATGTTTTACAATATCTGGAGGCTAGACCTACCAAATTACCTTTTTTAAAAGTATATTTTACTAGGTAAGAACTCCTAACAAGGGAGCTACCCTTTCAACAAAATTTTAAGTATACAACAAATTAATTCTGATCAGAATAAAAAATATTACTTTGACACTTATCAGATAAGAGTAACATTAAATCATAATTCTGCAATTTGTTCAGTTTTGTGTCTATAACAGATATTAGCAAGGCTTTAGTAAAAAGCCATCTTACTAATTTCTCATTAAAATCATATATATGGAAAAATATCTTTTTATTTGTGAATACTTTAAGAAATATGTCAGTACAGAACTTATGGTGCTACCAAATTTCTATATCTGATTTTATTTGTGTTATCCTAAATGTTGATAGATGAACACAGTGAATAAGAGCATAGGCTTTGAAATCAGGCTCTGAAGTTATTCTGGGAAAAACTAAACGATTTTGACTTATTCTTGCTTAATCTGTTTTCTCATTAATAAAATGGGACTATCTGTACTACCTGTTCCACAGAGTTGCTGTGCAAATAATAGTTAAAAAACTTAGTGTCTGATGTACACAATAAGCAAATGTTAGCTATGTTTAAAATGTAAAAAAATTATGAAAAAGTCACCCTCTTTTAATTAAAGACATTAAAGCATTTTAAAAAACTATTTAAGGCTTTCATTAGTATAGTTAAGATTAACATTCTGATAAAACAGGGAAAGGAGCTCAATCAAGCAAAAACTTACTTTATGGCTGCATAATAAAATGTTCCAAACCAAACACCAGAAGTTATTAGATGCACTGGAATCAAAACTTTTCCATATTGTCTAAATGTTTTCTTGAACCGTTGATAAAGACTAATCGATTTGTCTTGTAAAGGATCAGGTTCTTCTTTTTTTTCCGAAGGAGTTCCTGGAGATGTGGCATTGGAAGACATAACCCTCTTGGGCAAAATACCTTGCTCCCACTGTTTATGGTGAAGGACCCCAGGTTGGGGTAGATTAACATCAAATGGCTTCCTTTCCTTTGCAGTGCATTGGACAGCAGATAAGCACAACCATTGTTTTTGAGGGCCCTGTACCAAAACTACTCTGGATTCAGCTTTATATAAAAGTAATGGTCCTTTTATAATTTGGCAGTGACCAAAAAGACCAGTTTTATATGGTTTCACGTATGTCCTATGTGCCAGTCGGAATACAGTTTTTGGTACATTCCATTGCATTTTGAAGAATGGTGATTGATGGATTTCAGCTTCTATAGAGATCAGATTAAAAAAATCAGATTATACAGATTTCCACTTTAAACCAATCCTCTTAAAAATAAAGCATTAATTATTAGGAAGTAAAAGGACAGACATTGCTACTAAATTCACAAAACTAATATTAAGGTATATAGTTCTAATAAAAATGCAATTTTAAAATCTCATTAAAACACATCATTTAAATACGATAGAGTAACTGAGCCCAGCAGACATCTTGGAGGGTAATGTTTTGAGACTATTTTATTATTACAAAAAGGATATTTGTAGGGCTTTTTGTAGAATAACAAAACAGTGTAGTATTACTGAAAAGTCTTAAGATTTGGAAGCAAAGACCTGGGCCCTAATGTTTTGGGAACATAATTCCATGCAATTCCCTTTCAGAAACCAAGCCTAAGTGCACTAGTAAAACAAAGATCATTTCACAGGGTTGTTACAGGAACTATATGAAATTTCTGATGTAAAAGTGCTTTGTAAACCAGTAATAATGAGCATCACATAGTGTTAGGATAAAATGATACAGATGTCAACTAAGATATCTTTAGACTAAATTACATAAAACTGTAAATCACGTATGTTTTTGACTGGTGAAAAGATAGATAATTTTTCCAGATTGCTAAAACATTTTGTCAGAAAGATAGTTATAATGTAATTTTAGAATAAGATGGACCCAAATGAGTTAACAATGGTATTATTTTGAGCTAATTACGTGGCCTCTCTAGACATAAGTTTCTCCACTGTAAAAGAGAATTATAGTATGCATTACTATACAGCAAATCAATTTTCTTCTCTCAGTATCAGCCACCTGACTCCAATCACCAACCCCATCCCACAGTAGCTACCTTACTCCTTCTTATATGTTAAGATGGTCTTATTTTTAAATTGTATACTAAATACGAGTCAAGATATGAGTAAGCACCCCAGTAAATTGGCACAACAATAAACACAGCTACTCCATTTTACATGAATATTTATTATTTAGGTATAAAGTTGACTGTAATCATACAAAAATATCCATTAATAAACTGTCCCCCTATAAAATTAATTCCTTGATTCATCTCTCTCTAATTAACAATTAACATCAGCTACTCTCCGGCTCTCAGATAATCCAAAAACACAATGTAAATAAACTGGGAAATGAAACTGCAAATCTCTCAAATCAAATAGGCACCCAAGAAGCCTTTAAAAATGATTCTGGAGATTGCTACAGTCAAAAGGAAAGCCAATGTCAAGTAACAATCTGAAAAATCAGACCAGTTTACAACCAAAGAGAAAAGCTACAGGGTTAAAGACAGGTACTTCAAATAAAGAATGATTTAAATATTAAATGACTAAGAAAGGCCACAGAGAAAAACGATTAAACCCTTAACTATTTTCACAAAACTGACTTTTTTGTTGTGAAACTCTAACATTGAGTAAAGGATCTATTAATGTACTCTTCTATAACCTATATCTTTATTTTTATCTATAAATGTATTCTATGCCTACACCAAGGTGAAAATACCAAGTGGCTATCTATTCTGAGTTAGTTCAGTTGGAATTATAGCCTAAAGTTTGTCAAATATAAAGTTTAGCTTCACTTTTCACAAACAAAAAAATTTTTTTCAAACTTCTCATTATGAATTTTTGGTCTCTATTTTACTTAGATTTCTTTTGAGGCTTTTCTCCTGCACCATTACCTTTGAATGATTCCTGTCCATGGCTTTAGTGAGGTTCTTTGCTGAACTTAACAGACTTTCATTTTTATTTTAAACCTATTTCCTTTACAGGGCAGTTTTCCAGGAGTTGAAGCTCCCAGAAGTCTGACTTTCAGATAACTAGATTATTATGTATTTCTGCGTGTGAATGAATGAAAAAGGATTAAAACAAAAAGCTTCTTTCCATGCTTCCCGTTTGCACCCTTTCTCCTGGTTTCACCAACTACCTCCTCCCATTTTTAAAAATTATTTTTATCCCCTTCCACTTACTGCCTATTTTTAAGAACATCTTTACTAAGAGATATAATCCACATACTCTATAATTCACTAATTTAAGGTGTAGAATTTAATGGTTTTTAGTATATTCACATATGTGCAACCATCGCCATGATCTAAGTTTAGAACATTTTCATCACCGCCAAAAGAAATCCCACATCCATAAGCAGCCATTCACCATTCCCTCACTCTCCCAGCTCCAGGAAACCACTAATCTACTTTTTGTCTCTCTATATTTGTCTATTCTGTATATTTCATATAAATGGAAACAAAGTATATAGTCTTTTGTGACTGGCTTCTTGCACTTAAAATGTCTTCAAGGGGCACCCTTGAATTACCACTTGGACTAAGATTTACCTTTGTTCCTTGAGAATCCTCTGGGCTACTGGTTTCCAAACCAGGCTGAATCATAATAGGTCAGGGATGTTTCTGGGGAGTGGAGGTGGTTTGAAAATACAGATTAGTGGTCTCTATCTAGACCTAATAAACCAGAATCTCCTATAGCCAGGTCATACCTGACAATATGAATTTGGGGATCATTTCTCTAGGTTAATTAGCCTCCTTGTACCAGAGGCAGCATGATACCAGAGGCATCATACTTCATTATCATCATCATAATGGTAAGATGTTTCTGAGCTCCCTACCATGTGACAGGGGCTCTGTAAACACTTTATATATACTAACTCATATTATTCTCATAACCCTATGAAGGAGGGACTACTGTTGACATTTTATTTATGAGGACACTGATGCACAGACAGAATAACTTGCCCAATGTCACTCAAATGATGAGTGGAGGAGCTGGGGTTCAAATTAGTTTGATTGCAGGCTCATGCTGGATCACTAAGCTGTACCTCCATTTCTAGAAGAGACAGCGCCAATTCTGAGTAGACCAAGACGTATGGTGAAAGCTCCCTAAGGAAACATAGGACCCCAGAAATGAGTCTTAAATTTTAAATTAATATTGAATTATTTAAATTTAAATGGCAATATGAGAGCATTGGCTACCATATTTGGCAGGACAGCTCTAGACTCCAAAGGTAATCCATCACAATACTGATGATATATACCATAGGATTAATTATATTTCTAGATGCAATCCTACTTCAGATAAGTGCAAGTAAAAGTAGAGGGTAGGTAAAGACTGAGTAGTATCATAAATATTCTGGAATAAACAGGCTTCAGGAATAACAAAAACCACGGCAAGTAGGAATTACCTCATCTCACAGCTAACACTTGTGCATAACAGCCTCAGCTCTCTGGCAGCTTCCACTTCTGGATTTCAATAGTCTGTTCGTCTTTACAATTAAAGATAAAAGTTTTTGGTTATTGGTCAATAATGGGGTGCGAACCCAGGACCTTCTGCATGTAAAGCAAACATGCTAACCATTACACTATGAAACCACCCAACTTGTCAGTTTTTAAGACTCAACTTATCTCTAATAAATTACTTGTGAAACCAGAAGTTTTTTTAATTCCTCCATCCAAGCATCTTCAGCTTGGGAAGTTTTGGGCACTACATGTACAAATTAACACTATCTTTTTAGGGAATTTAAAATAACTGATTAGTATGTTAAAAGCTCAAATAGAAAAAGTAAAAAACAAAATATTCAAGCACTAAGGGACAATTTCAAAATGTACAACACATGTAATAGAAATGCCAGAATGAGAAGCAGACAAAGTAGAAAAAATATATGAATACGAAGTTTGAGAGTTTTCCAAAATTACTAACAAACACCAAGCCACAGGTCCGGGAAGCTCAGAGAACACCAAGCAGGATAAATATCTAAAATCCATATCTAGGCATATCACATTCAAGCTACAAACAACAACAATAAATCTTGAAAGAAGCTAGAGGGGGAAAAATATCTTAAGTATATGAGAGAACATAGATACGATTAGAACCAACTTATCAGAAACCAGGCAAGAAAGAGAACGAAGTGAATATTTAAAGTTTAAAGAAAACCACCAAACTAGAATTCTATGTCCAGCAAAATTATCCACCAAAAGTGGAAGAGAAATAAAACCTTTACCATGCAAACAAAAAAACTGAAGGAATTCTTGCCAACAGACTTGCCCTTCAAGAAGGAAATAATACAGAAACTTGGATAAAGAAGGAATCAACAAAAGCAAAATAAAAATCATTTTTATTCTTAACTAATCTGAAAGATAACCCTTTAAAGTAATAATAGAAACAATGAATTAAGTGATTAAAAGCACATGAATAAGTAAAATGAAAGCATGTTGTCACAAAGAACAGGATGGAGGAATTGAGAAAACTCCATGATAAGGTACTTGCAACTACACATTAGCAGGACAGTGTTATCTGAAGGTGGACTTAGATTAAATAAATGTATACTACGAACTCCAAGGAAACCAATGATATATTTATTTTTAAAGTACAACTGACATATTGAAAGAGAAGAGAAAATAGAAACATATAAAATTCTCAATTAAAACCAGAGAACGCTGAAAAGGGGGGGTAGGGACGAGGGCAAATGACAATAAAAAAACATTTATAAACATAGTAAGTATTAATCCAAAAAATGTACTAATAACATTAAAAGTGAATGATCTCAATATGCCAAATAACATACAGGTTGTCAGAGTAGATTTTTAAAAAAAGGACCAACTGTATGTTCTTTAAAAAATGCTCGTTTTAAAAATAAAGACTCAGATAGGTTACAAGTTAAGGTACAAAAAAAGATACACCACATTAACACTAATCAAAAAAAAAAAGCAAGTTGGAGTAGCTATATTAATTTCAGACAAAGCAGACTGCAGATATTCCTTGATTATCAGTGAAAAAGAGGGGTATTTCATAATAAGGAAGTAATGATAATGTAAAGGAAACATAATCCTAAACATGTAAAAACCTAACAAAAGCAAATCAAAAAGCTGAGATAAAAACTAACACAATCAAAAGGAGAAATAGATATATCCACTATTTTAACTGGAGACTTCAACACCCCTCTGTCAGTACTTGATGGATCAAGTGAACATGAAGTCAGTAAGGATATATATAGTTTAAATAACATTCTTTTAATGAACTAATTGGCATTTATAGAATACTCTCATTTGATCAACAACAGAATATACACTCATATTTACACAAAGCGTGCAACAAAATAAACCACTTTCTGGGCCATCAAATACACCTTAACAAATTTAAAAAAATAGAAATCATACAAAGTATGTTTTCAGACTATAATGGAATTAAACTAGAAATCATTAACAGAAAGAAAGCTGGAAAACCCCTAAATATCTGGAAATTAAACAACATACTTCCAAATAATCCACTGGTCAATGGCTAAAAAGAAACTTTAAAATATTTTAAAGTAAATGAAAATGACAATACAACTTACCAAATTTTGTAGGATATAGCAAAGCAGTGCTTACAGGAAAATTTATAGCATTAAACGCAAACACTAGCAAAGAAAAATGATCTAAACTGAATAAGCTAAACTTCCACCCTAGGAAACTAGAAAAAGAAGAGCAATGTAAACCTAAAACAAGCAAAAAAGTAAATAAAAATCAGAGCAAAAATCAATGAAATTGAAAAAGAGAAATAGAAAATATAATAATACCAAACTCTGGTTCTTTGAAAAACATCAATAAAATTCATAAATCTCTAGCTAGCCAAGCTAACAAGAGAGAAAACACAAACTACCAACATCAGTTATGAAACAGGAGTGATTCCATAGACATTTAAAAAGTAATAAAGGTAAACTACGAACGACTCCATATCCACAAATATGATAACTTAGATGAAATGCACCAAATCCTTAAAAAACAAACTATGGACTAGGGATTGATCAGGGTAGGGTCTGTATCTGCATCTGAGGGCGGAGCCACTGTTGGGTGGGGCGCCAGGCCTCCGCCCCACCCTCCCCACGCCCCATCATCCACCCTGGACATCCGCAGGTGGGGACCGAAGTCAGGGGACGTAGGCGACCGCGGCTGACCCACAACGAAGGGAGCTGGCAGTGGTGAGTAAGTGGCAGCCGGGTGGGCAGGTCCAGACAGGGACCAGGCAGCCGAGCTGGGGCCCTGCACCGGAGCGTTGGGAGTTAGGGCCGCGCTGGAGCCGCTGCCACCGCCAGAGCCGGGTGAAGCTCTTGCTTCTGGAGGCGCCCGGAGCCGCGCCAAGCCTCCTGTGGCTTATGCCAGGGCCGTGGGGTGCGCTGCTAGCCTGGTGGCGCCGCCAGTGGGAGGGCTACTGTAGCGTAGACATCCGCGACCTGAGTTCTCTGGAACGGCCTGGACTTCTGTGCCATCCTGCACCGGAACCGGCCTGACCTGTTAGATTTTGATTCAATTTCCAAGGACAATGTCTTTGAGGATAACCCTTTGGCCTTTGAAGTGGCCAAGGAACTAGACCCCAATGGCATGGTCTCCATGAGTGTCCCCCACCTGCCTCTGCATCATGACCTATGTGTCCCAGTATTGCAACCACTTTGCCAGCCCTGGCCCAGCTGGAGTCTCACGACCCAGAAAGGGTCTGGCACCCTCCTCCCCGCTACACAAAGCATCTACTCCAGTGGAACCAGGAGATAGGTAGGGCTCAGGGTGAGCTCTCCCCCAGCGGTCCCACAGAGCAGGGTGGCCACCAAACCCCGGCAGCACATACACCTGGTGCAGCGTTACTTGGCCAAGGGCAAGCTGTACTACAGGCACTATTTTCAGTGTCAACAACGCTCCAACACCCTGCTCTGTGGGGCTTATAGAAGTGGGCCTAATATAGGCACCTTTGTGTGTGCAGAGCCATGCGCCAGGCTGGCCTCCGGCAGGCAGTCGGAAGCCAAGCCTGGGCTCTCTCCACAGCCAAAGCAAGAACAAGAAGCAAAAGCAGCAGAAGCAGCCAAGGATGTGAAGGGAGGTGACCCTAGCCCTAATGCAGCTGCAGGAGCTAAGGTGGAGCCAAATATTCCCACCAAGCTCCAGGGTCCTGGCAAACCACAGGAGCTGGCCAGCACCCTTGGCTGGCCGCTTCATGCCTGCCGCTAAGAAGGCCTCCAAGACCATTGCCCCAGTATCTCCCATGCCCCAGCCCAGGTCCAATCTGTAGCCTGAGAACTTGGTGGTGCAGGGTGGCAGCAGTGGCCTAGTGAATGGAAAACTGTACAAAACCCCGCCCCCAAGCCAAGAGGGTCACCTACGCTGTCAGAGAGGAAAGACTCCCCATGGATCACTCTGTACCAGCAGAGCCAAAGAGAAGCCAGCTTCCCATCCTCCACCCCCCCACCCCCACCCCACCACGCTCTCCCAGCAGTAGCTCCCAGCCTCCATGCTGGGACAGCAGGAGGGTGTAAAATGGAAGTATGGAGGGGGTGGCCCCAAGGAGCCTTGAGGTAGCTGGCTTGGAGGCCAAGCCCTACAACCCCTTTGAAGAGGAGGAGACCCTCACTGCACCCAGCCTGGCCACCAGCCGTGCTCAGGCCTACCTGGAGTCCACGCCCAAGTCCTTGTATCCCTGGTATGGCATCACACCCTACCGGCAGCCCCAAGACAAAGCAGCACTCTGCCCATGGAGTGCCCAGCGCATCCCCACTAGCTCTCACATTCAGAACCACCCTCCGCTACTCCATCACCAGCTCTCAGTGTTGAGAGCTTGTCATCCTAGAGCTCCAGCCAGACTCCAACTGGGGAGCTTCTGGAGTCCCTGGTTTTGCTCCAAGAGCTCCTCAGAGTCTGCTGTTCATGTGCCTGAACACCTGGGACGTCTGCTAGCCTGTGCCAACTGCTCCCTGTCCTTTTTTGAGAAGCTGGTGCAGCCCAGCATGGACAGGATGCCTCGTGCCAGTCCTGCCCTTGCCCGCAAAACTAGGGGCTGCCCGGGTCCCCAGCCAGCCAAGCCCTGCAGTGATGCTGCCCGCATCCCTCGTTGGTTGGAGACAAGAACCCTATGCCTTCCTTGAACCTCATCCCCGCAACTCTAGGTAAAATATTACTGCAAAGAGAATCCTTGTAACTGGAAGGCATTATCCAGCCACAAAGAGAGCCACTAAGGAATCCCAAGCCTTAAGGTCACCTGGCCCAGGAAATGACTTCTTGTTCATCAATTGCAAGGTCCAGACTGACCAGTACAGCCCTGAAGAGGACATCTACAGGGAGGTGGACACCACTGAGCACCAGCTGGATGCCTTTGAACACCACGGGGTCCTGCTAGAGGAGAAGCTGTGTGGTGGAATGAATGAGGACCATGAGTATGACATGCTGGAGGACTGGTTCAAGATCATCCAAGAGAAGCACCTGCTGATGTGGCAGGAGTCTGAGCTCATCTATGTCTTCAAGTAGCAGAACCTGGAACAGGATCCAGGCTGATGTGGAGTAGGAGCTCTGATGCCTTCTCAACAAACCAGAAAAGAACTGGATGCAGGGATGGGGCGTGCCAGGAGATTGTGACCCTCACTGAGCAGCACAATGTCATCAACTGCCCAGATGGGGACTAAGAGAGGCAGGAAAAGAAAGGTAAGATGATCAGAAAAGAGTTCCACCAGGAGGCTGAACCAGAGGGCAGAAGGAAGGGGAAATTCAAGACCATGAAAGTGCTGAAGCTGCCAGGAAACAAGCATGACACCAAGAGCAAGTCCGCTGGAGACAAGAGCTAATAGCAAGGGGTTTCCATCCACCCTCTCCTAACTCAGCCCCTGGTTTGTGATCCACTGGATGGGGAACCCCACTTCCTTTTAGGACCAGTTGAGAGGGAAGATGACTCAAGGGGAGGCAGACTCTAGATGATGGCCTCTCCTTCCTTAGGGTCCTCTGGCTGGTCTGGGTCAGAGTTTTCTTCCCTCTTCTCTGAGCCATGGGTAGCTGTGGTTCAGCCCTGTTCAGTCTGATTCTGATGATTCCAGATGCTACGACAGATACAAGGAGTAAGCAGGGTCCTGGATCCAGGGCGTGCCAGCAGCCAAGCACACCTGCCCCTCATCCGGCCCAGTCATTGCCTGATGAGCAGGTCCTTGGCCCTTCTTCCTTCTGTATGATGTCCAGATGGGATTTTTAGTTGTCAGAGTTCTGACCCGAGGGTCCTTCCACCCAGGAGATCTGCCCACGGTCTGCCTCTGGTCTGGATCCTGCCTTAAGGATTCTGACCTTCTTGGCTGCACTGGCTGCTTCTTGCCCTGGTCCTGGCTCTGAGTCTCTGTCTTCCTTTTCAGAGCAGGCAGCCCTGAATCTGTTTCTCCTCACTCAAGAACTGTATTTATGAAGTCTCTGATTCAGTTTAGGTTAGTTTCTGTGTCCTCAGACTTGAATATGCCCGATGGACAAAACCCTCACTCTGTCCCTTGAAGTTCCAGGTGCTTCCCTGATCTTCCCTTGCTCTATAGGAAACCTCAACAGGACAGGGACCTCTGATAGCCATGGTGAGTGGGTGGGTTTCCTAGTGCTCAATCTCCCAGGGACGGTCTCTGGGAGGCGAGCCCCAGTTGCAGTTCTGATCTCTGATCATCAGCCAAGAACAGTAGGCTTTACATAGTTGCTACTCTTGGTTGTTAAACACACTGTAGTCTGACCCCTCACTGAGGCTCCTGCCTCCACAGTGTGTGTGGTAATCACCAGTCTGTCTCCTCACACTCTGTTTTTCATTCTTTCCTGACTTATTCCCACCGAAGGACTGATGGCCACTCACCCCACTGGGATGGCTGTGGAAGGGGAGGAGCCAATGGGACACCACTTTTTCCCCAGGACCAGCAGTGCTGGTCAAAACACTGTTGCTATAAGCTATTTCTGGGAGGGAATTCTAGGACTCCCTTCCCTCAGCACTCTTTTGGGGGAAGATCACGTTGTACTAACTCATGAGGATTTTCCTCACCAATGATAAATGGAAACAAACTCATTAATGTACAGACATATACACACAACCAAAACTCATACAAGGAGAAATAGATAACCTGAGTAGTCCTATGTCAAAGAAATTGATTCTGTGATTAATAATCTTTCAAAAAAAAAAAAAATGTAGTACCAGGCCAGTAGTACCAGGTATTTCACTAGTGAATTCTACCTAAGGAAAAAAATACTAACAATTCTCCACAATCTCTTCCATGAAATGGAAGCAGAAGGAAAACTTTCTAACTCATTCTACAAGGCCAGCATTACCCTAATACTAAAACCAGATAGAGATGTTCAAGAAAGCAAAACTACAAATCAATGACTCTCATGAACACAGACATAAAAATTTTCAACGAAATATTAGCAAATCTAATCTAACAATATTTAAAAAGAATTATATACCCCAACCAACTGGGGATTTAATCCAGATATGTGAAAGTGGTTTTTGAAAATCAAGGTAACCAATCATAAAAGCTAAAGAAAAATCATATCATATGAATGCAGAAAAAGTATATAACAAAATCCAACACTCGTTCATGATTTTAAAAACTCTCAGCAAACTAAGAGTACACAGAAACGTCTTTAACCTGATGAAGAACATCTACAACAAACCTATTGCTAATCTGATACTAAATGGTTAGAAATTGTACACTTAGAATGGGCACAAGGCAAGATATCCTCTCACCACTTGTATTCAACAACATACTGCAAGTCCTAGCCAGTGCGATACTAAAACAACAAAACAACAAACAAACAAAAAAACAACAAAAAAAGGAAGGCATATAGATTGAAAGGAAGAAATGAAACTGTCTTTATTTGCAGATGGCATGACTATACAAGTAAAATATTCCAAAGAATCTACAAAGGGACTCTTGAACTAATAAGCAACTTCCGCACAGTTAGAGAATACAAAATAAATGTATAAAAATCAATTACCAGCAATAAAATATAGGAATTTAAAGTTTTTTAAAAAGCCAATACCACTTATAAACAGCACCAAAACAACGACAACAAAACAAAACACCAAACCCAAAACAAAACAAAAACTTAGATATAAATCTAAAAAATATGTACAAGATCTATATAATGAAAACTACAAAGTTCTGATAAAAAATAGCAAAGATATAAATAAATTGAGAGGTATTCCATGGTATTTCATGGATAGGAAGACTCACCAGTATTAAGATGTCAATTTTTGCCAATATGATCTATATTATAATCCCAATCAAAATTCTAGCAAGCTACTTTGCTAGAATATCAACAACCTGATCCTAAAATTTATGTGAAAAAATACCAAGAATAGCCAACAGAATACTGAAGAACAAACTTAGAGGGCTAACACTACCCAACTTAGACTTACTATAAAGCTACAATATAATCAAAACAGTGTAGTATTAGAGAAAGAAAAAGACACCTACATCAATAGAAACAGAATAGAATGCAGAAATAAATGTACAAATATATAGTAAATGCTCCTTGACAAAGAAGCAAAGGCAATTCAATGAAGAAAAGATAGTCTTTCCAACAAATGGTGTTAGAACAATTAGATGTTCACATGCAAAACAAAGAACCCAAACACAGATCTTATTATACCTTTCACAAACTTTACTCATCATGGGTCATAAGCCTACATGTAAAATGCAAAAATATACAATTTCTAGAAGAAAACCTGGAAGAAAATCTACGTGACCTTGGGTTTGGCAATGACCACTCACATACACTACCAAAATCACAATTCATGAAAGAAAAAATTGGTAAGTTGGATGTCATTAAAATTAAAAACTTCTGCTCTGTGAAAGACAGTATTACGAAAATGAAAAGACAAGCCATATACTGGGAGAAAATAGTCACAAAATAACTGGATAGATATATACAAAAAACTGAAACTGGACCACCTTCTCACCCATACACAAAAATACTCAAAATAGATTAAAGATTTAAATGTAAGACCTGAAACTATAAAACACCTAGAAGAAAATAAAGGCAATAAACTTTGACATTGCTCTTAGTAATATATTTTTTTTCTGATATATCTATCTCCTTGTACAAGGGAAACAAAAGAAAAAATAAACAAATGGGACTACAACAAACGAAAAAGTTTTTGCACAGTACAGGAAACCATCAACAAAAGGACAACCTATGGAATGGGAGAAGATATTTGCCTGTGATACATCTGATAAGCAGTTAATATCCAAAAAAAAAAAAATAATAAGAATTCATACAACTCAACACACACACACACAAAAAACAATTGATTAAAAAAATGTGTAGAGGACTTGCATAGACATTTCTCCAGAGGACATACAGATGGCCAATAAATATATGAAAAGATGCTCAATATCACTAACCATCAAATACACATTAAAACCACAAGAGATATCACCTCACATCTTTCAAAATGGCTATCATCAAATCAAACAAGTGTTGGAGAAAATGTGAAGAAAGGTGAACTCTTGTGCACTTTCAGTGGGATTGCAAATTGGCACAGCCACAATGGAGAAAATGTTGGAGGTTCCTCAAAAATTCAAAATAGAACTATCTTATAACCCAGCAATTCCACTTTTGGGTATTTATCTGAAGAAATCTAAAACACTAATTTGAAGAGATATATGCACCCCTATGTTCACTGCAGCATTATTTACAATAGCCAAGATATGGAAGCAACCTAAATGTTCAATAGACAACTTTTGGATAGAGAGCGAGAAAAAAAATGGCTTAGACGATAGAAGCTCTGTTCATCCCTCTGGTGACCAAATCAAAGTTGTGACAGAAATAAGGAGCAGCAGGCAAGGAAAAATCCCCTGGGATCTACATGAACAAGCCATACAACTAGGGAGAAATATAAGGAATCATCCTGCAATACCAGAAGATAGGATGGGGTGAGGACGTGGGGCTGCCTGGTCCAGAAAGGCTGAGTGGGACAGAGGCAGTGGCAGCTGCAGATGCCTCTTAAAGGGACTATGACCACAAGCAGACATTTGTGGTGATAGACCTGCTCCCTTGAGCATCAGCACCGGTTCAGTTGCACGGAGGGTACCAGTACTTACAGGGGGACATAAGTTGTCGGAGTGAGGGCCAAGGTGAGACTGGCTCTGTACAGAAGTGCCACCAGTATCCATTGTTCCTCTGTTGAGCTGGCTCTGCTCCCATTGTGCAGATGCAGTGCTGCCATAGCAGAGACATCATCAAATTGGATAATAGAGGTCACTCCACCCAGAGGATTCCC
The DNA here is from genome assembly GCA_004027375.1 of Macroglossus sobrinus. Classification (NCBI taxonomy): domain Eukaryota; kingdom Metazoa; phylum Chordata; class Mammalia; order Chiroptera; family Pteropodidae; genus Macroglossus; species Macroglossus sobrinus. Next base: position 421,290 of record PVKZ01000285.1, read on the forward strand.
TGAAACTCCGCCAACTTCAACTCCTGGCCCTAATGAAGCCACATCCAGGTGTGTCCTTCCTTTGTCAAGTGCCCCTTGCTGAGCAGCGCCTAGATTCACACTGGAGACAGCTGTCCTTAGTTTCTGGTGTGGCCTTTTGAGGCAACTATAAGCACAGCATCTGTGAATTGCTTGCTGAATCTTAATAAGTGGCCTCGGAGGGGCACAGGCTGAGGCTAAATGGCCTGCAGCTGAACCCCTCTCAAAACTGTAGCCACTGGACACCTACCACTCAAAGCCACACTAATAAGACTGTTAGACTTAGGAGGTTTGCTTAGTACATAGAAACAGACACAGAAAGGCAGCTTAAAAGGGAAGACAAAGAAGCAGAAACCATATGAGTAAAAGAACAAAGATCCAGGAATAATGGAGTCAAGCAATCTAACAGATTCAGAGTTCAAAACACTGGTTATAAAGATGCTCAATGAACTTATGGGAAGTATAGATGAATTCAGTGAGAACTTCAACAAAGAGATAAAAAACATAAAAATGGAAATTAAAAAAAGAACCAGTCAGAAATGCACAATACATTATCTGAGATGAGAAGTATATTAAATAGAATAGAGTAAATAAAGAAAAGGATCAAATGACCTATACAGAGGATAGGAAAGCCAAAGATAATCAGAATGACAAGAAAAAAGAAGCCAAGACTATAATAATAATTTAAGGAGCCCATGGAACACTATTAAAGGTAAAAATATCCATGTCATAGGGGTAGCTAAAGGAAAAGACGTTAAAGAGCTTTTTGAAGAAATAATAATGAAAAACTTCCCTAATTTGGTGAAGGAAATAGACATACAACCCTAGAAAGCTCAGAGAGTACCCAAAACCAAGAACTCAAAAGAGTCCCACACCAAGACATATCATAATTAAAATTCCAAATGTTAAAGACAAAGAAAAATCTTAAAAGCAGCAAGAGAAAAGCCGTTACTTACCTCTGATTTCTTTAAAAAAAAAAAAAAACTGCAGGGCAGAAGGGTTTGGCACAAAATATTTGACATGATGAAAACCCAGGATCTACAACCAAGAATACTTTATCCAGCAAAGCTATCATTTAGAGTTGAAGGACAGATAAAGGGCTTCCCAAAAATAAACTAAAGGAATTTATCATCATCAAGCCAGTACTACAGGCAATGTTGGAAGGACTTCTTTAAGAAGAAAAAACATGCATCCAAAAAAAAAATCAAGAATGGTAATAACTACATTCCTATCAACAAGTACCTCAAATGGAAAAGAATTAAGTGCTCCAACCAAAAAAATAAGAGTGGCTGAATGGATAAGAAAACAAGATCCCTACATATGCTGCTTACGAGAGACTCATTTCAGATTAAAGACACACAGATGAAAAGGAAGGGGATGGAAAAAGGTATTGCCTTAATGGACCTAGAGGGTATTGCGCTGAATGAAATGGGTTGGATAGAGAAGGACAAATATCACATGATTTCACATACATGTGGAATCTAAAGAACAAAATCAACAACATCATCAAAAGTGGAAATAAACTCATACAGAGAATATTTAGAGGGATACTAGATTGGGAGGGGATTGGGGAACAAAAAAAAAAGACAAAGGGATTAAGAGGTACAAATGGATAGTTGCAGAATAGACATGGAGATGTAGAGTATTGTGTAAGAAGAATAGTAATAATGTTGTAATAAATATGTAAGGGGGAAGAGGGTTGATCACTTTGCAAATTATGTGGATCTCTGATGACTATGCTATACAGCTGAAACTGGTATATTATTGTATGCCAACTATAATTGAAAAAAACTCATTGAATTGTATAAGCAACTAATTGTTTATATGTCAATAAAGATGAAAAATAACAACTGGATACAGAAACAGTATGTATGTACAATAGAATATTACTTGGCCATAAAAAAAAATGAAATCTTACCATTTGTGGCAACATGGATGGACCTAGAGGGTAGTACGCTAAGTGAAATAAATCAAAGATAAATACCATATCATCTCACTTATACGCAGAATCTAAAGAACAAAATAAGTGAACACACAAAACAGAAACAGACTCATAGATAGAACAAACTGATGGTTGCCAGATGTGGGGGAGGAGGGGGCTGGGTGAAAAGCTGAAGGGATTAAAAAGTACAAATTGGTAGTTAAAAATTGTCATGGGGATGTAAAGTACAGCATAGGGAATATAGTCAATAATATTGCAACAATTATGTATAGTTCTAGGTGGGCACTAGACTAATGGGAGGAAGAATTACTTTGTAAATTATATAAATGTCTAACCACTAAGCTGTAGACCTGAAACTAATGTAAAATAATACTCACAACTGTTATTGAAAAAAATATAATTCATAATGTTCAAAAAATGAAGAAAAAGTAATAGGCCTTTTATAATATCTGTCCAATTTCCAGTTATCCTCACTGCATCTAAGGATCCCCAGTTCAGCAGCTGCAGCAGTTCCCACTATAATTTCTAACCCACAGAGAAGAGCAATCATAGAGCTCTTCATGGATGCTGGTGCTCCCCTCACAAATTTACTTCTGTCATGATAAAAGGTATCTCCTCTAAACCCTACCCCCAAGGTGTGTGAGCAGGTCTTACATGATAGACCCACTCCTACCAAACCACTCACCCTAAGCCTTTGGATCTTTTCCTCTACTATATACCAAGGCAGGTCTGGCATTTTAACTTCATTTAGTATAGGTCACCTTTTGGTTCATGCTTTAGCCAAATCACCTAATTGTTAGAGCACTTTCTGACCACTCAGGCTATAACAGGGAATCCAGAATCTCTACTGAGTGTTTCTATGTTAATAAATTGGGCCTGATCCAACTTTATGTTCCTTTCGCTATCATCCCATACCTTTAATATCCATTCCCACACATATTCCCCAGATTTCTGTGTAAATTGGAAAAAAAAAATCATGCAGTTTTTAAAGAGTACAGCACACTTCATGAGTCATCCTTTGCAGCTGAGCCTTGAGGACCTGAATCTAGTTATAGGTCTAGAAGCAAGGAAGAGTAGTAGGGGTTGTTCCTGAGGAGAATCAGTAGGGTCTTACAAGGCAATTATCTCAGGAAAGGCCATTAAAGGTTCCGTAGGCAAAGAAGGTTTAACTTCCTCGAACAGGAGCAGGACTGTTTCTACTGGCAAACAAGATGGATAAAAATTTAAGAGTTCATTACCCCATTCCAAATTTGAGGATCTCATTCCTTCACTACCAATGCCCTCATTTTAACAGCAGACACTGTTAAATTGGGACTTCATTTTGCATTATAATTCAGCCACTTTGTAAGATGAGACTCGGGGGTTTGGTTTTGAGCAATCTCAGCTCCGCAGCCACAGGAGAAAAGAGTTTCTTTATAGTGGACACAGAAACTTCCATGTCAATTTTACAGAGCTTGAGCTGGGAAACTGAAAAAGTGCACCCTTTTCTTTCCTCACTTTCTCCAGCACAGTTAGGAGCAAGTAGTCAGTCCCATTATAATAGTTAATCTGACAAAAATGTTTTAAGTCATCAAATACATGATCATCCAGAACCCTTTTTATAAGTACTTGAGAGTATCCAATGATGACATTTTGTGTCTCTCTATTGTCATATCGGACCCTGGACTATTGGTGCCCTCTCTTCACCACTGCAAATAGTTATTAGTGCCTTTAAATCTAATCAGATTCAGGAACCAAATCCAGGAACATCATAACCAAATCAGAAAAGTCATCCTTAAGATCTTGTTCCTCTAGAACCACTTTCAGTACCAATATCTAAATCAGACAAGGTTCTCCAGAGATAAAGAACCAATAGAAGAAAATATATACATATATCTATGTCTACCTCTCTCTCTTTAGAAAAACAGATATTTCTAGCTATTAGATCTAATCTATTATTAGATCATTTATCTAAATAGACAGATACAGATTTAAGGAATTAGTTCACACATTTGTGGAGCTAGAAACTGAAATGTATGGGGCAGATATGCAAGCTGAAAACTCGGGCAGAAATCAATAATGCAGTCTTGTGGAAGAAATATTTATTCTTGAGACACTTGAGTTTGAAATTTAGGCCTTCCATTGATTGAATGGATTGGATGGGGTCCACCCATATTATAGAGGTTAAGCTCCTTTAAGGTCAATTGATTGTAGATATTAACCACATCTTCAAAATACCATCACATTTACACCTACATTAGTGTTTGATTAAATAACTAGGTACTGTAGCCTCGTTAGGTTAACATATAAAAGTAATCATCACACATAATAAACTTAGAGATTTCCCAACCAAATTTTACTTTCAACTATAGAAAATACTTTTAAACAAGAATATCTTGTGTGCTCCAAGAGGTAGTAAAATTTTAGGAGGGTACTTTGTCAGTGGACTGGAGAGACTGCTTCCTCCAAGACTTTTTGGAGAAATGAACCTTCTATAAACCACCTCTTTCCCACCTTTAAAAATATCATTCTTAGGAAGCTATAACATTGCATCCACATTTTTTAAAGTGTTTATATTTCAAAGATGCAATCTTCAACTCTATAACAGAAATCATGCTTTACTATTACAAGCCAAACTACTCTCACTTTGAGAACTAATGACTTAAAAAGGAGGATGGTATCTACTAAATCTGGTGCTTGCCTTGACTCTGACCAAAAAAACCTTAAATTACTTTATTTTCTCTCACTTATAAAGTATAATCCAAACCAGGAGAAATCCAAACCAGGTGGGTTAAGTAGGTGAATAATGGCCCAAATAATCAAAACAGTACATAAAGAAATCTTATGTGTGTTGAAATAATTCCTGTCAGACCTTTTTAAAAAGATGAATTTTTAAAAATCCTTTCTTAGCAATTCATTCATTCAATAAACACCCACTACATGCCAGGCACTGTTTGAGGCACCTAGGTTAAACTCCTGAACAAAACGATGATCCTTTCTCTGGTGGATCTCCCATTCTAGTAAGATAGCATTCTTGTCCAGCTAGTTTCCCTCTGAACACAACAGCCCAAGCAGTAAGAAATATCAAAACATTGTCTGAAAGTCTACTATGTGTCAGTCAGCCAAGTTGCAGGTCTGAGTTTGGCCTTCTAGCAGCACTGTTTCATTATTAACATAGAATCTGGTCTCTGAAGCTAGACAAACTGAGTCCAAATCCCAGTACCACTAATTCCCAGCTGCATGCCCTTGGCCTAGTTATTTAATGTTCATCTATAAAACAAAAATAATCCTAACTATGCCACTGGATTATATAATTAAATGAGTTCAAATGTATAAAGCACTTAATATGGCACATAGAAAATACTATAATACTAATTATAATTTTAATTCAGTTTCCAGAAAACAAGATATTACACATACAATATGGGGAAAATAACATCAATGATAACTTTTAAAACATTTTTATCTGGTCTGCTTACTCCCTCCATTATTACCATCTTTAAGAGTTCTTCTATTCTCAACTGAATTTACATGACTTCCAGTTTACGTTTCATAAAAACTACAAAATATGAGCTCTATATCTCATGCACATCAAGTTATAGAGTTTGTATAAACACATAGTTAAGAGGCATATAATGTAATGAGAAAATTTCTTAAAAAGTCTAAATTAGACTCATTTTCCCTAAAATTACAACTGCAATATCTCAAGAAACTTTAGCATCAGAACCAGCAAATAGGGACTGCATAATTGCCTAGTTCTAACGCGTGGATGTATAATAGCGCATTCAATTTCTAGGTCCTATATGTTCACAGTTGTCAATATTTATGAACTGAAGTTCTCAACCTTGATTCACTGCATAATAATAAAAGCACAAGTCATCTGAAATTGATGGCTCATCCTCATTTGTTAAAAATAGGCTTCATTCTTGGTCCAAAGTTTATAAAGAAGTGATTCGACTGCAAAGTATAAGCTGCAAATGTTGTCTTCCCCAAAGCGAAGTCGACTCATTAACATAACTGTGCCTACTGACAAGTAGGCAGGCTAGTAAAACATATCTTCAAAGCTGCTTTTAAAGGGATCAATTTTGGTAAAGAGTAACTCAAGATGGATTGTAAATCTGAACACGTTTCTTACACTCTTAAAGTGGGGAGGTGCTGAGGCACAATAACGTTAATATGCACACACACACATTAATTATCTTAGTCCACATGTGCGGTTTGGACCTTAATCTCAGGTTGAAAGCCCTGAACTATGGCGCTTTCCAGTTTCAGTACAGTAGTACCTTCGACTCTCCAGTGGAAATCTGTGGACATGGACAAAGAAAATGATGTTTCCCTCAACCAGTCCATAAGAAAGTCCAACTAAAACAGAATTCTACACCCTGAGGCGTTTCCCAACAGTAGGTATGGGAAGCTCCTTTCTCTTTAATCTAACAACTGAGAAAAGGCCTCTCTGTAAGGAGGTAAGGCACTGCATCCCAAATACGGCGATAGAGAATGACCTGCCGTCCCTAAGAACTAAGATGTTCGTTCTTAAACCTACGCCGAGAGCGGAGGTGCACAGGCCCCTCCTCAGCAGGCTTCCGAGGAAAAGAGTAGAGTGTGAAGGGTTACACAGCAGAAAGCTGAAAAGTCCCAAAGGCAGGATCCGCTAGGACACTGGATCAACAGAGAAGGGCGGGGGTTGACCTCTTTCGGCAGCCTCGCTGGGGGAGGGGAGGTAAAAGGACGGGAGAGTGTCGACCCTCGCCCTGCAGGTGGACCCTTGCCACAGCCCAAGGAGCGTTGAGAGCCGGGCAGTTGCGCGTTCGCACCGGGGTCTGCTCCTCAACGTGCACGGGGTTGAAGGTGCCCTCTCCACCCCTCCCGCTGCCCCTTAGAGGTCTTGGGCCCAGGATACCTCTTAGGACGTTGAGGCCGCCGCCGCTTCCCGACGCACAGGCTGGACAACAGCTTCTCAGATGCCACGGCGGTATCACTCAGTAGACTGAACTAGCCGAGCGTGGGCCAGGGAGCTGAAACCCGCAAGTCTCAAGTGGACGAAAACCTCCCACCACCCACAGCCCCGCCAGCCGCGCCCACTAGCAACGTGCTCGCGACTGCCCGTGCGGGATCGCGCAGCACGACGGGACTCGTAGTTCCAGCGCGAAGGTCGCGCGACACTACATTCTCTACGGAAAGCTGCGCACGTGACCAGGGCCTACTCCGGAAGTTGCGTAACAACACACGCGTGGCGCCGCTCGTCGCTTCCGCAAACAGGACTGCGGGGGACTATGTTGGTGAGTATGGCGGTGGAATCCCGGCCCTTCCTGTCTTTGTCTTTAGGTCCTCTACCGCCGTGGAGATGGAAGGGGCACTCCGACTCCTGACCTAGGCTTGCTTCGCATTAGTTCTGTACTTTCAGTATCCGTCGCAGGGGTTTACTGTGCCTTCAGCACGGAGCAAAATAGGCAATATTTGTGGGAGTCGACGTGTGTTGTTGTTGCTCTGCCAGATCCGGCTTGTCCGGGCCCGGAGAAGCCTGAAGAGCTGCATCAGGCCTTACCGCAGGGCCGCGCTGAGCGGGCGGGTGAAGGAAGGGGATGTTAGATATGAAGATGTGACTGTATGTCCTGAGCGGCGGATCAGAAACCTAAGCCAGAGGTTTACTTAAGAGCCAGGCCGCGCCAATGACAGAAGAGGGTGAAATTAGTAGAATTCTCTTCTCTCTGCCGCGTCTTGGGCTCCCAGGTTGATCCCGTCTAGCTAACGAGTTGGGGCATAGAGCTTAACCTGCTTGAGCTTAAGCCCGTTGGCCCTGGCTGGCTGCTCAGTGGTTCTCTGAGAAACTGGAATGACTGACACGTGGCTTGCTTCAGAGGTGTGACTGGAGAGAGAAGTCGAAATGCTTATTTGGCCATTAATTGCATATCCATCTCAATGTCACTTGATTCTGTTTCCTAAGCTTCTTCCTGTAGGATTGTGAAGGACAGTTCTCTTACGTTTCTAGTTTATTCATTATACCCCTTTGATGCTGGGTTTCAAACATTCTTAACCACATCTGCCATCATATGGAATTTTTTGTAGTTTATTCTCACCAAATTGATTGTTTTTATGAAATCTAATTTGTAGAAATAGAGTTGCCTATAGATAAAATTCACACCTATTCCCAATACTAATTTCAGGCGTCAGTCACAGCCAAAGATGATAAATCACATTGACCTATTTCAACTTAAAACATTTTTTGTTCCTTATGTTCCTTACTAGGAAATAAGTGGTAGAGAAAAGATAGGGATTTGATCATTCGGAGGGCAGTTTTACTATTCAGCTTCTATTTTTGCATGTCTTAGTATTTTGCTACCTCAGCGTTGAGTAATGAAAGTTCATTTTCCTTGAGAGCCTTCCCAGTTTATAGTGATTTGTTTTTACCTATTCCCTTAAGCAACTTAATTTTCTGTTGCATATCTTTACTCAAAAGGGTTTTTTTTTTACCCCCTTTTCATAACTTACGGGTTCAGAATTTACTGAATCTCATCGATTTTTGTACTTCTCTACCTTTTTCATTTGTGTTAAATAGTACAGCCTAATATTTCAATAGTAGCATATAAGCTGTAAGTTTCTTGAACGTGGTAGGAGTTCCATAAATTTATTGAATGATAATAAATGGATCACCAGTAACAATTCCTGTCCAGTAGATAGTTCAGTCATTTCCCTTCCTGTCCCATTTTACACCTATGCCTAAGGACATTTGAAAGAGACTTAATAGTTACAAAGTTGCCGACTGAGTCTTGAAACTTCTTGTCCAAAGCCATTTTCATTCTCTACTTGCTACCTAATTCTGATGCCTATAACGAAATACGGATTTCAGAAGTTAACTGTAAGTTTCCAGACTTTTCCTGTCTTAATGCCCTTAGTGTCTCTGATTTTTTTTTCAGTATTTCTAGGCCAAAAGAAATACCTAAGAATGTAAGTATTTGTGTCCTGACAATTAAAAAATAATAATAATACAGAAACTGAAAGAAAAACTATTTGCCTTTAATCCTTAGTTAAACACTAGCCTTACCAATGGGGTCTGTACACCTGATGGGTACTTTAAACTTTTCAAGCCTTGAAATAAGATTAGACATGGCCAACTTCATTTCCTGTTTAACACTGATTTTCTTTGTTTCCAAAAAAAATCTCAGCTTCACAAAGTTATGTCATTGAAAGGAATTAGTACAATCTAATCATTTAAAACTGCTCTACTTGAAACTTAATCTGTTACATCTTTCAGATATCAGATATTACTATTTCCCATAAAATTTTAAAATATCCTGCTGTAGTGCTCAGCACACAATTTGAGAACTAAGGGTATTGAGTAAGGATCAGAATACAAAAGGAACTTGTATACCTCTACTTCATTTGTCAGTTTTAATGCCAATAGTGACTTTTACGGATAAGATTAGAAGTGTTGGGGGATTATAATTAGTAGTCTCACATTAGCATATTCAGAAATATTAATATGTATCAATTAACATTGTTTTTAATAGTCTCTACAATGAGATTTTTTTAATTTCCTAGTTGATCACTGAAATTAAATGGCTGGCTTCTGTTGAAAATTGTTTTAAAGTCTCAGCATTAGTGGTTTATATGTAATATCAGATTTTTGCCATTTCAGTGTTAGTTCATGAAGTTGTACCATCTGTTTAATCAAAAATGGAAAATTCTGCAAAAGCAGAGGAATGCGAAAAGATCTCTGTTGAAGAGGCAAAAGCATCAATAGATTCAGAAACAGAGTCTTCATTCAGTATTAATAAAAACACAACTGCTCCTGGGACTGGGCTTTCTGAAAAGGCTTCTATCTGTGGGCAAGTAGACACACCCAAAAAGAGAAAAATGGAGTCTGCGGAAGATCTTGTAAAAGAAAGTTCTAGTGAGGAAGACACTCCATCCAAGAAAAGAAAACTTGATGCTGGAATTGTCTCAGAGGAGAAAGGTTCCGGTGACAATGAAGGCATTTCAAGGAAGAGAACAATGGAAACTGATGATTTTCCAAAAAATGAACCTTCTACTGGAGATGGCACTCAGAAAAAGAGAAAAAGAGAACTAGAAGATGTTCCTGAAAAGCAAAAAGTAATGTCTAACGTATTTTCTTTTATTCATATAAGATATGTCAAATTGAAATGTGGAGCAGCTGAGAAATACTCAGTTGTACATAATCTTAATAACTTAAGAATATTCTTTTTAATTAGATATTTTAAGACAGAGAAAGCTTTTAACTTACACTTCAGTTGTTTTTATTTAGGTGAAAGTTCTGATAATGAGATAGTTTTTATGTTATTTCAGAACTCTTATTTGACTAGAACTTGTAAGCTAGTCCACCCCCTTTAACTCTCCCCCACTTCTACCCCTGACCTGTGGATGTTTCCCTTCGCCTTAAGAACTGGATCTCTGAAGGCGGGGTGTCTCCTGCTACATACTCACTGTGCACCCGGGGCCAGGCGCACCCAGAGGGTCTGATGCATCAGGGATATGGTCCTTGGCTCCACCTGGGGCGCAAACCCAGGACCTTCTGCTTGTAAAGCAGACGCGCTACCCACTACACTATGGAGCCACCCCTGAAAGCTAGTTTTTATAGTTTGCTTTTTCTTAGTGTTTTAAAAAAGACAGGAGTGTGACTTCCAGATAATTTACCTTTTTTCATTTCTTATTAGGCATTCATATCTTTTTTTTTGTATCTGAAATAGTTGAGATTATCACTTAAAATTATAAATTTCAAAATTATACCCAGCTTTACATTTCTTTCTTAATATAATTCCTTTAACTATATCATTTCCAACTTTTTATTGGGGTAGTTACATACAATTTTAGGTCATCAGTTGCAAAAAGCCTGACATTTAGCAGGGATACTTTAAAGGAAGGGATAGCATGTCTTTTCATCTGGAGGCTGAATCTGGATTTGGAAGGTAAGAGGACTACAGTGAATGAGTAAAATTCTACCATCAGCCATGATGAAGAAAGTAGCAGATAAGCCAGAAATTTGTCATTAGTAATGTGTGGATCTTTGTAACAAAGAGGAACTTGCATTATAAACGTGATTTTTAAACTTTTACTAGTAGCGGAACCCTTTTCTCCAGTGAAAATCTTAAATCCGATATGTAAAATAAGTAAAAGATGAATCACTGGTTGAACAGGAAAGTAAGGAGATCTGAAACCCTTTACCTCCTATGGCATTTTTGCTGAATGCTTGGGCTTTTAAGTAGGGACTACAAATTGAAAATGTTGAATTAGGTTAATAGCAAATAACTATGGAAATCACTGACACTGACTATAAAGTTCTAATTCCTTTGTGTTATCTCATTTAATGCTCACCACTATTTTATAATAATATAACATTCCTGTTCTATTTTCTTATAGGAACCCCATCTATTGACTGGCATTTATTGAATTGAATAAATCAGAACTCTGGAAGAGTACTTGTTTTATTAAGACATTAATATCAAAATTATACAGATGAAAAATCAAGATGAAAATTTAAACCTAGATATGTTTTTAAAAAGATGAAACGGGGAAACAAGTCTTATGTCTAAATTATAGTTTAGTGGGATTTCTGTGGTTAATGCCATTGCTTAATGAAATTTACCAGTTTCAGTAGTATTTTATCCTTATATAGCTTAGATGCTCTTTTAGCTTTATTTTTCCCATGTTCTGATTGTTAATTTTTCTTCTTTTCAGAACTTGGAAGAAGGACACAGCTCAGCAGTGGCTGCCCACTACAATGAACTTCAGGAAGTTGGTTTGGAGAAGCGTAGCCAAAGTCGTATTTTTTACCTGAGAAACTTTAATAATTGGATGAAAAGCGTCCTCATTGGTATGATTGTTTTTTGATTATGGTTTGGAATTTTTTATTTCAGCTTATGACTCATTTTACCCCCAGATGGTTAATCTTACACCAGGTTACTACATCTTTAATTACCATTCATTGTCAAACCTTGGAGCCAAAAGTGTTTTCATGTTCACTTCTGGTTAACGACATAATATATTAATGAGTTAATAATTAATAATTAATCATTAATATTAATATTAATGGATATTAAGTTGAAAAGTTAACCAGGCTTTCAAAAGGCAGTATATATGTTCCTTTTATTCTTAGAATTAAAGTTACCTAGTGCTATTAACTAATTATTCTGTTTTATGCTAATCGGTTTGGAGTGATAGCATATTGTTAGATTAAACATTCAGGTTTCATTCAATCAAGAAAATGGGCAGTATTATTTTTGATCTCTAAGCTTTTAATGAGTTGGTAAAGGTCATGTGTGTTGACTGTCCATTGAACTTATTTTTTTTGTATGGTGTCTTAGGAGAAATAAAGTTTATGTTGAGGATTGATGAAGACATTCAACTTTTTGGAGCCAGCATTTTATCTATGGAAATTCACCTTTGAAATTAAAATGAAAGTCAGTGGAGGAAATACGATTCAGGATATATTTATTGCTTTGTATTACATTAAATAGACTCTTAACGTGAGTTTAGAATTTGAAAAAGCCAGTATATTTTCAGGTTTTTCACAGTAGTATTCTGTTTTTTGTTTTTTAAAAATATTTTTATTTATTTATGGAGGTTTTTTTGTTTTTGTTTCTTAAAGCCATCCTCAGGAAAAGTGAGAATGCTTTCTTGATAACATTGGAAAGACTAAATGATAATTATGGGTACTTTCTACTAGTTTTGATGGTAACTTACTGACTTTTAAAGATAAATTAGACATTCTGAGTAGTATTACAGGTATCAACTAAGTTCATTTTTTTAAGCACATTTTAATATTTTCTATCTTATTTTTATTTTTTAAACTCATGTTTACAAAAATGATTTATTTGATTCTGCCAGATATTGGGTAGAATAATTTAGTGTCAGCTTTCTTTTTTTTTTTTTAAAGGTTAATAGTATGTCATTTTTATTTTTCCTTTTTTTTAGTTATGTCATTTTTAGCCTGTACTTTTAAGGTACTCCTTGGACCCTTGAAAGAAATTTCATTTCTTTCCTTTTGCAAATCGTATAACGCAGATAACTTATAATTGGATATTTTTAAATGATGTATCATTCATTCATGTATTTATTCATTAAAAGACTTAAGTCCAACCTAGCAAAAATGTATCTCAACACATCATGTTATTTTCCTGTTTTAGCTGCTCCAGCACCTCTCTCAGTGGGTGCTCTGCCATCCGCACCTGTCTTTTCTGGTCCTGTTTGGTATATGTCAACTCCCTCTCTGGCTTTTTTCTTTCTCAACACCTATTCTTTATCATTCAGTTTCTCTTTCTTGTTGGTGCTTATAGCATAGTAAATAAAATAATTGAGTACTTTTCTTGATTGTGATGAGGATATCTTTGAATAATGTTTCATGATGATTTACCCTCTCTGTATGGAAATAAAGTGATTTTATAAATCTCGTTTTTCATCTTTCATTGTTGTTTTTTATGCTATGGTTTTAAGATTCACAACAGAAAGTTAAATATGGACAACTTGTACCTCTATTGAAATTACTTTAAGATCCTGTGGACAGTAAAAGGCAGAAGCATTTATACAGAATATGCTAGCAATCAAAATAGTACAATCAAAATAGATCTAAGGATGCCATATTGTATCACATGTTATAATTGCTGAATACTTCCATTGTCGAAGAATATTAAGATGTCTTTAACAGATATTTGAAGCATTTGGCTACTGATACATGGGGACCTACTGGATATTTTTTGTTGACTATTAACGTGATTTGGTAGATTGAGATGAAAGATTCCATTTGTATTTCAGGGTGTTTAAGAATTCTGATGATAGTAAAATTAAGAGGTGTGTATAGTTTTTTGACTAGCTCTTGTATTTCTTTTGGTGGTAAAACTGACATCTTTTATGAAAATCAAGCACTCTTCTCCCATAATTATTTTGATTAACTTAAGTGTATAATAAGCTGATCACCTAGCTTTAGAAAGAGGAAACTACAAAAAATTATGAATATCATGAACAATTAAGTCTTATATTAATTAGAATTTAAAATATCTGCTATTTAATGTTGAATCGGATTCTGAAGGTAACCTTCAAAAACCTGTCTTAACTCCCTAAAATATCAGATATATACCTTTTTTATCTTTAATACTAGAGGATTAGTTAACTCTTAGTCATATTTTGAAACATTTACATAAAGTAATAAACTACTTAAATGAAAATATAATTCATGTTACTTGTCAGGCAGCAGTTAATAGGTTATTAGGGGTACCAGTTTTTTAATAATTATGGAGAAGAAATTTATGACTCATTTCTCTCTTTTAGGGGAATTTTTAGAAAACTTGCGACAGAAAAAAAAACGTGATATCACTGTTTTGGACCTGGGATGTGGTAAAGGTGGAGATTTGCTCAAGTGGAAAAAGGGAAGAATTAACAAGCTAGTTTGTACTGGTAAGATAGATAATCATGTGGAAAAGAATAATTTTCAGTCAGGGAATGGAAAATAAGGATCTCGTTACTATCAACACAACACTAAAATATCTCAAGACAGTATATCTGGGGGCTACTCATGAGATGGGTGTTTTTAAAACAACATGGGAGACTTTATTGATGGTGTTAGAGTGTGGTTAATCAGCCTGGGACAACTTGTCCTTCCTGAAGCAATCAAAAATGATTAAAGTCATGTCATGTCTAAAGTATAAACTTGAAAAAATAGGACAGTTTCATCAACAGAAAGAATAATACAGTGGATTGAAACATATCAAATAAAGCGGGGGTGGGGAAATCTTATTGTTCACCTTTGGAGGTTGCTAGAAAACTTACTCTTTTTTTGAAATCATAAATTAAGTGGGGAGGTGGAGATTGAGTATTTATCTGTATGAGCCATATTTCAAGGTAACCAAATGGTTGAAAGGGATATTTCTATTTATTGAAAAATCATAATGCATAAATGCAGGAGGAATGATGAAAATCACAATTTTTCCACCTTTACTGAAATAATAGATCTAAGCAACAGTTATAAAAAGATGCTAAAGCTATTAGGTGAAAGAAACGTAATAACTAAGTGAATCAAGCACCTGAATCCACTAGTCAGTCTTAACACTATAGTGGAACAAACAAGCATCACATTCTTCGCATTGTTTTGAGTCATAGGAAGTGCACAGCTCTACCTGTGAAGTATTGCCAAAATTGGCACTTCTCAAAGTTTTTGGTATTATGACCACTGTACACCTTAAAAATAGTTGATGACCCCAGAAAGTTTTTGTGTATGTGGTTGTATCAATTATAGAAATTAAACTGAGAATTTAAGAAATTTTTAATCCATTAAAAAAAATTAATGAGAAGACTGGCATTTTGAAAATATTTTTTGCAAATTCCTGTAGTCTGAAATGATAGGAGACAATGGATTCTCACAGCTGTTCTGCATTTAGTATGTTGTGATGTTATTTGATAAGTGGTTATAAAATGAAGGAGTGTCTTAATAGCCTTTCAAGTAATTGAAGATGTTCATCTTTGATACTACATCAAAACTTGACAAGTAGTAAGTAGTTCTTTAAACATCCACAGTATGGAATCTGAAACCATATCGATAAACTTTATTCTGTTACATTTTAATTCATTGGTCTGTCTTGCACTTTGGATCTTTTGGCCTGCGAGATTTTGTAAATTTGGAAATTAATGTTAACTAAAGTTATGCATATCTTCTCTATGTTGACATCAAGAAATCACATTTGTTTAATACCACCACCAGTCGGAAAAATAATGACAAGGTACCTAGCCCATAGTGGTAGATGCAAGTTTCCAGAATTGTAACTTTCACTTAAAAGCTCAAATTTTATCATTGGTAGCAAATATGTCCAGTGTTTTCCTTGATGTGAAAGACTTACTTTGTTCATTTTCAGGAAAATTTCTGATAAATTACCAAGTCTGAAAACCAGTTTGTCATTGGTTTTATTTCAAGTGAAAACAATTTTCTATTAAGAAAGTGGCCAGTACAGTTTACAATGCAATCATGTTGGTCCTATTCAAACTTTTCTGTACGACAGAAATATTTTGTGACTTTTCATTTCATCACATAGAATGTTAAAAAGACATATCAAGAGCCAAAATATAATAATAAATTATACTGCTTTATCAAGGATATTCTTCAATGAAACTGTCTTTCTTCCCCATGCTTATTTATAATAGTGAATATAATTTTTACTGGTACCATTTGGTGCTACTACCTTGTATTCCTGATAAGGTGCCAGCATTTTGCCTATCATTGCTTTTGCTTCATCGGTGCAAATCTCAACATAAGGAAAAAGGCAAATAACTTAATTGTTTTAAGTATAAATTTGATATTTCCAAACCTGGGCATACAGTATTATGTTTTATAATTCAAATTAGAATCACACTTTCTGCTTTCACTTTGAATAAGCATTTAAAAAGCATTATAGAACTTTTCTGTTATGGGTACCTACTGAGAAACCTATTATGCCTTTTGAAAAATAATAAGGCATTTGCATTGAAACAGAGACTTTCTTTTTTGTTTTGAAGGAAATAGAAAGTTTTTGCTTGTACTGAAGACTAGATTTCATGCCAACATTTATCAGTTGAGAGTAATGTCTAGATTTGTGCCATCTTCGCATTTGCTTTTTCTCTCTGTGAGTCTTTGTCGACAGCTACTAATTAACCCCTTCTACTTCCAGATATTGCTGATGTTTCTGTCAAACAGTGTCAGCAGCGTTATGAGGACATGAAAAATCGTTGTCGTGATAATGAATTTATTTTTCATGCAGAATTTATAACTGCTGATTGTTCGAAGGTATAATTTTTTTAAATTTTGTCTATTTTTTTATATTTTCAGTTTGGGTAAATGATTTGTTTTAAAAATCAGCTTTTTAAAAATGCTTTGAAACATTAAAAACCTTAGAACACATGTTTTCAGTTTCAACTAGAAATTCTATTATAAATTTTTAAAAATAATCCATTGAGTACTTCTGAGATTTCTTTGCTTTTAATAATTTGAACTTTTGAATTCACTTGTTGCTTTTCTGTTGAGATAAGATTTATTTTCCAGTATTTTGAAATAGAACTGAATTTAGGTTTTGTTCACCTTATAATTTATGAGGGTAGCTTCCCAACATATTACAGTCTGTTTGTTTTTTAACTTCTACCTGTTTCTGAATTGCTTAACAACTGTGAAGTTTAAGAACTACAGGGACACTTGAATGGTAAAAGTCCCACCTTGATCTTTAGGTTATCTGATTCATTAGCTCACTAAGCTATTATAGATACCTTTAATCCTACACATGTTGTTTGCAGTTTTGAAAGTGAGAGTAACTATGGTAGTGTATTGCGAGAATGTTGGGAACCTTTAAAAACACTAGTATGTGTGTGTGTGTATATATATATATATATATATATATATATATATATATATTTGGGAACCTTTAAAAACACTAGTATGTGTGTGTGTATATATATATATATATATATATATATATATATATATATATATATATATATATATTTAACATGTCCTTAAGGCCAGCTTTATGGTTTTTTTTTTTTTAATCTAAGTTATTCTTTGTCATTTTACTTTAACTTTCAAGTAAAGCCAAATAAAAGGATCAACTCCTTTAAATGCCATATTTGATTAATATACTTTAACATGATTTCAGAATCCCTAGTTTTTAAAATTACTATGAAAATGGGTTTCAAATTCTGTAGAACAAAAGTGAAAATAATTTTATTATGACCCTTGTTATATTTAAGAGACAAGGTAGGTTGAAGACTGAGGAAAAAGGATAGGTAAGTTGAAGGGCATGTCTACTTTTATTTTAAGGACCCTAATTCTAGAAATTAGTTTATTAAAAAGTTATGTTGTACTTCAAAATCTTATTTTAATTTGCTTTAGGAACTTTTGATTGACAGATTTCGTGACCCAGAAATGTGCTTTGATATCTGCAGTTGTCAGTTTGTCTGTCATTACTCATTCGAGTCCTATGAGCAGGCTGACACAATGCTCAGAAATGCTTGTGAGAGACTTAGCCCTGGAGGCTATTTTATTGGAACCACTCCCAATAGCTTTGAACTGATGTAAGTACTTTCAAATATATTGTGATTTACAAAATGCTCAGTTTAAGGTTATTTGCAAATAGCAAAAGTTTATCAAAATTTAAGTTTTTATAGAACATACCATGTTGATCTTATAAGGGCTGAATATTTTGATAATGTATTTGAGTAAGTACTCGGAATTTAAGTTAAAAAGACAGATTTATGGATAAGCGTTTAAAACATCTTAATGTGCAAGTTGGAAGCTGATATTACATTGATCCAGAGTTGTTTACTGGACAAAGTGCAAATTAGATTCTGAGGCATAGAGCATTAACTAGCTGTCATGATCACGATGCCTACCTCTAGTCTAATTTAATTATGAGTGAGATTGTCAATGATATTTTATTATTTTGCTTCTTAAAAATAGTTCAAATTAGTTAAAAAGCTAATCCATTGTTTTTTTAAAACTGTATCCTACAGTTTTTCACATGCATAATCTGATCAAAATAAGTCTGAGCTAATAACGATTTTAATCTTTTTATTTTGGTTTGGGGATAACCATTATAGAAGACGCCTTGAAACTTCAGAAACAGAATCATTTGGAAATGAAATATATACTGTGAAATTTCAGAAGAAAGGAGATTATCCTTTATTTGGCTGCAAATATGACTTCAACTTGGAAGGTGTTGTGGATGTCCCTGAATTCTTGGTCTATTTTCCATTGCTAACTGAGTAAGAATGTAGTTAATCTGTTACTATTCTCTTTTTGCCTTCAGAGAGAACAAAAAGGGGGAAAAAATCGATATTTCTAATCATTCCTTATAGGGGACCCAAAGAAAAAATATAGTATTGTTAAAAAAAAAAAAAGAAAAAATAAATAAAAGACTAATCTCAAATCTAGGGTTAGTACCATACAACTTTACTTACTTAGTTTTCTTTTATTCCTGGAATTATTTTTTTATCCTTTGGGTAAGAGAGTCCATTACCTTCAACTTGTGGCAAAAAATACATGACATTTCATAAATACCTGACATAACTGCTAGTAATTTAGGAATATAAAATGAGTCATCCTTTTGACAGGGATGGATAGTTAAAGTATTACATTCCCTATAGCTTTGAAGTCACCTGTGTCTCATATGCAATGTTGATAATAAAATCCTGATTCAGGAATCTGTTCACTCATATACGTGAATTCCTAGGAGTCCTGGGGACTCCATAGATAGTGGGAAAGTTGGAGTACCAGATTTCATCAGGTGAGACTTCAAAGGCCTTATGAGATACCTTGATCTTGGGATTTTCCTTAATAAGGAGATTGGAAGAGTCTTAAAATGTAGGCCATGTCACAGTTGACTGAACTCTATTTTAGATTTTTTAAAAACAAAAGTCTTTTTAACTGAAGGAAAAAAAGCTTTATTATCTGCTTGCTTTTAGTTGGTGATTATTTGAGTTGTGTCTTAGCTTGTAAAATTAGGGATATAGGATTTTCAGGAGTTCTATAATGTATAAAAAATGTATATAGTATTATAAGAAATTAAGTAGAGTGTGACTGAACATGAGGAAAATACTATGCACAATTTATAAATACAATCTGTAGAATTAAAACATTTGAATCACATTTTTGTTCTTAAAATTAGTAAACTTTTAGGAAGTGTTATTGCTCTTCAGCTTTATAAAAGAAGAAATTAAACATTCATAGTATGTTTAATATGTTAACTTGGTGTTTTTGATTAACAAAGTTGGTGATTTTAGTTTAACTTTTTTTTAAAACCTGAGCAAGCACTAGCAGTCCTTTCTACTTAAATTGTATAGTGATGATAGACATAAAAAGTTATAAATCATAACCTTTTTTTTTATTTTTTATTTTTTAAGGCCAGGCAACCCTTGGTTGACCTCACAGACAAGATTACAATCCCTTATTTATTTTATTTTATTTTATGCCTGCAGCACCTAGTCTTCGTAGGTGGTCTCTCATTCAAGTACTAACCAGGCCCAACCCTGCTTAGATTCGAAGATCAGATGGGATCAGGCTTATTCAGGGTGGCATGACCATAGACCAAGTCATCACTTTAATATCTAAATTTTTAAAAACTATTTATTGAAACAGGTATTCATTTGGTGAGACAGAATCCAAAAATGCATAGGGATTTTTGACATGCCATTTTGCCATTTCATTAAGAAAGTGAACAAAAATATAATTAGCTTTTGTATGGCAAATCATGTCAAATTGGTCAAATTGAGTTTCAGTGCTTTGCAATTATGACATTCCTTGGGTATAAAACTTGGTTTCATTTTCAAAGGCTTATTTTGGAGACTTATGATAGAAAATGAATTGCCTGGAATAGGAAAGACTTTTACCTTTACTCATACTGTCTTTCCAAGGAGGGCTAATTCAAATACAGGGAATCCTATCTTACATATGCCCTTTACATACAAATCTCAGAGGCCTGCAAATGTTTTCCCCCATCCTATCCCCTGAGCTGGCACCTCATAAGCCTTGTGTTAGGGTGTTTAGGGTTTTCCCCCCTTTTTTCCTTTCCTCCTTTACCTGCTGCCTGAAATCATCCCCACTCTCCCTTATGTTGTCTACAGATATGTAGTTATAAACTTTGGCAAACGGTGAAAAAAATAAAAGACAAAGTATAACATGGAGGCCTAATATAATTGAGGATTTAAGGAAGCCATCTATCTGTAAAGTGATGTTTAAGTCCGAATCTAAAGGATGAATAGGAGTTGGCAGGAAGGAAGAATCTTCCAGGCACAAGGGATAATATGTATGAAGGCCCTAAAATGATGCTGGAGAAAAGCCATTGAAGTACGCTTTATACTTTGATGGAGAGGATGTAGTGGCATGTTGAATACAATGGGCAATGGAGAGAGGAAGATGACATGGAAAACTCCCAGGATTTCTAGCATGAATCAGAGGAATTTAGTGAAATAGCAGAGTGGCAGAGGAACAATCTAGTGGGGTTCAATCTTGGATGTGGGAACTTGGAGAATGCCTGTGGCACATCCTAGTGGAGATTTCTAGTAAGCAGTGGGACAGAGAGCTGAGCACAGATTGATGTTGGCATGCTGGGTAAAATCAGGAGAGAGAAAATGAATAAGGCTTTGGGCCACACTTTTTAGAACTTAAAATTTAAATGTTGTATAAAAGAAACCCATGAAACAAATTGAAGATGAGCAGCCCAAGATGTAAGATAAAAATTAGTGGTGTATCTCGCCATAGAACTCAAAAGAAGAATCTTTTAAGGAAGTTGGCAGCTGTTTTCAATGCATTTGTGAGGAAGTAAAATGGAATCAAAAGAAAGGTGTTTCTTATATTCATTTCCATTTTACAGCCAGCCTTTCATTTTACTTCCTGACCCATTTGTTATGTTAATAGAGCTAACTGTGACCCATTGACATTGAGAAGGCATATTTTCTTATGGGCATGGGCATGGTTAGTGGTATTTTGCTTGTCATTCATTTTGCATCAGTTTATTATGCATATATAAAGGAGATGGTAGTTTTTTTATTTAAGCCTAGGAAATGTCAGTGTTCTGTGAAAGTAAGAGATCAAGGAATTGCAAACATTTTGGAAGCCTTTTCATTAAATAATCTTTTTTGGACAGAATGGTGAAGAAGTACAATATGAAACTAGTCTACAAAAAAACATTTCTGGAATTCTATGAAGAAAAGATTAAGAACAATGAAAACAAAATGCTGTTAAAACGAATGCAGGCCCTGGAGGTAAGTATTTAGAAAAGCTGTAAAAATTCCAGGTTTTGGTTAACTTCTTTTGATGCTGCGGAGATTCTTTTCAAGGCCATTTAGACACTTAATGTTAACATAAAGTACATAGACTATAACTACTCTAGGCTCTTCAGCACCTATGACAGAGCTTGGTACAGAAACTTTTTAGGGTGGAAGCTCATTAAGAAGATGAGTGAGTGAGTGAGTGATGCTGTCATCAAATTCTATATAGGATTTTTCAACCTCAGGACTATTGGCTTTTTGGACTGGATAATTCTTTGTTATGGTGGCTGTTATGTGCACTGTAGGATGTTTACCCACTACATTCCAGTAGCACCTCTGCCGCCAGTTTGACATTGCCAAATGACCCCTAGGGTGCAAAATCACTCCCACTTGAAAACTACTTCTTTACAATAATGCCCTTTGATTGCATCAGTAATTTAAAACCTTCCTGGCCAGCATTCAAGACAAGGTCATATCATGTATAATTTTGTTCTTTGGTGAATGTCTAGCAAGATTCTGATTTTTTAGACTATATTGGTCCTTTAGACATGTTTTAACTCCTGGACTCCTCTATACTTACGCTAATGCAGTAGCGAAGGTAGTCTATACAAGCTTTAAACATAGCATACAGCCATTAATTAGTTTTTCTTATGTTTCTTATCATTGTTTTTAATTGGACAGATCATGAGCATTTTTGTTATTGATTAACAATTATATTAATCAAAAAGTCATTAAAAACTTTTTTAAAGTATTTTAAGCATACTCTTATCCTCATACTTACCCCTTGAAGCAGCCCCTTTTCCTGTTTTTAAATGGGCAGTCTGAGGCTTACGGATGATAAATGTTAGCGATCACTTGATAATTAACATTTAGATTTTCTTTAGTGTTTATAGGTGGTATTCCAACAAAAGTCTCCTGTTCATTGTTCAATGATCAGTTGTTTATGCCTTCTCTTTGCATGTGGGTAATGAATTGATTTGTGCAATTTATTAAAAAATATATGTATGCGATGAGATATGGATAACAGTCTACTTCAGGAATCTTATGGCATATTAAGGAAATAAACACATAAGCAAATTAGTACAGTGTTAGAATTGTCTTAATGAGGAAATAAAGTGCAGTGAGTATATAAAAGGGTCTTTAGTGAAAAAAGTGGACTGTAAAAGTAAAGGCAGAGAAGTGTGAGAGCAGAGAATGTTTGAAGAATACTGATAACTATGTTGTTTCTTAACACAGTAGTTCTCCCGTCCTCCTCCTCCCTTACCTGCCCTTAAAGACGACCTATCACTGTGGCTGGCTGGGGACATACATAAGCAGTAATAGTGTGTAGTTTGAAGAAGTCCTTTGTTGTTTTTTTCCTGCTTCTTTACCAGATCACTTCTGCAGGCCTGTAAAGAGTGGGAGAGGACATTACCACAAGAATGAGAACATGACTCAGGTAGCAGCATGAAAGATGGTTTAGAAGGATGTTAAGACCAAAAGCAGAAAGAGCAGCCAGGATGATATTGCTTTAGTTCAGGTCAGATTTTAAACTAATCTGTTCTCTGATGTTTGCTATAAAAGGTCTTTTCCTAAAGCTGTCAGCCCTCAGCTGGCCCAAAATTTTAGCAGTAGAACCAATAAAATTTGCCTCTACTCTCTTGGAGCAGTGTAGCAGATAGAAGGAAGAATGAAAAGATGTAAGCCAAGCAACTGTAGTTATAAGATCCTGACACCTGTTTTCTTTTTTCTCACCTGGGAACAGTTCTGGAAAGGTACTGCTTTGAGAAGAGACACTTAATAGAATAGACATACATTTTGGCAAGTTTAGTAAGAACAATCAGTTTTACAGCTATATAATCGTATTTTATTTGGTCTTTTAAAGTGATCAGTAGGGAAAAGAAACTAGATGTCCAGTGACAGGCAAGTAATCACATGGAAAAGTCTTATTACACTGTTAACTTGAAAAAATTACAACAGAATAGTTTGGTAGCCGTTGAAATTAAACTTTTGAAGCTTTGTGAAGCAATGAAACCACAAGATGTGTGATTTGAAGGTTCAAAAGAACTTAGTGATCACAAGTGGTCTGTTTTATATCCCTTGTATTAAGATGTGATAAGGAGTCTAACAGAATGGAAGTCCAAAAAGCCAAATACTTTTTAAACAACAAATAGGTAAATTTTTAATGCTTGAACTTACTGTAGGATTTTTATAAAACCAAAGGGGAAAAAAGATAACAAAGTAGACATTTCTGGATGATTTTCTTAAAAATGCATCAGGGAAGTCTGTTTAAAGTTGTTCCTTGCTAGCTGTTTGGTTATAAGAATACAGGGGAGTTTTAAAGAATATATAACTTTTGTTAGTAGATGGTTGTTATATTTAATATTATATGTGACTTACGTTTTTGATTCACATGTATTTACAAAGCATATTCACAATGTAAAGAGAAATTAATTAAAATGGTTTAAAAATAGTGTTTGAGATAATTTGAATAAACATTTGGTCAGCATACCCTTGTATGTATGTGGCCCTTCAGATTTTGGAAGCTGGATTATTTTTCTTCTTAAATTCACAGGGTTCTCTGTTGACTTGAAATTTTCATTAGTATTGTTTCTAGTTGCTGTTCTTCCCTTCCATGACTACTAAATCACTATAATGCTCAAATTAATATTTAGTTTTTCCTTCAGCTTCGTGTTGCAACAGAAAAAAACCTTTGATGAGAGGCAGAGATGCAAGTGTTTGCTGCTATAAGTAGTCCTTCGTGGTGATTAAATAGTTTAGTCTAACTGTAAATATTCTATGATTATGATCAAAGTTGACCATAACAACTGTTTATTAAAAGGGTATTCCCTCTAACCATTTTTTTCATATTTTGTAAGTATATGTAATTAGTATTCCTGAAGTAATACTTAGGGATTATTGCGTTAATTATTTTATTTCAGTGATTTAGTGTGTTTGATTCTGGATTATAAATTTCAGTGTAGTAACTAGAAATTTTACTTGCTTCCCTAGCCATATCCCGCAAATGAGAATTCCAAACTTGCCTCTGAGAAGGTGGATGACTATGAACATGCAGCAAAGTACATTGAGAACAGTCAAGTAAGGTTGCCTTTGGTAAGTTCTCATTTTTAAGTTCTCATAATTAAAAAGTGAAAAAAGCATATGTGGAAACTTAGGAAAATATTTCACTGATTTACAGAACTTGGATTCACTGAGTTACAAATCAGATACACATTAGTCTGTTGCCCCTAAGTTATGACTTTTTAGAACCATAGAGTATAAAATAAAATGTACTTCAGTAAACTAAGAATGGTGTGCTATATCATTATATCTTAACCCAAGTACTAATAACTCATGGTGTTCTATAGATAAAATTCAGGGGCTCATGAACTTAGATGGGGAAAAATTAACATTTTTATTTTCACTGAATTCTATGTGGAAATTTACATTTTCTTTAATTATAAATGTAACAATACCACTGTTATTATCTGTAGGTGTGACTTTGTCATTAAGAGAAATTATAGATATTTGGGTAACATTTCTGCTGACATCTTAGAATATTGTTTACATTCATCACTTTTTCAAAATTTCATTAGTTACTTGCCACTATATCTTGTTAGTCAATGTATGTGCAAAGTGGCACATATATTACAATATCAAAATGTTTTATAATTTATATCCTTTGCATGATATGTACTCTATTTTGTGTTTCCTTTGTGAAAACACATTATAAATAAATATATAATCGATTATAAATTATATATTTATTTATAGCAAAGATAAGGTTGTTTGGGCACCTGTGTCCATTATTGAAAAATTGACCCTTGAACAACATGGGGGTTGAGGCCACTGACCCTTGCACACTCAAAAATCTATGTATAACTTTTAATTCCCCCCAGATTTAACTAGTAATAGCCTGTTGTTGACCGGAAGTCTTACCAATAACATAAACAGTTGATTAATACATGTTGTATATGTTATATAAAGTAAGCTAAAGAAAAAGAGAATGTTATTAAAGCCATAAGGAAAATACATTTACAGTATTGATTTGAAAATATCCACAGACAAGTGGACCCATGCAGTTTCTATTCATGTTGTTCAAAGGTCAATTGTACTCCACGTTGCATCTAAAATTTTCCTTTTTGTTTTTGTAATTTTAGGGAACCTTAAGTAAATCAGAATGGGAAGCTACAAGTGAGTATATCATCAGTGTAGGTTTACTGACATTTTCAAAGATTGTTTCAAGTGATCATTAAAATTTGAAAACTTTAGAATTTTTCTGACACATATTAGGTTGTATATATGTATTTATGTTTACATAAAATTCCTATTATATCTGATCCCCCATTTCTTGCACAGCTGTTTAGTGCCAAGAGAAAATATATGCAAGATGTTACTTAACATAAACTTTCATAGGTATTCTTAAACTTTTTTATTGCCTACTCATTACTATATAGCCATCTGTATTTGATGTCTTTACCTCAGATTTCTATCAGAAAATTTGGCTTGTAGAACACTTGTATGTATTTTATTGTAATTTTGTCCACTCTGATGTTGTCAGTGAAAGCATAAGAAATACTAGAACATTTAGAAACAGCACTGAGCACAGTATTTTACAGGGGTGGAGACAGGCCTTATATGCAGACATTCTAAAGTGAGGTATCTATCTTTGGAAGTCAGAAACCTAGAAAATATTTGTAATCCAGTGGTTCTTCAACAAATGAATGTTGAGGAAGTCAGCTCCCACAGCATCACTGTTAAAATTATGTTGCCACAAGGACTTTAAAGGTATTTCCCACTGTATATTGAAATATTTGCTGATTATGCTGAAAGCCCAAGTAATCACAGACAATCCATTTGGTAAACATTGAGTGTTGATTTACATAAAGTTCTATGAAAGGGCTTTGGGGGTTAAAAAAGTAAACAAATTATAATCTCTGCCTTCTAGAAATGTACTATCTAATGGAAGAAATGGACACAAATAAATGCACTAGTTAGGCAAATAGTTTTAAGTGCTAACATTATTATAAGGGGAAAATAGGTGAAGGAGAGTTTAATAAAAACTTATGAAACCCTAAAAATAATACTTAATATATTATTGAGTGTTTAACATATGCCCAGGTACTACTTTAAGTTTTTCATGTTAGCTCATTTAATCTTCACAATTTATAAGTCAGCTGCTATTTATTATATCTCCTTTGCACAGGTGAAAAAGCAGTTAAATAACTTGGGTAAAGTCACAGAGCTAAGGTCACTCATAATTCTGGACTCATGGAAGCCTGTATGGAAGGAAAATTTCTTAGGACTTGTCGAATTGGATAGAAAAAAAAAGGAAAGAAGACAATAGAGCCAACGTTTTGAGCTTATTTGTCTCACAATATTGGTACCCTTAGTAGAAGTGGGATTGGAGGATGTATTAGAGACAATCGTTGACAAACTGAGATGTGTGTATAAACTTACACATTTCATTACTTTCTCCAAACCAGAAATGGAGTAGGTATCTTAGATATGCCACCTGTTCTATACAGTGTGATGGAAAACAACTTTAATCAAAAGCCATGATAGTGTGATGGCCATAGCTTAGAACTGTATTAATTGTGGACTTTAGTGATAAAATACAAGTGAATTAGCTGGCCCCAGACAGTTAAGGAAGAGATGGCTTAGAGATGGAAAAAGCAATACAAGAGGAGTAATATTCAAATGGCAGCCAGTATCTAGCGCTCTGGATCAACCAACTCTTTGATAAGGTACCCTGTTCTAAGCTGGAGGGCTTTGTGGGCTGGAAAGCATCTTGCCTGATGTCACAGTTTAAATACAAGCAATTATATTTTGAACTCCTACTGGTCTGAATCATAATGCTCTTTTTACCATGGCCTGCTGCTCCTCAAGAAGATGCTTTAAATGTGAATGGAGAGTAGAGAATTGTTGCTGATTTGCTTTAAAAGTGGTTCAAGATTTGCTTCTTTAAATCCCAGTTTAAATTCCTACACAAAAGGCGTTTTATATATGAGTGAAATTTGGAATGTTTCAGTTAGAAAGGCAAGTTATTAATTTGCTTCTCTGAAATCAGAAACTGCATCTTAGGGGTTTTAGATGACCCTCAATGAGGGCAGGACAGGAATGCTGAGTTGTTTGCAGCAAGTATAGGTATGTTTGGGGTAGGTTTGGCAGGGTTACACTACAGTCTTTGGAGTGTGAGACAAGGTAAGTAATGCTGGTCTGTTCTAAATTGTGTTATATATTTGCAAATGCTTTAGACTGCTTTGCTTCCTTATGCTCTAAAAGAATCTATAGTATTGATTATCACCCTACCTGTTTTCTGTCCACCCATTTACTGCTAACCATGTTTCATTTTACCTTAAAAAAAAAAAAAAATTGGCAGCTAGTAGATAGGAGCAGAGAATAGCATGACCAAAGTAGTGTTTTGGAAAGAATGTTGTGATGGTACTCCTGTGAACGTTGGATTGGAAGGGCAAAAAGCTGAAGGATCAGGAGGCTCTATATAGTCTGCCATCCTTCATCTATTCCCTGTTCAAAAGTAACTCAAGGAGCAAGGCCTCCCAAGTTATGTGGCCTATTATCATGACCTGCTGGTTGAATGAATGGCCTAGTGCATACCTGGAACATTCTTGTGATGTTGTGAAGGTTTGTCATCTTTTCAAGTATTTTTTCACCATAAAATTTATTGGTATCTTACTAGAAAATATTATAGGTTTGAACTTCAGTGGGATTCAGAATGGAGAGATACACTTCTATGCCTTAGAGTGAATATTCATTAACACAGGCTACCTTATTTAGAGGAGAGTACTCTTGGGGTTGGATTCATGCAGGAATATCACAGTTGGGGCCAGATTAATATCTCAGAGTGTAAATTACCATATGGCCTTTGACTCATTTTTCTTACCGACCCTACAATACAGCAATTCAATAATTAGAGTTTTAATATGCACATTATATATGTTTCCTATAATTCTTATTAGTTTTTTTCTGAATAAAAAACTACCTATCTTACTCCATTCTAGATAAAAAGAATTAAGTTATAAGATATTTTAGTTTTAATTTTCTTTTATACTTTTACATTTTCTTATTGCAAGTTGTTTTTAGAGATTTTTAGAGCTGTTGAATTGGTTTTCTCAAGGGCTGTGATGTCATGGAGTATTACTATGTGTAGACATTTGTTTTCAAATAATTATTGCATGTGCTCCCATTATCTGTTTAAATTACTCAAAGTAATTTAGGAACTCTCAGAAATAATGGGATTTTTCCTCTTCAAATTTGCTTGAGAGCCTAAGAATTTTCACCAAAATGTGAATAGGACAGATTTTTTGTTTATTCTGAAGATATGAAAAACCACACTCTAACTTTTTTATTTATTTTTTTTAGGTATTTACTTGGTTTTTGCATTTGAGAAGCAGCGGTGAGCACCAGTCCAGCTGCGTTCCATCTTATACAGATTTGAATGATCCATCTTAGATAGATTTGACAGCTTTGTTTATTTTAATTTTAAATGTACAGATGATGCCAGAACCTCCAGTGTATAAATTCAATACTTGCTGTCTGTGACAGTTAAACTTGTGTGTGTGTATATAAGAATGAGTTGGGACCTTCTTTAAAAATTTATTTTTAAGTAATGTTCTAAAAATTCCATTTGTCTCTACTGTCTGAGCTCATAAAAATTATATTTGCTAAAGCCACTTAACTTTCCACAGTGCTCTGATCTGTTCAATGTTTGTTTACAGTATTAAATTTATTATAGTTGTAGAATTGATGAGGGAGCATACTGGTTTGCAGGTGTGTGCTCTCATTTCCATAGTTAGGTTACATAGTGTTTTTCAAGATTAAATTGATTGCATTCTGTACAGTTGAAAGTAAGAGTTCAATATATATTGCTAAAGTTATGTTTAAAACTAATTTTAGGTTATCATAAAAGTTATTTACCTAGAATTTTAGCCAGTTATTACATTTTGTTATAAATAGTAACTACTTTATTTGCTAATATAATGCAATTCTGGAACTGGTTAGGACATTTGGATACCAGAATAGAATTGCTTTAGATTTGGGGGGTTTCTCTAAAGAATTTCCTACATAGCAATTAATGTTTCTGGTTATCAAGAATGTAATTAGATTTAGCTTTGATGAACAAAAATGGGATAGTTGTTTTTTCTCAAGATATAATGAAAACCTCTCATGTAAACCTTGTTGTACATTTTCCTAAAATTAGATACCAAACTACAGTAGAAGGATGTGACTGTTAAAAGCTGACAGACTTCAAATTAATTCTCTCCATGTTAGTTCTAGGTTACTAGCACTACGTGCTATAAGATCTGTTACCCCCTTTGGCCCAGAAAGAAGCAGTATCTATTCTTCCATTACAATGTCATACTTTGGACAGTAGGGTTCATCATCTCATCACCATTTAGAATTTGTGTTTGCCATTTCAAACCATTAAAATCATCAGCCCTGGCTTCTTACTTGACTACACTTCCAAAACTGACAGCTAGGTAAACTGTTGTCTTTATATCACTGTTTGGAAAAATTGCTAATTTTTAGATGTAGGGAAAAGTTTAAAGAGCAAAGCAGAGAAATTATTGCATATTCTTTTTAAAATTATGTTTAAAGCATCTTGAAAAAGGCATTACTTTTTATAATTATTCAGAGTACTTGTTTAAAAAGTTTAGTCTCTTAATTTGTTTATATATGTCATTGTTCATGATGTTGGAGTAGCACATCTTTTAGCAGAACATGGGTTACCTAATTTCGGTTTCTTCTGCAGTCTGTCAATCTCCAAACTGTTACCAGTTTATAAACATTAAAGTCTTTTCACCTTGGTGGTAGTTTGCCATAAGTCATTTGGGGAAATAAATAATAGTACTGCTGACGAAGGTGGCTGCTGTTAGCTAGCTAACATTTCGTAATGGTGCTAGGGAAGTGGAGATGGTGAACTCTGAATGTTAGTTACATAGCCAGGTTCATTTTAGTTTTGGGGAAAGTACCAGAAAGTATTGATGGTTCAGTAGTGCATGAAAATCTGCTTTCTTATTTCCAATCACTATTTTCATTTAATGGTCTGAGTTAATTCTAAGCAAGTAATAAAACATTTTTAGCCTCTTCCACTGCATGGTTAATTTGGGGGAGAGAAGAATCCCCCAAAGGATCGAGTAATTGTTGGTAGTACAGAGCAGAGCAAAAAAGAAGGTTCAGGGCCTTCAGTGGGTAGAAATGACTAAAAGAGCTTGAGTGGATGGAGCAGGGCTCTGGGGTTTGAGTAAGCTGTTGTATGTGCAGGAGAGGTGCAGAGTCACACCTGAGGATGTGGTGTTCTGGCAGTTGCCCTTTCCCATGAGGTTTATTGGCCTTGTCTTCTCTGTGTTTCCCTTTCACTTCCCTACATCTTGCTTCGATTAAGTGTGGGCAGTGACTTGTACTCTTAGGAAAAGGTAGCCCCTACCTTCACCAAGCCCCTACCATCACCAAGGCAGAACCTGGTAGGCCTTCCCCACACTCATACCTACAGTCTAAATAGTTGGTAGTTTTCCATTCAAGACTTGTAACTGTTAGGAAAAGGAGGGGCATGGCTTTTCACTGTAAGGTCAGTGATGTAAGCCGTTCGGGAGAGTGCCTGCAGAGCTCTCCCAGATTTGCCATTCAGTTTGCCTCTGAGGATGAAAGTAGAAATTAAGATCAAATCAGCTGTTTGCGGAAAAGACACAACCTGAGATTGGGAGGACTGATCTGGGAACATGGCTGAATTGTGGTATAACTAAGAGTTGAATTCTTAGTTGAATTCTTTGAACCTCAACTATACTAAAGGAAAAGAACTGTGTAGCCACAGTGTTCAGGGAGAGAAACTGGCCATTTCCAGCTGCATTCAAATGGAAGGTATCCTAACCTGCAGAAGACTGGAAACCTGCAGGTAGTAACTGCTCTTTCAGTGCCCACCAAGCCTCTGGTTCTAGTGTGACTCCCTGAGGAAATTTTCCTTCAGAGAAAGAAGGCATTGATTAGAGACTTTAACTTCTTTTAACTAATCTGTATAATTATCGGTACAGAGTTTTCTAGCTTTACCTCTTTCCCAAACTGGAAATTGAGGAAATATGATTGCTGTCTAAATTTGTGTTAATCGTATCAGAGCAGAGGTGTACAAAGACACTGGCTTTGAGGACGGGTACAATGTGATCATCAGTGGAGAGGTAGAAAAATATTATCAGCTGTCAGATGTCTAGATCTTCAGTCCCATTAGGTCTTTTGGGAATATTCTTCAGTCTTTATTAGCTTATTGCCCTTATGTTATTCTGAGATGTCTTCTATATTAGGAAAGTAAAAAAAAATCTCAGATGAATAACCTAACATTCCACTTATGTAATTGGGTGGATGGGTAGGGAGGGAGAAGCAAACTAAACCTAAAGGAAGGAAGAAAGAAAGATTAAAGTGGAAATCAATGAAAAGTATTCTAATGAAGATTTGGCTTCTTCTGTAGGTGTGCTTACGGGGAGAAAATGCCAGTATGAATATTCTAGTTGAACATTATTTTTCAATGTTGATAAATTGACTTTTGTCTACCTCAGGCTTTGTATGTATCATGAGGCAGTCACTGCCAAGGTCTCTGGGTCTTCACAGTAGAGGCCAGATGCAGGGACCAGAGCTCTATAAATAAAGCTGTACCAAAATGCCTGTTTCATTTTCTGGCCTGATGGTCAACTAGAAAGCATAGTTGTCACCACTTTTCATGTTTCTGTTATATCAAATACTACTCTTGATAAGAAGTTTGTTTTTCCGCCCTCTGACATTCTTTGAAGGCAATTGATGCAGTAGATGGTACACTTAATTTATAGACCTTTTTAGCAGTTATATATATGGGGCTGGGTACAGCCAGCTCCACTTTGTATCCTCAATTTTTCTGCTCCATTTAGCCATGTAGTATGTGTGTCTGTTCCTCACTGCAATACTGAACAAATATGGGACACCCTGGAGAACACTTCTGAGTTTGCCTGGGATCACTTACAGTCAGCATGAAGCCCTCTGCTGTGTGAACTCCTAGATCCTGCTTCCTTGGGGACAGCATAACTTGGATAAAGCAAGTTGACGGCTAACATTTATTAAGCTACCTCATATCAGTCCTTATAACAACTGAGGTAAAGATAGGGATAACCCTAATGATGAGGAAACTGAAGCACAGAGAGGTTAAAAACTTGCCCAGGGCAGAGCCAAGATTTGAACATCCCTATCCCTCAAGTAAGGCCTGCATGTTATCTTCCTCCAGGGGTGTTCGGCTCAGATGACTCCTCACGATCCACTGTCTGCAACTTGAAATGATAACTTTCTCCCCTCTCTTTGGTTCAAAACTTTTATAATTATTTAAATGTTTCTTGTGAGGAGCAGTCACTTCTGAATAAGAGGCATTTTGGGCAGAGACAGCAGAGGATATTTGGGCACATGGGGGAAGAGGGGAGAAAGTAATCAACAGGCAGGAAGGCAAAGGTAGACTTGATTTCACATTTTGGTAGACCTCTTAGCAACTAGATCCGTAACAAATCTAGTTTAGTTTGTATGTTGTTGGAATGAAGGAGTGCTTCACCTCCACTGTTTGGTAGTGGCAGTTGGGAGTTGAGACTGCAAGTGAGTGTAGCCAAGGGGGAATCCAAGAGAAGACATCATTTCTTCAGTCAGCTGATTATGCAGGCTGAGGCAAATCATTTTAACTTACTGAAGAGTAACATGTATAAACAAGGCAGTGATTTTTCACAAGTGGACCACATGCATACCATCAGCACCCAGATGAAACAATATCACTAGTATCTTGGAAACCCTCATACTCCCAGTACTAACTCCCAAAGGGTAAACATTTATCCTAATTTCTAAGAGCATAGATTAGTTTTGTTCTGTTTTGAATAGAATGAATAGAATCAAACTATGTATTTTGTATCTGGTTTACTTGTTCAACATTGTGTGTTTTGTTGCATGTGTTTGATCATGGTTCTCATAGTATAGTATTCCACTACATGAATAAACCACATATTACTTATCTGATGGATGTTTGATTCAATCCCAATTTAGGAACAATTATTAATAGTACTGATTCAAATATTCTAGTACATGAATTTTGGTGCACAAAGGTACACATTTCTGCCTAGGAATGGAATTGTAGAGTCGCAGTGCATACATTAGCTTTACTGGGTACAGCCAGTTTCCCAAGTTCCAGCTGTCTCCCATTTTCACCAACACTTGGTGGTGTCAGTCTTTTCCATTTTATTCTGGCACACATATAATTTTATTATATGTGTGGCCTTAATTTTATTTCACTGTTCATTAACAGGATTGAATAGTTCGTATATGCTTTGAGTATCCTCTTGTGAAATATCTGTTCAACTTGCTTTCTTTTTCTGTTGGGTTTCTGTCTTTTTTATTGACTTGTTAGTTTTTAGAAATATTTATTCTGGATACATGTTCTTTGCTGAATATATTGTGTTGTGAGAATGTATTTGATGAAAAATAAGCTTTTAATATAGTACAATTTGCCAATTCTATATTAAATTATAATTTATCAATTGTAAATATTGCTAAATTGTTCTTCATAGCTGGCATATTTTGTTCAATTATCTGTCTACTCAAAGATCATAAAAATGTTCTTGTATTCTTCTAAAATCTTTTTTGTTTTACCTTTCACTTTTAAATCTAAAATCATACCGAATTGATTTTTGTTTTTAGTGTGAGGTGGGGTTTAAGGTAAAAGTGTTCCTTTGTGGATTTCCAGCTGTCCCAGTACCACTTATTGAGAAAAACTTTCCCTTCCTTCCTTACTATACTACAGTTTTTCACTTTGTCGTATGTAAAGTGATCATATATGTGTGGGCATATTTCTGGACTCTATTCTGTTCCACTGGTCAGCTTGTTTATCCTTGTAGCAGAACTATCTTAATTATATTTGTATGGTAGATTTTTATATCAACAGGATGCGAGGGTAGCTTTATCTTGTTAATTGAGTTAATTGAGCAAAATGAATAATGGTACCTGGTGAATACAGAAAGATAGGCAGTAGTGTGAGGAAATCTGGATAGTCTAAAATCATTGGAAAGCCGCAGACATTCATCTGAATGAAGTTATCTATTTTATGTTTTTAAAAGATAACCCTGATCAGCAAGGATGTAAAAAACTTGAATGGCTCTATCGACCCATTTAAATGTCATCTATAGAACATTTTATCTACCAACAGCAAAATCTACATTATTTTTAGTCATATGAAATATGCTTCAGACAATAGAATAAATGTCAATAAAATTTAGGGAATAAAATTATACAAAGTATTTTTCCTACCACAATCGAATTATATTAGAAATTAGCAGAAGGAAATTTGAGAAGTCCACAAATACTTGGAAATTAAACCAAAAAACTTTTACTAATTGATCAAGAAGAAATCACAAGAAAAATCTAAATGTTTTGCGCTGAATAAAAATTAAAACTAGGATGTATGGCATGAAAGTAAAGCAGTGCTTAGAGGATGATTTAAAGCTACAAACACCTGTATTGGGAAAGGAAAAAATGCTCAAATCAGTAACCTAAGAATCCACTTACATAACTTGGCAGAGAGTTGAGGGAGAAGGAAAACCAATGGAAGATGGAAGGAAATAAAAAAGACAATAGAGAAAAATCAGTTAAGTTTTAAAAAATTAGTTTTTTTAAAAAATCAACAAAATTGACATCCTGTTAGACTGATCATGAAAAAAAGTCACCAAAATGAGGAATTCATCAAATTTGTAATATTTAAAGGGATTATAAGAATATTATGAACAATTTTACATCAAAAAACTAAACAACTTAGATAAAATGGACACAATTCCTGCAAAGGAAATACCCAAATACTGAAATTGACTCAAGAAGAAATAGAGAAACTGAATAGTCTGGAGTGATGAAAGTTTTGGAAATAGTGGCAATGGTTACACAACAGTGTAAATAATTAATGCAATTGAATAGTACACTTTGGGTGAAATAAATGTATGGTATGTAAATTATACCTCGATAAAGCTGTTTTTAAAGTTTAAAAAAAGGAAAAAAATATTGAGTGATGTCAAAAGCAAGGAGACACCGGAAGTTCCCCTAGCATCGCCCCTTGAAGTTACAAGTTGAACAGGAGAAGGGGGAAGGGAGAAAAGGCAGAGATGGGTGCAACGGGACTCTAGAGAAGGGAGGAATCAGGTTGCAGTATGCACTCTGCAGCCTTGAGGAGCAGAGGGAGACAGTGAGTATCCCTGCCTGGGTGGCCAGGACATACGGCAGCTGAAGTCAGTGACCCTGGCAGAGACGGAATATGGAGGTGTGGCAGATGTGGTCCTGCAGCCGCCATTGCCAGGCAGAAAACAAAGCCACAGAGCCTGGCTGCCTCCCCCCCGCCCCCCGCCCCCAGAGCTAGTAAGTGGGCCCCAGAAGCAGCTGTAGCAGTGAGTGTCAGGTTACAGAGCACACTAGTTGCAGCCCTGAGAATAGGAGAGGCAGAAGCATTTCTCCTTGAATAGCAGATGGACACTGCCCAACTAATCCCAGTGACAGGTGGAGATACAGAGGTCTGGCAGCTGAGGTTTGGCAGTCACCATTATTGAGTGGAAAACGGCCACAACCGCAGGAGCTGGCCTCTTCCAGACCATTTCTTCCGCATTCATCACACCTGGTCCCAGTGGGGCACCTGGGACACCTTGGGTAGTGAA
Organism: Macroglossus sobrinus; assembly: GCA_004027375.1. Classification (NCBI taxonomy): domain Eukaryota; kingdom Metazoa; phylum Chordata; class Mammalia; order Chiroptera; family Pteropodidae; genus Macroglossus; species Macroglossus sobrinus. Next base: position 457,635 of record PVKZ01000285.1, read on the forward strand.
GCACTGCTGGCAGCGTCTGGTTGCAGGGGGCTGTGCTAGGATTTAATGGGATCAGAACCCCATCATCCAAAACATTCCTCCATGGCGGTAGTGCCCTGAGACTGAGGCAACCAGCTCACAAAGGAGTCATCCAACTCCCCAAGGGCATTTTCTACCACCCTGCGGAGATCTGAGAAGCTGAAGCAGTGCAAGAGAAGAACAAACAAACTTGTGATTCAGCGCCACCTGGTGGAGATCAAAAGAAAGACCTTCTTATCAACCTATTAGAGAAGTGTTATTCTTAAAAATATATATATATTTCATTTTCATAAATGCTTCAGCAGAGGAATAATCCATCAAATATTATGAACAATCAAGGTAACAAGGCAACTGAAAATGAAAAAAATAACAAAAAAATGTAATTTAAATGACGGAGAATTCAAGATTACAGTTCTGAAAAAACAACAAAATACAAGAAAATTCAGATAGGCAGTCTCATTAACTCAGAAACAAAATCAATAAAAAAAGTACTTCACCAAAGATATTGAAATTCTAAAAAATAACCAAATAGAAATTCTGGAGCTGAAAAACTCAATAAAAGAGATAAAAAATGAACTAGAGAGCTTGGAAAATAGAGCTGACCAGATGGAGGAAAGAATTAGTGATATTAAAGATAGAATTTAGAAACTGTGCAGTTGGAAGAAGAGAGACTTGAGAGTTAAAAGAAAAATGAAAGAACTTTGTGAGAACTATCTGAGTTTATTAGAAAGAGCAATATAAGGATAATGGATATACCAGAAGGAGAAGAGAAGGGATAAGGAAACATAGAACCTACTCAAACAAAAAGTCAATGAGAACTGCCTAAACCTATGAAAAGAGCTAGATTCTTGAATTAATGACAGGGAATTCTCAGGGTAGCCCGGGTAAAGAAGAGAGTAACCTATAAAGAAAATCCCATTTCATTATCATCAGATTTTTCAGAAGTGACCCTACAAGCTAAGAGAAAGTGAAATCAAATATTCAAACTATTGAAAGAGAAATTACCAGCCAAGAAAAATATAACTAGCAAAGTTATCCTTTAGATATGAAAGAAAAATAAAGACTTTTCCAGACATACAGAAGCTGAAAGACTTTACTACCTCAAGACCTTCATTACAGGAAATATGAAAGGAGGTTACTCTACCTGAAACAAAAAGACAAAAAGATATGAAACTATGTGTAAGATAACATATAGAAGGAGGAAATTGCAACCCTTATTCAGAATAGGATATTAAACACTTAAATCTAACATAAAGGTTAAAGGAGATAAAAACATTTTAAAAGAGAGAAGATGACAATAACTATTGTGATTTAGAGACTGACTCACAGCACAAATAGGGATAATTGACAACAAAAACAGAAAGGGAAGTAAAGGTCTGAATTTGCAAAAGGGAATGGAGATAAGATATTCAGAGAAAAAAAGACTATGTATGGCATATAACCCCCCCCTTTTTTTTTTTTTTGCATAAGCCTAGTGGTAAGCATACACACACACACACACTCCAGAACTGGGACAATATATATATAAAGAAATGGAGGGGGGAAAATCATAGCATAACACCAAACTAAAATAACAGAAAGAAACACAAGAGAAAAGAAATAACATAGAGCTACCAGAAAACAAAAGATAAAATAACTACATGAAATTCTTATAATTAATAATCACACTAAATGTAAGCAGACTAAACTCACCAATAAAAAGGCACAGAGTAGCAGACTGAATTAAAAAAGCAAAACCCATCTGTATGTTGCCTTCAGGAGACACATCTCAGCTGCAAGGACAAATATAGACTCAAAGCACAAGTGGGGAAAAGGATACTCCAAGCAAATGACATCCAGAGAAAAGTGGATGTAGTCATACCTCTATCTAACAAAATAGATTTCAAGGTAAAAATTATAACAAGACACAAAGATGAACATTTTATAGGGATAAAGGGGACAATACATCAAAAAGACATAATACTTTTAAAAAGAATTTAAATATTTATTGAATAAATGCAGAAAAAATGAACTTGGGGACATTTTAACATGAAGATACAATAAACAACTTCAAATATTCAGAGGGATGTCACATAAAAATTAAAAGACTTGTTCAGTATTTCTCCAAATGGCATAACGTGAACTAAGGGATAAATGTAAGCGACCAATAGGCTGCAGGATATTTGATCAAAGTGTAGCACTTATCTTAATAGCTTCTTTCCCAGTATAATGCATTCCATAGTTACGTTTTCCCTCTTCTGAAAGTATGTTATAATACTCCTCATAAACATCTTAAATAAGTTGCATTTTCATGGCAAGCCCTCCACTGACAGCAAAGGATGTATACACACTAACAGAAAGAAAAAAAGTAAAATTAACAAACTGGCTTACTAAGGAAATGATTTTTTGCTCCTCAGCAATATTTCAGCATTCTGTATTAGTGATTCTCAGGATGTGGGAGAAAAGAGAACATATTTTCCAGAGGGTGAATCAGAATGCTCCACAATTCAGATACTGCCCCTGAAGATAGTCCTCCTCAACTCCAAAACGAATTACTACAGCTATCAACTGGTGATATGGATGGGAGTGTACTGTGTGCTGGAGCAGGGAAAAAACAGTTGACAACTACTGTTCTACATGAAGTGGGAGAGCTATTTTTATGAGTTACTAGAGAATATAAACTGAATAATACTGATGGGCTTCATCCAAATTGTCAAATATTATAAAATGAAAATTGTTTCAATAACTATTCAGCATGATGTATGTATGTATGTATGTATGTATGTATGTATGTATGTATGTATATATATACATATAATATGTGTGTGTGTATATATATATATATATATATATATATATATATATATATATAATTACATACTCAGTAAGGAATGCTGAGGTGCTTAATACATCCAATAAATTGAAAACAAAATTTTTACATATTTATATTTTTCAGTGTACAGGACTCTGAAAGTAGATCTTGAACCCATAATGATAAATCAGTTTTTGAAGAAAACTACATAATCAGACAGTCTGGCTAAATGCTGCTCATTGGGGACTAGTGGAACTAGTGGAAGTGGTTCTGATAAAGGAATAAACCTGTTAAAGAAAACATTCAAGACTCCTGCAACTGCCTTTTTGGGCATAACCATTCTTGTAGAGTCAGCTTGCCATCTTTGTTCTAATATATTTTTCACAGCCTCTTCCACAAGGAGCCCAACAAAGGCTGCAAAATCATCAGCAATGATTGTGATATATGTTTGAGATGCCTTGTTGCATCTCTAAGTGATTCCATGGTTGGCTGGACCATCTCAAATCATTGGCAAGCATTGATGGTAACATATATTCGAGGGATATCTGTCAAAGGTTCTGTCCTACTGACCAATTTTTCCCAAGTTTAGGAATTGCAGATTTTATAGCAGTTTCTATTCTTTTCCAAAGGTATCTTACATTATTCATGTCATTATGGATCAGATATAAAGTTGGGGTTGCAGCAATTCATCCAGGAGCCTCGAGTTGCTGGTTCTCATTGATCCAACAACTTTTTGAAACTAATGGCACTTTGTGCCATCACAGCCATGGGCATCTCCCCAGCTGGTCCCACTGCAGCACCTTCCCAATAGCCAGACCAAGAAGACAACATTTATATATATACCAACTCAGGGAGCACCTAAATATATAAAGCAACTACTAACAAAACTGAAGGGAGAAACTGACAAAAACACAATTATAGTCGGAGACCTAAATACCTCCATTTACAAATATGAATAGATCCTTCAAACAGAAAATCAATAAGGAAATATCAGCTTTAAAGACCAAATGGACATGATTGACATTTACAGAGCCTTTCATTCTAGAACATAAGATTATGCATTTTTTCTCTAGTGCATATAAAATATGTTGGGACTCAAAACTAGCCTCAAAAAATTGAGTAAGACTGAAATTATACCAAATGTATTTTCTAATCACAATACCTTGAAATTGGAAATCAACAGCAAAAAGAATGTGGAAAAAAAATCACAAATATGCGGAGATTAAACCATGTGATACTTAAGAATAACTAGAACAAAGAAGAGATAAAAAGAAAAATCAAAAGATAGAGAGAAATGAGGATGTGTAAAATTGCCATTTTCTGACCATTGAAGTGACTGTTGGATTTGCTATAACTGAAAACAAAAATTGTAAGAAAAAGATTCCAATGATTATGCTGTGGATTTAATTACCAAGATGTTTACACCTCTCTTTCACCTATTGTTTTGAGGGACTTTTTGGCTCCCCTTACTTAATGGCTTGTAGTCTTTCCTATGTCATAATAAAGCTATATTTATTCTGGAAACACACACACACACACACACACACACACACACGACATATCAAAACTTTTGGGATGGAGCAAAGTGTTACTAATAAAGGCCTATCACAAAAAAAAAAAATCTCGAATAAACAACCTAACAGTTTATCTTTAAAAAAATTAATAAAAGAACAAATAAAGCCCAAAGTCAGCAGAAGGAAAAAAATTGAGCAGAATTAAATGAAACTGAATAAAAAGGCAATAGAAAAATTAATGCAACAAAGAGCTAGTTCTTTACAAAGATTAATAAAATTGACAAATCTCTGGTTAGACTTACTAAAAAAAAGAATAAATTTAAAAAATAGAAATAAAAGAGAAGTTACAATTGACACCACAAAAATACAAAGGATCACACAAGAATACTATGAAAAAGTATATAACACCAAATTTAATAACCTAGAGGAAATGGACGAATACTTAGAAAGATACAACTTTCCTAGACTGAATCACAAAGAACTGGAAAATCTAAATAGACCAATCAACAGTATAGAAATTGAAACAATCATTAAAAACCTCCCCCAAAGTAAAAGTCCGGGACCAGATGGCTTCACTAGTGAATTCTATCAAACATTTGAAGAAGATTTAATATCTATTCTTCTCAAAATCTTTCAAAATATTGAAGAGGCAACATTTCCTAACTCATTTTGTGAGGTCAACATTATCCTGATATCAAAACCTGGCACGCGCGCACGCGTACACACACACACACACACACACACACACACACACACACACACACATTCAAACCAATATCTTTGATAAATACAGATGCAACAATTCTAAACAAAATACGAACGAATTGAATACCATACATTAAAAAGATAATGCATTACAATCAAGCAGCATTCATTCCAGGGGTACAAAGATGGTTCAACATACACAAATCAACCAGTGTGATACACCACGTGAATAAAATAAAGAATAATGATCATATATTTATATCAATAGATGCAGAAAAAGCATTTGACAACATAAAGCATCCAATTTTTTATTAAAACATGCAATAAAATGTGCATAAAAGAAAAGGACCTCAATATAATAAAGTCTATACATGACAAACCTCAGCTAATATAATATTCAAAGATGAAAAACTGACAGCTTTTTCTCTGAGATCAGGAATAAGACAAGAATGCCCACTCTTACCACTGTTATTCAACATTAGGTACTGGAACTCCTAGCCAGAACAACCCAGCAAGAAAAAATAAGAAAAAGGCATCCAAACTGAGAATGAAGAAGTAAAATTGCAGACTTGATTCTCTATATTAATAAACCTAAAGACTCCACCAAAAACTATTAGAAACAATAAAAAAAATAGCAAAGTTTCAGGATACAAAATCAATGTATAAAAATCCATTGCATTCTTATATATTAACCTTAAAATTTCAGGAAAAAATTTAAAAATTCTTTTCCAAATACAACAAAAAGAATTAAATACCTAGGAATAAAGTTAACACAGAATATGAGGGGCCTATACACTGAAAACTATATTATTAAAAGAAACCGAAGAAGACACAAAGAAATAAAAAGATTTTCCATTTTAAAGGATTGGAAGAATCAACATAGTTAAAATGGCCATATTACCCAAAGCAATACAAGAGTTAATGAAATCCCCCATCAAAATCTCAATGGCATTTAAAAAATATAGAGAATAACAACAAAAACTTCAGATTTGTATGGAACCACAAAAGACTGAATAACCAAAGCAATCCTGAGAAAAAGGAACAAGGACAGAGGTATTACACTCCCTGGCTTCAAATTATACTGCAAATCTATAATAATCAAAACAGCATGGTATTGGCAGAAAAACAGACAAACAGATCAATAGAACAAAATTGAGAGCCCAGAAATAAACCCACATATATATGGGCAAATAATTTTAACAAAAGACCAAAAACATACAGTGTAGAAAAGAAAACCTCTTTAAAAAATGACACTGGAAAAATTGAAAGCCACATGCAAAACAATGAAACCAGACTTCTATTTGTCACCATGAACAAAATTAACTCAAAATGGATCAAAGGACTAAATATAAGGCCTGAAACAGTAAAATATATGGACGAAAACATAGGTACTAAAGTTTTGGACCTTGGTTTAGAGAGGATTTTATGAATTTGACCTCAAAGGCAGGGGAAGTAAAAGCACATAGATAAATGAATGAAACTATCTCAAACTAAAAACCTTCTGCTTAGCAATAGAAACCATCAATAAAACAAAAAGGCACCTAATCCAATGGAAGAAGGTATCTGTAAGCAACCTCCGATAAGTGGTTAATATCCAAAATATATAAAGAACTCATATGACTCAACGACAACAAAGAATAGCCCAATTAAAAAATGAGCAGAGGATCTAAACAGACACTTCACCCAAGAAGACATACAAGTGGTCAAGATATATATGAAAAGATGCTCAATTCCACTAACTATTAGGGAAATGCAAATCAAAACCACAATGAGGTACCACCTCAGACCTGTTAGAATAGCCATTATCAACAAGACAAATAATAACAAATGTTGGAGATGTTGTGAGGAAAAAGAAATCCTACACTGTTGGTGGGAATGTAAATTGTTACAGCCACTCTGGAAAACAGTGTGGAGATTCCTCAAAAAATTAATAATAGAGTTACTATATGACCCAGCAATCCCTTTTCTGGATATCTACCCCCCCCCAAATTTGAAAATACTTATTCATAAAGATATCTATGCCCTAATATTCATTGCAGTGTATTCACAGTGGCCAAGACATGGAAATAAAAATACATCATCAATAGGTGATTAGATAAAGATATGGTACATATATACAATGGAATAATATTTGCCCAAAGAAAAGATGAAATATTGCCATTTGTGACAACATGGATTGATCTTGAGAATATCACGCAAAGTGAAATAAGTCAGAAAAGTCGAGAACCATATGATTTCTCTGATTTCTCTGATGTCATTTCTCTGATATGTGGAATATAAAACTGAAAGCAACAAACAAACAAGGCAAACAAAAACACAGACAACAATATGGTGGTTACCAGAGGGAAAAGGCATTGTGAGAGAGGTAGAAAATGATAAAGGGAGTGAAATACATGGTGAAGGAAGGAGATTTGACTTTGGTTGTGAATACACAACGCAATAAACATGATGTATTACAGAATTGTACACTTGAAACCTATATAATTTTATTAACCAATGTAACTCCAATTAATTTAAAAACAAAACAAAATCTGTTTTTAGCATGTAGTTCTGCAGATTTTGATTTGCTATAATTATCATCTATATTATATAGTTTAATGATTTACAAGAGAAAATGTTGGTTACAAGTGAAGGAAAACCACTTCAAATGAACTTAAACATATAGTTTTCCAAAGCTAGAAGAATGTTGACCACCCAAACCACACCTGGAGCAGGACACAGTTGGACCAAGAACCATAGAAACTAAGGGTGCGAATGGAGCCAAGACTCTCCTCCCTCTAATTTCCACTTCTCTCAACATGTTGGCTTTATTCTCTTGCACTACAGATAGCCTAGCCTGTTCCATGTGTGGGAAATATAGCTACTGACAATTTCTTTTGCCTCTTCAAAGAGACTGGCTTTCTACTTCACAAATCTTAAAGGAAAAACAGGCCTCTCCCCTGATCCACCAGCTGTTCCCAGTGGGTAGAAATAGGTGGCCCTGTAGAGAGGTATAAGGGTCAGGGCCTAGGAGCGGGGACTAGAAGAGTGAGGGGCTTCTCAGAAGAAGAGAAGGTGGCAGTCAAGCAATATCACAGATGTCCACTATGTCAATCAGCACTTTAAGTATGTATTTTTCTAGCCCTTACAAAGAACTATATACAATATTATGTGAAAGCTTTTTCTACCTTTAATTTATGGAGAGATAATGGAGTTGTGGTAAATGGTGTTCAGGTTAGTTCTGTGTGTTCCTAAATAAAATTTACTATTGTTTTAAAAAATAGTACTTTAAAATCATCCCACAAAGAAAAACTCAAGTCTATATGACTTTGCTAGTGATTTCTAGCAATATTTAAGGAATAAATAATACTGATCCTTCACAAATTCTTTCAGAAAATAGAGGAGAGAACACTTCTCTCATTTTATGAGGCCAGTATTTGCCTCATGATAAAGTCAGGAAAAGACATCACAAGAAAATAAAACTACAGAATATCTCTTATGAATATAGATATAAAACTCCTCAACAAAATACTAGCACACAGAATACAGTAGTATATAAAAAGGATTATATTCCATAATTAAGTAGGATTATTCCTATAATGCAAGGATGCTTTAACATATGAAAATAAATATAATGTACCATATTAATAGAATAAAGGACACAAACACATGATCATTTCAACAAAGTATTTTACAAAAATTCAACATCCCTTCTCGATAAAGCTCAACACACCTGGAATAGAAGGGTACCTCTTCAATCTCATCAAAGACATCTACAAAAACCTACAGCTAACATTATACTTAATGATTAAAGATAAAATAGATAATAAGGCAAGAATATCCACTCTGACCACTTCTATTTAACATTATACTAGAGGTTTTAGCCAGTGTAATCATGCAAGAAAAATAAACAGAAGGCATCCAGATTGGAAAATAAGTGAAACTGCCTTTTATTTGCAGGCAACTATATAGAGGAAAAAAAATTTTTTAATTCACACATACACAAGGTCTTCAGTCTGATCCATGGTGGACCTGCAGAGGTGACCTGCAGCCTGTGTGCCCTAACATCATCTTCTGTGAAAGCCTAAGCTGGCTGTGTAGCTTTCTCCCCTTGTCTCATGACCATGTCCACCAACAAGAATGCTAATTCACCAGCTGCGTCCCCCCAACATATTTAAGAACAGCAGGAAAGGCAGTACAGAAATGAGATGGCACCAATAGAAAATGTGGAGCTGAGGGAAGCTAAGAAGGATGACCAGATGCCGAAAAGGAGAAATGTAAGCTTGTTTCCTGATGATGCTACTTCTCCAATTCAGGAAAACTGCAACAACCAGGGCACTAGAAATTGGTCTGTTGAGGACATTGTCAAAGGCAATTGTTGCAAATAGCAGCAATTTGGAAAGACAACTCCAGCTACTCAAGCTGCTAGGAAACTTTCTAGGGAAAAACAGCCACCCTTTGACAACAGAATCTGGGCTGGTTTGATCCCAAAATTTGTGTCCTTCTTTGGAAGAACTGATTGTAGTCCCATTCAGTTTGAATCTCCTTAGATTCTTACTAACATTGCTTCCAGAACATCAGAACAGACTAAGACTGTAGTAGATGGAGGTGTTAAACCAGCATTCACTTCTCTTTTGGCATCAATCCATGCTCACATCAGTGAACAAGTCATATGGCTCTAGGGAACATTGCAGGTGATGGTTCAGTTTTCTGAGACTTTGTTATCAAGTATGGTGCAGTTGACCCACTGTTGGCTCTCCTTGCTGTTCCTGATATCTTTAGAATGTGCTTACTTACGTAATCTTACCTGGACACTTTCAAACTTTAGTTGCAATAGGAATCCTGCACCCCCGTTAGATGCTATTGAGCAAATTCTTCCTACTTTAGTTTGTCTTCTGCATCACGATGATCCAGAAGTGTTAACAGAGAGCTTCTGGGCCATTTCCTACCTTACCATTGGTCCAAATGAACCAGTTGAAATGGTCATGAAAACAGGAGTTGTGCTCCAATTTGTGAAGCTCTTAGGAGCTACTGAATAGGCAATTGTGATTCCCACACTAAGAGCCATAGGAAATATTGTCACTGGGACAGATGAACAGACTCAGGTTATAATAGATGTGAGAGCACATGCCATCTTTCCCAGCCTACTAATAAACTCCAGAAGAAAGCTACACGGACAATGTCAAACATCACAGTTGACCACCAGGACCAGATACAGCAAGTTATGAATCATGGATTAATTCTATTTCTCATTGGCTTTCTCTAAGGCATACTTTAAGACACAAAAGAAAGTTATATGGGCTGTGATCAACTATACAAGTAGTGAAACAGTTGAACAGATTGTATACCTTGTTCACTGTGGCATAATAGAATCACTGATGAGCCTCTTACCTGTGGAAGATACCAAAATTATTCTTGGTATACCACCCTTTAAAAAATCCACACAGAAAAACTATGAGTCCAGCAAATTCTCAAGATCCAAGATCAATATACAAAAAGCACTTGCATTTCTATAGTAATAGCACTAAACAATTTGAAAGTGATGCTAAGATAAATTCAATTCACAATAATAAAATACTTGAGAATAAATTTAACAAAAATGTATGTAATTTGTACATGAAAACTACAAAATATTGCTGAGGAAAATTAAAGATCTAAGTGGAGAGACATCTCATGTTCATGAATTTGTACATTCAATATTGTTAAGATGTTAACATTCCTCAAACTGATCTATAGATTCAATGCTCTCCCCATATAAATTCCTCCAAGCTTTCTTGAAGAAACTGATAAGCTGATCCTAAAATTTATATATTGATGCAAAGGACCCAGCATCAAACAAACATTTTATTTTTATTTTTTAAAAATTTCTTTATAGTTTTAAATAATTTTTAATTTTTTAAATACATTTGGCATATAATATTATATTAGTTTCAGGTGTATAACATGGTGATTTATACAACATTTACATAACTTATGAAATGATCATCCTAATAAATCTAGTATTCATCTGACACCATATATAGTAATTATAATATTATTGACTATATTCCTTATGCTGTACTTTACAACCCTATAACTGTTTTGTAAGTGCAAATTTGTACTTATTAATTCCTTCTCCTTTTCACCCAATTCCCAAACCCCCTCTTATTTGGCAATCATTAAAATGTTCTCTGTATCTATAAATTTGTTTCTGTTTTGTTTGTTTATTTTGTTCTTTAGATTCCACGTGTAAATGAAATATGTCATTTGCCTTTCTTCGTTTGACTTATTCTATTCAACACAATAGCCTCGAGGTCCATGTTATTGCAGATGGCAAGATTTCACATTTTTACAGCTGAATAATATTCCATTGTCTATATGTACCACCTTCTCTTTATCCATTCATTGATGAACACCCAGGTTGCCTCCATATCTTAGCTATTGTAAATATGCTACAATGAACATATGGATTCATGTGTCTCTTCAAAGTAGTATTTTGGGTTTCTTCAAATAAAGACTCAGAAGTGGGATTACTAGGTTCTTTGTCTTTTGCTATAGTTTTTGTTTTAAAGTCTATTTATTCTGGTATAAGAATTGCTACCCCAGATTTTCATGTTTGTTTCCTTTATCATAAAATGTCTTTTTCTATCCCTTTATTTTCAGTCTATGAGTGTCTTTCGAGCTGAAGTAAGTCTCTTGTAGGTAGTATATGTATGGATCTTGTTTTCTTATTCATTTAGCCACCCACCCTATCTTTTGATTAAAACATTTAATCAATTTACATTTAAAGTAATTATTGATAGGTATGTAGTTATTGCCATTTTATTTGTGTTTTTTATCTTTTTTCTTTTTTATGTTTATTTTCATAAAATCATATTTATTTAAGTTAATTTCAAGCATACAGTACATTGGTTCGAGATCTATATAGTTCATAAAATGATCCCCTTCTTCCTTACTTCCTCCCTCCCCTGGCCCTCTACCTAGCCATCATATTAATGCTAACTGCATTCCCTATGCCATGCTCCCCATTCTTGTGACCATCCATCAGCTACTAATTTGTATTTCTTCAACCCTTTAACCCATTCTCCTAGCCCCGCAACAACCCTCCCCTCTGTCCATCATCAGATGTTCCACTATATTTGTGAGTCTGTTTTTGATTACTATTCTTTATTCCTGTTTTTGATACATGTTTTTCTTCTTAAAGAAGTTCCTCCAACATTTCCTGCAATACTGGCTTGGTGGTGATAAATTCCTTTAGCTTATTTTTTTCTGGGAAGTTCTTTATCTGACCTTCAACTCTAAATGATAGCTTTGCTGGATAAAGTATTCTTGGTTGTAGATCCTGGGTCTTCACCCTGTCAAACATTTCTTACCAAGATCTTCTGTCCTGCATAGTTTCCTTTGAGAAATCAGCTACCAGTCTTATGGGTGTTCTCTTATAAGTAATTAACTGTTTTTCTCTTACTGCTGTTAATATTCTTCCTTTGTATTTAACCTTTGGCATTTTAATTATGATGTGTCTTGGTGTGGGCCTCTTTGGATACCTGATTTTTGGAATTCTCTGAATTTCCTGGGGTTTTCTGTTAATTTCCTTCACCAGGTTAAAGAAGTTTTCCATCATTATTTCTTCAAACAGCTGTTCAACATCTTGATTTTCTTCAGTTATGCCAATCAGATGGATATTTGGATCCTTAATAGTATCCCATATGCTCCTTAAATTATTTCTATAGTATTGGCATCTTATCTCTTGTCATTCTGATTGTGTGTCCTTGGCTTTCCCATCTTCTTCATAGGACATTTGATCTTTTTCTTTATTCATTTCGTTTATTCCATTTAATATACTTCTCGTCTCAGATAATGTGTTCTTCCTTTCTGACTGGTTCCCTTTTATCATTTTCATTTCCATTTTTATGTTTTATCTCTTTGTTGAAGTTCTCACTGAATTCATCTACGCTTCCCATAAGTTCACTGAGCATCTTTATAACCAGTGTTTTGAACTCTGAGTCTATTAGATTGCTTGACTCCATTATTCCTGGATCTCTGTTATGTTCTCTCATTTGCTTTCTGCTTCTTTGGCTGCCTTTATATGTCTGTTTCTATGTACTAAGCAAAGCTCCTAAGTCTCCAGGTCTTATTAGTGTGGCTTTGCATACTAGGTGTCCAGTGGCACCGTCTTAAGAGGTGCTCAGCTGCAGACCAAACTTAGCCCAAGCCTGTGCCCCTTTGAGGCCACCTGTTAAGATTCAGCAAGCAATCCACAGATGCTGTGCTTATAGTTACCTCACAAGGCCACACCAGAAACTGAGGCCAGTTTCCTCTAGTGTGAGTCTAGGAGCTGCTCAGCAAGAGTGCCTGACTTGTTGAGGATGAATGTGGCTTGGGTGGGGCCGCAAGTTGGGGGAAGTGGAGTTTCAGGAAAGCCTGTGATCAGAGTGACCTCTGTTATCCAGTTTGATGATGTCACGGCTATAGCAGCACTGTCAGGTGCATTGGTAGGGAGGAGGGATCATCAAGGAATGATATCACCGGCATATCTGTATGGAACCAGTCTTGCCTCAGCCCTCACTCCAACAATGTTTCCCTGTAAGTCCCTGGTGCCCACTGCATGCAGCTGAATTGGTGCTGGTGCTCAGAGTGAGCACTGCAAAAATCTGCTCGTGAACTTGGCCCCTTTAAGAGGTGTCTGCCACTGCCACTACCTTCATCTCAGCCACTCAATACTGGGCAGCCCCGCATCCTTGCCCCATCATACCTTCTGCCTTTGCAGAGTGCTTTCTTGGATTTCTCCTTAGTTGTATGGCTTGTTCATCAAGATCCCAAGTGATTTTTCCTTGCTGCTGGTCCATCACAACTTTGACGGAAGGGATGAGCAGAGCCTCTATCATCAATGCCGTTTTTCTCAGATCTCTTCTTCTTCTTAAAGAAGTTCCTCTAACATTTCTTATAATACTGATTTGGTGATGATGAACTTCTTTAGCTTTTTTCTTGTCTGGGAAACTCTTTATCTGTTCTTCAATTCTAAATGACAGCCTTGCTGGGTTGTAAGTGCTTGCTTTTTGGTTGTAGGGCCTTGCTTTTCATCACTTTGAATATTTCCTGTCAATCCTTCTGGCCTGCAAAGTTTCTGTTGAGAAATCAGCTGAAAGGCTTCTGGAAGCTCCCTTGTAGGCAATTGCTTGCTTTTTCTCTTGCTGCTTTTAGATTGTCTCTTTGTCTTTGACCTTTGGCATCTTAATTATGATGTGTTGGTCTTTGGGTTCATCTTATTTGAGACTCTCTGTGCTTGTATGTCTATTTCCTTTGCCAGATTACAAAAGTTTTTCATTATTTCTTGAAATAGGTTTTCATTTTTTGCCCTCTCTCCTCTCCTTCTCGTACCCCTGTGATGTAAACATTGATAAGCTTGATATCTCAAAAGCCCCTTAAATCATCCTCATTTTTTTGGATTCTTTTTTATTGTTGCTGTTCTGATTGGGCATTTTCTGCTACTTTATCTTCTAAGATACCGATTCAGTCCTCTGCTTCGTGTAATCTACTATTGATTCCTCTAATGTATTCTTCATTTTAGTTCTGTATTCTTCATTTCTGACTGGTTCTTTTTTATGTTTTATCTCTCCACTTTTATATTTTCTTTGTTTAAGTTCTCATTGAATTAATCTATTCTTCCCCTAACTTCACTGAGCATCCTTATAATCATTGTTTTGAACTCTGCCTCTGATAAGTTGCTTGTTTCCATTTTGTTTAGTTCCTTTTTCTGAAGCTTTGTTCTGTTCTTTCATTTGGGACATATTTCTTTGTATCCCCATTTTGTCTGCTATCCTGTATTTGTTTCCATGTATTAGGTAGGACTGCTCAGTCTCCCAGTCTTAGTAGTAAGTGTGCTATGGGTCTTAGAGGCACAGGTGCTCCTGGTGTTTCCCTTGTAGGGATAGTGTGTGCCCTCCAGTTGTAATTGAGCCTTGGTTGCTGTTGGCACATCAGTGGGAGAAAATGACCTTCAGGCTCATTGGTTGTAAGGAGTGGTGGTGAGAGGTGGTGAGGGGCTGACCCTATAGAGTAGGATTCAATTTAGAAGGGCTCTAGTGCCTGCTGAGTCTGCTCTTGGGTGTGTTGTCTTCAGATGCAGTTCTGAGTATTGCTCCAGCTCAGTGTAAAGCTGGCCACTAGGTGTGCTGGCCTGGTGCCTCCTGGGAGGGGTTTCAGCCACAGCCTTTGCTCTGACTGGGGCCATGTGGTAACAGTCACCAAGCAATCTGCAGATGGTTGTCACTCGTGCTGGGCTTAGAGGTGCCTTGAGAGGCCAATCTATAAACCAAGGTCAACTGCTGCTAGTGCTGGGCTTGGAGCTGTTCAGCAAGAAGTATGGGATATGCAGAGGCCAGATGCTACTTATTTAGGTTTTGTGAACATTTAAAAGATTTTAGAAATGTCTGCAGCATGAACCAAGACAGGCTGTTTGAATGGAAAATCCACTGGTAGCAATTAGGGTGGGCCAGCAATTTTGGAGGGGTGGGGTCTCAGGAAATCAGCAGAGTGAGGTGACCAGTGTTAGCCAGGTTGATGGAGACTCAGATAAGCTGGCCTCCTGCATCTGCACGCTGGGTGGGGGTAGGGTCCAATGAAGAAATAATGGAGTCTACCAGCACTTCTGTCTGGGAGAAAACTGCCCCTCCAACCCTCACTCTGAAGCCAAACAATTCAGTTTCTCTCCAGATGTTCTGGCACTATTCAAGCTGCTGCTCCAGCCCTGAAGCTCAGAGCAAGTGAGTCCATCAGAGAATAAGTCCACTTGCAGGCCCCTAAGAAAAATGTCAAGGAATTTAGCTGCCCTCCATCTCACTCAGACACAATCTCTGCTGGTTTTCACAACCAGAAGTTGTGTGGACTTCTCTTCCCAGCACTGGAACCCTGGCTGGGTAGCCCAATGTGGGGCTAGGATTCCTCACTCCTCTGGAGGGACCTCTGAAGCCAAGATATCCCTCCTGATTCTCAGCTGCCACACTCAGGTGTAGAACCAGCTCATTTTGTGTCTCTGCCACTCCTACTATTCTCAGGATTGCCTCTTCTGTATGTCCTCAGTTATAGGACTTCTGTTCTGCTAGACTTCAGGTGACTTCCAGTGATGGTTGTTCTGTAGTTTAGTTGTAATTTTGACATACTTGTGAGAGGAGGCAAGCACTGAATTGACCTATTCCACCATCTTGATTGGCAATTCCTGAACAAACACATTTTTTCAAAGAAAAGAGGGAAGACTTAGACTTCTTGATTTCAAACTTAGTATAAATCTATAGTAATAATAACTGTGGTACTAGTATAAAGATAGACATACAGATCAATGAAACAAAGTGTAAAGTACAAAAGTAAACTAATATATAGGTACATTGATTTTAACAAAGGTGCTAAGATATACAGGGAAAGGACAATATTTTTGGAAAATGTTGATGGGACAATTTTCACCATTATCTTACAGCATATGTAAAAATTAACTTAAAATGTTTAAGCCTTGATTTAAGAACTGAAACTATAACACTTTTAGAAGAAAACATAGGAAAAAGTTTTCATGACCTTGAATTGGTCAAAGATTTCTTAAATATGATACCAAAAGCATCAATTAAAAAGAGAATGATAAATTGGACTTCATCAAAATAAAAACTCTAAATTAAAACATCATTAAGAAAACAGACAACCTACAGAATGGGGAAAAAATATTGGCTAATCATATTTTTAATAAAGGACTTGTATCCAGAATATCCAAAGAATACTTAAAACTCAACAATAAAGCAAATGATTCATTAACAAATAGGCAAAATATCTGAATAGATATTTACCAAAGAAGACATATATATGGCTAAAAAATACAGTGTAAAATGGTCATCATAAGTCATTCAGAAATATAAATTAAAACTACAACTTGATACCACTTTTCACCCACTAAAATGGTATAATCAAAATGAACAGACAATAAGTGCTGGGGAAAATGTGGTGAAAAAGGTGAGTATGTAATAGTACAGCCACTTTGTAAAGTACTTTAAACTTTTCTTAAAATATTACACATAAATTCACTACATGACCTCAAAATTCCACTCCTAGGTGTCTACTCAAGAGAAAGTGTATGTCCACACAAAGACTTGTATGTGAATATTCACAGCATTATTCATAGCAGCTAAAATATAGAAACAATCCATTTGTCTATCAACTGGCGAATTAATAAACAAAATATGTTCTTTCTTTACAATGATATATTAAGCAATAAAAAGGTATGAACTTCTTTATATATGAGACAACAGGGATGAACCTCAAAAACAATATACTGTAAGGAGTCAGATTCAAAAAATTATATATTTTATGATTTCATGCATGTGAAGTGGCCAGAAAAAGGTAAATTTACGCAGCAAAATTCAGCAACCATTTTCCGTAAAGGACAATGTAGTAAATATTTTAGGCTTTGTAGGACACACAGCCTCCCTTAATACTTAACCATGTAGTTTTGGGGAGAAAGCAGCCACAGATTGTATGTAAATGGGTGGATGTGGCAGTGTTCCATATACCTATTTACAAAAAACAGGCCACAGGCCAGAATTGGCCCATGATAGTAGTTTGCAGACCCTTGCTATGAAGGCAGAAAATAAATTAATGGTTGCTTGGGGCTAGGAAGTGAAAACTGTAAGTAACTGCAAAGAAGCAAGAGGGATATTGGGGAGATGATAGAGGTCTGCAAACTACTGTGTGTCATGTGAAAGAGAGAGGAATAAATTTAAAAAGAATATACAACAGAGGTGTATATGTGGCCCATAAAGCCTGAAATATTTACTGCAGCCTAGACAATGTAAAGTGATTGGTTTTATGAAGAGATTATTCTGAAAGAAAAGACCAAGTTTCTGATATAGAAAGTTTATGATTTGTACTAGAAAGAAGAAAATTGAATTATGAAGTTACACTTTTCAGAAATCTAAAAGTATATATTTATAACTGCACAGATTTGAATGAATAAAGTTGTATATTGCTTTAACATCAAGCCTAGAAGAAATCTAAAAAATAAATTTTATAATAAGAGTTCTTTGCAAAACACTGCTTGAACACAAAGTACTTCCGTTTCTCTCTTTGCCTCCCTTTATCCCCCAAATGCTTTGTGATAACAATCAAATCCACACAAATTTGGAGTTGTTCTTTTTGCTTGTGAGATTTAGGAAGATAAAATTTCATTTAAGGACTTTTAACAGTGACTTTCCACCACAAGTTGTTGCTGTTGCTTTGATTGTCCTGGGCTAACCTGGAATGCTAAAGGAATTTTTTTTATAACGTTTAGCATTGCATTATTAATGGTTGTAATAGTCTTCATTAGCAATTGTCTGAAGCTTCTAAATTTCTTATATCTGGTCCTTTATTGAAGTGTTGACAGTGAATCCCCGCACTTAAAATGAGCAGAATCAATAGCAATGGACAAACCCCTTCTATTTGGGATTGTAGTGGCTGAGCTCTATTAGCTAGGAATTTCTTCAACCTTTCAAGCACAGAGTATAATACAGTGTTCCTCATGCCCTGTGGGTGCTCAGTAAGTGTTGTAAATATGTAAATGTATTTCACACCAGAATGTCTGAACAGAATTGTGAAATGTGATACATGCCATTAATGTGACAGCCTTTTCCTGTATCTGCCTCCCCATCTTTTACTCCATTTACCTGTCTTACCTTCAACATAAAAACTTGGAACATCCTTTTTAAGGAAGTGTAGAAAAATATCTTGAGTTTCCATGAAAAACTATGTATCACTTATACCCTTCCAAGTTATCAAATCCTACTTTGGTTTATTGTAACTCTGTAAATTGTAGTAACTAATGGATATGCAAACTATGTCTTGTTTGGTGAAGGCTTACTGACCCCCAATCCACCCCTCTAACACACACAGAGTAAAAAAAACATTTTTGGTCCCCACCTGCAAATTGATTGAATCCTGTCACTTTGCCCAAATTGTTAATCCTTACCCAATTTTCAATTCTTCCAGTTTCCTTTAGTATATGGCTACAACTCTCCAAACTTCTGGTTCCAAATTTCCTCTCTCTTGATTGACACTTAGAAATTAAGTCTGACTGCCCATTCTCCTACCCAGACTCTAGGTCACTTCATAGCTAGTACTTCCCTAAGTATTTCGGGAGCTCTGTGAGCTGAAGGGATATAGGAAGCTGGGGTAAGAGGTAACAGTGATAAGGTAAACTCTGAGAGACTAAAGGTAAAATTCGACGATGTCCAGACCATAGATGATAATGGCACTCTGACCCACAACTTCTGTAGTAACCAGTTATGGAAGACAAGCCATGACCTCTGCAGTCATTGGCCCAGAATGGCCAGGACTTGGTCAGTGATTACCACCTTTTCTATTTTTGCCCCACCTCTACCTCAGGACCAATCAGAGCAAGCCAAATATGCTCCTCCAACCAATCACACAATTAACCCTACTTTTAGTTAGCTCACTTCCAGTCTCCCAATGCCATTGATTTATAAACAAAACATACCTGGATTATTCCTTTTTTACCCTAAAACTTTCCCACACTCCTCCTTGCTTTTGAGTATCTGCCAGATTCCTGTGATGGTGGCTCCACCTTGCTCTAGCAAGCTCTGGGTAAATAGCCTCTGCTTGTTCTTGTTTGAGTGGCTTTCATTTATTTCAACAGCTCCCAGGAACTCGTATGCACTTGGGGGAAGGTATTGGCTTCCCATGTTATTTGCAATTGCACTTGAACCATATATGTTCAAACATTAAAGAAAAGGTAGAGTTGTGGTTTCAGCTCCAAAATTTAAAGAGCTTAAGCTCTCCTGTTTGCTTCTTATAAGTACCCTTGATATGACACTGAGTCCAGTGAATAATCTAGGATAATATTTCCATATCCAGATCCCTTTGCTGTATACAGTCACATATTCACAGGTTCTGAAAATGATAATATAAATATCTTTGAAGGATGGTGGCATTATTCTGTCTACCACAGACAGGTGACCCAGTGCTGGTTAATGAAATACAGAAAAGTCAATTTAGGAGTTTCTAGGAAATGTTTTACTCCTCGATAAAAAGTTTTATGAGAAGAAACTCCTCTTTCTCTGTCTTTGGACACAATTTTGGAAAAAGATGTTATGATAGTCATGTTACAACCATGAGTCAACAAGCCTAAGGACAAAAACAGAAGACAAAAGGAGCCTGGATATGTAAAAACATTGTTGAGCTACTTGGTTGGCCTTACCTGGAACCACCTACTTCTGGACATCTTGTTCTATAAGTGTACTTAGGAATGGGGGTAAGATCAAAATTTTATTAATGTAGGAGTAGATGCTATTAAAAGACCTTATATATAAGTCTTTATATACATGGAGGCAAAACATAGCCCCCTTCAAATAAAGAAAAAAGACATGGAGGGAGTTTTTAAAATTTATCTGAGGTGGGAGTCAGCCAAGGAGCCTTGAACTAACAGAGCTTAAGCCCTCGGGCAAGATATAGACCTGTTTAGGAATCCATTTGCCAGACTAGATTTGAAAAGTTGTTTGAGAAGACCAATGTGTTTCTCCATTAAACTGGTGATATGGGACCCATCAAGGACATGGAAGTTCTATGAATGCCTATTTCAAGAGCCTAGCTTGTTTATGAGAAGTGAAATGTATGTCTTGGTTACTATTAGTAATGTCTGTAACTCTGAAGGGAATGAGGAGTGTCCTGGCAAGGCCTTGTATTGTGGCCTTAGTACATTGTAGAGACATGCGTGATTTTGATTTATATTTTTAGTATCTGTGAAGTAAGAGAGTCCCAGGGTTCTTTTACCCTGCAGGAGATGACTTTTGGCAATGGCCCGGCAATTTATAGTAAATGTGAAGATGGGGTCATTTGCTGGCCAGGGCATCTAGTGTTAAGATAACTGCCTGAAGTTTACCCAAGTATGCTATTGTTTGGGTCTCATCCCTTATTAGGGATATTCTGACTAATGGAAAGTAGCACATTCCACTGAGTTCTATCACCTATGATGGTTAGTAGAGCCACTTATATTGTCCACAAACTCCCATTGCTGCTCGCTTAGTTAATACCAAGGGGATCCCTAGGTAGCCAAAGGGAATCTGAGGGAAGAGTGACTCTTGCAGCACTATGACAGCTGGCAAAGGACTGAGGACAGAAGATGCTACCTCTCCTGCAAATGGACTATGCCAGAAGGCCCTTTAGATCTATCTTATCTTAAAAAAGACTTGGTGGCCATACCAGGGTTGTGGGGTGCTCTCTCCACTACCCAAAGCACAGTGGGCATCTGGGTATCAAGGGTCACAGGCTCAGGGTCTGTGGGAACCTCTGTTTTCAAAGAAGCCCAGTAAGTAGATGGCTGTTTGTTGTTTTATAGCACAAGGTCAAGAGGAGCAGTTTCTTGCATTAAACGCCCATGGGCAACTTACGGCCATTATAAGTGGAACTGAGAGCCCAGGATGCCTAAGAAGAGTTTGCCAAAGACTTAAGAGTGAAAAAGTTGTGAGGGCACTAACAAGAATGCCTATTGTTTTTAATTTAGAAGTAAAATTTGTAAAGGAGGAATATGTTACCACCAGAACCCGAAAAGGACTAAAGGATGTTGGATGACGTGTCTATGATGATGTGTCAAATGAATTTTCTTGGAAGAGGATATCCTCAATGTAATGTCATACCTGTGTTCCTGGACAAAAGTGGATCTTTTGCAGATATTACCTGCAAAGATTCTGTGTGATGGCATAGCTGTGAATGTGCCCTGTAGGGAACCTGGAAAAGGAGTATTGGGTCCCTTCAAAGGTGAAGGCAAACTACAGCTAAGAAGTATTGAAAATGTATAAGAAAATATTTACAGGTTGTTGGCTGGAATCAAGAATTTTAATAACATTGGATATTGGGTACAGGGTCTTAAGAAATGTGTATCACAGCATTGATGTTGTAGTCATCTAACATAAGGCACCATTTATTTTTTCCATGTAGAATAACAGGCAAACTTAGGCTGTGAAATGGAGAAGCAATCAGGATAATCATCCCTTTATTAATAAGGTTTTATATATTGTACTAAGTTTTAATCTTTTGGAAAGCCCTGTTTTCTCAATCAATTTCTTTACATTGAGTCATATTAACTATCTTAACTGGGAGTCTGTAGGAATCCCATTTTATGAAGCAAATTCTAAATACCGAAGACTTACTTTAATATCTTTTTTTAATGCGCACAGCACTTGGTATTCCTAGGTGGTTTCCCATCCAAGTACTAACCAGGCCCGACCCTGCTCAGCTTCTGAAATCAGACAAGTTCAGGGTAGCATGTCTGCAGATGACTTTAATTTTAACTTGTTATTCATTAAGTATGTGTTAAAGCACCTATGGTCAATACGAGATATTTTAGGGCAATCAGTATTATGAATATACGAAATTTAGGCAAGGCTAAATAAGTGAGGTGTACCTATTTTTCTCTATCTTTAGCTACTTTATTAAAACTATAGGAATCTTTCATTTTAGTGGCATTCACAGGTATAACTATAATTTAAGCCTGAGAATTTATTAAGCCTGTGACATTTTGTCAGCTGGTGCATTTTAGCAAATGCTAAAGTTAATTTAGAACCTATGTTGGAGTGGCACAAAAGCCAATCAGCACCCTTTTAATATTGTATGTAAATTTTTTAGTATATAAATTTTATTATTTGTTTTACATATAATTACTATATATAATTTATGTAAATTTTAGTAAAGAACTTTTGAATTTTCAGTGAGTCAAATTATGAACCTTTCTTTTAATTATATGAATTTATTATATTTATATATAATTTATTTAGCTACCTTCCCTCCACTTTATTTAAGATTCTCTCTCTCTCTCTCTCTCTCTCTCTCTCTCGCTCTCTCTCTCTCTCTGTCTGTCTCTCTCTTTCCTTCCTTCCCTTCCTCCCCCACCTCTCTCTTTCTATTATTGACTTTTATCCACCTGAAGCCTCTGTTTTTAGTTTCTGTCTCTGGCTAATAAGAGGAAAAGGGGAGGCCCTGGTGCCTCTAGTCAGCAGACGCCCCCTGGGAAGAGAGAGAAGCCCCTGACTCAGCATAATCAGTCCCCAAACCCTCTTTATTTCCTAATCTAAACCTTCTAGAATAGTTTGTATTTCTAGGTAGGTAAAATTTTTCCTTTTTTTTCCTCCTCTTTTTTCCCTCTTGTCTGTCCCTGGCCCTTTTAATCTCCTCTTTTTCCTTTAGGTATTGATCTG
The DNA here is from genome assembly GCA_004027375.1 of Macroglossus sobrinus. Lineage (NCBI taxonomy): Eukaryota > Metazoa > Chordata > Mammalia > Chiroptera > Pteropodidae > Macroglossus > Macroglossus sobrinus. The sequence continues at coordinate 480,842 of PVKZ01000285.1, forward strand.
AAAGCTTTTGGTGATGCTCCATATTCTCTTTTTAGGTGTTTTCCTAGAACTCAGAGGGGCTGGAGTTTACTTCAGACTCAGCAGTAGTGGCATCAGCTTTATCAGTTTTTAGTAAATGTTTTGTTTGGAGCATGAGACCATTTGTTGTTAAGTGCCAGCTCTCAAGAGAGCCCTTACACACTGATTAGGTGTTTTGCAATCAGGCAGCAAACACATCAACAAGCAGCCATGCCATCCTACATTTAAGAGTATTTCAATCTCGCTATTGTGGCATTTGAGATAGTTTGTATATTCTATATGCAAGTACCTTATACAATACAAGTGGGCACCTTACTACCTCTGCTTGTGAATATTTTTCAGTGAAGAAGTTTTCTAATTTCCATCAATAAATGCTCACAAAATATCACCTGAAGTGCTTGAAAACATGCTTTTTCCTTGGGCCTGTCCTTGACATATTGACTCAAAATATAGTCGAGTATGCCCCATAAACACCAAAATCTGAAAAACAGTGCTTTAATTTTTCATACCCCTAGAAAATAAAAAAGAATGTTTTCCTTTACAGCTTTCTCCCTCCCCTTTTTTTTGTAAACAGGGATTATCTAATCTGTTAGACAGATGGATCCACTAAATTAGAGTTTGGAGCCACTGAATTATTTCATTCTTATCTTATGTTTCAACACAATTACTTAGATTGTTGCGAGCAATCTCTGACCTTTGCTTAGAGTCCTTTGTTATGTGGATGTTATTTCAGGTACATGTATATTCATGTGTGTTCTTTATCACTGGTTTTAAGAAATTTCATTATGACATTTTCTTCATATTTCATGTGCTTGAAGTTCATTGAGCTTTTTAGGGGTATGAGTTTATTGTCTTATCAAATTTGGAAAATTTTTGTCTATTATTTCTTCAAACAGTTTTTTCAGTCTCTCCACTCATCTCTCTTTTGGAGATTACAATTATATGTATATTAGATGGCTTAATATTGTTCTATAGCTTACCAATATTCTGTCCATTAATTTTTAGGTTTTTCTTTTTGCATCTCATTTTACATCTCATAGTTTCTATAGCCATGTCTTCAGATTAACTAATCTTTCCTTCTGTAATATCTAATTTGTAATTAATTCCATCCAGAATATATTTCTTTCTTGTTTCAATAATTTTAGTTTTCATCTCTAGAAATTTAGTTTCTCTCTCTCTCTCCCTTTCTCTCTCTCTCTCTCTCTCTCTCTCTCTCTCTCTCTCTCTCTCTCTCTCACACACACACACACACACACACACCCCTTTTCTATGTCTCTCCTTAACATGCTACATTTGTTTTTAGCTTCTTGAGCACATAGATTACAGCTATAATAACTATTTTAATATCTTTAGCTACTAGTTCTATCACCTGTGTAATTGCTGGTTTAATATCTTTAGCTACTAGTTCTATCACCTGTGTAATTTCTATTGAATTTTTTTCTATTTCTTTGCATGTCAGATAATTTTTCATGTCAGACATTATTTCTGTATTTCTTAATACATTTTAAGAATTTTGAGTTTTGGTTTTGAACTTGATTAAATTACTTGGGAAGAGTTTGATCTTTCAGGTTTTGCTTCGAAGATTTTTTATCTTCAAATTAATATTAAGTTGTTTTCTCTTGCACATCTGCATATCTCAGCTACATTTTGAGGGAAATCCTCTGCAGATTTCTAGTTATCTCTCTGTGTAGCAATCTCTTCTCTGGTATTCTGCCTTGAGAATTCTATCTGCTTTGAATCCTATCTCTGCCTGATTCCTGACTAGCTGACTAGCCTGACTAATTGCCTGACTCCTCAGACTCCTAACTGCTTCTCAACTCAGGGACACTACCTGTGTTCACCTGTTCTGCATCACAGCCAGAACACTCTCTCTAGGTAATATAAGCTAGGGGCAATCATAGGACTCACTTCTTTTCTTCACCATCTCCCAAGAATAACTATTCTCCATTGCCTAAAGTCTAATGTCTTGAAAACCATGTGTTTTTGTCCAGATTTTAGTTGTTTTGGGCAAAAGGCAAATCCAGTTCCTATTACTCCATTTTGACTGGAAGAAAAAGCCATGTGTGGACAGTTTTTGAAAGTGCTTAGTAACCAAAAATGGCTGAAGTACAGAGCTTGCAAATAATTTACCTATTCAAAAAACTGGTCAGGTTTGTTTATCACCAGAGAAGGACAATGTTACTCTCATTTATTAACACCATGAAGTGTGGGAGACTGGGAAAGACTGCATGCTACATAAATAGTACCTAACTGCAATGTGTTTTATCTACGCACCTGTAGAAATACATCCCTCAAGAACACAGCACCAATTGAGTGTGTGGGTAGAAATGTGACATGGTATTTTCCAGCTTAGGACTACTTTTGTTGTGTCCCATACATTTTGAGCCTTTGTCTTTTCATTTTTCATTTGCCTCTAGGTATTATTTGATGTTTTCCTTGATATCATTGTTAACTCAATCATTATTTAGTAGCATGTTATTTAGCCTCCATGTATTTGTGTATTTTCCAGTTATTTTTTTGTAGTTATTTTTAGTTTCACACCATTGTGATCATAGAAGACAGTTGATATGATTTCAATCATCTTAAATTTGTTGATACTTCTTTTGTGTCCTAACATGTGGTCTAACCAGGAAAATATTTCATGTGTTTTTGAGAAGAATGTATATTCTGCTGCTTTGGAGTAAAATGCTCTAAAAAATATCAATTAAATAAATCCATCTTGTCTAGGATGTCATTTAAGCCCACTGATTCCTTATTAATTTTCTTTCTGGAAGAGCTGTCCATAGATGTCAATGGGTGTTAAAGTCCCCTATTATGTGTGTATTACTATCAATCTCTCACTAACATGTCAATTAATAATTGCTTTTTGTATGTAGGTGCTCCTATGTTGGATGTGTATATGTTTACTATGGTTATGTCCTCTTGTTTAACTGATTTCTTTATCATTATGTAGTGCTCTTCTTTGTTTTAAATTCTATTTTGTCTGGTATAAGTATTGCTATCCAAGCTGTTTTTTTACTTCCATTTGCATGAAATATCTTTATCCAACCCTATATCTAACCCTTTATCCAAACTTTCAGTTTGTGTGTGTCATTTGATCTAAAGTGGGTTTCTCATAGACAGCATATATTTGGGTCTTTTCCATTTGGCTACCCTAGGTCTAGGTCTTTTGATCAGAGCATTTAATCCATTTGCTTTTGAAGTAATTATTGATAGGTACATGGTTATTGCTATTTTATTTTTCACATTTATGGGAGGGTTATTGTTGTTGTTTTTGTGGCTTCTTCTTTTTACATAAGTCCCCTTAACATATTTTTGTAATACTAGCTTGTTGGCGATGAATACCTAAAACTTTTTCCTGTCTGAGAAGCTCTTTATCTACCTTCTATTTTCAATGATAGCCTTGTGGGTCAAATATTCTTGGTTGTAAATTCTTTTTTTCTTAATTTATTTTTTTTATTACTTTGAATATTTCTTGCCAGTCTCTTCTGGTCTACAAAGTTTCTTTTGAAAAATCAGCAGATAGTCTTATGTGGTACCCTTGTATGCAACTAGCTGCCTTTCTCTTGCTACTTTTAAAATTCTCTTTTGGTTTTTAACCTTTGGCATTTTAATAATAATTTGTCTTGGTGTGGGTCTGTTTGAGTTTCTCTTGCTTGGGTCTATTTGTGCTTCCTGAACTTGTATGTTTAATTTCTTTGCCAGGTTAGGAAAGTCTTCTCTCATTATTTCTTCTTATAGATTCTCAATCCTTTCCTCTCTCTCTTCTCCTTCTGGTACTCCTATGGTGCGGATCTTATTACACTTAATGTTATCTCATATGTCTCTTAAACTAGCCTCATTTTTTAATTCTTTTTTCTTTTTGCTGTTCCAACTGGGTGTTTTCTGTTATCTTGTCTTCCAATTCAATGATTCTATCTTCTGCTTCATCCATCTACTATTGATTCTTTCTAGTGTATTCCTCATTTCTGACTGATTCTTTTTTTATGGTTCCTGTTTCTTTTTTTATGCTTATATCTCTCTGTTAAAGTTCTCTTTGAGAACATCTACTCTTCCCTTTAGTTAATGAAACATCTTTATAATTATTGTTTTGAACGCTGTCTCTGATAAGTTGTTTGCTTCCATTTCTTTTAGATTATTTTCTAAAATATTCTCCTGCTGTTTCATTTTTGGTATGTTTCTTTGTTTTCTCATTTTAGCTGTCTCTCTATGTTCATTTCTATGTCTTAGCAAGATTTTTTTTCTCATACTTGCTCAGCTAGCCTTATATAGTAGGTGTCCTGTGTGGCTCAGTGGCACAGTCTCCTTAATCACCTGTGCCAGGGGCTCTGGACATGTTGTTTGTGTGGATTGTATGTGTTCATCTGTTGTAACTAAGCCTTTATTGCTGTTAGAACATCAATGGATGAGATTGATTCTCAGGTTGCCTAACTATGAGAATTGGCTATACCCACAGGGTATTAGCTGCTATGTGGTGACTGACCCCATGGAGTGAGATTTGCCCTAGCAGGTTTGTTTACTTGTTGAGACCATCTTTGGGTGAATCACATATGGAGCTAGTCAGGAGCTGCTCTGTTGTGGTCTGATGCCAGCCTCTGGATGTACTAGTTTTATGGCCCCTTGGCAAGGGCTCACTGGTAAGCCAAGGTCAGCTATGCCTTTAAGTGCTTGGTGCTACCTAGCAGGAGCTACAAAGTGATCCACAGATTGTTGCTGCCTATGCTAGATGCATAGGTAAGTGGAAGAGATGCTTTAAGGTGAGGTCTGGTTTCCCCCAGTACTGATCTTGGGATAGTTTAGCAGAAGGACCCATGCACTACAAGGCTTGAGGCTGCCTGTCAGTTGCCTGTAAGACTCTGTTATTGGAAGAGCCTTTGTGTGTTACATGAGTTGGGTAGTGCAGAACCCAGAGAATCACCAGGATATATTGAGTAGATTTCTCCTGGCCACTGCAGTGTCAATTTTCATGCCAGCATTCTGTCTTTGACTTCCTATATAAGTCTCAGTTTGCAGTAAAGCCAACCACTGCCTGCCTTGGGCCTGCACACACCTGAGATCTGTTCAAGAAATACTGTAGATTGGGGGCAGGTTTGGGGGCAGGGTTTGTGGCCTGCCACTAAAAGTTTCTCTCAGGATTCATGGGTTTTGCGTGGGCTGCACAAACTGAGTGCTGTTGTTTACTGTTGAATTTGTGTCCCAGGTATAGAAACAGCACAGGGTGGGGCTGGCTGCCTAGAAACAGGTTTTCCATTGGTAATTTGTGGGTCAGGTAGGGAGGGATCTCAGGAAGATGTGGGACCATCAGGCTGATAGAGCATCAGATTTGCTGCCAGTTCTGATTGCACGAGTTCCTGCAAAAGTCATAGGTCACAGCAAGACCAGCTTCCATCTGTGATGGGTCCACTGATTCCTGTGATCCTCTCAAGCCATACAGTAGTTCATGCTGGCAGTAGTGATCAGACAGTAACTGTTTTCCCTGAAATGCATGCACAGTGGTAGCCAAGATCTGATGCCCGAGCAGAATGCGTGGCTCCACAAAGAGGCAGGGCAGAGTGGTTTTCTGGCCATGGGCTGCCCTGATCAATTTGGGGGTTGGTTGTGGTGGGACAATCTCTCTGGGCCAATGCAGCTGCAGAATTGGGTGTGTAGGGGAAAGGTTTAACACAAACAAGATGGAGCCTGTCTGTAGTCTGCTCTGGACCAGAGCCTGAGAAAGGAACAATGGCAGCTGTCCCTCTAGCCTTTGCTCTGGAATCATACAATGCAGTCTTTCCCCTTATGTCTCTTGTGCCTCCTGAGCCACTGACCCACCACAGATGCCTAGGGTATGTATCCTTGTGCAAGTGAATCTGTGAGTGGGCCCTTTAAGTAGGGGCATCTGGGATTTCAGTTTCCTTCTGTCTCACCCAGATATCCAGAATCCCCACTTATTTTTACAGTCAGATATTGTGAAAACTCCTCTTCCCTGGGCTGAGACCCTGAGCCAGGGAGCCCTCATATGAAGCTAGAACCCACATCAGTGGGGCCTCTGCAGCTGTGGTTTTCCCTCTCAGTGCTCCACTGTCATGTACAGGGGCAGGACCAGCCTGTTTCGCATGTCCGTCCCTCTTATTGGTCTTGATGTGACTCTTTATTTATATCATCAGATGTATGTGTTATGATGAGCTAGATTTCAGTTGATTCTCCGTGCTGATTATTTTATAATTTGATTGTAATTTTAATGTAGTCTTGAGAGGAAGTGAAACCTGCCTTTACCTAATCCACCAGCATGACCTCCCTCCATCTCCTTCTAATTTTATTAATTTCTAATTTTATTTCATTGTAGTTGACCACATATTTTGTATGATTACAATTCTTTTAAATTTATTGAAGCTTGTTTTAGACATATATTTTATCTTGCAGAATATTCCCTGGACTCTTGAAAACCTGTGTTTCAATTCTGCTCTTAGTGTGTGAAGTATTCAATATATGTCTATTAGAATTAATTTATAGTTTAAGTCTTCTATTTTCTTTTTAATTTTCTTCCTAGTTGTTCTATCCACTATTGAAATTCTAGTATGAAAATCTCAAACTATTGTTATTAAATTATCTACTTCTTTCTTAATTTTTGTCATTTTTGCTTCACGTATTTGTGGACTCTCTTAGTTCATGTGTTTATAATTCTTATGTTAGGCTGATAGATTGATACCTTTATCATTGTATATATCCTCTTTATTTCTTACTATATTTATTTCTTTATTTTTATCTTAAATTCCATTTATTTATTTATTTTTCATTTTACATTGTAAATTCAATGAGTTTTTTCCCAGTTATAGTTGGCATACGATAATATACTAGTGTCAGTTGTATAGCATAGTGATCAGAGATCCACATAACTTGCAAAGTGATCACCCCACTAAATCTAATACCCCTCTTCCTCCTTACATATTTATTACATTATTAACCATTTTCCCCATGCTACACTCTACATCTCCATGTCTGTTCTGCAACTATCAACTTATACCTCTTAATCCCTTTGCCATTTTTGCCATCCCTCCAAACCCCCTCCCATCTAGTAGCCCTCAAAACATTCTCTGTGTTTATGAGTTTATTTCCACTTTTGTTCTTGTTGTTGTTGATTTTGTTCTTTAGATTCCACATGTATGTGAAATCATGTGATATTTGTCTTTCTCTATCTGACCCATTTCATTCAGCATAATACCCTCTAGATCCACCAAGGTAATATCTATTTTAATCCCCTTCCTTTTTGTATGTGTGTGTCTTTTAATCTGAAGTAAGTTTCTTGTAGGCAGCATATGTAGGGGTCTTATTTTCTTATCCATTCAGCCACTCTATCTTTTGGTTGGAGCACTTCATTCTTTTCCACTTGAGGTACTTGTTGATAGGAATGTAGTTATTACCACTCTTTATTCCTGTTTTTGATACATGTTTTTTCTTCTTAAAGAAGTCCCTTCAACATTGCCTGTAATAGTGGCTTGGTGATGATAAGTTTCTTTAGCTTATTTTTTTTCTAGGAAGCTCTTTATCTCTTTCAACTCTAAATGATAGCTTTACTAGATAAAGTATTCTTGGTTGTAAATCCTGGGTTTTCATCATATCAAATATTTTGTGCCAAACCCTTCTGTCCTGCATAGTTTCTTTTGAGAAATTAGCTGCCAGTCTTATGAATGCTCTCTTGTAGGTAAGTAACTGCTTTTCTCTTGCTGCTTCTAAGATTCTCTTTGTCTTTAACCTTTGGCATTTTAATTATAATGTGTCTTGGTGTGGGCCTCTTTGGGTTCCTGGCTTTGGGGACTCTCTGAGCTTCCTGGGGTTCTATGTCTATTTCCTTCACCAGGTGAGGAAAGTTTTCCATCATCATTTCTTCAAATAGTTCTTTAACGTCTGTGTTTTTCTTCCAAAAACTCTTATGACAAGGATATTTTTACATTTAATAGTGTTCCATAGGCTCCTTAAATTATTATTATAGTCTTGGCTTCTTCTTTCTTGCCATTCTGATTAAGTCTCCTTGGCTTTTTTATTCTCTACATAGGTTATTTGATCCTCTTCTTTATTCACTCTGTTTATTCCATTTAATATACTTCTCATCTCAGATAATACGTTCTTCATTTCTGACTGGTTCCCTTTTATAATTTCCATTTTTATGCTTTTTATCTCTGTTTGAAGTTCTTGCTGAATTTATCTACACTTCTCATTAGTTCACTGAGCATCTTTATAACCAGTGTTTTGAACTCCGCATCAGTTAGATTGCTCGACTCCATTATTCGTGGATCTCTGTTCTGTTCTCTCATGTGGTTTCTGCTTCTTTGTCTTCCCATTTTGACTGCCTTTCTCTGTCTGTTTTTATGTACTAAGTAAAGCTCTTAAATCTCCCGTCTTATTAGTGTGGATTTGTGTGGTAGGTGTCCAGTGGCACAGTCCTGAGAGGGGTTCAGCTGCAAGCCAAACTTAGCCCAAGTCTGTTCCCCTCTGGGGCCGCCTTTAACATTTTCATAACTCAAAAAGAGAACCCAGACCCATTAGAGGTCACTCCTCATTTCCTTTCAATCTACCCAGTCCTATGCAACCATTCTTGTGCTTTCTTTTTTTATAGATTTTCTTAGTCTAGATATTTTTGTGAATGGAATCATACAAGGAATAGTCTGTCTAGTGTCTCTTACTTAGCAGAAGGTTTTCAAGGTTCATCCATGTTATAGCAAATATCAGTTCTTAGTCCTTTTATTATTATTGTTTTTTAAAATTGGGAAACATGCAGCATAAAATTTACCATCTTAACCATTTTTAAGTGTATAATACAATAATGTCAATTATATGCACATTGTGGTGCATAAGATCTCTAGAACGTTTTCAACTTGCAAAACTGGAGCTCTATACTCATTGAACAATTTTATTTCTCCCCTACCATTCTACTTTCTATTTCTCAGAGTTTGACTGCTTTTGTTACCTTATAAATTGAATCATGCAGTATTTGTCTTTTTGTGATTAGGCCATTTTACTTAGCATAATAAACAAAGTTTATTCATGTTGTAAAATGGACATCGCAGAATTTTTAAGGCCCAATAATATTCCATTTTATGTGTACATCACATCTTTATCCATTTATTAGTCAAACATCTGGGTTACTTCTATCTCTTGTCTATGGTAAATAATGCTGCAATAAATATGGGTGTGCAAATATACCTTTTAGAGCTTGTTTTCAATTCTTTTCAATCTATAACAAGAAGTGAGATTGCTGGATCATATAGTAATTCTATTTTAATTTTTGAGGAATCTCCATACTGTTTTCCATAATACCTGTACCTTTTTACATTTTACATTCCTGCCAGCAATGCACAAGTGTTCTAATATCTCCATATCCTTGTTAACAAATTGTAATTTTCTTGTTTTTTTTTTGATAGTCAACATCCTAAGGTGTTTGAAGTGATATCTCAATGTGGTTTTGATTATTATCTCACTGATGATTAGTGATATTGAGTACCTGTGTATTTGCTTATTGGACATTGCTATACTTTCTTTGGAGAAATGTCTGTTTAAATATTTTGCCTATTTTGAAATCAGGTTATTTGTTTTTGTTGTTGAGTTCTAGTTCTTTATATATTATGGATGTCACTCCTTATCAGATATATGGCTTGCTAATATTTTCTTCCATTCTATAAGTTGCTTTTTTACTCTGTTTTTTCCTTTGTTATGCAAAAGCTTTTAAGCTTGATATAGTTCCATTTATCTGTTCTTTGCTTTTGTTGCCTGTGTTTTTGGTGTTATATCCATAAAATTATTGCCAAATCCAATGTCATGAAGTTTTCCCCTATGTTTTCTTCCAGAAATCTTATAGTTTCAGATCTTACACTTTAATCCATTTTGATTTAATCCATTCTGAGTTAATTTTGTGTATGGTGTAAAGCAAGGATCTAACTTTATTCTTTTGTGTGTGGATACTCAGATTTTCAAACACCATTTATTAAGGAGACTTGTACTTTATTTCTTTTTATTGCCAAATAATATTGTCTTGTATGGATATATCACCTTTATCAATTATTTAATTGAACACTTAAATTGTTTCCACTTTTTGGCTATTATGAATAATGTGTCTATAAACATTTGTATGCAAGTTTTTATGTGAACATTGTTTTCACTTCTCTCAGGTTTATGCTTAGTAGTTGAATTGCTGGGTCATATGGTAACTCTATGTTTAACCTTTGAGTAACTGTCAAACTGCTTTCCAAGTGGCTGTACCATTTTACAACCTCACTAGCAATGTATGATGGTTTTAATTTCTCCAGATCCTCACCAGCACATATACATACACACACACAGAGCCATCCAAGTGAGGATAAAGTTATGATTTTGACTTGCATTTATCTAATGATTAGTAACGTTGAAGATCTTTTCATGTGCCTACTGGCCATTTGTAAATCATCTTTGGAGAATTTTCTATTAAAATCCTTTGCCCATTTGCAATTGGATTATTTATCTCTTTGCTGTTACATTGTAAGGGTTCTTCATATATTCTAGATACAAATCTTTAACAGATATATAATTTGCAAATTTTCTTTCCAATTCTGTGAGTTGCCTTTTCATTCTCTTGACTAGTAGCACAGTTTTATAATTATTCCTTTAGGCAGTTGTCTTTTAAATCAGATAGGAGAAGAAAATTTTTATGTGGTCATCCTTACCAGTGCTCTTTATTATTTCCTGTGGTTTTGAATTTAGTTTCTAATATCCTTTCCTTTCAGTTTGAAGAAACTCCTTTAGTATTTCTTGTAGGGCAGGTATATTAATAATAAATTCATTTATTTTATTTTTTCTGAGACTGTTTTAATTTCTTTTTTTAAGAAAAAAATTGCAAGATAAAGAATTCTTTGTGCTAACTTTTGTTAATAGTCTCAGCAACAAAATGTTATCCCACTTCCTTTTTTGCATCCATCGTTTCCAATGAGAAGCCAGCTCTTAATCTTATTGAAGATTCATCACACATAATATGTCACTTTTCCCTTACTGCTTTCAAGATTCTCCCCCCAACCCTGGTCCCCTTTGGCTTTTAACACTTTGATTGTAATGTTTCTAGGTATAAATCTCTTTTGAGTTTATCCTACCTGGAGTTTGTTGAGCCTCTTTTAATGTGTCAATTAATATTTTTAATTAAATTGTGAATTGTTCAACCATTATTTTTCAAATATTTTTTCTCTTTTCTCTCTTTACTCTTTATTTCTCATTATGCATATGTTGGTACATTTGGTGGTACCTCACAGATCTCTGTCACTCTTTGTTCACCTTCCTTTTTGATCTTTAAATAATCTCAAAATTGGTCTATTTTCAAGTTCATTGATTCTTTTTTATGTTAGCTCATATCTGATTTTGAGATGGTTAAAAGTTTAGAAATAATATAAACAAGGTCAACGGATCACCAAAATTATAATAATAAACTTTATTGTGCACTTATCAAAAAGAGTTTCCAAACCAGGAGCACTCAACCCAAAACATGAAATAGGGTCAGGAAATATTGTTATAAAACAGCTTATATAGTTTGAAAGCAGTGACTGTTTATTCTCCACAGAGATTGGTTATAATATTAGAATATTCTTAAACAATAGAGAATTGGTTGGTGGTCACCTCATATCAACCTTGAGAAATGGTTCAAGTTTTGCTTATGATTTTAAAAGACATAAACAAGAAATGACCCAGGTCAAGTTAGTCTTGCAAAATAAGCTAAATTAAGCTTTGCTTACATGGCTAAACTGGTTTTGTCAGCCTAGGAAATTTTCAAGATTGATCTGCATTTGCTTTTTTATTTTAACAATGCCTTCAAATGAAATTTTTATTTTAGTTACTGTACTTCAAGATCCATAATTTATATTGTTTTTCTAAAAAAAATAATTTCTATCTCTTTATTGATTGTGGTAGGCAGAATAACAAGCCCCTAAGGATACCCACATTCTAATCTCTATAACCTTTGAATATATTACCTTACATAGCCAAAGGGATTCTGTAAGTGTGATTAAGTTAAGAATCTTGAGATAGGGAAATTATTCTGGATTATGCTGATGGGTCTGATGTAACCAGAAGGAGGAAAGGAGATGTAATGATGGAAGCAGAGAGAGAGAGAAGGATGGAGAAAGAGAGAGAAGAAGAGGGGGGGGAGGAGAGGGTGAGGGAGAGGGAGGAAAAGAGGGAGAGAGAGTGAGAGAGAGAGAGATGTGAAGATGCTACACTGTTGGTTTTGAAGGTGTAGGAAGGGGCCATGAGCCAAGGAATGCAAGAGATCTCTAGAAACTGAAAAAAAAGGAAGAAAACAGATTTTTTCTAGTACCTTCAGAAGGAATGCAGCCCTGCTGACCCACTATAGACTTGTGATTTCCAGACCTCTAAAAAAATTAATTTGGTTGTTTTAAGCCAGTAAAGTATGTGATAATTTGTTATAGCAGTAATAAAAACTAACTTACTTATTTTCTCTCTTTAGTGAGATTTCATTTTTATACTTTAATTCTTTAGACATGATTTTCCTTAGTTTTTCCATGTACTTAAAATAACTGATTTAACATTTTTCTCTAATAAGTCCAACGTCTGGTCTTTCTCAGGAACAGTTTCTATTGACTACATTTCTCCCCTGTTTATGGCCCATTTCTATTGCTTTGTGTATATTTCTGTTTTTGGTCACTTTTTTCCCCCACTTAACTGGCATATCTTCCTGGGGCAACTTTGACGTTAGCAGTTGAAACTTATTGTTGCCAATGTACACCCTGGGGATAAGACCGTTTGCACTAAACCAGCTTTAAGTCAGGCCAAATAAAGACAAGCCCTAAGAATGGAGCTTCTCAGAATGCTGTCATACAGGTCAAGTAGTGACAATTTTTTGGGACTGGAGATTTGGGGAGACCTCCAAACCTACTCTGCCTCCTCTACTGGCTGCCTCGCTACTGTTTTTATGGCTACTGTGGTTGTCAGACTATTGGTTTTCAAGGCCAGTACAGAATGGGGGAGAGGGAGATATGAATGGAGCAAATCTCACAAAGCTTTTTGTTCTCATTAAGCTTTAGCTATTTTTCTTGAATAAATCTTCCTTGGACTGTTGCAAGCCTTTGAGTAATTTCCAGAGTTCTGAAAAAGTTGATTTTCACAATTTTACCTTGCATTCTCATTGCTTTTACAGAGACACAGTTTTATGAAGTCCTTACTGTGCCATTCTGAAAGTGCTTCCCCCTAAATCTTTATCATTAATATATCCAAGAGATTCAACGTTATTTACTGGCAAATCATGTATGAAAAAATCATGTTTCCCTTATTCTGAAGACTGAAGGTTTCATGCTCCAAAATGAGTGTTACCACGATGCAGTTCATTTACCTGAAATGTTTTGGGTAAGCTCAGAGATGATATATTTTAAAATATGTTTCTAAGGCTAGTTGTATGTAACAGCCCTTTCTACATAGGAAATCAGGGAAATGTAAATACCCTAGTATTAAACCTGTCTTTAGCTATAAGTTCCAGCATTGTTTGGGAAATAATGACTTAGCTATGGGGTTCCCTTCAATGGTCTCCAGGTTGAAAGCTTTTCTCATCTCATTTTCTGCTATCCTGAGACTTTCACTTTCACTTTCCTTTGAACCTATGTTACATTTTTTCCAAACTCTGCTTACCCTTTTGTTTTTCTGAATACTTGCCTCACTTTTACTAGTAAGGTCTTTTATGTAAAGGAGGAAAAAATTGTCCTTGGTCCTCTTAAGGTCTCTGGCTGGTTCTGAAAATTAAAATGACAAAGGCAGTTTAACAGGCGAAAAGCACACACATTTGTTTAATATAAATTTTACATGATACAGGAGACTTCATAAGAAAATGAAGACCTAAAGAAACGTTAAACTTCAGTGCTGTTCTGATAGTTTTGACGAAGAGTGGACAGTTGTACAAAGATATGACAGGACAAAAGGTAAGAGGTAAGCGTAGTAAACTGAGAGAAAATTAACAAGGCTTGTTTGGATTCTTCTTGGTATCCATCCTGTATATAAGGATGTTCCTTTTCTCCAGGTATACAGAGGACACCTCTTACATGAAGGTCTTATGACTTGCTTCAGGAGGAAGGGCTTGGACAGGCCAGAGAGACCTTTCTGCTTCTGCTATTTCCTCAAACTCCCTCAGCTTAAAATATTCAGTTGCCAAGGTATCATATGGAGTAGTATGTCCTGAACCCCATCATCTGTCAGAAGTCACCTTGTTCCCATAGTTTTCTTCATTTCCAATTTTATTTGTTAGGCTATTTTAAAAGTAACTTTTCTACCAATCTTTTAGGGGGATTAAAACCAAGTACAGGCAGAGTGAGAGATGTCCCCAGATCTCTCCCCTTGAAACAACAATTAGCTCAACATCTAAAACTCAGTGAAAAACACCCAAACTGCACACCAGCACATCTGAATGTATATCTGTGCATAAGAGCTACCACATGTCAAAACCTTGCATGTCCGGAGGTGGACTGTGAGAAACAAAGAAACTGCCTTTTGCAGCCTCCAGAGCTCCCTGTACGAGGAGGAAGAGGGAAGAAGGAGCAGCTAGTTCCCTGAACAGCCCTGCCTGGGAAAGCTGTGAGCTCTCTGTGCCTGGCAGCAGGTCACAGTCATTAGGGCAGAAGACAGGGAAGCGAGACCACAGAAAACAAACAGTTGATTTTTATCAGCTGCTGTTACAAAACTGAGGCTGAGCTGTAGCCCCCAATGACTATTCCAGAAGGCCCCTCTCCCATAATCCTTGAGACTGAATACTACGGAACCCAAAAACTGTTGCTAACAATTACAGGGACAGAAACTGAGGGTAGCAAGCATGATTAAACATCTATCAGACACCTACTGGAAACCAAAAGAAAAGTGCCTTCTTTGCAGCAGGCTAAAGAGAGACCTTTATATGATAAATCTTCCTGGAAAAACAGCAGAATACACTTCCATTAATGCCCAGGCAAAGAAATAGTCCATTAAACACCATGAACAACCAAGGTAACAAGTCATCTCAGAAAGAAAGAGAAAAATCTTCAGAAAATAAGCTTACAGACATAGAAATATGCAACTTAAATTACAGAGAATTCAGGATAGTATTTCTGAAAAAACTCAGTGAGTTCCAAAATGAGTCATATCACTAATTTCAGGAATTGAAAAAATAACTAGATGAGCAGAACAAGGAGATTGAAACCTTCAAAAAGAACAGAATAGATCTTCTGAAGATCAAAAACACACTGCAAAAGTTGAAAAATGAAATAGCAAGCTTGGGAAACAGAGCTGATCAAATAGAGGAAATAATCAGTGATATCGAAGACAGAAACCTAGAAAATTCATAAGAAGGAAGAAGAGAGAAACCGAAGAATGAAAAATAATGAAAGAGAAATTCAAGAACTAGCTGATACTATCAGGAGAGGAAACATAAGAATAATGGGCATTATCGAAGGCGAAAAAAGGAGCAGGGAATAGAAAGCATTTTCAGACAAATAGTTGATGAGAATTTCCCAAATCTAAGGAATGAGCTGCAGCTTGGAATTCAAGAAGTAAACAAAAAACCTAATTATTTCAACCCAAAAAGGCCTTCACCAAGACACATTATATTAAAGTTATCAAAAATCAACCACAATGAAAGAATTCTCAGGACAGCCAGGGAAAAGATAATGGTAACTTATAAAGGTAAACCCATTACATTATCCTCAGACTTCTCATTGCAAATCTGACAAGCCATAAAGGAATGGAATCAAATATTTAAACTATTAAGTGAAAAGAACTACCAGCGATTAACAATATGCTATGTTGTTTCAATACTAAGGATCAAGGGTCGCTCTAGGCAGAGATAGATATACTGTAAATTTTAGAGAAAGGATGGAGGACATGCAAAGGAAACTCATTTTCGAATGGTTGCTTTCCGTCATGCAAAAGTGCAGTCCAATATCTCGTGCTCATATTGGAATATTATTGGAGTAAATCCAATAAAATTTAACAATGTACACAAAGGAATGGCGGATTTTTGCCTGTAATTCGGTCATACCTTTTAGATTTGAGCAAGTTGTTAGCCGCAATGTTTGTGACGTGAGTGATGCTCTGTGTCACTGTGACATATAATAGATCTGTTGTGACATGTCCTGTTTTCAGTACCAAAGGGCTGCCGTGAAATTGTCTTGAAATCCCAGCTCTTGAGCTTGCCTTCTGCCCTGAATACCAGAGCACATATCAGTACAGTGGCACCTTGTCTGTACTTTGTAGTGCTGGAACACTGACAGCTGTAGTGTCTTATTGTACTTTGAAGAGAAATCCAGCTGGTGAGGAAGGGCTTGGAATGTGTGTGCTCAGAAGCGCGGTTCCATACACAAACTCTGTATGTTTTGTAATGCGTGTGGACATTGAAATTGTCTCCCCAAGGTGTTCAGAGTAACACTTCCCAACTATTGGTGCATGTATGCTGGGATGCACAGTGGCTCAATTTAGAGGCTATATCACTCTGACCAATTATGTATGAGGTAAAGGCTATGGAAAGAGCCGCTTTCACTCTGTAGGCTTCTGTTTAGAAATTGAACTCAGTGCTCATCCTTTCAACTAAGTGATATGGAGATATTTTCAATTTGCTGCAGTATAGTTCTCTTAAGAGCCTTGAAGTGTAGTTTCTCAAGTAAAGTTGGAACCTTGCAACAAATACAAAGTGTGAAATTGCTAATGGAAACCCAGCAGTTCTCATTGTGTGAATTCGTAGGAAGCAGGTTCAGGCATTCGTTCTTTGCAGGGCTGCCAATGTGCGCAAAAGACATTAGACTGCAGCGATACACAGTATGGTGAATCGCCTCCCATGTTGCCATTAAGAGGAAATAGAAAGATATAACCTTTAGAGGAAATATGCAGCACATGCAAAGAAAACTCGTTTCGGTATGGTTTCTGCAATCACAAGTTCAGTCCCAGATTTAATGGTAGTATTGGCATATTATTTGAGAAAGATGGGATGTTCACAAAGTACAGAGGAATGGCCGTTGTTGCCTGTAATTCAGTCATACCTTCTAGATTTGAGCAAGTTCTTGGCCGCCACGTTTTTGAGACGAGTGACATTCTTTGTCAGAGCGACATGATGTACATCTGTTTTGACGCATCCTATTTTCAGAATCAAAGAGCTTTTGGGAAACTGTCTTGACGTACATGTTCTTGAGCTTGCATACTGCCTAGAATACACAAGCAGCTATTAACGCAGTGGCCGTTTCTCTGTAGTTTTTAGCAGTGGCACACCAACAGCCTTTCTGTACAGCGTATTTTGACAAGGAACTGAAAAAGCCACTGTGTGTACCTTGTGGTGTCCAAGGTCAATTTGCGGAGCAATTTCTGCCGAGAGAATGGGTTTAGAATCTGTGTTCTCAGAAACGCTTTTCCATAGACGAACACATTGTTTTGTAATGCATGTGATATTTGAAGTGTCTCTCAAAGAAGTTACAGAGGACACTGACCATAGGATGAAGCGTTCAGGCGGGGATCCACATATGTTTACTTTAAAAGTTAAATCATTGTGACGAGTAACATCTGAAGCAACGGTTGGAAAAGAGCCGTTTTAACCTTATACATGAGACTGATGTTTTGGTTTGTATTGAAATGTCCACAAAACTTACCTTAGTTCTGGCAGAGAACTGGTTCTTTGACCATGGATTTCCATCAACATTATATCTACCAAAAATGTCTTGAGATCATGTGGTACATCCTCTATCTAAAGATCTCTTCATTAAAGTTAGGCTATATTCTGTGGCCAATGTCTCCAGTCTGCTTTCTGAAATGAAAACTATGCTTGGGTTTGCTTCCAGGCTCTCTCATTGAGTAACTTACAAAACATTTCAAGTTTTGATCCCGATTTCTGACAGCTCAAACTATGTTCTAATAGAGAAAATGCTTAATGCTGTAAGGTATGTTCACCTTTCAATAATTGTATCAAAGGAAAATTGATGATATGAACCTGTGTGTGCTTAATGTACTATTAATGATAACACTGGTTGGTGTCATTGTCCCAATTTCTATCATAAATTCTTTCAAGGGAGGACAGTCTTGGAATCAAGCATTGAGTCCTCCATTCTTCCTCCTTCAAGATGACAGCTTGATGCTACAAGCCAAGGTTGCCATAATAGTTTTAGGTAGCAGGGCCCAAATGCACGTTTGTGGACCTAGGTCTTCAGACTGGATAGTATTACCAATTGGATGATCTTGTTGTGGCCCTGAATTTAATTGGTTTATTTCAGGTGGTCAAGGCTTGGTTCAAACTTTCACAGTTTTTCCAGGACTTTCCTCCTGGAAATAGAGGTAGGGATTGAAACTGCACAACCGAGGTTAGCATCCTAGTTCCTAATAGAAGAAACAGGCGGGACACAAGGTCCTAGGTTCCCAGATAAGACTCAAATTACAGGAAGACAAGCTTTCCCATTGTACTTTCTCTTATCTACTAGTTTTCAGAGTGGACAGGCTTAGTGCTTTGTGTCATAGTCTCCTTTTTTCTTTTTGTTAGGAATAGACAGGCCTTCTACCTTGGGCTTGTGTCACCAATCCATATCCTCCCAAAGAGAGTGATGTAGTGCTCCCTTTATAGTGGCAAGTGCATATCACTGAGAAAATTCATGTCCACACTGAGAAGTCATTAGCCTCCATGGAGCAGAAAGTGACTGAGACCACCTCCCAACTTTCCTCCTATCAAATGTCATGTCCACATTACAAATCTAATTTGAAATCAACCATATATGAGGCAAGTCAATGATCTTTAATTCACCTCTGGTTTTTTTGCATGTCAGAAAAACTGCCTTTTGTTCTTGGAGGCAACAGTAGCACATTGGCAGCATAGATCATTGAGCCTGAGTGTGCTGTGAGCAGCAACTGGATTGTTGTGGAAACAATAGCTGCCAGTTTTCTGTATTGTAGGAAAAGTGCTGAGTCATTGTAAGGGTACCACTTGATGGTGGAAAGTTGGCTCCCTCAGAATTTCTCTATACCAAACCTTAAACTACAAATTCTGAGAGGGACTAGCTTAACAACCAAGGAAAGAAATCTGAGATGTTGACATTGAGTCTATTCCATCATTGTGTTCTGAAGGGGCTGATTGTAGCTTAGCAAAGGAAAGTGAGGTGCAAGTTATCTGGAAATCTCATAAAAAGAATTAAAGAATCTCGTGATACTCACCAGGCTTCCCTGTGAGATTCATGTGACTGTCAAAAGACAGGCCTGAGGGCATCACAAGGAGTCATATGATAACGGGTTGATGGTGTGGCACTCACTTTTGAGTTACGCTTCTCCATTCTTTGGTAAAATTTAGATAACCACTAAGAAAACGATAGTGTCTGTATAACATAGCCACCTAACAGCCCTTCAAGCAAAAGGTCATGTCTGCAGGAAAAGGTTTGCTTGAGGATGGCGCCACAGGTTAACAGACAATTGTTAGCTTACTGACCTTAGGTTTCATTTATTTTCAGGCAACCTGCTTGACTGCAATGGAAGCTGCTGTCATCACTAACTACATTGATATTTAGAAGCTGAGTCTATGTGATGAAGCTACTTTTGAACAGTGTAAACTGTTAGTGCCATTTTGCAGTATTATAGCAAAAATTCTGAGACATTGTGAGTATAACTCTGAATGGCTTCATATCAGACACCTGCACTATTCTATTATGTGGAACTTTGGAGACGACTGTAGACAGGCCTTTAATTACTTAAAGGCCAATGACTCAATGCTGAATGTTGAAAATAAGTTTATGAGACAAGTTTTGAAAACACTTGTTTGAAATTAGGGGAAGAGAACTAAAGTGTAAATCACCTGAAAATCACTTAGAAATCACTAGGGATTCACGCAGAGATCAAGTAAAAAACTGGTGGAATTCACTTTGGGATTAAGGATTACCGCGCACTAATCAGATATCTACCAAGAGACCAGTCTCATTGCTGTGGCCATGTGTTTTCACTTTACTTCGTAGTATGAACCAGTCTTCATAGCATGAATTATACTGCAAATGAATTTACCTTATATATGACGTTGGCGTGATGTAGTGTTTCCAAACGTTTACCCAAATTATCCCTGTTCCAGCAGAGGATTGACTCCTAGGCCATGAACTTCCAATGACTCCTCTTTTCCTACCAAGAATGTCTTGAGACCTTTTGCCAGTTCTTCTACTGAAAGATTCATTATGTAAAGTTAGGCTAGATTCTGTGGGCCAAGGTGTCCACTCTGCTTCCTGGAATTAGAAGCAATACTTGGTTGTGATTCCAAGCTCCCCAATGAAATTTTTTAAAAAACAGTTCAGGCCTTAGCCAGGTTTCTTAGTGCCCACATTACCTTCTCTTACCAGAAGAAAGGCTTGGTGTCGCAAGGTGTAATCACCTTTCAATAAATATCTAAAAAAAATTGGTGATGTGGGTCCATTTTGTGCTGAATGTACAGTTAGCATGACACAGGGTTGGTGCCATCAGCCCAATTTCTATTGTAAATGCTTTCAAAGGACACAGTCTTGGAGGCGTGCACCAAGTCCTCTATTCTTCCTTCTATAGGAGATGACATATTGGTTCCATAGGCCAAGATGTCCAAAAAAGATTCATGTAAAAAGGGCCAGGCTGGATGATTGTGGGCCTACGTCTTGAGGCTAGACATTGTTACAAATGGATTGTCTTGGCATTTTGGGCCTAGGATTTAACTATGTCTTTTTAGGAGGTCCAGGTTTGCTTAAGATTTCCATAGTCTCCGATTTATTTTTTCTTCCCTAAGGAAGGCTTTTGCTTTGAGACAAGGACTTCAGGCAACATTTATTCACAAAGAAGAGGCTTTGAACTGTGGGTTTAAGACACCCTTTCAGTCTCCGTTGGAGAAAGTCTGAGGAAATGCTCTTGGCTAATTTCACAAATCTACTTCCTGGAAATAGAGGTAGGAATTATAACTGCAACCAAGGAAAGCACATTGGATGTCAATAGGAGATTTAGGCAGAAAACAAAGTCCTAGGTTTCAAGACAAGACTCAAATTTCATGAGGACAGACTTGCCTGCTGATTTAAGTTATCCTATCTCTTGTGTTAAGAGCAGATAATCTTAGTGCGGGCAGTCAGTGATCTCAGTGATCTCTAATTTACCTTTGCTTTTGTCTGTTTGACAGGAAAACTGCCTGTGTCAGAGGAGGAAGAAGTCTCACATTGCCTGTAATCATATTAGAGCCTGAGTGTGCAATAAGGCAGTAAATAGACAGCGGCTGACCATAGCTGCCATACTGCTGTATTGTAGGAAAAATACTGAGTCATTGTAAGGATGCCTCTTCATTGTAAAAAGAATGGCTGCTTAAGAATTTCTTTATATTAAACAGTAGACTAAAAATCTGTGAGAGACTGGCTTAACTGATACGGGGGAAAAAAGTAGATATACTGAATTAAGGCAGTCTTCAACATGTTCTGAAAGGCTTGTTCTAAACTAGTAGAGTTAATGAGGTAGATGGTGCCTGGAAATCTCGTACCAAGAATTAGAAAATCTCACGATACTCATGAGACTTTCCCATGTAATTCCCGTGACCAGGAAAAGACTGGCCTGAGAGCAACAAACAAAAATCACATGAAATTGGAGTGATGGTGTGGTGCTCACTTTTGAATTACTATTCTCCATTCCTTGGGAAAATTTACATAATCACTAAGAAAATGATAGAGTCGTGGAACATAGCAACCTAACAGCCTTTCAATCAAAAGATGATATCTGCACGAGAAGACTTGCTTGAGGACAGCAGCATAGGCTAACACACATTTGTCATGAGGTAAGTGCCCTGAGGTTTTTTTTTTTTATCAGGAATCCTGCTTGTATACAATAGGAGCAGCGGTCACACATTAACCGCATTGAAATTTAGAGGCTGAATCTGAATGGTGAAGCTTCCTAAGAGCGATGGAAATTCTAAGCTCCATTATGCTGTATTGTAGCAGAAATGCTGAGTCGTTGTAAGCATAACCCTTAACAGTTTCGGTGGTAGATCCACACTATTTTTGAAGGTGAAGATTAGGCTACTACTGTAGAAAAGAAATTGCTTAAAAAACAATGACAGAATGCTGAAATATTAAAAATAAGAGTTTATGAGATGTGTTAAAACACTTGTTTGAAGATAGGAGAAGAAAAATAAGGTGAAAGTCACCTGAAAATCAGGTAGTAATCACCAGGGAATCACATGGAGTTCAAGGGAATACCTGGAGGGATTGACGTGGGGATAAAGGAAGATCCTGCAGGAATCTGGTGTCTACCTGCTGACGAGTCTGGTTGCTGTAGCTGTAGGTTTTCACTTTACAATGAATAAGGCTTCAGTTTGTGAAATGTTTTGCACTCAAGTGTACCCTGTACATGAGACCAGTGTTGTGTTGTGTATTCAAATGTCTACACAACTTACTCTAATTCTGGCAAAAGACTGGTCTTGGGCCATAGATTTTCATCGACATTTTTTCCTAGCAAGAAGGTCTTGTGGCCATGTGTCACATTCACTATTTAAACATCCATTAGGAAAAATTAGGCTAGATTCTGTGTGCCAAGGTCTCCACTCTACTTCCTAGAAATTAAAGCAATGCTATGCCATGTTTCTAGGCTCTCCAATCGAGTAATTTTAAAACAGTGCAGTCTTTGATCAAGATCTTTGTGCCCAAACTTTGTTTTCTTACCGGGAAAAAGGTTTGGTGCTCTAAGGTATAGTCACCTTTCAATAATTGTCTAACAGGAAAAGCAGTGACATGGAACCAGTTTTTGCTGAATGTACTGTTATGGTGACACAGATTGTTTTCTTCGGCCCAATTTCTATTGTAAAAACTTTAAAAAGTGCCCTGGCTTAGAACCGTGCACTGAGTCACCTTTCTTTCTCCTTCTAGAAGATGACAACTTGATTTTGTAAGTCCAGGTGTCGCCAATAGTTTCTGATAGTAGGGACCAGGATGAATGTTTGTGGACCTAGGTCTTCAGATTAGATATTGTTACCATTTGGATGATCTTGATATTGTGTCCCTGAGTTTAACTGCTTCCATTTATGTGGGCCAGGCTTGGTTCAGATTTCCACAGTCTCCATTTATTTTTTTCTTCCATAAAGAAGGCTTCTGCTTTGAGTCAGGCTCCAGGAAACATTTGTTCACAGAAAACAAGCTTGGAACTTGAGCTTACGCCATCATTTTAGTCTCTGTCAGAGAAAGTCAGAAGAAATGCTGTGAGATTATTTCTCCAATCTACTTCTTGGAAATAGGGGTAGGAATTGGAACTGCAAAAACAACTTCAGCTACATGATTTCTATTAGGAAGCAGAGGCAGGAGAAAGGATATAGGTTTCTAGGTAAGACTCAAATTACATGAAGACACACTTGCCCTTTGGATTAACATCTCCTATCTACAAGTTTTCAGAGAGGACAGGCTAACTGCTTTACATCCCAGTCTCCCTTCTCCTTTTTGTTAGGAAAAGATAGGACTTGTTTCTTAGGTCAGTGTCAACAATCCAAATCCTGAATTGTAGGGTGATGTAGTATTCCCTTTGTAGTGAAAAGTGCATATCACTGAGAAAATTTCCATTAACACTGAGAAGTCATTAGTCTATGTGGAAGAGAAAGTGGCTGAGTCAGCCTCCTAACTGTATTCCAATCAAATGTGGTGTCCACATTACAAATCCAATTAGAAGTCAATGGTATATGTGGACATTCAATAATCTTTACTTCGCCTCTAGTTTTGTCTATTTGTCAGGAAAACTGCCTTATGTTTGTGGAGGCAACAGTCGAACACTGGCCGGGGTAATAATTGAGCCAGAGTGTGCTGTGAGGCAGCCACTGGATAGTGGTGAAAACAATGGCCACCATTTGTCTCTATTGTAGGAAAAACGCTGAGTTATTGTCAGGATACCACTTGATGTCAGGAAGAATGTCTGCCTCACAATTTCTCTATACCAAACCTCAGACCACATATTCTGAGAGGGCCTGGCTGAATCACCAAGGGAAGAAAACATAGACTAACATTGAGGATATTTGATCAACATCCTCTGAAGAGGCTTATTTTTGCCTAGCAGAGAAAACAAGGTAGATGTTGCCTGGTAATCTCATGACAAGAATTAGGGAATATCATGACACTCAGGAGGCTTCCTTGCTGGATTCACCTCTCCATCAAGAGACATGCCTGAGGTCATAACAGGGAGCTATGTGATATTGGGTTGATGATGTGGTGCTCACTTTAGAGTGTCTATTCTCCATTTCTTCATAAAATTTAGATAACCACTGAGAATATGGTAGTGTCTGTGGAACATAGTCACCTAACGGTCCTTCAATCAAAAGGTCATGTAGGCAAGACAAGGTTTCTCTTGAAGATGGTCCTCCATCTTCAATTTTTGTTAGATAACTGGTCTCAGGTTTCATCTGTAGTCAGGCAACCTGCTTAACTGCCTTGGAAGCTGCAATTTAATATTAACTTTGTTGATATTTTGAGGCTGAGTTTGCTTGACAAAGTTACTTTAAAGTGGTATAAACTGTAAGCAACATTTTGCTGTAGTAAAGCAAAAACATTGCGTCACTGTGATTATAATCTGAATGGCTTCATTTGGGACTCCCACACTTTTCTTTTATGTGAATCTTTGGCTGCTGTTGTTGACAGGGAAATGCTTAAAGAACTATGACTCAGTGCTGAATATTTAAAATAAGAGTTTATAAGATGAGTTTTGAAAACTGTTGTTTGAAAATGAAGGAAGATGAATAAGGTAGAAATAACCTGAAAATTACTTAGAAATTACTATGGAATCTTGCAAAGATCCAGTAAACAAATGGTGGAATTCCCATGGGAATCAAAGAAAACACCCCACTAATCTGGTATCTATCAAGTGATTAGTCTTGTTGATGTGGCCATAAATTTTCATTTTACTTCATAAAATGAACCAAGCTTCAGAGCATGATATTGCAAACAAGTTCATTTTATATATGAGATTGGCTTGGTGTTGTGTTTCCTAATATCCACCCATTTTAGTACAATTCCAGTAGAGGACAGCCTCCTAGGTCATGGACTTCCAATGACTTTTCCTTTTCTAATAAAAATGTCTTGTAACTATTTACCAAATTCTCTAACTAAAGATTCATTATGTAAATTTAGGCTAGATTCTGTGGGTCAATGTCTGCACTCTAATTCCTAGAAATAAGAGCAATACTTAGTTGTGATTCCAAGCTCCTCAATAGAATTTTTTTAAAAACAGTCCAGACTTTAGCCAGGTTTCTTAGTGCCCACACTACCTTCTCTTACCAGAAGAAAGGCTTGGTGCTGCAAGGTATGGTCACCTTTCAATAATTGTCTAAAAGGAAAATGGGTGGTAACATGGGACCAAGTTGTGCTCAAAGTACTGTTAAAATGACAAAGGGTTAGGGTTATTGCCTTTGGCCCAATTTCTATTGTAAACTCTTTCAAAGGAGTATAGTCTTGGAAGCATGCACCGAGTCCTCTATTACTCCTCCTAGGATATGACAGCTTGATTCTGTAGGGCAAGATGTCCACAATAGTATCAGTTAGCCAGGGCCCATCTGGTTGTTTGTAGGCCTAGGTCTTCAGACTGAATATTTTTAGTGATTGAATTATATTGACATTGTGGGCCTAGACATTAACAATGGCCTTTTAGGAGGTTCATGCTTGGATCAGATTTCCACAGTCTTCGTTTTTTGGTTTTTTTTTTCCCATAAAGAAGGCTTTTGCTTTGAGACAAGTACTTCAGGCAACATTTGTCCACAGAGAACAGGCTTGGAATTGTGGGCTTACACCACCATTTAGTCTATGTGAGAGTAAGTCTTAAGATACGCTCTGGGCTAAATTTTCAAATCTACTTTATGGAAATAGAGGTAGGGTTTGTAACTGCAACCAAGGACAGCACATTGGATCCCAATAGGAAATGCAGGCAGGAGACAAAGTCCAAGGCTTCGTGATAAGACTCAAATTACCTAAGGTCGGACTTACCCTGTGGTTTAAGTTATCCTATCTACTAGTTTTCAGGAAGGGTAGGCTTAGTGCCTTGTTTCCCAGTCTCTCATCTACTTTTTATTAGGAAAAAACAGGCCTTGTGCCTTGGGCTCGTGTCACTAATCCATATCCTCACAAGGGAACACAATATAATGCTTTCTTTGAAGGGACGAGTACATATAACTGAAAATATTCACATCAGCACTGAGAAATCATTAGTATACATGGAACCGAAGATAGCCAACGAAGACTTTGTACTGACCTCCAATCAAATGTCATGTCCACATGAAAAAATTTACAGAGTTTAGTGACATATGCAGGCAGTCAATGATCTTTAATTCACCTCTACTTTTGTCTGTTTATCAGGAAAACTGCCTTTGTCAGTGGAGGAAGAATTCGTGTATTACCTGCATTCAAATTTGAGCCTGAGTGTGCTGTGAGGAAGCGAATGGATAGCGATTGAATCCATAGCTGCCATATTGCTTTATTGTAGAAAAAATGCTGAGACTCTGTGAAGATATCTTTTCATTTCTAAAAGAATGAATGCTTAAGAATATCTCTATATCAAACCACAGACTAAAAATCTGCAAGAGACTGGCTTAAGATATATGAAAAAAAATAAGATACTGTCATTGAGGCAATTTCTTCAACTTGTTCTGAAAAGGCTTGTATTAGCCTATCAGAGGTGTGAGGTGGGATTCACCTGGAAATCTCATGCTAAGAATAGGGATACTCGTGATACTCACGAGGCTTTTTCACAGTATTCATGTGACTAGGAAGAGACTGCCCTGAGGGCAACACACAAAAATCATGTGAAATTGAGGTGATGACATGGTGCTCACTTTGTGTTACCCTTCTGCATTCCTTTGAAAAATTCACATAAGCACGAGAAAATAAGATTACCTGTGTATATAGCCATCTAATAGCCCTTCAATCAAAAGGTCATGTGTGCATGAGAAGACCTGTTTAAGGACAGTAGCATGGGCTAACACACATTTGTTGTTAGATAACTTCCCTGAGGCTTTGTCTCTGGTCAGATACCCTGCTGTATATAATGAAAGCAGTGGTCACATATTAACCGAGTTGAAATTCAGAGGCTGAGTCTGAATGATGAAGCTACCTAAGAAGTGTGGTAACTTGAAGTGCCATTAGGCTGTATTGTAGCAGAAATGCTGAGTCTTTGTGAGCATAACACTTAATGGTGCTGGTGGGAGATCCATGCTATAGTTAAACTTTAGGCCACTACTGTCAAGAATAACAAGGTCAGCACCTTGGTTCCTAATAGGAAATAGAGGCAGGAGACGAGGTCCTAGTTGTCTAGATAAGACTCAGATTACATGAGATCAGCTTGCCCTTTGCACTGTTCTTCTACGTACTAGTTTTCAGAAAGGACATGCTTAGTGCTTTAGGTCTCAGTCTCACTTTTAGTTTCTGTTAGGAAACAAAACTGCCTTCAGTCCATGTCAACAATCAATATAATCACAAGGGAGGATGAAGCCATGCTTCATTTGTAGTGACAAGGGCATTGCACTGAGATAATTCACATCAACACTGAGAAGTCATCTACATAAAGCAGAAGGTAGCAGAGACAGCCTCCTCCTCAAACAAGTGTTTACAAAACACGTGGCATAAACCCTTACTTTCAATATTTCAGCATTGAGTCATTGGATTTTAAACAATTTCTTCTCAACAGTACTAGCCTAAGGCTCACCTTCAAGAATAGTGTGGATCTCCCACCAGAACCATTAAGTGTTATGCTCACAATTACTTAGCATTTCTGCTACAATACAGCATAATGGCACTTAGAGTTTCCACGCTGGCTTTGTCTTTACAGATAACAGCTTCCAAATTTCAGCACAGTTAAGGTGTGACCGCTGCTTTCATTGTATACAAGCAGGTTGCTGACGAGAGACAAAAGCTCAGGGCAACGACAAGTGTGTGTTAGCCTATGCCACTGTCCTCAAGCAAGTCTTCTCATGGAGACTTTACCTTTTGATTGAAGGGCTTTTAGGTGGCTATGTTACAAAGGTAACCTTAATTTCTCAGTGCTTATGTAAAATTTACCAAGGAATAAAGAAGGGTAACACAAAAGTTAGCATCAGAGCATCACCACAATTTCATGTGTGTTGCTCTCTGGCCAGTCTCTTTCTGATCAAGTGAATACCGTGGGAAACCCTCATGAGTATCCAGAGATTCCCTAATTCTTGGTACAAGATTTCCAGGAAACTTCCACTTCACCTTCTTCTGCTAGGCTAAAATAAGCCTCTTGATAACACGTTGATGAAACACCTCAAAGTCAATATCACAGTTTTCCCTAGTGATTGCTATGTGATTCAGGTGACTTCACTCTTATTTCTCTTCCCCTATCCACAAACAATTGTTTTCAAAACACATCTCATAAACTCTTTATTCTCAATATTTCAGCACTGATGCATGGGCAATTAAGCAACTCCATCTCGACAGTAATGACCTAAAGTCTGCAACCAAGAATAGTGAGGGAGTCCCACCTGAAGCCATTAGGAGTTATGCTCACAATGACTCAGCATTTTTGCTACAATACAGCACAATGGCACCTACTCTTTCCACCACTCTAAAGTAGTTTGTCAAGCAGACTCAGCCTCCATATTTCAATATAGTTAATGTGCAACAGCTGCTCCCATTGCCTTCAAGTAGGTTGCCTGACCACAGACAAAATCTCACCAATTAACTCACAATTGTCTAGTAGCCTACTCCACTGTCCTCAAGCAAGTCTATTCATTTAGACAAGACTTTTCCATTGAAGGGCCATTACATTACTCTATTATATACAGAGTCTCATTTTCTTAGTGTTTATGTGAATTTTGCCAAGAAATGTAAAAAGGTAAGTCAAAAGTGAGCACCATACCATTACCCCAATGTCACATGATCTCCCAGTGATGCCCTCAGGCCACTTTTTGATCGTCTCTTGAATCCTGTAGGAAAGCCATATGAATACTGCAAGATTTCCTAGTTTTTGTTACAAGATTTTCAGGTGACTTAAAACTAATTTTTCTCTGCTGATATAAACCAAGGGTTTTCAGAATACATTGAAGGACTACCTCAATGACAATAGCTCTGCTTTTTTACCATGGTCGTTACCATGGTCCCTTTCAGCATTTGTAGTCTGAGATTTGCTATAGAGAAATTCTGAAGCAGCCTTTCTTTCCACCATGTAGAGGTATCCTCACAATGACTCAGCATTCTTCCTAAAATACAGAAAAATGCGGCTGTTGTTTCCACCACTATCTGGTCACTTCTTCACTGCACAATCAGCCTCAAATTTTAAACGTGGTTAATGTGGGACTACCACCTCCATTGCCATAAAGCAGCTTTCCTGACAACAAACAAAACCTGAGGCGAATTAATGGTCATTGACTTCAAGTAAGTTTTGTAATGTGGACACGACATTCGATTGGGGTCAGTTAGGAGGCTCTCTCGGCCACCTTCTGTGTCAAAGAGACTAATGTTTTTTTAGTGTTTATGTGAATTTTCTCAAGATTTATGCATTCATTATTCCAAAGGAAGCATTACATCATCCCCATCTATCACATGATTTCCCTGTCATACAGGACAGTCTCTTGATGGGTACCTGATTTCCACAAGTGGTCATGTGATCATGTCATAACTCCTGCAGGGCCATACTCTCGAGGTTAACACTATCTAATTTTGAACACACTAGGCTAAATACCTACTCACACTGTCAATATCCTAGACCCTTGTCGGGAGCCACATAATGGAGAAACAAAATGGCCACGGCTCATAAGTTCCTACTTCACTTCCTGGAGATTAGCTGAAAGCACGCGCGCACCAAGACAAAGCCCTCGCGCGCCAAGATGCCTATACCACCTACGCCCTTATGGCACCTTACCCCACTTAAGCGCCCCTATCAGCATATGCCGCGCTATACCACCCCTTCCCTGGCAGCCAATCCCCTGCCTACAAGTATCTCTCTAACCCCTCCCTCTCTGTATATATGTATCCCCATTTTGCAATAAAATTTTGAGGCTTGATCAGAATACTGTCTTGCCTCCGCTCCTTTTTCTCGCCCGTTTTTCTCAGGTTGGATCCTC
Source organism: Macroglossus sobrinus (assembly GCA_004027375.1). Taxonomy (NCBI): domain Eukaryota; kingdom Metazoa; phylum Chordata; class Mammalia; order Chiroptera; family Pteropodidae; genus Macroglossus; species Macroglossus sobrinus. Next base: position 510,864 of record PVKZ01000285.1, read on the forward strand.
CTCGCCCCCACGAATAACTAGGTTCCGCGGGTCGGGACAGACCCTGTGACAGAAAATGTGCAGTGCATGGCCCACAGATGAAAGCTGCCTAACCTTACAGAGAAAATAGGAGAACTTTATTTATGGTAACAGTACTGTCATCCCTTCAAATGATGTACACTGGAGACCCAGGCACATGACACAAAGCCAATTTCTTCCTAACACTAATACAAAATAGCCCTGGTCTAAAGCCACCAAGCCAGTCCTCATTGAAAATTAGTATATTGGAGACCTTAAACTGCAAAGCCAGCCTTTCTTCTGGTAAGAATGTCTTTCTAGGAGAACTAGACTTGAGTTCCAGTACCTTAACATATTCCAGGAGGTAGAGCTGAGACCTCAGGCCACAGCATTTCTTCTATTTTTCCTTATAGAGATTGAAGTGGAGGCCTGGGCCCACGGTTCTAAGCCTGTCCTCCCTGAAAGAATGTCGACTGGTATCCAAGGCCCACAACAACAAGCCTGTCTTTATTCAAGGAAAACTAAAATGAAGAATTAGGCCTGTGACACCAAGCCTAGACTCTCCTCACAGGAATTACAGTGCAGGACTAGGCTCCCAAGTTCAAGATTGTCTAATTTATAACAGACTAGATGAAACAACTGCTCCCACTACACCTGTGTTATTCCCTGTGAACAGATACCCATGTGAAGTGTAAGGCACACAAATAAACCTGACTTCTGTGAGCAAAATAAGAATGGAGGCTTCCATTTATACCAGCAGCACTGTCTTTCCTTGAAAGTATGTGGAATGCTGAAACAGGCCCATGACACAATGCCTGTCTTTTTCTAACAAAAAGTACAAGGGCACTGGGACCAAAGGCACTAAGCCTGTCCTCTCTGCAAACTAGTAGATAGGAGAACTTAAACTATAGGGCAAGCCTATCCTCAGGTAAGAGAATCTTATCTCCAGACCTAGGAACTTATATCCTGCCTGGATTTCTAATCAGAAACAAGAATGCTGATCTTGGTTTCCAGTTCTTATTTCTACCTCTATTTCCAGGAAGCAGAGCTGAGAAATTTACCCAAACCATTTCTTCTGTCTTTCCCTAACAGAAACTGAACAAGTGGCCAGGGCCAATGGTTCTAAGCCTGTCTTCTGTAAACAAATGTCACCTGGAGACCTAAGCTCACAGAAGAAGGGCTTCTCTATGAAAGAGAAACTAGAATGAAGACTGTTGATATAGAGGTCCATACCTGGACCTCCTAAAAGGAACTAGTTGGCAGCCCCAGGTCAACAGGTTAAGACTATTCAGTTGGTAACAAAGTCCAAACTGAAGACCTAGGCCTACAACACCCAGTCTGACATCTGTTACCGGAACCTCTTAGAGAGACTTTGGCCCACAGACCCAAGCTGTCATCTCCTAGGAGGAGGAAGAAGAGAGGACTTGGTTTCTTGCCCCAAGAATGCCCTCTCTTTAAAGCATTGTCTATAGAAATGTGAGCTGATGGCACCAACCCTGTGTCATGCTAACAGTCCACTCAGCATAACTTGGTCCCACACCACCAATTTTCTCTTTTGCCAATTATTGAATAGTGACTGAAACTTACAGCACCAAGCCTCTCCCCTGGTAACAGAAGGTAATTTTGGCACTTAGAAACTTGGCACAAAGCCTGGTCTAGTTATTAAGAAACTCAATTGGAAAGTTTGAAATCACAGCCTATCATTATTCATATTTCCAGGAGGTAGAGTGGTGTCAAGGCTCACAGTATCTAGCATAACATTCCCTAACTGAACCTTAGATACAGGACTTGGCACAAGGTAACAAGACCTTTTTTTAGAAAAAAAAAAAAAAGTCAATAGAAATCCATGGCCCAGGACCCAGTTCTCTGCCCAGACTGGGGGAAGTTGAGTGGATGTTTGAAAACACGACACCATCCTGGTCTCATTTACAAAGGTAAACTCGAGTGGAAAATGTTTCACACACTGAAGGCTGGTTCATTCTAAGAAGTAAAGTGAAAACCTACACCTACGGCAATGAAACAAGTCACCTGGTAGATACCAGATTCCCGCGGGAACTTCCTTGACCCCAAGTTGAATCCCGAGAGGGGTTCACATGACTGCCGCATGATTCCCTAGTGATTGCTACATGATTTTCAGGTGACTTCCATCTTATTTCTCTTCCTCAATTCTTAACCAAGTGTTTTCAAAACATGTCTCATAAATTCTTTATTTTCAATATTTCAGCATTGATACTTTGGTCGTTATGCAATTCCACTTCAACAGTAGTGGCCACTGGTCCGCATACAAGAATAGTGCAGGAGTCCCACATGCAGCCATTAAGAGTTATGCTCACAATGACTCAATATTATTGCTACAATACAGCAAAATGGCACCTACTCTTTCCACTGCTCTAATGTAGCTTCCTTAAGCAGACTTAGCCTTCGAATTTCAAAGGTGGTTAATGTGTGACAGCCGCTCCCATTGCCTTCAAGTGGGTTGCCTGCCCACAGACACAACCTAAGGCCAGTTAACTAATGACAATTGTCTGGTTGCCTACACTGCTATCCTCAAGGAAGTCTTCTTATGCAAACAAACCTTTTGATTGAAGGGCCGTTAGGTGGCTCTGTTACACACAAACTCTCCTTTTCTCAGCGTTTATGTGAATTTTACCAGGCAATATAGAAGAGTAACTCAAAAGTGAGCTCCACACCATCACCTCAATGTCACATAATCTCTCTGTCACACTCTCAGGCCAGTCTCTTGATGCTCATGTGAATCCTGCGGGAAAGCCACGTGAATACCATGAGATTCCCTAAATTTTGCTGCAAGATTTTCAGGTGATTTCAACCTCGTTTCCTCTGCTGATGTAAACCAAGAGTTTTAAGAATACATTGAAGAAACTGCCTCAACATCAATACTTCTGCTTTCTTTTTGTAGTGGTTAAGCCAGTCCTCCTCAGAATTTGTAATCTGAGGTTTGCAGTAAAGAAATTCTGAGGTATCAGTTCTTTCCCCCATGAAGCGGTATCTTCACAATTACCCAGAATTTCTCCTATACTACAGCAAAATGGCAGCTGTTGTTTTTGCTGCTATCCAGTCATTCCTCGCAACACACCCAGCTTCTAATTTTCAACTTGACCAATGATGACCGCCACCACCACTGACATAAAGCAAGTTTTCTGAAAATGGGCAAAATCTGAGGTGAATTAATGATCAGTGTCTGGCTGCATATACCATTGACCTCTAGTAGGATTTGTAATCTGAGAACAATATTCAATTAGAGGTAAGTTATGAGGCTGTCTTGGCTAACCTTCTGTGACATACAAACTAATGTTATCTCACTGTTTATATGAATTTTAACTAATGATATTTACTCAACATTCCAAAGGGAGCACTACATCATCTCCATCAGTCACATGATCTCCCTGTGTTTCATACAGGCCAGTCTACTGATAGGCACCTTATTCCCATGAGTGGTCAAGTGATTCTGTCGTGACTCCCGCATGGCCACAATCCCAAGATTAATAGTCTAATTTTGAACAGAATAAGCTAAAACCTACTCACACTACCAATATCCTAGACCCAGTGACAGATACTAATGTCAGATACTAATGTGCAGTGCATGGCCAATAGAGAAAACCTGTCTACTCTTACAGAAAAGAAAGGAGACTTTCATTCATAGTAAGAGTAATATCTTCCCTTCAAGTGATGTAAACTGGAGACCTGAGCCCCTGACACAAAGCCAGTCTGTTTCTATCACTAATACAACATAACCCTGGTCTAAAGCCACCAAGCCAGTCCTTGCTGAAAATTAGTAATTTAGAGACCTTAAACCATAAGGCCAGATTTTTCTCTGAGAACAATATCTTTCTTGAAAAACTAGAGCCTTGGCACCAGGCCTGGATTTTCTGTTAGAAGTGAGAATGGTGACTTTGGCTTGTATTTCCAATCCCTTCACCTATTCCAACTAGTCGAGCTGAGATCTCGGGCCACTGCATTTCTTCTGCTTTTTCCTAACAGAGACTGAAGTGGTGGCCTGGGCTCACAGTTCTAAGCCTATCTTCCCTGAACGAATGTCGAGTGGAGTCCAAAGCCCATAGCAACAAGCCTGTCTTTATGCAAGAGAAACTAGAATGAGACTTAGGCCTGTGATACAAGCATGGACAATCCTAACAGGAACTAGCATGTAGGCCGAGGCTCCAAAGGTCAAGATTATCTCATTTATAGACCAGGTGAAACAATTCACATTACTCCCAAAGTATCCCCTGTAAACAGACACTCTGAGGCAGCCATTCTTTCCACTAAGAAAAGGTATCTTCACAATGACTCAGCATTTTTCCTACACTACAGCAAAATGACGGCCATTGTTCTCACCAGTATCTAGTCGCTTTCTTACAAGACACTCAGTTTCCAATTTTCAATGCTGCCAATGTTCAACCGCCACCTCCACTGCCATAAAACAGATTTCTGGACAACAGATAAAACATGAGGCAAATTAACTATCATTGTTTGGCTGCATATACCGCTGAACTCAAGTAAGTTTTGTAATGTAGACATGGAATTCCATATGAGGTAGGTTAGAAGGCTGTCTTGGGCACCTTCTGTTATGTACAGACTGATGTTTTCTCAGTGTTTATGTGAATTTTGTCAAGTGATACACACTCGTCATTTCAAAAGGAGCACTATATCATCCCCATCTGTCACATAATCTCCCTGCATTTCATACAAGCCAATTTTTTGATGGGCAGATGATTCTCACCGGGCAGTCATGTGATCCTATCATGAATCTAGTAGGGCTATTCATCTGAGTTTAACACTGTCCAATTTTAAACTCGCACTACCAATATCCTAGACTCTGTGACAAAAATTAATGTGTAGTGAATGCCCCAGAGATCAAAGCTGTCTACTCTTATAGAAAAGAAAGAAGACCTCCATTCATGGTTATAGCATTATCTTCCCTTCAAATAATGTAGACTGGAGACCCAGGCCCATGACACTAAGCCAGTCTCTTCCTAACACCAATAGAACGGAGCCCTGGTCTAAAGGCAAGAAGCCTAACCTCATTGAAAATTAGTAGATTGGAGACCTGAAACCACAAGCATAGCCTTTCTTTTGGTATGAATATCTTTTTTGAAAAAGTAGAAACTTGGTTCCAGGCCTGAACTTTCTCTTAGTTGTGAGAGTATTGACTTTACCTTGCAGTTCCAATCCCTTCACCTATTCCAGTTGGTCAAGCTCAGACCTCAGGCCAATGCATTTCTTCTGTCTTTTTTAACAGTGACTGAAGTGGTGGCCTGGGCCCAAGGTTCTATACCTGTCCTCACTGAACAAATGTCAAGTGGTGTCCTACACTCACAGCAACAAGCCTGTCCTTATGCAAGGGAAACTAAAATGGAAACTTAGGCCTGTGACAACAAGCATGGACTCTCCTAACAGGAACTAGAATTCAGACCCAGGCTCCCAAGGTCAAGACCATCTAATTTATAACAAACTAGGTGAATCAACTACAGCCACTATACACAAGCTAGACCCTGTGAATAGAAACTCATGTGGAATGAACAGCTCACAAACAAAGCAGTCTTCTCTGAATGAAAGGAAGAATGGATGCCTTCTTCTGTACCAGAAACATTGTCATCCCTTGAAAGGATGTGGAGTGTTGTCATGAGCCCAATGCCTGTCTTTTCCTAACAATAAGTACAAGGGAGACTGGGATCCATGGCACTAAGCCTGTCCTCTCTGAAAAGTAGTAGATAGGAGACCTTACCTCACATGGCAAGACTATCCCCAGGTAAGAGATGCTTAACTCTACACCTAGGACCTTGTCTCATGCCTGGATTACTAATCGGAACCAAAGTGCTGATCTTGGTTTGCAGTTTAAATCCCTTCCCTTATGTCTAGGCAATTTGAAAAATTGGACCATTGCATTCCCTAACAGAGATTGAAGGAGTGTCCTAGTATCACATTTCTAAGCCTTTGTTCTCTGTACAAATGTCACATTTGGTACTAGGCAGGCAGCAACAACCCTTCTTTATAGAAGAGAAACTATAATGGGGCCTGTGGAAATCAGTAAAGACTGGACCTAGCAAATGGAACTAGTTGGCAGCCCTGGATCCACAAGGTCAAGACCATTCAATTGGTAGCAAAGTCTAGACTGAAGACCTAGTCCTACAACACCAAGCCTGGCCCCAGATACCAGAAACTCTTGGGAAGCCCTTGGCCCACAGAAATAAGCTGTCACCTCTTAGAAAAAGGAAGAACGAAGGACTCGGTTAATAGTTCCAAAACCATACTTTCTTTAAAATATTTACAATAGAAGTTTGGGCCGAAGGCACTAAGCTTGTGTCATCCTAACTGTCCATTCAGAAAACCTGGTCCCACACTTTCAATTTTTTCTTTTTCAATTGTTGAAATGTGACCGTAACCTACAGCACCAAGCCTTTTCCCTGGTAACAGAAGGCAATGTGGGCACTTAGAAACTTGGCACAAAGCATAGACTGTTCTTTCAGGAACTCAATTGGGGTGCTTGGAAGCAAGGCCAGTCATTGTTCCTATATCCAGGAAGTAGAGTAGAGACATTGACCCACAGAATCTAGTCTAACTTTGCTTAATAGAACCTTAGGTGGAAGACTTGACACACTATAAAAAGACCTTTTAGTTAGAAAAAAAAGTCTATAGAAGTCCATGGTCTAAGACCCAGTCCTCTGCCCAGTCAAAGGAAGTAGAGAGGATGTTTGAAAACATGACACAAAGCCAGTCTCATTTTTAAAGTAAACTTGAGTGGAAAATGTTTCACACACTCAAGCCTCATTCATTCTAAGAAGTAGAATGAAAATCTATGCTCACACCAACAAGACTAGTCACCTAGTAGACGCACAATTTCTGCGGGGTCTTCCTTTACCCCCATGTGACCACAATGTGTTCACTTCACATTCACATGATTTCCTAATGATTGCCACATGATTTTAATGTGATTTTGACTGTATTCCTCTTTTATTATCCTCAACCAAGTGTTTTTAAATTACGTGACATAAAGTCTTTGTTATGGCACAGGTGAGAACAGGGACCCACAGAGTCGAATCAGAGAGAATTAAGAGCCTTTATTAGCCGGACAGCGACTGGCTCTCTACCACACAGGGTTAGAGGAGATCAGCCCTGGGGTTTTAGAGTTATAAAGCCTAGAACAAGCAAGCAGATTACAGAAGCAGAAGTTGGCCATTAGCACATCACCTAGTACCACACCCTGGTTAACAAGTGGATTACAGAAGCAATACTGGCCATCTTTATAATTTATACAATATACCTCCTAAACCATACCCAAGCAAGTAGGACAACTTCCGGTATCTAAAGATATTTATTCCCTGTAGCTGACTTAGTTAGTTGGCTCACTTGAAAATTTTCCACCCTTAACAGTCTTCATTTTCAATATTTCAGAATTGATGCATTAGCCAATAAGATATTCTCTATCAAAAATAGTAGTCAAAGGTCTGCATACAAGAATTGTATGGGAGTCCCACCTGAAGCCATCAAGAATTATGGCTTCTTAATTATGGCTTCTTAATCAATGACTCAGCATTTTTTGCTACAATACAGCACAATCGCTGCTTCTGTCTCCACCACTCTAAAGTAGCTTTCTTAAGCAGACTCAGCCTTCGAATTTTAATGATGGTTAATGTGGTTAATGTGCAACAGCCGCTCCCATTGCCTTCAAGCAGGTTGCCTGCCCACAGACGAAACCTAAGGCTAGTTAACTAATAACAATTGTCTGGTAGCCTACACTGCAATCCTCAAGGAAGTCTTCTCATGCAGACATACCTTTTGACTGAAGGGCCGTTAGGTGGCTCTGTTTCACATGAACTCTCCTTTCCTCAGTCTTTATGTGAATTTTACCAAAAAATATAGGTGCTGTGACAAAAAAGGGATTTGCAGTGGTCTCTCCAATCAAAGCTGTCTACTCTTACAGAAAAGAAAGGAGACCTCGTTCATGGTATCAGTACTATCCTCCCCAAAATCATGGAGACTGGAAACCCAGACCCATGACATAAAGCCAGTCTCTTTCTAACACTAATACAATAAAGCCCTGGACTAAAGCCACCAACCCTGTCTTCATTAAAAATTAGTAAATTAGAGACCTAAAACTGCAAGGCCAACTATTCTTTTGACAGCATATCTTTCTTGGAGAACGAGTACTTTTGCTCCAGGCCTCGACATTCTGTTTGGAGTAAAAGTAGTAATTTTAGCTTGCCGTTCTAATCCCTTCATCTATTCCAGGTTGTCAAGCTGAGATCTTGGGGTCTGCATTTCTTCTACTTTTTCCTAAGAGGGTCTAAAGTGGTGGCCTGGGGCCACCATTCTAAGGCTGTCCTCCCTGAACAAATGTTGAGTGGTGTCCTAGGCCCACAGCAGCAAGCCTGTCTTAATGCAAGGGAAACTGAATGGAGACTTAGGCCTGTGATACCAAGCATGAACAATCCTAACAAGAACTAGAATGCAGGCCGAGGCTCCCAAGGTCAAGACTGTCTCATTTATAACAGTCTAGGTAAAACAATTACTCACACTACAATCAAGGTGACCCCTGAGTACAGAAATTCACAAAGAAGTCTTCTCTGAACAAAAGGAAGAAAGGAGGCCTCTGTTTATACCAGGAAAACTGTCTTCCCTTGAAAAGTTGTGGGGTGTTGTCATTTACCCAAGGCACAATACCTGTCTTTTTCTAAAAATAAGTATAAGAGAAACTTGGATCCATGGCATTAAGCCTGTTCTCTCTTCAAAGTAGTAGATAAGAGACCTTAACTTGTTACAGAGCACACCCAGACAAGACGACCTCAGAGCCGAATTAGAACCAAAAAGAAAACTTTATTACGAATTCGAATCCGGGCTCAAGCCTCCACTGACGCAGCAACGAGAACAAGAGCCCCGATCCTTAGCAAGGGGTTCCTTATATTAGGTTTATGGCGGGCTGACTTGGCGCACGCGGGACAGGTTGCAATTCTTTATTGGCTAACCATATGGCCCGATTATGGCCTGACCTTTAAGCAAGCAAACAGGATGTCTGGGCGGAGAATTCCGGCCCTTGGTCAGAGGGGATTGCAGTCTACCTTGCTGGGGGAATTTAAAATTTTCCATTCTGCCATCTTAGATCTTACATCGCCGTCTTAAATACATAAGTTCTCATGACCCATTACACCTGGACCTTGTAAAAGTAACTAGTTGGCAACCCAGACCCACAAAGCCAAGACCATCCAATTGGTAACAAAGTCTAGACTGAAGACCTAAGCCCACAACATCCAGCCTGGCCTCTGATACCAGAGACTCTTGGGGAGACCTTAGCCCGCAGAATCAAGCTGTCATCTCCTAGAAGGAGAATGAATGGAGGTTTCAGTTTATGGCTCCACAATCTTCCTCCCTTTGAAGCATTTTTGGTAAATATTTCGGCTGAAGGCACCAACCTTATGTTATCCTAACAGTCAATTCAGCACAACCTAGTCCCACGCCACCAATTTTCTCTTTTTCAATTATTGAAATGTGACCATAATCTAACCTAAATTTTCTTAACAAAACCTTAGGTGGAGGACTTGGCATACGGTAACAAGACCTTCTTCGTAGGGGGGAAAAAAAAGTCTGCTGCCTCCAGCAAGTATAAATCCTGTCACATCCAGCACAGCCCTGGAAAATAAACCTGAGAATGGTGGGAGACTGAGAAAAGAAAGAAGACAGAAAGCTGGAATTGGGAGGCCCACTATCCATTGATGATGGAGTAAAGAACGATTTTATTTTTGCAGGTTGTTTTTATACATGAGCATACATTTGCTGGCTAAAATAAGATTATCCCCACCCAACCTACACATCCTACTATAATCATTTGCATTGCTGTAGATTATCCCCACCCTACACACCTTGCTATAATCATTTGCATTTCAACACAGCATTGTTCGCCTATCAGTTCCTACTTCTCATTCTTAGGAGGATTTGTGGAAGTGAAGCAAGGCTTGGTTGGCCTCACAGATTGCAGGACCTTGTCATCTTACAATACACACTCCACAAAAATCATAGAAACCCATGGCGCAGGACCCAGTCCTCTAACCAGATCAGGGGAAGTAGACTAAATGTATGAATACACAACACCATGCCAGTATCATTTTCAAGGTAAAGTCAAGTGTAAAACATTTCACACATTCAAGCACCATTCGTTCTAAGAAGTAGGCTGAAAACCTACACCCAGAAAACAAGAAGTCAGCTAGTAGACACGCAATTTTGTAGGGTCTTCCTTGACCCCCACATGAATCCCGCGAGGTATTCACTTGACCCCCACGCGATTCCTTAGTGATTGCTACATGATATTCAGGTGACTTCCACCGTATTTTTCTTTTCCTATCCTCAACCAAATGTTTTCAAATTACATCTCATAAACACTTCATTTTCAATATTTCAACATTGACACATTGGCCATTAAGGAATTCCCTCTCAACAATAGTGGCCTAAAGTCCACATACAAGAATTGTGGGGGAGGTCCACCTGAAGCCATTAAGAGTTATGCTCACAATGACTCAGTATTTTTGCTACAATACAGCAGAATGGCACCTACTCTTTCTACTGCTCTAAAGTAGCTTCGGCAAGCAGACTCATCTTCCAAATTTCAATGTAGTTAACGTGAGACAGCCACTCTCATTGCCTTCAAGCAGGTTGCTTGATCACAGATGAAACCTCAAGCCAATCAACTAACCGCAATTTTCTGGTAGCCTACACTGCTATCCTCAGTGATAGGGTTAGGGTTAGGTTTAGGGTTAGGGTTAGAGTTAGGGTTAGGGTTAGGATTAGGGTTAGGGTTAGGGTTAAGGTTAGGGTAAAGGTTAGGTTGAGGGTGAGGGTGAGAGTAAGGATGCAGGTGAGGGAGAAGGTGAGGTTGAGGGTTAGAGTTAGTGTTAGGGTTAGTGTTAGAGTTAGGGTTAGGGTGAGTGTGAGGTTGAGGGTGATGGTTATGGTTAGTGTTAGGGTGAGGGTTAGAGTTAGAGTTAGTTTAGGGTTAGGTTTATGGTTAGGGTCAGTGTAGGAGTGATGGTGAGGTTTATGATGAGGTTAGGGTTAGGATGAGGATGAAGATGAGGGTAAAAATGAGGGTGAGTGTGACTGTGAGTGTGAGTATGAGGGCGAGGGTTAGAATTAGGCTTAGTGTTAGGGTGTTAACATTAGGGTTAGTGTTATGGTTAAGGTTAGGATTGTTAGAGTTAGGATTAGGGTTAGGGTTAGAGTTAGGTTTCATTTTGGTTTAGGGTTAGGGTTAGGGTTAGGTTTAGGGTTAGGGTTAGGGTTAGGGTTAGGTTTAGGGTTAGAGTTAAGGTGAGGTTGAAGGTAAGGGTGAGAATTAGGTTTAGGCTTAGGCATAGGGTTAGAGTTAGTTTTAGGGTCAGGCTTAGGGTTAGGGTTTTGACTTAGACTTAGGGTTAGGTTTAGGTTTAGACTTCAGCTTAGGCTAGGCTTAGGTTAGGGTTAGGGTTAGGGTTAGGGTTCAGGTTAGGGTTTGGATTAGGTTTTGAGTTAGTGTTAGTGTTAGGGTTAGGTTTAGGGTTAGAGTTAAAGTAGGGTTAAGGTTAGGGTTCAGGTTAGGGTTAGGATTAGGTTTTGAGTTAGTGTTAGTGTTAGGGTTAGGTTTAGGGTTAGAGTTAAAGTAGAGTTAAGGTTAGGGTGAGGTGAGGGTTAGGGTTAGGGTTAAGTTTAGGGTTAGGGTTATAGTTAATGTTAAGGTTAGGGTTAGGGTTAGGGTTAGGGTTAGCGCTAGGGTTAGGGTGAGAATTAAAGTGAGAGTGAGGATTAGGATTAGGGTTAGGGTTAGTGTTAGGGTTAGAGTTAGGGTTAAGGTTAGGTTTAGGCTTAGGGTTAGGGTTAAGAATAGGGTTAGGATTAGGGTGAGGGTGAGGGTGAGGGTGAGGGTGAGGGTGAGGGTTAGCATTAAGGTTAGGGTGAGGGTGAGGGTGAACATGAGGGTGAGAGTGATGGCGTCTCAGCCATCAAGGCCCTAAGCCAATCTATGGCCTCAGGTGGACTGGGCTTCCTTGGGCCACATGAGGTTCCCTCCTGTTGACAACAGGGGGCCCTGGTTCTGAGGTGGATTATGCCCTGAACCTGGGCCAGCCAGCAAGCAAGAGAAGGCTGTGCAACCCCTGTGGCCGATGGCATGCAGCACATGAAGTTCCCACCAAATAATCCCAGGCTGTGGTGTGGGTAGCAGTCCATTTAGGCATATTTCTTTAATTTACTTCTTGGACTTTTTGAAATTTAGATCCTTAACATAAACATGGATGGAGTTCATTTTTTATATCTGTTTCCGGTCCACGACATCATCATCTGATACTTATACAACTCCAAATGTGTTCCCTGCAGAGTCCAGCCATGGTCTTTCACCCAGAAAACTTTCACAATGGGACTGAGAGGGTTCCCCTCACTTTTTACAACTTTTCTTCAGACCTGGGTCAGCCCAATGTTTACAGGTCTCTCCTGGGAAAAGAAATACTCATACACTCATCTCTACATTAAGTCACACAAAGGACACCTTATGCTCACATGCTGATTTGCACTCACATTTTAGCAAACACTCCAAACACCCATATCATGAAACACCTGAAAACACCTGGATACTCAAGAAATTTTCACACGGGCACACATATGCAGACATCCATGCATTTCCACCTCCGATATTCACACACCTGCATCACTTTTTCTCACACACACATACAAACACACACACACACACACACACAGAGAAACACACAGAATGGTACCTCACATACCGAGCATGGCACTTATTTGAACTCAGTTCTCCTGACATGGAAGTACGTGGCACAGCTACACAACTCCCACAGCAGAAATGGAAAATGGGGCAGGACATGGCTGTCCCTGATGAACCCAGACACCCAAGGTCCTGCTAGCATCCCAGACAGGTTCTTGAGGATGCCTAGGTTTTCACTTCAGGGCCACTAAAGTCCTGGGCCTTTCACACTCTCCTTAGCCCACTGGCATGCCTTGCTAAAGGATTAAATTGGGTGTATCTGGCAACATGACTGGTGTAAGGACATGTGGTCTCACTTTATGAGCCACTTGCCAGGCTGAGTGAGACATCAGCAAACTCAGTGTCCTCAGAACCCAGTTTCTGGCTGCCCTACCCTGGCTGGGCAGTAGGCATGAAGGCAGGCCTACTCACAGGAGCAGGGTGCTTTCTTGGGTCCCACAGTCCTTTCTGGGTGGGGCAAGAGTATCTAGGGTGAGAATGGGGGTTGGGGCAAACCAACCAGAAGTGGTCAGTGAAATAGGTGAGTTGAAGAACATAGGAGTGGGAGAATGGATAAGCAAAGGAATGGAAAATTGCCTGTGAGTGTCAAAGAAACCTGAAGAAAAAGAGAAATGGCCTGCTTGAAAATTCACATGAGTTGGAATGGGATGGGGCATGAACTTGGAAGCTAAGAATAGAAAACAAAAGGAATGAGGGTGTCAGGGCCTGGCTGCCATCAAGCGCGTGCACAAGAGTTGTGATTTATTAATAGATAAGTCCTCCCTCCAAGAATTATTAATTGGGCAACTCACCTGTCCCAGTCCAGGGGCCCAGAGAGGCTGAATTGATGTTAGTGGGCCCCTGCCCAGGCAGAGCTCCCCTCTGGGCTTTCACTTGCCTTGGGCCTGGCTGCTTTGATATTGCAGAAGAGCCAAGCAAAGACAGTGTCAGGGAGAAAGAAAAGCCTACAGAGGGGAGAACGTCTGGCTCAAAGTGTGGCTCCTAGTCCCTTATTCATCAGTCTAGAGAATTGAAGTGAAAGCATGAATATTGGTGAACTGGAGAGTCAGGGCAGGGAGGGAACTAAAAACCAAATGGCCAGCTACTCCTCAGGTTTCTTGCTGTCTGGCCAGGGGCTGATTTCCCATATGGGAGCGGGGCAGTGACTCCCAGACCCTCCAATGCCAGGACATTGGCCAGATTGGCACCTAGGGCGAAAGAGAGCACCTGGCCAGCTCTTGGCCTGGGCTTTCCCTGAGACTTGGTTTCTTCATCTGTGATGGCATTGAAGGTGAGAATCTGGTGATAAAATCTGTGACAGAGCCATGACCAGAGGGTTTCATTTAACAGAGTATTCTTTACCCACCATCTCTCTGGGTGATGCTCAGCACACCAGGGACATTGTGACACGGCAACTTGTGCTTGTGCCCTCATCAAACATAGCCCCCATCATTTCACTACCTGTTCCATGGTACAAGACATCTGTGTACCAGGCGTCCTCAAGGATGGGAGTCTGACCCTCTACATAGGAACTCGGTATTTCTCCCATCTCATCAGGCTCCACCAGGAGCTCTGCTTGGAACTGCAGTCATCCAAATAGGGGGTGCAGTTGAATGGACAGGGATTCGCAGAGAACCGCACCCACTGCTGCAGGTAAGCCCCCCATTTTTGTCAGCATGGGGTTCTGTACAATTCCTATACAAGGAATCTTCCTTGAGATCACAGCCACCCCTCCAAGGGTTATGTGGACTGCACCATTACAAGATTTAGGGCCAGTGATGGCCTCATCGGCCAATAAAGCCTCATAATGGCAGCCGGTTGTTTCTCTATCAAGAAAATACCAGTGTTTCCGTGCTTATCAGAGAATACAGTGCTTCCGTGCTTTTCCACAATTGGGACTAGAAGCCTACTGGTACCTTCTGGGAACCATGCTTCTGCCACAAGTTCCAGCCAAACCCTGCATCATCCACCTGCACCATAAGCAGGAATGGGAGGGCTGGATCTACAACATGTAGAGTCTGGGCTTGTGCTACACCTTGCTTAGTAGCCTTAAAAGCTTCTTCTCTCTCGGGGGTCCAATCCCACTGGGCACCCCATCGCACTAAACAATGCAGAGGCTGTGTCAAGGAGTCCAGGTGGGGAAGAAATACTCTCTAGAACTCCAGCAGTCCCAAATAGGTTTGGAGCTGCTTCACAGTCTCAGATCAGGGATATGCCTGTATCTTATCAATCACTGCCTCCAGCATTACTTTTGTCTTTACCAGACCAGACAACTCCCAAGAATTTGACAGAGAACCCAGGTCTCTGAACTTTGTCCACATTTACTGCCCAACCCATTAGCAAGAGCTTCTCGCAGGCTGGTTGCCGCTGCTTCTAGTTCTGTAAGAGAATCAGAGGTTATCATTATATCATCCATGTAATAATAAACATGTACTACAGGTGGTCATTTCCATGTAGCTAAGTCTTGAGCCACAAGACCATGGCACAGGGTAGGGCTGTGCAGATAGCCCTGGGGATGGACGAGGAATGTCCACTGTCATCCTTCCCAGGTAAAGGCAAACTGTTCTTGACTCTCTGGAGCTATGGCAATAGAGAAAAAGGCATTTTCCAAATCCACCACATAATTATGTCATCTAAGTTCATGTGACAACTGGTCCATAATGTCCATGACATTCAGTACGGCAGCATGCAGGGGCAACATAACTTTATTCAGCTCCCGATAGTCAATCGTCATGACCAAGAGCCATCAGGCTTCTTCACTGGCCACACAGGAGAGTGGTAAGAGCTATGAGCAGGATAAATAACAATGTCCTTTTTCCAACTCCATTATAGTATGCCCCATTTCTTCATGGCCTTGTGGCAGATGATACTGTTTTGTGTTCACTACCCACGTGTCCTGAAGCAACACCAGTGGGGCATGGTGTGGATGTCCTCGGATACTATTTTTCACCACCCAGATGCAAAGGTGGATTTCACCAGCAGTGATATTCACAGTTAAACCTCACCAAATATCAATTCCCAAAATGTACTCCTGTATGGGGTTTATGTACACTTGGTACATCCGAGGAGGCAATCTGCCAATACCCAGTGTCACAGGGACCTGCCACACATGAATAATTCAACACCATAGCTTTCTATAGTGGGCCCAGGAAACTGGTCCAAATTCCCATAGAGCAGGGTACTGTCAGCACCCATGTCCACAAGGGCTAATACCATCGGCACATTGCAGAAGAACCAATATATAATCAGTTCCACACACAGCCTCAGGTCAACCAGCTCTCCTGACAACTGGGTGTCCTGGGCTGAGCCCTAATCAGGGAGATAATTGGCCAGCTGCACCTCATAGGTTGTGGCTTTCTCGGAAATAGGAGTGAATTGCTGGTCAGGATGCAGCTGATCCCACAGTGCCCCAACACTTCATTAGATTGCTGCTTAATCTTTCCTGCAGCTACCCCTCCTGCAAGGAAATCAAACCACATCTGTCTGCAGCTCACTTTCACAGCTGATCAGGCTGGGCACTGCTCTGCCCTGCCTTTTCAGACACACCTCTGTCCCTGCACTGGCAAGTCTGGGTCTGTGGCAGGCGACACATCACACACTTGAGGGAACGTTCCTTGTGTTTCACCTCCACATCCCCCAAACTAGCCATAGCAGATGTCACCTCATGGATCTGCCTATCTACATAAGGGACCAGCAATGCTGCCATGGTGCCAAAAATACCAGCCAAGCCTAAAGTCAAAATCAAGCCTTTCATACGGGTTGTAAATACCTCTTCATCGGGGCTTGTATACTGGGTATGAAACATCATCTGTCGCATGCCCATTTCCTGAATTATCCAGACTAGATCTGAGTACATGGTCCATCTGCTCACTGTCTCTGGCAGTTCCCCTGGGTAGGCCCATGCTGTCTGTGCAGCGGACATGAGCCAGTTAATGAGGGAGTGATTACCTGCACCCGCGCCATATGTACCACATTCTAGAGGCACTGCCTGAGGGATGGTTATCACCATTATGGAGGCCAGCTAAGCTATGTCTTTTGGAGATAATTCAGTCCCTTTAACCCCATCATAGTCACAGCAGCCACTCCAGAACCATTCCCCCAGCTCCCTGTCGTACGTGTTTTTTCAGGTCCCTGAGTTCTGCAGGGGTGTACTGGATCAAGATTGTCTGCTTTTTGACCTGGGGAGTAGCATTAGCTTGCCCCTCCCCCAGGACCAATGACTGTTCCACTTCAACGTGCTGCTGGATCACTAGCCACACCTGACGGGGTATCACCGGTGTGCTACCAGACCAGGATGATGACAACGCCCCATCAGGACCCTGCACATGCATTCCACTGCTGTCAGACACTTCCAGGGTTTCTTCCTGGCACAGTAGCTGCTATACCCACTATGCCTGATTCTGACACTCCAGACTGGCCTGTCAAAGCACAGCCGGAAACATCCAGGCCACCCGACCCACTGCCTCCTGGGACATTCAGCTCCAAATCTCCAGGGCTTTCCGAACATCTTCCAGACTCAGACTCGCTGCATCCCAATCCTCTGGGGGCAACCATATGGCCAGATACATGGCCACGGAATACCACTGGGAGGCGGGAGGCCAAATATCCTCCACCCAAGTCTCCTCCACCCAGGAACCATTCAGAACTCTAGGGGCTGACTCACCTCATCCCATTAACTACGCCAAGAATCAGCACCAAGCTAATCGAGAAGGGAAGGCTTAGGTGGTAAGATGCTGAGTTGAAACAAGGCACGAGGAGTTGACATGAGAATAAAATGACAGGCACCACCTTATTGCAAGGAGCACACCTCTGCTTGTTCAACTCCTCCGACCCCCCTGTAAGGGGACCACATGGAATGATTTTATATGTTAAAGAAGAATAATGGCGTTCAGCCACACATGTGTGATACAACAAGCTGAATAATGTTTACATGTGTTAAAAAGCAGACACACTACTATACTAATATAACATTCTAAATCAGGATCATATTTCTAGCCGAGAGGTGGGTCACAGCCAGACCTTGGACTGGTCAGATCTTGGGCCAGTCAGGCTTTGTATTGAACAGGCCTTAGATCACAGCAAGACCTTAGGCCAGTCAGGTCTTATGTACACAGCCTTCAAGCAAGTTGTCTGAACACAGATGAAACTTCAGGCCAGTTATTTAATGATCATTGTCTGGTAGCCTACACCACTGTCTTCAAGCAAGACATCTCATGCAGACATGAACTTTCAATTGAAGGCCAGTGAGGTGGCTGCTTGACCACATTCTGTTACATGGGTACTATCATTTTCTCAGTTAATGTGACTTTTACCAAGGAATGTAGGATAACTCAAAAGTAAGCACCACACCATCACCAAAATGTCATGTGATCTTATGATGCACTCAGGCCAATCTCTTGGTGGTCATATGATTCCTGTAGAGCAGCCATGTGAATAATGCAATTCCGTAGTTCTTCTTATGAGAATTTCTGGTGCCTTCCACCTCATTTTCCTCTCCTGGTCTAAACCAAGGGTTTGCAGAACATGTTAAAGGAACTGCCTCAATGTCAATATCTCAACTTTCTTTCCATAGTCTTTAAGCCAGTCAGAATTTGTAGTCTGAGGTTTGCTATAGAAAAATTCTGAGGCACTTGTTCTTTCCACCATGATGAGGTATCCTTGCAACAGCACAGCATTTTTCCTACAATATAGAAAAATGGCGGCTGTAGTTTCCAGTGCTATCCCACCGCATTCTCATAGTACACTCAGCCTCCAGTTTTCAACATGGCCAATGTGCACCTGCAGCCTCCACTGCCATAAAGCAGGTTTCTGGACAACAGACAAAACCTGAGGCAAATTAATGATCATTGTCTGGCCGCATTTACCATTGACCTCAAGTTAGTTTTGTAATGTGGACACAACATTCGATTGGAGGTCAGTTAGCAGGCTGTCTCAGCCACCTTCTGTTACACACAGTCTAATGTTTTCTCAGTGTTTATGTGAATTTTATAAAGTGATATGCACTCATCATTCCAAAGGGAGCACTATGTCATTCCCATCTGTCATATAATCTTCCCGTGTTTCACAGAGTCAAGTCTCTTGAAAGATATGTGATTCCCACGGAGCAGTCACGTGATCTTGTTGTGACTCCCACAGGGCCACGTTCCCAAGGTTAACACTGTCTAATTTTGAACAAACTGGGCTAAATACCTACTCACACTACCAACATTATAAACCCTGTGACAGAAACTAATGTGTAGAGCGTGCCCTACAGATCAAAAGTATCTACTCTTACAGAAAAGAAAGACCTCTGTTCTTGGTAACAGTACTGTTCTCCCTTCAAACAGTGTAAACTGGAGACCCTGACCAATGAATCAAAGCCAGTCTCTTTCTAACACTAATACAATGGAGCCCTGATCTAAAGCCACCAAACCATCCTTGTTGAAAATTGGTAAACTAAAAATCTTAAACCACAAGGCAAGACTTTCCTCTAGTAAGATCTTCCTCAAAAAACTAGAATCTTGGTTCCAGGCCAAAATTTCTGTTAGGAGTAAGAGTGGTGACTTTGGCTTGCAGTTCTAATCCCTTCACCTCTTCCAGGACGTAGAGCTGAGACTTCATCCCATAGCATTTCTTCTGTTGTTACCTAACACTGAATGAAGTGGTGGCCTGGGCCCATGATCCTAAGCCTATATCCCCTTAACAAATGTAGACTGGTACCCTGGGCCCAAAGCAACAAGCATGTCTTTATGTAAGAGAAACTAGAAAGGGGACTTAGACCTGTGAAACCAAGCCTGGACTCTCCTCACAGGAACTAGAGTGAAGGCCCTGGCTCCCAAAGTCAAGACTAATTTAAAATAGACTAGATGAAACAAATTTTCACACTACACCCAAGGTAGCACATGTGAACAGATCATATGGATTGTATGGTCCACAAACAAAGCTGTCTTCTCTGAACGAAAGGAAGAATGGAGGCCTCCATTCTTACTAGCAGTATTGTCTTTCCATGAATGGATCTGGAGTGGTGACCTGGGTAAAGGCACAAAGCCTGTCTTTTCCTAACAAAAATTATAAGGGTGACTGAAAACAATGGCATTAAGCAGGTCCAGTTTAAAAACTAGTAGATAGAAGACCTTAACCCACAGGACAACCCTGTCCTCATAGAGACTGAAGTAGTGGACTGGGACCAAGGTTCTAAGCCTGTCATCTCTGAACGAATGTCGACTTCAGTCCTAGGCCCACAGCATTAAACCTTCTTTATGGAAGAGAAACTAGAACAGACTGTGAAAATTGACACCAAACCTGGACCTCATAAAAGAAACTCTTTGGCAGCCCCAGGCCCACAAGGTCAAGACCATTCAATTGGTAACAAAGTTCAGATTGAGGACGTAGGCTCACAACATCCAGCCTGGACCCTGCTATCAGAAACTCTTGGGGAGACCTTGGCCCACAAAACCAAGCTATCATCTCCTAGAAGGAGGAAGAACAGAGGACTCAGTTCATGGCACCAACACTGTCCTCCCTTTAACATACTTACGATAGAAATTTGGGCTGATGGTACCAACCTTATGTCATCCTAATAATCAATTCAGCACAACCTGGTCCTACATCACCAATTTTCCCTTTTGCCAGTTATTAAATGGTGACTGTAACCTACAGCACCAAGCCTTTCTCTTGGTAAGAGAAGGCACAAAGCCTGGACCATTCTTTCAGGACTCGACAGTGGCACTTGGAAGCAGGGGCAAGCATTGTTCATATTTTCAGGAAGTAGAGTGGAGACCGTGACCAACAGAATGTAGCCTAATTTTTCTTAACGGAATCTTAGGAGGAGGACTTGGAACATGGCAACAAGACTGTTTGGATAGAAAAAAAAAAAGTCAGTAGAAGTTTATGGCTCAGGACCCAATCTTCTGCCCAGTCAGGGAAAGTAGTGTGGATGTCTGAAAACATGACACCATGCTAGTCTTGTTTTCTAGGTAAACTTGAGTGGAAAACATTTCCCACAAACTCAACCCTCATTTATTCTAAGAAGTATTGTGAAAACCTACACCCACAGCAAGAAGTCTAGTCACCTGGTAGACACATGATTCCTGCAGAGTCTTCTTTGACGCTCCATGCAAATCCCACGAGGTGTCCACATGATCGTCACCTGATTCCCTAGTGATTGCTGTGTGATTTCCAGGTGACTACCACCTTATTCCTCCTCCCCTATCCTCAACCAAGTGTTTTCAAAGCATGTCTCATAAACTACTTCAATTTCAATATTTTAGCTTTAATGCATTGGTCATTAAGGAATTTCCTCTCGACAGTAGAAGCCTAAGGTCTGCATACAATAAGAGTAGAGTCGCACCTGAAGCCATTACAAGTTATGCTCACAATGACTCAGCACTTATGCTCAATACAGCAAAATGGTAGCTGCTGTTTCCACTGTTCTAAAGTAGCTTTCTCAAGCAGACTCAGCTTCCAAATTTCAATGTGGTTAATGTGCAACAGCTGCTCCCATTGCCTTCAAGCAGGTTGCCTGAACACAGACAAAACCTCAGGCCAGTTATCTAATGACAATTGTCTGGTAGCCTACACTACTGTCCTCAAGCAAGTCTTCTCACCATGCCTTGAAATTTTGACTGAAGGGCAGTGAGGTGGCTGTCTCAGCCACACTCTGTTACACACAGACTCTTCTTTTCTCAGTGTTTATGTGAATTTTACCAAGGAATGTAGGATAACTCAAAAGTGATTGCCACAACATCACCCCAATGTCATTGATCTTCCTGTGACACACTCAAACCAGTCTCTTTGTGGTTATGTCATTCCTGCACAACAGCCACGTGAATATCACAAGATTCCCTGGTACTTCCTACAAGATTTTCAGGAGACTTTCACCTCATTTTCTGCTGGCTGAAACCAAGGTTTTTCAAAACGTGTTGAAGGGACTGGATCAATGTCAATATCTCAACTATCTTTCTATGGTCGTTAAGCCTGTTGCTCTCAGAACTTGTAGTCTGAGATTAGCTAGAGAGGAATTCTGAGGCAGCTGTTCTTTTTGCCATGAAGAAGTATCCTCTCAATGACACAGCATTTTTCCTACAATACAGCAAAATGGAGGCTGTTGTTTCCACCACTATTCAGTCACTTCCTCACAGCACACTCAGCCTCCAGTTTTCACAATGGCCAATGTGCTCCCACCATCTCCACTGATAAAAAAAAAAATGCAGTTTTCTTGACAACAGACAAAACCTGAGGCAAATTAACAATTATTGTATGGCTGCATTTACCATTGACCTCAAGTAAGTTTTGTAATATGGACACGACACTCGATTGGAGGTCATTTAGGAGGACTTGGCCACTTTCTGTTATACACAGACTAATGTTTTCTTAGTGTGTATGTAAATTTTATCAAGCGATATGCACTCATCATTCCAAAGGGAGCACTTCACCATCTCAAACAGTCACATGATCCCCCTGTGTTTCATAACAGCTAGTCCCTTCAAGTTTATGTGATTCCCATGGGGTGGTCACATGATCCTGTTGTGATTCCCACAAGTCTATGCTCCTGAGGTTAACACTGTCTAAACTTGAATAGACTAGGCTAAAGACCTACTCACACTACTAACATCCTAGACCCTGAGACTGAAACTAATGTGCAGTGAATGGCCCACAATGCTCAGTCCAGGCCCCAAATGCCTGAGGAGGAAACATGGCTTCTCTCAGATGGTTTCCTCACTAGTGAGTTAAGAACCTTTCATTTGTTCCAAGGTTACCTCTGACTTCATCCTTTCTTTTTTTTACTTCACTCATGGAATTTCTGGTGACCATGAAAAAAGGTATACAATGTGAGCCTCCTTTCCAGTGACTGGCCTTAACTTTGGAAGATTCCAGACAAGTCAGCAGTGGGTCCAGAGACTTTGCAAGACCCAGCAGCCACCAGCTGATTCTCTGGCACCATTCTTCCTCAACCACCCTGCTTCTTGTTGGGTTTCTGAAAAGAACTGACTCAAAGATTCATTTCAGATGGTTTGCCTCTGGGAATGCCTCACATCCTGTACTGTACCTTAAGGAACCCCAACGATAGAGTTTCAGACAGAGGGAATCACCTGGACAGGGCAGGAATATGAAATAGTTGGAATCTGCCTGGGTCTCTGGGAGACCTTATTTAGCTTGAAGCCAAAAGAAAAAAAAAATGGCTCCCAAGTACTCTTTTTTCTAAACAGGGGTGTTCATTGTTCTCCAACTTTGTACCTGGTACATGTTATTCAGAAAGGGGCCAGGGTGTCTTTCCATCAGTAGCATCACAGACTTTTATTTTTCTATTTCTCTCTTCCCTGTTCCAGAATGAATTACAATGCCCTTCTTCCAACTCTCTAGGAGCCGACTTCTCAAGAAGAATCAAACACATCCTTTTGGAATTCATCTTGTTTTCAAAACACAGGAGGAAGTTGACAGACACAGTCTCAGGAAACACTGAGGCACAGGAACTACTGCTCCATTTCAAACGACACTCAGGTGACTCCAATAGTCTTTGCTAGCCATTTCTGTGACAGCATGGAGAACGATCACATTGAATCCAAACAGGGTTCCTGTGTATCCAGAAATCTGTCATCGCGAGAAGGCCAGACTAGGGTTTGGCAACTCAAACCTGCTGCAGTCTGTTCATTTGACAGAATTAAATCTAGCGGGGATACTTGGCTTATACCTTTTCTCACATGTCAGGGCACTGCCTTCTATTCCAACATCCATCACATGTGTGGGGTGCTCAGCATCCACTGCCTCGTTTGTCACCATCTTCCAAAGGCTGAGCCCCTTTACACATATGTCATTCTCCACCTACAGCCCTTAGTCTCTGACCCACACCAGTCTCATGTATGAGCCTCTAAGTTTGCCTTTTGTTTGTTTGCATGTTTGTTTTCTTGCTTGTTGGTGTCTTGCTCTCTCCTTTTCAAGTCCAGTGGGAGCGAAATCATAAGGGCCCTGTCCCTTGCAGTCTGACATAGTTCCATTCCCTTGACAGACACAGTCACAAAATGAATGAGTGAGTTCTGGAGCTCTTAAGTGGCAGAGGCCTGGGTTCTAGGAAGAACTCAGCTCCAAAATTCCCAGGGCTGCCCGGTGACGTCTCACCTCCAGCCTAAACACCGGTGGCTGATTGGGCCACTGGCCCAAAGGGAACAGCTTATGGCATTTGGGCAAATAGAATTAAGATGTGACCATGATTAGGGAGGCTGAGGAGGTCAGTGCGTGGCAGTGGAGGCTAACCTCCCAGTAGGCCAGCAGCTAATGGCTGAGCCCCTGGCAGAGCACAGGGCAGATGTCCTGAGCCTTGGTTGTCCTGGAGACTCCGGAGCATTGAGGCCTATGGAAAGTGGAAAACCAGTCCCTCTGGTCCACCCTGGGCTGAGGCTGGGGAGGAGGTGGTGAGACACACTCGTGACTGCTCCAGGAGGGGTCTGCTATTGATAGACCCCAGCTGGACACAGCAGTCCTGACCTACTGTTTTCAGTTCAGGATACACAAATGGCAGACTCCCAATGAAATGAGGCTGCTGGCCATGGCCCAGTCGAGGCTATTATCACCACCCATTCACCAGCATGACTAACTACTATACCAAACTGAACCCTCATTTTCAGGTTTTACAGTCATTAATATAAATAATTATTGTATACTTACTTCTGCTTGCTTTGGGATTGGTTTGCTCTCACTTTTCTTTCTTTTCCTCAGGTTAGGTAATAACAATTGGTCAATCTTTAAATTTGTTGAATCTTTCTTCTATTAATATCTGCTATTGAGTTCCTCTTGTGAATATTTCATTTCAATTAAATCTTTTTACTCCATAATTTCTATTTTTGTAATTTCTAACTCCTTATTGATATCCTCTATTTGGTGAAACAGTGTTCTTGTAGTTTCTTTTAATTCTTTAGACATGTTTTACTTTAACTCTTTGTACATATTTAAAATAGCTGATTTAAAGTCTTCATCTAGTAAGTTCCATATCTGGGCTTTCTCAGGAACATCTTCTATAGAATGATTTTTTTTTTCTGTGTATGAGCCATATTTTTTTTCTTTTTTGCATGTTTCATATTTTTTGTGTTGAAAACTAAATATTTTAAACAGATTCTGTCCCCTGCCCAGGACTTACTTTTATTGTTGTTATTCTTTGCTTATTTGCTTTTTTGTTTGGTAAGTGATTTATCTGAATTCTGTAAGGCCTGTATTCTTTTTGTGTATGGTCACTGAAGTTTCTGTTGAGTTAGCGTAGTGGTCAGCTAATGATTAGATAAAGATTTCCTTAAAAACATGGAACCAGGGGCAGGTAAAAAAAATGGCAAAGATGACAAGAGGCTTTGTTTATCCCTCTTGTGACCACTCTAAGTGGTGACAGAAACATGGAGCAAACAGCAAGGAAAATTGCCTGGGATCTATATGAACAAGCCCTACAACTAGGGAGAGAAATAAGAAATTGTGCTCAATGGGAGGAGGTAGGACGGGGCGAGGAAGTGAGGCTGCCCAGTCCTAAGTGGTTGAGTGGAACAGAAGCTGTGGCAGTGGCAGCTGGCAGCTGCAGACAGCACTTAAAGGGGCCATGTCCACGAGCGGACTTTTGTGGTGACGGACCTGCTAGCACCAGGTCGACTGTGTGGGGGACACCAGGGGCTTACATGGGACATTGAGTTGTCTGAGTGAGGGTCAGAGGTGAGAATCTCTTCTGGACAGAAGTGCTGGCAGTATCTATTGTTCCTCTTTTGAGCCCACCCCCTCCCAGTATGTGGCCTCTATGCTGCCATAGTTGACACATCATCAAACTGGATAACAGAGGTTGCTCTGCTAAGAGGATTCCCTGAAACTCTACTTCCCAAACTCATGACCCCACCCAAGCCATGTCCAGATGTGTCCTCAGCAAGTTGGATGCTCCTTGCTGAGCAGCACTTAGACTCACACTGGTGGCAGCTGATCTTGGTTTCTGGAGTGATTTCTTGAGACAGCTATAAGTACAGCATCTGTGAATTGCTTGCTGAATCTTAACAGGTGGCCAGGAGGGGCACCAGCTGGGGCTAAACTTGACCTGCAGCTGAACCCCTCTCAGGACTGTGCTGCTGGACACCTACTACACTAAGCCACACTAATAAAACTGGGAGACTGAGGGGCTTTGCTTAGGACATAGAAACAGACACAAAAGGGCAGCCAAAATGGGAAGACAAAGAAGCAGAAACCACATGAGAGAACAGAACAGAGATCCAGACATAATGGAGTCAAGCAATCTAATAGATGAAGAGTTCAAATCACAGGTTATAAAGATGCTCAATGAACTTAGGGAAAATGTAGATAAATTCAGTGAGAACCTTAACAAGAAAATAAAAAACATAAAAATGGAAATAGAAATTATAAAAAGAAACAGTCAAAAACTAAGAACACATTATCTGGGTTGAATAGTATATTAGAGGGACTAAAAAGAGTGGATGAAGAGAATAGAACCACCGATATAGAGGATGGAGAAGCCAAGGACACTCAATCAGAATGGCAAGAGAAAAAAGCCAAGACTATAAATAATTATTTAAGGAGCCTATGAGACATTTTTAAATGTAAAAATATCCATGTCATAGGGGTACCTGAAGGGAAACAAAACATTGAAGAGCTATTTGAAGAAATAATGATGGAAAATTTCCCTCTGGTGAAGGAAATAGACATACAACCCCAGGAAGCTCAGAGAGTATCAAGAAAGAGGGACCCAAAGAGCCCCACACAAAGACACACCATAATTAAAATGCCAAAGGCTAAAGACAAGGAGAGAATCTTAAAAGCGGCAAGAGAAAAACAGTTAGTTACCTACAAGGGAGCACCCATAAGACTGGCAGCTGATTTCTCATAAGAAACTATGCAGGCCAGAAGGGCTTGGCACAAAATATTCAACATGATGAAAACCCAGGATCTACAATCAAGAATACTTTATTCAGAAAAACTACTGTTTAGAGCCGAAGGACAGATAAAGAGCTTCCCAGACAAAAATAAGCTAAAGGAATTTATCAACACCAAGACAGTATTACAGGAAATGTTGGAGGGACTTCTTAAAAAAGAAAAAAAAAAACATGTATCAAAAACAGGAATAAAAAATGGTAATACCGACATTTCTATCAACAAGTACCTCAAATGGAAAAGAATTAAGTGCTCCAACCAAAAGAAAGAATGACTAAATGGGTAGGAAAAAAAAGACCTCTACATATGCTGCCCTCAGAAGACTCACTTCAGATTAAAAGACACATATGAACTAAAAGAAAGGAGATGGATAAAAATATGGCCTTGATGGACCTAGAGGAGTATTGCGCTGAATGAAATGGGTCAGATAAAGAAAGACAAATATTGCATAATTTTGCAAACATGTGGAATCTAAAGAGAAAATAAACAACAAAAGCAGACATAAACTCATAGGGCTAATAGATGGGAGGCGGGTTGGGAGAGACAGCAAAAAAAAAGGCAAAATATTAAGAGATATAAATGGATAGTTGCAGAATATACATGGAGATGTAGAATATAGCATTGTGAAGATGGTTAATAATGTAATAAATATGTAAGGGGGATGAGGGAGGAAGAGATTTAGTGGAGTGATCGCTTTTTGAATTATGCGGCTCTCTGATCACTAGGCTGTACAACTGAAATTGGTATATTATTGTATGCCAACTATAATTTTTAAAAACTCATTGAATTGTACAATATAAATATGAGCAACTAATTGTCTGTTATATTTTAATAAAGGTGGGAAGAAATTTTCAAATAAAAAAATAAAAACATGAGACCAATAAGTCTCCCAATACATGCTGAGTGACAATCTGTGTGCACAAACCTTCAACACTCAGCCAGGCAGAGGACAACTCTACCTTATCTTTCACTTCCTGCTTCTGTAGAGCTTCAATTCAGCCAGACATTGGAGTTTAGGGCCTATCATATCTTTGCTGAGCATGTGCACAGCCTTAGGCATGAACATACTCTACCCATGCATATGGCCTTCTAGAGTTTCAGAAAAATTTTAGAGCTTTTCAAAACTGCTATGGATGCCCATTTCTCAGTTTTGCCTTTTGAGATTTTTGGCTAGTCTATTGTTTATCCTAAGCATTATTCTCCACTTCAGGCAGTTGTGAAGTTAAATAATTGTTTCTTCATGTTTTGAGGAAATGCCCTTGAGGAAAGGACTTTTTGTACTGCTAACTTCAAGTCAAGCTAAATAAGGGCAGCACTGCAAGTGGGATCCTCCAGAGAACATCCAGACAAGTCAACTAATGACAATTCTCTTGGAATGGGGTTTTGCAGGAACTCCAAATCCATTCTGACATCTCTAGTGACTGCTGGGCTGTTGTTTATCACCACAGTTGCAGCTTGGAGTTTTCAAGGTTATTTCTGGGGGTGCGGGGCAGGCAGAGCAAGTTAATATACCACAAAGCTCACTACTCTTATCATGATTCAGTTGTTTTTCTTGCAGCTCCCCATATGGCTGCAAGCCTTTGGCTGCTTTTTAGAGTTCTAAATAAATTGCTTTTTGACCATATTTTCCTAATTTTTTTGTTGCTTCTATGGAAAAGATAATTTTAGGAGGCCATTACTCCACCATTTTCACCAATGTCACAGAGGTACAGTTTTAACTATTATGGGTATCTGTTTTTTCAGGCAATATCAGCTTAGCAAAGGGGACAGGACATTACCAGAGAAAACCAAGGACAGCAAAAGGAAGTGGCAGCTGCCACAGAAAGGAAGTACAAAAATACCACGCTGGGGCCAGCTTTATTGGGTAAAAGGTTTTTGTCTATCAATTGCTTTTTAGTCCACACATTTCATCCCAGTTGTATTAGTCAGCTAGGGCTGCCATAACAAAATATCATAGACTATGTAGGTTAAACAACAGACATTTATTTCTCACAATTCTGGAGGCTGGAAGTCCAAGATCAAGATGCTAGCAGAGTTGTTTCTCCTTGGCTTGCAAATAGCCACCCTTCTGCTACCTCCTCACATGATTTTCCCTCTGTGCATGTGCATCCCTAGTATCTGTGTGTCGATGTTTCCTCCTCTTTTAAGGACACCAGTCATACTGGACTAGGCTTACCTAATGAACTCATTTTAACTTAATCAACACTTTCAAGGCCCTATCTCTAAATAGAGTCATATGCTGAGGTACTGAGGGTTAAGTTCTCAATATAAACATTTTGAGAGAAGTAATAGTCTTTTCAACAATATATACACATATATATTGTTGGGACAATTGGATAGCCATATGCAAAGTAATGAAGTTGGACCCCCACCTCACACCATATACAAAAAATTAATGAAAAATCAATGTAGAGCTAAAATTATAAAACGTAAAAGAAAATGGGTATAAATCTTAACCTTAGATTATGCAATAATTTCTTATGACAACTAAAGCATATGAACAAAGAAAAATAGATAAAATGGATTTCTTCAAAATTAAAAACTGTTGTCTTTTAAACATCATCATCAAGAAAGTGAAAGGACAATCTCAGAATGGGAGAATATGTTTACAAATCACATATTTGTTAAGGGACTTGTATCCAGAATATAGTTTTTAAAACTCTTGCAATTCAACAATAAAAAGACAATTTAAAAATGGGCAAAGAATAGACATTCTTCAAATAAAATGGCTAATAAGCCTAACAAGAAAATTCTCAACATCATTAAGGATGTTTAATATTATCAGCCATCAGAAAAATAGACATCAAAACCTCAGTGACATACCACTTTGCACCTACTAAGATGATTATAATAAAAAAATAAATAGACAATAACAAATATTAGTGAGGATGTAGAGGAACTGAAATTCCTCTACATTGTACATTTCTGAAAGAAATGCAAAATGGTACAGCTGCTTTGAAACACAGTTTAGCAGTTCCTCAAATGTTGACCTTAGAGATACCATGTGACCTAGCAATGCTATACTTATGTGTGTGTGTGAGAGAATTGAAAACAAATATTCACACAAAAATCTAAACATGAATATTCATAGTAGTCAAAAAGTAGAAGCAACCCAATGCCCATCAATTGATGAAAAGGTAAGTAAAATGCTTTATCAAATATTTTCTACAATGGAATATTATTCAGCCAAAAAAAATAAACCAAGGAAATTCTGACATATGCTATACCATGGGCGACCCTTATAAAAAAAAAAAAACATGCTAAGTGAAACAAGCCAGTCACAAAAAAAAAACAAATATTATATCACTCCATTGATATAAAATATCCAAAAAATGCAAATCCATAGAAATAGAATTAATGATTGCTAGTAGCTGAAAGTTGGAGGAATGGGACTGACAGCTAATGGGTAAGAGGTTTCTGCTTGGGGTGATGAAAATGTTCTGAAATTAGTCATGATATTTCTACAAATATGTAAATATACTGAAGGTCTCTGGATTGTACACCTTTTTTTTTTCTTTTGACCTACATTGTTTCCCACTATTTTTGCATTGGGAAGTAACAGACCCCAGACCCCCTAGGCACCTTCATCTTCTTGGCATGGAGTTTCTCCTTCAGGTGCTCACCAAGAATCTCCCAATGGGTCACTTCCTGCTGTCAAGCAAGCTTGCAGAGCATGTAACTGCATACAGATTTATGAGGCTGGGCCATGCCCAGAGAGCTGCCACCTTGGCTAAGCACCCTGGTGAGACCCTGGCACCAGGCTAAGGAATAGATGTGAACTGTACACTTTAAATGGCTGAATTTTATGTATTTGAATTAATAAATCTCAGAAAACAATACATACATACAACTGTACCTTTGTAAATGCAAATAGGTTCTGAAATGATTCTTTCAAGAGTTAAGTGAACCCTAGGGCAGCTATCACGGCAACCTGGGGGTCTTCTTGGACTTCTAACTCTCAGTTGTACTCTTGATAGCTGAGGTTGCCATTACATGAACTGAACAAGTGAGGAATCACACAGTGCGTGTTTTATAAAAATAATGTTGAGTACCATGCACAGCCTGCTGACCTGGATCTGACATGGTGGCAATGCATGCTTTCCTGAATCTCAACATTGAGGACTATAGACAGCCACCACAAGTTTGGGCAAAACCTGTCATGAAAACCTGTCAAGTGGAAAATTATGTTTATCTGTGGCTTTTTAGGGGAGGCTTTGGGGGGATCCTCTTGGAAGGGAAACAATGGGATGGAGGGCACTGCGATAGCTGCTGCCGCACGGAGACCTGCTTGGCTGCAGGGATGGAAATTCCAGTCCTGCCCGTTTCCACAGCTTCCGCCCACAAGACCCACTGGAGGACATGCATTCCTCTGAGAAACCTTGAAGAGCAGATTTGGGGTTTATATCCGATTGGGACAACATACAGAGACATTTCCAGTCATGAATTCGGACTTTTCAGGAATGAGCTGAAATAGTTGCTAAATATGACAGGATGAGAAGGCACAAAGATTGAACCATGGGGAGATGCTGATTACCTGCTTTAACAAAGTCACAGATAGATTTGTTTTTTTACAAAGCTACTGCAGATGGCTTTTTATCGTTTGTCACTGTAGAGTTGTGTGTGCTATTGAAGAAAGTCATATGGCATAGGCATTTAGATATTGCTCTTTGTCATACCTTGATTAAAAGGGTATTTTGGCTATGTTACTTAGTTCTTTGCAATTTTTTATTGGTTCTCCAATGAAAGTGGGTTTTAAGTGTCAATGTCAATACAATGGAATGGCATAAACTAACTTTGTAGCCTTCTCTGAAGGCTGCTGACTTCATATCTAATTAAAATTTTAGTAAATTAAATGACTTGTTATGATATGTGAAGAAGAATGACAGTAATTAACTAATGCACTACAGGACTAACTTAGTTTTATAACAGATTTCACAATAAATATGAAATCTATTGCTAAACCAGCTTGGCTTGATGCTGGAACAGGAATATCTTTTTTTAGTACTCAGAAATTAGGAGTTCTCCTGTATCTGTATGCTTGTGATAGAGTTACATCTGGAGAATGGAGAAACCCAGCTTATTTAAGAAGTTAGAGAACTTTCAACATTTTTATCAAAGATAGTCACTGCTAGTCTGCTCAAAAAGAATTCTTGGTATTTGGAAAATGACAGATAATACTTTTAGGTTATAAGTTATTATAGAAGAATTAGAAGGAAATTGTACCAAAAACAAAGATAAAATTAATAAAAATAAGTTTAAAAATAAATTTTTTTTTAAGTATCTGAAATTCAACTTTGTGAGGGCTCTTAGCCTTTAGAGAGGTGTTCCAACATAACCAAAACATCTGTAAGACACAGAAGACTATTAACTCTCTGTGAGGCCAAGGTGGTTAGAGAAGTGCTTGAAGTCCCTCCCAGAATTATGAGCATTTATTCTCACATGAAAAATCCAAGAAACAGCCCCATCTGACCTTGACAGGACCTTAGAAGAAACTTCTGCTACCACATTCAGACCCTCTCTAATGAGTAAATAAATAAACCAAGTGGTTCCAAAGTTTGGAAATTGACACATTTCATGATCGCTGTATTTGCTTCAAATTATTTGAAGGAGGTAGAAGATACTCTAGGCTGCATATGTTTCTGTCCTTTTCCTAGAAGCTAAGGACAGTAAATGAGACAGCTGGTGGTATTCTCAGTTCTGGGGTTCTGCTAAGCATTTTTTATTTAGGGGTCTTGGAGATGGTTTTAAAAAATGAAATGGTCTGTCCTCCCCCTATAACCCACCTCCACAAGAGGGCCACATTAGTTCTGTATCTTGAGACAGTTATTTTAAAACTGCAATAAAGTGTCCCCGAAGTATATGGCTTCCATTTTTTTTAATACACTTGACGTACAAATAACCTTAGGAAAGTTCTTTAACCTAAGTTACAAAGTTATTTGTAAAATGGGGTTAATTGTACTACTTTCTTCATAATGTCAGTGTAAGGACTGAATTAGTGAATGTCGAACAGGACTGCTGCACTGCCACCTGCAGGTGGCACTATCCTCATTAGAGTCTGTGTGATCTGCCTCCAGTGGAAGCTGTGCACTAGCCTGTGTAGCCACAGACGGTCCTACCTAACAACGCATATGGCACACAGCAAACACTAAATGGTAGCTAGTGTGATGATGATGATGAAGATGATGATGATGATGATTTTGATGATGATTGTAACTTTTTCTTGCAAGAAAGGTAAACTTACCTCTGGATGCTTCAAAGAGGCTTGGGTTAATAACAAAAAGGAAATTAGCAAATGTTAGACTTTCCAGACCAGGCATTTTCCTTGGTGCTTTCACATGTATTATTTCACTTAATCTTCAGTACAACTCTGTAAGGATATTATCACCTCTCTTTGACAGAGTAAGAAACAGAGATTCAGAGATTTCAAATAAGTCATAAGTCAATATTTAATATGGCCATTAAATATCCAAGCAAGAATGGGAATGTGGGTCTGTTCGACTCCATATCCAATGCTCTTTCCACAGTAGCAAGCTGCAGACTAGGGGGTGGGGAGAAATGCATTATGTTTTGTTCACCCAGCATCTATTCCTTCTCCTTCTGGAAGCAGTAACCTGATTTTCCATGACAGAATCTTCCCATGGACATTCTCAAGCCATGTGATTTGGATGATACTAATGGTTAGTTGGTTTATTCTGTTCCATATTGTTACAATGGCGGTTCAAGGATGAATACTTGGCCCAAGTCAATTTGATGAAAATCTCAGAACTTTTGTTAAGAACTTCGGAAAGACAGAACTTCTCCTTCTGATGGACTTCAAACTGTAAAGCCAGTGACTTTTGAGGGTCACTCTGAGGAGGGAGCCTGTGTTCAAAAGATAGCAGAAAAGAAATGGAAAGTAATGGAGTCTGACATTTTCTAAGCCTTAGATCCATCTTTGTTTAGATGTACGTGAGCTAAATAATTCCAGGATTTTTTTTTCAAACCTATTCAAATTGGAAGGGAGGGTTCTTTGGTTCGTTTTGGTTTTTGATTTGGTTTTGGTTTTTTATCATGTACAATTGAAAGAGTCCTGACTGATCCACGGGAGTGAAGAAAGTAATACATGGAGTTCTTAAATATATGTAAGCACCAAACCTTGTCTGTAAATATTCTGTTAACAATGTTAATTCTGGATGGTGGGAATAAGAACATTTGTTTTATTAATTTGTACATGCTTTTTTAAAAACTTGACAAAAAGATCAGAAAATGTAACAAAAATTGTATTAGAAATAGTAAAATTTGTAAAAATAAATAAAATTAAAAAGAGCAGTTTCTAGCAGAGAAAAGAGAAAAAGAATGAATTCCATTTGGCACTTCTCAGATCCAAAACCTAATTACTTGTATCTGGTGGTACTTCCCATGTGAACATCCTATGCCCAAGCTTTAAATGTGGGCTAAGCAGTGATGGTAAGTCTTATGTGTCAACTGGGCTAGGCTAACGTACCCAATTATTCAATTAAACACTCATCTAGGTGATGTTGTGAAGGATTTTGTAAATGTAGTTAACATCCACAATCAGTTACTTTAAATAAAAGAGATTTGATGTGTAATAGTAAATAGTTTTTTGAGAAAAATATAAGAATCACTTGACTTAGATCTTGTAGTGCCAAATTAAAACATAAAAATTTTTTCTAAATTTAGGCTGAAACTCCAGCTTTTCTCTGGCCTTACTCTGGCACCTTTTGTACAAAATCCAATGACTTTTTTTTAATTGTGAACTATCCGAATGATATTTTTTTTAATTGTGAACTATCCGAATGATATTTTTACGGAAATATTTTTCAATTAAATATAATATTTTGGCCCACCAGCAAAGTTCAATACATTGTATTAAATGTGGGTCCAAGTGCCATAAGGTCAACAAAAACCATTCTCTTCAAAAATCTTGAAATTTGTATTTTAAGCAAATCATTAAAACACTTTTATATGAAACAAATGAAGTTTCTTTGAGGATGATTTATAATGTATTGCCTTGATTATGTTTTCTAAAAAATTGTTTTCCCATTTATGTACATCTATGTTTTGCAACAATGGGTCCATAGTACCCATGTCCATATCAGTGTTATTCCTTAAGAACTCCTCATAAATATTTTTATGGAAATGCTTAATTATATTTAATTATATAGTGACAAAATTCCAATGTTACTTTCTAAATTTTGATTGCTTTATTCTCACTTTGATAACATTTTGGGGGAGTTTTAAGTTTTCATATGTTTAATATGTGAAACTGTTTTAAACTTCTTCCTCATTAATGATCACACATTTTCTTCACACAAACCACAAGTTTTAACAACATCCTGATGAATATATATCATAAGTACTTTGATTTTTTAACACATAACTACTGTGTACTATTTGCAGCTAAAACTTCTGTCACTAGCAATAAGTCAAATTCCTGGTTGAAAAAAATCAAATCATTTTTCATTTCAGAACTAAAGATTTTATTAATAAAATTTATTTAATACAAGTTTTATCTTGTGCAGATTCTTGCACAGTGTCAAAACAAGTTCCATGTTAGGACCCACTATAATTTCCTTTTTTGTTCTCCTGCAAATTAACAAGATTCGCATTTTTTATATTTAAAAGTATTAGAAAATGTATCCAAATTTTATTGTCTCTTCATTCTAGGAATTTCTTTTAACATTTTATAATAAAATCTTAAATGTATAAATACAAAACCACTGCACAGCTACTACTATTGAAAAAAATTACAATGTGCTAACAAAATTATTTTGTTAGTTCCTCTCCTAAAAGCATATGCGACTCAGCCAGTCCCTTCAGGGACTCAGGCTAAACTATGTCATCAATGTTTCTCAGATGTTGCTACAATAGAAAGCCCATTTTCTATGGTACTATATCCTAGAGCTGTCAGTACAAATCAGTGAGCTTACATTAAAATTTCTATTAATTAATTATAACACATAGCACAATTACCATGAAGTATTTTAATACTTCACCATCAGTGAAGTGCAGGGTGCATAAACATCAGCTCTGATCTACCTGATGAATTTAGTCCAGGGGCTGCTAGCTTTAGCTTCTGGCCAAAACTCCAGATTATCAGTGGATCCTGAATGGGAAGATGGGGTTGCATTTCAGAAGCAGCTCTGGAAGAGTAGTTCATGATTACTTTTTTGCATGCAGGATGGATATCGAGTGATGTCAACCCTGGTCCACCTCATTGATTGAAGTTACCTGCCTGCCTCATTCATTACTGGTGGAATTTATAGCTATTTTGAAAGATAGTATGGCAGTTTTTTCAAAACTACACAAGTCTCACCTTAGAATCCAACAATTGTGCCTCCATTGTTTATGCGACTGCATAGAACTCCAGTGTTCACTGGACCTAGTAAGATCAAACTGGTCCCAGAGGCTTGAGCAGGCATCGTTAGCAGCCAATGACTCTAAACTGACCTCGAGAGCATAGCAGAACCAAGGTTCTTGGAACTTGAGTAACAGAGGTGCTGTCATTTGCCATCCAGAATCCTTTCCAAAGCGAGAGGTCTATCAGTAAGGAAGATACAGTGTCTCGATCAAATAGGGACACATAGATCCACCAAACTCTGCCAGATTGAAATGACTTTGTTTTGTCCTGCCCCCTTTCACGTTCCTTATCTTAAACTGTTTAGTTCCAAGACTATTCAAACAGACTTCCTCAGTTAGAATTAATGAATATGCATAGCCCTCATCGCCTTATTATTTGCTTTAAATCTTTACTTGGAGAGACAGATTTTGGCTTTCTCTCCCTCTCCTCATGGAGCTATCTCACAAATAAGAAACGCTTTTCCCTGAAAAAAACCTATTGCTTCAGAATCTGGCTTCTTTGTATGTAACAGGCAACCCACCAATTATGATCATAACAAGCACTGTACCTTTGGGATCTGCTTCCTCAAAGCTTATATCCTCAGTCTAATCATGAGAAAAACACCAAGTAAATCCCAAGACAGGACATTCTACAAAATACCTGACCAGTCCTCAACACTGTCAAGGTCATCAAAGCAAGGAAAGTCTGAGGAGCAGTCACAGCCAAAAAGAAATCATGACTGAATGTCTGTGTACTCTGGGTGGGATCCTGCAACATAAAAGGTAAAATGAAGGGAACTCAAATAAAATATAGATTTTAATTATGTTTAATTAATGAATAATACATCAATATTTGTTCATTAATAGTGACAATTCTGTAGAAAACTAGAAAGAGAAGAGAAATTAAAAGTAAAAAAAAAAAATCTATTGCATCAAAATAGAAACCTAGAGGAAATAGATAATTTCCCAGTAAAAATACACATTAACAAAGTGAACCCTAATCTAAGGAAAATACAAACAGACCAATTGGTGGGCCACAAATTTCTCCGCCCCCGCCAATCCCCACTGGCTTTCCCCTCATTTTCCTGAGGTTTTCCTCTCCAAATAACAAGAAAAAAAATCAGAGATGTTCTAAATGAAATTACAATGGCTGGAGAATGGGAGAAAGAAACTGAACCGTTAGTCTACAGTAGCTGTGGGCCAGCTAACAAAAGATTGTTGGAACAGACCTGGCAAACAATAGGGCCTCAGTGACACCGAGTGAGTGAATACTGAAGGTGAAGTGGGACACCCTGGATGTCATCCAACGCTGACCCAGATTAAGAATGAAGGCATCAGGACAACCTGCTGTAGATCTTGTTCTTTGAAAATGTCATATTGCTATTGAAAAGATGCAAAATTAAGATCAGGGAAAGCAAGCTTCCCTGATTTAGGGACAATCCTAAATATAATAAACTGCTAAGGGTGTGTAGGTCCAAGACTCTCAGAGGTATTTCGCCTCCTCCCAGTATCTCCTTCCATCCACCTAAGAAACCCCACACTCAAGATACCTCAGACCAATAACCTCTCTACTTGGTGGGATCGGGGATTGAGCTGTCAGTGTTTCCAGCCCAGAAAAACCTTTGTCCAGTCTTTGGAACTTAGAAAACCCTCTCCTCTACCCTAAGCCCATCCAATCCCACCTGTTCCTCAGTTCCTGTAACTCTGAGAATGTTTCTGAAACTTCATTAGAGAGACGAGCACCCACCAAGTATCAATTGCTGAGGCTTACTCAATCGCCAGGTTTCACCAGAACCACAGATATGTTCCTGGTCCTCATGAGTAAATGGGCTCCCACCAGGGCTATGGCTAAAACTCCTTCCTAATTTGTGTGGTCTCGAGGAGTGGAGCCTGCAAAGCTAAGGAGCCCTGATTGTGCTGCCTACCTACCCAACCCTACTTAACCTCAGGCTGGAAAATCACAGTTTCACACCTAAGAGACAAAGCCAAAATCATGGTGTGACTCTTGGGCATTCTACAATAAGGCCCCAAACTTCAGACCTGCCCTTGGATAGTCCTCGCCAGTCCCATTAACCTGTACTACCTGTTATCTAATTACCAAAAATAGTTGTTTTATGAATTTTGTCCAATTTTCCAGGTGTTTATGGTGAAGAGAAGCCCCATAATAATTATACATTCATGGAACATTCTAGAATGATCTTTTTATGCACCTTTTTCTCCTGCTAGACTTTGGGCTCCCAGAGCACAGCTAGACTGTGTTGGGCCCCAACACTCAACACCGGACCGACTGTAGCTTTCATCAGGACTCAATGCGGTGGCTTATCTCCAAGAATAGCCACCATCAATCCCTTCCCTTCTTATGTAGATACAAAGCCCTACCCCATTGAAATGTTGGGTCTGTCTCACACAGAAGTGTCCCCTCCAAGACTGCTGTTTTGTATAGGTTAAGATTCAACTGCTGTAACAAAGGACCCCACATAAGAGTGGCAGACAGAAGTTTGCATCATTCTCCCACTA
This sequence comes from Macroglossus sobrinus, assembly GCA_004027375.1. Classification (NCBI taxonomy): domain Eukaryota; kingdom Metazoa; phylum Chordata; class Mammalia; order Chiroptera; family Pteropodidae; genus Macroglossus; species Macroglossus sobrinus. The sequence goes on from PVKZ01000285.1 coordinate 549,337, forward strand.
GCTCTGGAGGCAGACAACTCAGGGTTGCTGGGCTACTCCAGGAAGCTTCTTTCTTTGATGCCTCTGTCATCCCAGGGGAGTTGCTCTCATCCGCAGGGGCCAGAACTTAGCTTCAACCTCAGAGCTAAAGTTCCCAGCAGCAAAACAGAGGGAGAAGCAAAAGGAATGGACTAGGAAATATTTAAGAAGTTGCACAAAAATCTGTTCCCTCCCTATACTGGAAAAAGAGCTTGGTAACAACCTAGCTGCAGAGGAGGCCGAGAACTCCATAGTCCTGAGTGGCCACATTCCCAGCTATGTCAGGTGAAGGGTTGCTTTGAGAGAGAAGTGGGCAAGGCTATTTAGTAGCCACTTGGTGGACAAGGCTATTGGGAGCAATCTGGATTTCTCTGACAACTGCTTTTAATGTTCCCTGTTACCTCCCTCACCATTCCCTATCCTGAGTTCTTGATTTATGAGAGATTGTCCATCAGGTAAACTGAATCAAGTAATTCATAATTCCAGAACCAGCTAAAAATCATGAGCTGGTGTGTGCTTTTCATTTATTTGCTGGCAAATTGCAAATGAGACTGTGTTCCTGACTCTGAGGCTCTCTCCACCCCAAGCACACTGTGTACAAGCAGCCAGAGGTGTCTTATCCAATGCAGTTTATCATGTCCCTCTATGCTCAGGATCCACTACTCATTAGAACAAATCCAAAGCTCTTCATGTGGAATTGAGCTGGGACTAATGAGGGAGATCAGAGGCAGCCACTGGCCCAACCAGCCAAGGCCAGAGCTCACAGGAGGAAGTCTCCTGAGAAGAGCACTGTCTTCAGAGCTGACTGCTATCCAAGCCCTGAGCTGGGGGATTGTTCAGTTTGGAAATGTAGAGCAAAATGTACCAGTGAGGGTGGGTGCTGGAAACAAGGGGTTCTGGCCCAACTCTCCTTCCCCAGCTTGGCCCTATACCACTGTCCTATATGCACTTAACACTCCAGCTTCCTCCTGTTCCCATGACTCCTCTCCATTTTTCAGTTAAACCTACGCAGCGGGGCCCCATCTCAGTAGGTAAAAGGGAAGGCCTGACTCCTTGCCTTTTAGTCAAGAAACTCAACTGCACAGGTAAGTTGACTCCTAAGCCATTTGGAGCCCACAATCCTGCCACTTAGGCCACAGGACCAAAAGTTCCCCTCGGTCCTTCTGAAAATGTGAGGTAATGTGGAGGAAGGTAACACAATTTCTGCCTTTCTGCCTTGTGTTACAGCTGACAGCCTTGGAACCAACATTCATTGCTGTTGAGAGTTGCCAAGATTATTCTCTTCTGTAATTTTTCCATTAGTTGTTCTGATTAAGTCTTAATACTACATCACTATATGCTTCTAAAACTGTAGGATGCACAGCCCCAATTCTGTTCAGGGAAGATGCAACACAGAGTCTCCAATACATCTTTGTGGAGCATCCAGTTTATTACAAGATTTGGAAAAACCAAGTACTCTAATAAGAATTGTTTCCTCCCCCACAAACATAAAGAAAAAAGGAGCAGGGGCAGGGAGAAAGGCCTCAGGAAAAACAGTACAGTCTGAAGTTGTAACTACAGTGGGGTCCAAGGAGTCAAATGTCAGCAAAGGCAGCCTTTCCTCCTATCCCCTAGAGAGCTTCAGGCTGTCCTCCAAGCTCACCAGGTGTTTTGGATACGAAGCTTCTGAAGGCCACTGAGATGACCAGTATAATCCTAATTTGAATCCTGTGCGAACTCTGGGGAAATTTGCATACCTCCATCATCTGCTGGACCAACTCCTTCACATACAATCATGTTACTCCGTGTACTGCTTCCACCTGCAGTTGTTTGCATCCAGCCTCTGGCCAACTCCCACACCACATTGCCAGCCTCCCTGGAGCTCAGCATTTTAGAGTTCAGCATTTAATACACAAGAAAAGAGGCTTGACCTGCCCCCAAGTCTTTGATTGAGGCCCTGCCTTGGCCATCCACAATTTAAAACATACATTGGCTTTACTTGGGTCCATGTGACAAATTTGCCGTGCCACTTCTTAATGGATGGCCTATAATAAAGGTATCTTAATGGAAAGTTCAAAAACCTCATAACCACTGCTGAGAGCCCTCGCTATGGCCAGAATTAGAGGCTGGAGTCACACCATCATGTGCCTTGCCGGTTCCCTCTAGGGCTCCGCTGCTGCTGCTATTGCTGTTGCTGCCGCCACCGCTGCCGCCGCCACTCCTGAAGCTGACAGTGCTGTAGTGGAGGAGGAACCCCAAGGGCCACTCTGGGAGGCTGGGCTGGGGTTGGCAGTCCTCAACTCTGGTCTATGGGGGAGGGTGGTAATCCTCCACTTCAGGCTAGCTGGGGGACCGGCGGGCACTTTGGCCTTCTGGCCCAATAGCTGAACTCTGTGGGTCAGGGAAGGACTGCATCTGTTGAAATCTTGGGAAGAGAAGGGCCTTACTGTGATAGTGCAGCCCTCTACTTTGAGACCTTCATGGCTCAGAATCACGTATGTTGACATCGATCCGTCATATTTTCTGCCTCTTATTGACTTCTGTTCACACTCAAACCCCAGGTTAATCATTATCTCGGTCACCTGGGGTGTATGCTGTCACAGAGCAACTCCCTGTAAGACCTGAGTTCCTCCTCCTAGCCCATGTTTAGCTATATCTTTTCACTATTCTTCCAGAATTCTTCATTCATGGGGGTTGAGAGTCAATTTTTTCAAATGTTCTCACACTCAAAAGACGTGAAATAGTGGGGGACATGGTACTGCTCTCTCAGGATCTGCTGCTGTAGCTACCAAAAGTCTTTTGCCATAAATGGCAAGGTCCCAGTGACAATTTTGTATGACTCTCAGGTTCCACATAACTGCTCCAGGGCCATGATAGTTTTGGCCTCAAAGAGCTCTGGGGCCACATAAGAGAGGCTGCCACAGAACATACTCAGCTTTGGCTGACAAACTCATTGCTGAGCCCAAAGTCTGCAAGTTTTACATTCAGCTAGGCATTATAAAGCATTCTTTGGCTTCAGGTCCCTGTGGACAATGCCCCTCTGTTGGCAATACTGCAAGGTTGATACCAGCTACTAGAAAATGCCTTAGGACTCATTCTCCATCCTATGGCCATGGTCCTACAGATAATCAAACATGTGCCTCACATGCTTCATTACAAGAAACAGTGTATTCTCAATAACTTCACAATATTTCGGTGGTTCAGGGACTTCATGCAGTGGGCTTCTCGAAAAAGACTAAAGGAGCCTTGCTAATTAATGACTTTGACAGCCACCTCTGCCCTGGTTAGAATGTGCTGGGCCAACCTCACCTTGGCAAAGGTTCCCTGGCCAATGGTTTTCACGAGCTCAGAGCGGCCAATATGGGGGTCCTTGTCAGCAGAGATGGCTGCAAGATCATGTGGCATTGTGACCTGCTAATTACATTAACTGATAATATACCAATGCAAACTACTATGATAGCTAACAATACTAACTATACTATGCTAACTGTGCTTACTAACAATGCTAATAAACAATACTAATTACACTATGCTAATACAAATACTAACAATGTTAACCATGCTTACCATGTTAATAATAACAATGCTAACTATACTAATGATACCACTACTAGCTCTATTAAATGTACTAACAATGCTAACAACATTACAAATATTTTCTAAGAAAAAAAAAGAGAAAAAGAACAAAGAAATTTTTTTAAAGAAAAAAATAAGGAAAGAACAAAGAAAAAAATGAGGAAAAGAAAATGGAAAATGAGAAAAAGAAAATAGAAAAATTAGAAAGATAACAAAGAAAAATAAGAAAAAGGAGAATAAAGAGAAAAGAAAAATGAGAAAAAGGAAGAGGAAAGATATAAGAAAAAATAAGCAAAACAATGACAACAAAAAAGAAAACAAGCTAACTAGTGCAAGTCCCACAGGTCACCACAAACCAGCTTCCTGATCTATAAGGACTGAAACCTCAGCCCAGCCAGGATTCGACATAGTTTTTTTGTAATTCCATCACAATGGTGCCTTATGAGGCCAGAACAAGATACAGACCAATCACGGCTGGGGATAAAACACAGTGGCTTTCTCATTTCTTGGTCTCAAGACCCCTCTATGCTTATAAACAAAACAAAACAAAACAAAAACCAAAACAAAACAAAACAAAAAACAAACAAGAAAAACAGGAATGGACCCCTCCTAAAACTTTGTTTCTGTAGGATACTAAAGATTGATAGTTACTTTATTAGAAATGAAAATCTGTAGGATGCTTCAGTGTCCTTTTCATTTATAATTTGAATATATGTAATAATTTTTGTCTTTTAAAGACCTTGAGTGTATACACTTAAAAAGTCAGTTTCTTTTTTTAAAAAAAAAATGATGCTATAACTTAACTGATATCATGATATTATAGGGAAATGTTCTGTTGCATAAGATAAGATAGAGTACACTATTAACATGTATAAAGCTGAGAGGAGGTAGCTTTCATCATATTTTTGCCGATAAGATCATGAGCAGATTTCTCAACAGAAACTGTGGAGACCAGGGGGCAATGGATTGATGTAGTCGAAGTGTTGAAAGAAAAAAGCTGTTAACCAAGAATCCTATATCTGGCAAAACTATCCAAAAACAAGGGAGACCTTAAGACATTCCCAGATAAACCAGCACTGAGGAAGTCCTTTACCACCAGACATGCTCTGCATGGAATGCATCCTTCAGGTTGGAATGAAAGGATACTAGGCAGAGACTCAAAGCCTTATGAAGAAATAAAGATCTCAGCTAAAACTCAATGCATGGACAAGTATTATTGTGACTTTGGTTTGTAGCTCTACTTTTTGTTTTCTACTTTAGAAACTAACGCATTAAAAAGAACAATTATTAGTCAGTTTATGGACACACATTGCATAAAGATGTTAAGGAGCAGAATTTTTATATGTTCTTGAAGTTAAGCTGATACAGATTCACATAAGAGTGTTATAACTTTAAGGTGTTAGGTCATTCTAGTGACCAAAATATATTTCTCATATATATTTAGTCTTCATCTGTGGTTTCTGGCTTATGGCATCCAAAGCCCTTGGAATTTCCTTAGCAATAAAAATAATGAGATAATTTTTTTGTTACAATGTCTGGTCTCTTGTCCTCAGTTCCTGAAATGATAAAGGTGAAATGAGTTTCTTGTTAGTTGTAATATGGCCTTTTCTATCACAACTGGGTTTCTGTTCATAAGATGATTTTTTGAAAGCACCTAAAGATGAGGGCCATTTGCCAGGGAAACCAGTCCCACCCCCTGATTTCTAGGAGGAAAGACAGGCAGCAGTGGAGGTTAAATCCATCACTAATAGCCAATGAATTAATAAACCATACCTGTGTAATGAAGCCTCCAAGAAAACCAAAAGAAGAGTGTTTGAAGACCTTCCAAATCAGAGAACCAGAGTGCTTCTATATGCCACAGTGCCAGACCCCACCTCCAAAGGGACAGAAGCTCCTTTGTTTGGGACCTCTCCCTATGTATCTCTTCTTCTGGCTATTGATTTATATTATTGAATATCCTTTGTAATGACCCAGTAATCTAGTAAACTGGTTTCTTGAGTTCTATGAGCTGCTCTAGCAAATTCATCAAACCCAAGGAAGGGTTGTGGGAACCTCTGATTTACATCCAGTCAGTCAGAAGCACAGGTGACAACCTGAACTTCTGATTGGCATCTGCAGTGGGGGCAGTCTTGTGGGACTGAGCCCTGAACCTGTGGGATCTGAGGCTATCTCCTGGTACAGAGTGTCAGAATTGAATTGAATTGTAGGACATCCAGTGGGTATCTGAGAATTGCTTGGTGGTGTGGGTCTCCCACCTTCGCATCAAAATTGCGTACCAGAATCTTTACCAGGTGAGCTCACAGTGTGAAAATTCACCTTGCCACACACTTAGGACATCAGCACTTTTCACTATGTGTGTTTTGTACACAGAAAATGAAAAAAATAATAATATGAGAAACATAGTGGAGTGAGAGACATCCCCAGATCTCTCCCCTTGAAACAAAAATAAGCTGAACATCTAAAACTCAACCAAAAACTCCCAGCATGCCTGAACGTGGGATCTGTGCATAAGAGCTACTACAATTCAGAACCACAGGAGTCGGGTGATAGACTGGGAGAAACAAAGAAGCTCCTCTTGCAGTCAAAGCTCCCTAGAGGAGAGTGGGGAATGGAGAAGTTGCAGGAGTTCTCTGAAGAGCCCTGACTGGGAGAGCTGTGAGCTCCACACGGCCCGCAGCAGTGCACAGGCATCAGGGAAGAAGGCAGACAAGCAGGACAGCAGAGAAACAACAGTTGTTTATAACCAGCCACGGCTGCAAAATGCGAGGCTGAGCCACAGCCCCCTATCCCCCAACCCAGAGGGCCACTCCCCAGATATCCTCTGAGACCGAACACCACAGAGCCCCAGGGGTGACTGAGCAAATGCTGGTGAAACTGGCACTAACACTGACAGGGACTGAGACTGAGGGTAGCAAGTGTGATCGAATATCTATAATTTTAAAAAAGGCATTATTAAGACTTTATATAAAACAGTATCCAAGAGGTTTAGATGCCACCTACTGTAAACCAAAAGAAAAACACCTTCTTTGCAACAGGCTAAAGAAAAAAAGCAGAATACATTTTCATTAATACCCAGGTGGAGAAATAGTCCATTAAACACCATAAACCACCAAGGTGACAAGGCAGCTCAGAAAGAAAGAAAAAATATCTGGAAAATAAGCTTATAGACATAGAAATATGTGACTTAAATGACAGAGAATTTAGGATGCTACTTCTGAAAAAAAACTCAATGACATCCAAAACCATTCATATCAACAATTTCAGGAATAGAAAAAATTACTAGATGAGTGGAATGAGTTCCTTAGCAAGGAGATTGAAACCCTCAAAAAGAACCAAATAGAACTTCTGGAAATGAAGAACACATTGAATGAGATGAAAAATGAAACAGAAAGCTTGGGAAATAGAGTCGACCAAATGGATCAGTAATATCAAAGACAGAAATCTGGAAATAAATCAGAAAGAAGACGAGAGAAACCGAAGAATGAAAAATAATGAAAGAGAAATACAAGAACTAGCTGATATCATCAGGAAATGAAACATAAGAATAATGGGTGTTCTCTAAGGGGGAGAAAAAAAACAGATTAGAAAGCATTTTCAGAAAAAATATTTGACAAGAATTTCCCAAATCCAAGGAATGAGCTGGAGCTTGGAATTCAAGAAGTCAACAGAACCCCCAATTATACCAACCCAAATAGGTCTTCTCCAAGACATATTGTGTTAAAATTATCAAAAATCAGTGACAAAGAAAGAATTCTCAGGGCAGCCAGGAAAAGGAGACAGTAACCTATAAAAGAAAACCCATAGATTATTGTCAGACTTCTCAGAACAAACCTTACAAGACAGAAAGGAGTGGAATCAAATATTCAAACTATTAAATGAAAGAAAATACCAGCCAAGAATAACATATTCAGCAAAGTTCTCCTTTAGATATGAAGGAGAATTAAAGACCTTTCCTGAGATACAAAAATTGAGGGAATTCTTCACTATGAGGTCTGCATTACAGGAAATACTGAAAAGGGTCAGTTTACCTAAAACAAAATGAGAAGAAAAAACATAATTAGGAGTAAGGTGACTAGCAGGCAGATTGAAGCAGAGGAGCACAACCCTTACTAAGAACAGGGCATTATAAGCTTAAAAAATAAGAGATTTGCTATAGCAAGATAGTAATGAACGTTCAGCATACATAAGGACAAACTGAGACAACAATGAATGAAAAGGGGAGGATTCAAGGATCCAAATTTGCAAAGGGGAATGGAGATAAGGCATGTGAAAAGAATATGAATGACTTTATATAACTATCCTTTTCATATTTGTAATGGTAACCACATATCAAAGATTCAGAACTGAAGTATATAACATAAAACAAGAAGGACCAGAGGGAAAACCCACAAAACTCAAAAAAACAAAAACAAAACAAAAAAGACAGACACATAAGGGCAAGGAAGCAATGAAAACACTGAACTACCAAAAAGGAAAAGATAAAATGGCTATAAGATCTCATATTTCAATAATCACTCTAAATGTAAATGGACTGAACTCACCAATAAAAGGCACAGAGCTGCATATTGGATCAAAAAATAAAACCCAACCATATGCTGCCTCCAGGAGACACCCCTCAGTTCCAAAGACAATTATAGACTCTAAGTGAAAGGGTGGATATGATATTTCAAGCAAATGGCACTCAGAGAAAAACAGGAGTACCGGTCCTAATATCAGACAAAATAGACTTTAAAATAAAAAAAGGTAAAGAAAGATACTGAGGGACACTTCATAACCATAAAGAAAATCATGCACCAAGAAGACATAACACTTATTAATATCTATACACCCAATCAGGGAGCCCCGAAATATATAAAGCAATTATTAACAGAACTAAAAGGAGAAACAGACTGAAACACTTTTGTAGTCAGATATAGATAGATCATTTAAGTAGAAAATCAATAAGGAAATAACATCCTTAAATGACACATTAGACCAATTGGACATAATCGATATTTACAGAGCCTTTCACCCAAAAACAGCTGCTTATACATTCTTCTCTAGTGCACATGGAACATTCTCAAGGATTGACCACATACTAGGACACAGAGATAGCCTTAACAAATATATACCAACCATATTCTCTGATCATAATGCTTTGAAACTGGAGATCAACTGTTAAAAGAAAGCAGGAAGAACCACAAATACATGGAGATTAAACAACATGCTACTGAAGAATAACTAGGTTATAGAAGAAATAAAAAGAGATCAAGAGATACATAGAAATGAAGGATAATGATAGTACAACATATCAAAACTTTTGGGACACGGCAAAAGTGGTCATAGAGGAAAGTTCATATCATTATAGGCCTATCTCCAAAAACAAGAATGAGCTCAAATAAACAACCTAACGTGTCATCTTTAAAAACTAGTAAAGAACAAATGAAGCCTAAAGTCAGCAGAAGGAAAAAAAAATCATCAAAATTAGAGCAGAAATAAATGAAATTGAAAACAAATGAAAAAAATTGAAAAATAAATACAACAAAGCTGATTCTTTGAGAAGGTTAATAAAATTGGCAAACCTCTAGGTAAATTCACTAAAGAAAAAAAAGAAAAAACAGAAATAAACAAAATCAGGGATAAAAGAGGGGAAATTATAACAGACACTGCAGAAATGCAAAGGATCATACAAGAATACTATTTTAAAAAAAGCATATAACATCAAATTTAATAACCTAGAGGAAATAGACCAGTACTTAAAAAGATATAGCCTTCCTAGACTGAATCAAGAAGAACTGGAAAATCTAAATAGACCATATGGAAATTGTAACAACTATCAAAAACCTACCAAAAACCTACCAAAAAGTACAATTCCAGCAACAAATGGCTTCAGTGAATTCTAATTGATCGGCCGGAATTGAATAAAAAGCACAGAGTACCAAAGCGAAGTACTGGACAAGGCTTTATTGGGGGTCTACGGGCGAGGTTCACTGGTCCCAGGGTTAGGGGCCAGAGAAGTCGCACCCGAAGGGGGTGAGGGAGTTGTTTTTAAAGGCTCTTTTGGTCCTGTATGTGCTGGGCATGGTGTTCCATTGTTCTGTTCCCGCGGTTAGGGTCTTTCCACGCCCAGAAGGTCCCTGGTGCAGTGTGAGGTCTTGATTGCATCAGCCGTCGGCCATCTTAGGTATTAAGCCACCTCACTATTAGCTACTTAATGGCATCTGCAGGCGATCGAACATTCCTGACTCCTTAAGATAGGAAAATGAGCGGCACAATAGTCTAGCTACTTCCTGCTGACAAGGGGCATCATGGGGTGTCGCTTAAGGAGGAGGAGTATCTCAGTCACTGCACTGGGGGATGAATTGATAGGGGCCAATCGGCTGGAGAAGCATCTGATAGATGGTTATTCTGGAGATTTCACAGAACCGGGTCTTAAGAAATTCTATGAAACAAGGAGCGAGGAGTAGTAAAACACAGAGGACTAGCAAGGGACCCAGAAGTGGGGCAAGTAGGGAAAACATTGAGGATTTCCACCACGAAGTGGCATCACTAGCAAATTTTTGTTGGTGAAGTTCGGTACTTAGCTTGCGTAAGGAGGCAACCCGGGTTTAACAATACTTGATTCATTGACATTAATAGCAACATTCTTCTTTGAAAAAGAGACAGGTTCCTCCTTTTTCTGCAGTTAGAAGATTGAGAGCACAACGGTTTTAAAGTGTTACCTGGGCTAGTGAGGTGATCTGTCTTTGTAGGGAGGCAAGAGATTCAGCAGAGGCATCGATAGCAAGCTGAAGGCGATTGGTTAGTTCTTGGGTTTGGGTTGTGGAAGTGGCGAGAGACCTGGCACTGAGGCCAGTGACCACGAGGGAGGCTGTGAGAGACATACCTGCTACGATAGGCAGAAAGACTGCCCGCCGGCGGTGGGGGGGTGGTTCTGCAGGACTGGGGGTGAGGGGTCCTCGCATGAGAATGAGTTGGAATTCTGCCGGGTTGTATATAGTAAGCTGGGGAACCAGTGCAACAGGGAGACAGAGTTGGTTGGGTGGGGAACTGGAAAGGTTTTTAGTTATGGTCCCATTACATTATATGAAAGTTCCGGGTGGGCTGAAGAACGGCCCTTGGAAGGAGGTGATGTTGCAAGGGATTGGGGAGGTGTTATTGGAAAAGCAGAAAGGGAAAATAGTGGCCAGTTGGGAGTACAGTCTCATACCTTCGATTGCGTCTGGAAGGGGTATCGTAGGAGTGTGATTTTGGGGTTGTGTTAGGAGTGGAACCGCCATAAGTGGGGGATGCCCAAGGGCAACACAGAGGAGACAGCTGGTGAGGTTAGGGAGGCCAGACAGGTTGGCTATGGTAAGGCCTTCTTGGACTAGAGAGACCCAAGAGAAGGAATCCATCTTTGGTTGTAGCTTTTTCTGTAGGGTCGTTTCTGAAGTCTGTATGTTTGAAAGTACCTTGGATCTGACCTGGGTGAGATAGATAGATTTTGCTGCTAGGCCAGAGAGAGTAGCTGGACGCGTACATGTCTCCCCAGACTGGGCTAGTCCAGCGGCTGTCCCAGGGGTCGGGGATTCTTAGAGTGTATCCTGAAGATGGGGAGTAAAGGAAATGGGGGTGAGGAAAGCCGGGGTAAGGAGTCTGGCGAATATGAATGAAACAACAAGAGTAGTGGCAGCTGACACTCCCGGCTGGGTATGACGTCTTACAATTGGAGGTAGTTTGGTCATACAGGAAGCAAAGGGCCAGAAAATGCATGTTACCTTGGATGACTAGATGATGGAAGGAAGTGAAGTTAAGCAAAATTGGATTTTGGCATCCTGCAGGAGGACAATCAGCCGTGGCAAGAAGTATTCCATGATAGACGGGGCTGGCTCCAGAGATGTCACTGTAGTTTTCAGTCATGTAAAATCTCCATGTGAATGGGGTCATGTGGGGATTATGGGCATGGCTGCCGCTTATGGAGTTTAAGAGAAAGAGGACCAGTAGGGGTAGAGGTCCAAGATTCAGGGGAAGATTGGGCCGTGGTAGGCTTGACCCTCAATAGATGAACCCATGGGACGACCCCATCGACCTCGACTGCTGAGGGAGTGGTAAGGACCACCGTGTATGGCCCTTCCCACTTGGGATGTAAGGGTTTTGGATTTAAGGCCTTAATAAAGACCTGGTCGCCAGGTTTGAGGGGAGGCCCAGGGGAGGCGGAAGTTACTGGAACAGGGAGGGTATTATTAGCGTGTTCTCGCAGGAGAGTCCTGAGAAGCGAGACATAAGGAAGATATGAAGCTAGAGGAGGAGGCTCGATCAGGATATCAGATGTTAAGCCCATACTGGAGTTCAAAGGGGCTGAGGCCAGAGGGACCACGGGGAGCAGCTCAGAGATGGGCAAGAGCCAGCGGGAACAGAGTAGGCCAGGACTGGTGAAGTTCGAGAAAGAGTTTAGTGAGCTGTTCCTTGAGCTGTCCTTTGGCCCGCTCAACCTTACCCAAGGATTGGGGGTGATAGGCTGAGTGGAGCTTCCAGGTGACGCCTAGGGCAGCCAAGACCAATGCTGTTACCTTGGAGATGAATGCAGGCCCGTTGTCTGATTGTAGGGTGGTCGGTAGACCGAACCCGGGGATGTCTCCGATGAGCGTTTGAGCTATGACTGCAGCCGTCTCATTGTAGGTGGAGAAGGCCTCAATTCAACCTAAAAAGGTATCAATAAAGGTAAGAAGAAACCGGAAGGTTTTATGTTTGGGCATATGGGTAAAGTCGAGCTGCCAGTCTTGTCCAGGAAGGAACCTGCACATCTGATATAAGGGGCGGCAGATGTGGAGAGCTCCTTGGTGGTTAGCCTTATTGCAGGTAGGACAGGCATCTTGGATCTCTTCTAGCATTTGGCGAAGGCCGGCAGTGTGGATAATGGGAGACAGAAAATTATATAGGGCCTTTGGCCTGATGTGAAAACAGTTGTGTATACCAGTGAGAATGGTGGTTCGCAGGCCTTTAGGAAGAAGTCCCTGGGAATAGTACCAGGGCCCCCTGGATTCAATGTCAGAGTAAGAGGCTAACTCTTCTTGAGTGTAAGTGGGATTGACAGGGGTTTGCAGGAGGCAAAGGGGAGTAGAGTGTTGTTGTTGTGCAGCAAGCTTAGCAGTAGAGTCAGCCAGGTTGTTGCCTCTCACTATTGGTGAAGAACTATTTTGGTGACTTTGGCAGTGGATGATGGCAACCTGTTTTGGAGCTTGGACTGCCTGAATCAGCTTAGCTATGAGAGGGGCGTTGAGGATGGGGGTTCCTTTGGTAGTTAGAAAACCCCTCTCTTGCCAGAGCATGCAATGAGAGTGTGCTATGAGGAAAGCATATTTTGAGTCTGTATAGATGTTGGCAGTAGAATCATTAGAAAGGAGGAGTTAAACTCATTGCGGGTTAAAGCAATGAGTTCTGCTTGTTGGGAAGTGGTTCCCAGGGGAAGAGGTTGGGTCTCAATGACTTCAGTAGCCGTTACAACAGCATAGGCCACTCGAGTTGGGCCTTCAGGGGTCTTAAAAACGCTGCCATTGACAAAGAGGGTCCTGGAAGCCTCGAGGAGGGGGGTGTCTTTTAGGTCTGTCCGGGGTGACTGATAAAAGGGGAGAAGCTCGCGGCACAAGTGTGACGAATGTGTCGACGGTTGGGGGCATAGTGTGGGAAACAGCATAGCCGGGTTAAGGGGGGGCAGAATTTTAAGGAAATATTAGGGTTGTCAATGAATAGGAGGTGGTAAAGCTGAAGGCATGAAGGGCTAAGGTAAGGCAGAGAATGTTGGGAGAGTAGGTCTTTAAGGTGATGAGGGGAGTAGACAGTGAGAGGAGCCTGAAAGTTAATCTTTAAGGCTTCTTTCATGAGCTCTGCTGCTGCTGCCAGGGCCCAGAGGCAAGGTGGCCACCCCTGGACTGTGGGGTTTAGTTGTTTTGACAAGTAGGCTATGGGAGCAGTTGGGACCCGGCCGGGTGGCCCAGGACCCCTACTGCAGTTTGTTTTTGTTGGTCTACATAGAGAACAAAGGGTTTGGTGGGGTTAGGGAGTGAGAGGGCTGGGGCCTCGGTAAGAGATTGGATGAGGTGGGTGAAGGCCCGCTCTACCTCTTTGGGGGATGTAAGGAGGCCGCCTGGGGTTTCTTTGGCTGCCTGATAGAGCGGTTTGGCAAGGAGGGCAAAGTTAGGCACCCAGTGTCGAAAGAAGCCTAAGAACCACCAAACAGAAGCGATCTTGGAAGCTGAACGGGGTGGGCGGAGGTCTCTAATGGCCCGTATTCGGTCTGAGGTGAGGGACCTTGTAGAAGGGGAGAGAGCTATACCGAGGTAAGTAACAGTAGAGGTGGAGATCTGCGCCTTTGTAGGGGATACCTGGTAACCTTTGGAGCATAAGAAATTGAGTATTTCAGTAGTGGCGCAGAGGCTGAGTGAGGGAGAGCAGATGAGGAGTTCATCTACATATTGTAAAGCTGTGGAGGGGGAGAGGTCACAGGTTTCTAAATCTGAGGCCAAAGCTTGGCCAAAGAGATGGGGGCTATCACGAAATCCCTGGGGGAGGACTGTCCATGTGAGTTGTGTTCGGTGAGTGTCGGGGTCTTCCCATGTAAAGGCAAAGAGGAAGTAGGAATCTGGGTGGAGGGGAATAGTAAAGAAAGCATCCTTGAGATCGAGGACCGAGAAGTAAAGAGTGTCAGGGGGTATATGAGACAAGAGGGTGTAGGAATTGGGAGAGATTGGAACAATGGTAGCATTGACGATACGGAGGTCCTGGACCAGGCGGTACTGTCCAGAAGGCTTTTTGACAGGAAGGATGGGAGTATTACAGGGGGAGTTGGTTGGAATCAGGAGATTTTGAGCTAAGAGACAGGTTATTATGGGTTTGATGCCTTGGAGGTGTTGTTTTGAAATGGGAAATTGTGGGTGGTTGGGGAAGGAAGAGGGATCTTTAAGCTGAATATGGATAGGAGAATGGTGGGTCGCAATAGGGGTGTCAGTATTCCAGACTATAGGGTTAACGTTAGGGAGCATGGCTGTGTCAGGAGGAGGAAGAGCAGGAGACTGGAGGGTCATGAGGAAGGAGGGTGCAGAGCAGTTGAAAGAAATGGTCGCATAAAGTTTGGCAAGAATATCACGGCCTAGGAGGGGGACAGGACAAGAAGCCATGACTAGGAAGGAGTGGGTGAATGGGGTTCCCTCGTAGGAACAAGAGACAGGTAAGGTCTGATTGGGGCAGGAGGGGGTGCCGTCTACCCCAACAACAGTAATCTGGGAAGGAATAACTTGGCCCAAATGAGAGGGAAGGACTGAGGAGGTAGCCCCCATATCCACCAGGAAGGTGATGGACTTACCCGCTACCTGGAGCATGACCCTGGTACCGCAAGGGTGACCAGAGTGCCAGAACCTGGGCCCTTTCAGTCTTCGGCAAGGCCAAGGAGTTCGAGGGCTGGATATTGTCCTTCATCCGCCCATGCTGAGGCGCAGAGGGTCGGGGAAGGCCTGGGCAGTCCAACTTCCAGTGGCCCAGTTGTTTGCACTGAGGGCAAGGTTTTGTGGGCTGGCGAGGATTGGGACACTGCCGTGCCCAGTGGCCGTCTTTACTGCACTTGAAGCAGGCACCAGGTGGAGCATTTTTGGGACGAGCACCACCGCCGGTGGTCGGAGGAGGTCCACCCAAGGCGGGCCAAAGGGCTGCAACCAGGGTTTGGGTTTGGAAGCTTACCTTTTAATGGAGGCAAGCCTGTCAGGCCACCTCGGCTGTTTCCTCCCGGGCATTAAAGACTTTAAATGCCATTTTTACCAGATTTTGAATTGGGGTCTCAGGACTGTCCTCTCTGCCTTTTTAAGTATTGGAACTCTCTGATATAGTTAGAAGGGTTAGCTGAGAAGGAGCCTAAGCGTTTTTTGATTTGAGGAAGGTCGTGAAGAGAGAAAGGAACATGGACGCGGATGACCCCCTCTCCCCCAGCTACTTCTCGGAGAGGGAAAAGGCCAGTGCTGGAGTCTGGGTTGTGAGAGTGAGAGCGAGTTTGAGTAGAGACGGGGGATAGAGGAGGAGAAGGCTGTGGGGCGGGCATTGGAGGGTTAGAGGAGGAGTCAGGGAGGGGTGTGGACGGTTTGCGCAGGAACGCAGATCCCAAAAAGCCTGAACGTACGAAACTTCAGAGTCTTTAGAGTTAAGCTTAGAAAAGGTCTCTGGGTCAGTGAGGACCTGAAAGTCAAGGGTGCCCGTAGGTGGCCACTGCTCGGGTTTAAGGGTCTAGTTTAGACTCAGCGTTGCCCATATTATATCCCCTCTTGAAATTTGTTATTAAAGTTGTCTCTACCGGAGGTTGCAGGAAGGGAGGAGCGTCCTCGCCCCTCCCTGGAACCCGAGGATGGGTGTGGCCAGAGCCACGGAGCCTAACCCATCAGTCTCAGATGTCTCGAGAGTGGCCACTGGTGGAACCCCTTCTGAAGGGGCGGGTGATGGGGAAGCACTAGGCGCGGCCGAGGCTACGGCTAGGGCTAGGCTCCCGGGACGGAGGGAGAGACACAACGTAGCAAGAGAAGGGGAAAATAATTACTTACGGGCAGCCGAGATCCGAGACTGCGGAGAATGTGAGGACGTTTGAGGGAGGACGGCAGTCGCCCTAGGTGGCAGCACTTACCTCTCCCGGGTTTCGGCACCAAATGATTGGCCGGAATTAAATAAAAAGCACAGAGTACCAAAGCGAAATACTGGACAAGGCTTTATTGGGGGTCTGCCATCGAGGTTCACTGGTCCCAGGGTTAGGGGCCAGAGAAGTCGCACCCGAAGGGGATGAGGGAGTTGTTTTTAAAGGCTCTTTTGGTCCCGGATGTGCTGGGCGTGGTGTTCCATTGTTCTGTTCCCACGGTTAGGATCTTTCCACGCCCAGAAGGTCCCTGGTGCAGTGTGAGGTCTTGATTGCATCAGCCATCGGCCATCTTAGGTATTAAGCCACCTCATTGTTAGCGACTTAATGGCGTCTGCAGGCGACCGAACACTAATAACATTCGAAGAGGGTTTAATACTGATTCTCCTCAAATTCTTCCAAAAAAAATCAAAGAGGAGGCAATATCTCCCAACTCATATTATGAGGCGAGTATCAACCTAATGCCAAAATCTGATAAAGATAACACAAAAAAAGAAAACTACAGACCAAGATGTCTCATGGACACAGATGCAAAAATCCTGAATAAGATACCAAATACAGCAACATAGTAAAAAGATTACACACCACAATCAAGTGAGCTTCATCCCAGAGGCACAATGATGATTCAACATATGCAAATCGATTAATGTGATAAACCACATAAACATATTAAAATATAAGAATCATATGATCATATCAATAGATGCAGTAAAATCCTTCGACAAGATACAGCATCCATTTATAATCAAAACATTTAACAATTATCGGTACAGAAGAAAATACCTTAACATAATAAAGGCCATATGTGACAAACCTTCAGCCAACATTATACTTAAAGGCAAAACACTAAAAATCTTCCTTCTAAGATCAAGAACAAGGCAAGGCTTTCCCGTATCACCACTGTTATTCAATATAACATTGGAGATCCTAGTGAGTGCAATCAGGCAAGAGAAAGATATAAAAAGCATCTAAATAGAAAACAAAGAAGACAAACTATCACTATCTGTGGATGACATGATTCTCTATATAGAAAACCCTAAAGACATCACAAGAACTCTACTAAAAACAATAAGCAAATACAGTAAGGTCTCTGGATACAAAAATCAACGTTCAAAAATCCATAGCATTCCTAGACTCTAATAATGAAGTGTCAGAAAAAGAAGTGGAAAAAATAATTCCTTTTGCAGTTACAACAAAAAGAATATAATACCTAGGAATACATCTAACGAAACATGTGAAGTGCCTATGTAATGAAAACTATAAGACTCTATTAAAAGAAATCGAAAAGATACAAAGAAATGGAAAGACATTCCATGTTCTTGGATTGGAAGAATCCAAGGTTAAAATGACGACATTATACAGATTTAATGCAATCCCTATCAAAATCCCATTGACATTTTTTTAAAAATAGAAGGAAAAAATCATCAAATTTGTATGGAAGCACAAAAGACCCCAAATTGCCAAAGCCATCCTGAGGAAAAAAAAGGAGGCTGGAGGCATCACTCTGCCTGGCTTCAAATTATACTACAAAACGACAGTAATCAAAAACACATGGTATTGGCAGAAAAACAGACACAGAGATCAGTGGAACAGAATCGAGTGTCCAGAAGTAAACCCATGTTTAATGGGCAAATAATTTTTGACAAAAATCCAAAACATTTAGCGGAGAAAGGAAAGCCTCTTCAATAAACGGTGCTGGGAAAACTGGAAAGCCACCTGTAAAAGAATGAAATTAGACTCTTGTCTATCACACACACCAAAATTAACTCAAAATGGATTAAGGACCTGAATATAACACCTGAAACAATAAATTGCATAGAAGAAAACAGAGGAACTAAACTCAAGGGCCTTGGACTTAAAGAGGATTTTATGAATTGACCTCAAAGGCAAGGGAAGTAAAAGCTAAAATAAATGAATGGGACTACATCAAACTAGAAAGATTCTGCTCAGCAAAAGAAATAGTCAACAAGATAAAGAGACAACCACTCAAATGGGAAAATATATTTGCAAGCAACGCCTTTGTTAAGGGCCTAACATCCAAAATATACAAAGAACTCATATGACCCATAACAACAAAAAAAATACATGATCCAATCAAAAAATGGGCAGAGGACTTGAACAGACACTTCTCCCTAGAGGACATACAAATGGCCAACAAATATATGAAGATGCTCAATATTACTAGGTATTAGGGAAATGCAAAACAAAACCACAATGAGGTACCATCTCACATCTGTTAGAATGGCTATAATCAACAAGACAAGTAATAACAAATGTTGGAGAGGATGTGGAGAAAAAAGAACTCTCATACACTGCTGGTGGGACTGCAAATTGGTACAGCCATATGATTTACCGTATGATCCAGTAATCCCTCTACTGGGTATTTACCCCAAAGACTTGAAAAACCCATATCCAAAAAAGATATTTGCACACCGATGTTCATAGCAGCATTATTCATGGTGGCCAGGACATGGAAGCAATCGAAGTGTCCTACAATAAATGATTGCCTAAAGAAGTTGTGGTACATACATACAACAGAATATTACTCAGCCATAAGAAGAGATAAAATACTGCCATTTGCAACATGGACAGACCTCGAGATAATCATGCTAAGCAAAATAACCCAGACAGAAAAAGCTGAAAATCACATGATGTCACTTATATGTGGGATATAAACCTAAAAGCTACAAATGAACAAGACAAAAAAACAGAGACTCAGGGACATGGACTGTAGACTAGTGGTTACCAGAGGGTAGTGGGTGGGAGGAGGGGGGAGGTAGGTGGGGTAAAGGGGGTCAAAATGTGGTGACAGAAAGAAATCTAACTATGAGAGGTGAACACACAGTGTAAATATATTGACTTACTGTTAAAGTGTACAGATGAAACTTATTGTATTTCGTTAACTAATGTCACCATAAAAAATAAATTAAAAAAAAAAAAGTCTATGCAAATAGTAACCAAAAGAGAGCAGGGTCCAAAGGAAATAAATAATTGTGGATTAAACTCCCCAGTCAAAACACACAGATTGGCAAAATGAATTAAAAAACACACTCTAAGTATTTCCTGTGTACAAGAGACTTACTTTAGATAAGACATAAATAGGCTGAAAATTAATGTTTGAATATATTCTGTACAAATAGTACCGAGGGCAGGGTGGCTATACTAATGTCAGACAAAATCAATTTAAAATTAAATATATCCATGTTCGTAGTAGTATGAATTTTCTATGCCTGGGTCAGGTTTTCAAAAAGAGATTTGCAAAAATCCTAAGAAAGGACAAGTCTTAGCTACCTTCTAGAAATGGGAGGAAAGGGAAAAGTAGACAAAGTAATCTCCAAATTATTACTGCAAAAAAGCATTTCACCATATCTGCAACCTACAACTTCTACTGGTCCAGGACAGGATTCAGCTCCGTGAAATCTTCCCTCATGCGCAGCTAGTAGCATCCACCTCCTTCACCTCCTCTAAACGCTCACAGCATCAAGTCTCTTAGATTATTTACCACATGCTACCGTTGAAAACAAATCCAAACTCTACATTTAAGCATCCTTGACCAACCCATTGGTCCACGAACACACTAAATCTTATTGTTCCGCTTCATAGAGCTTTTGCCCTAGCCCAACAGGACTTCTTTCCTCAGATCTTGAGCATTCACACCGCCGTATCTTCCTCACACGTTTCCTCAATCAGGCACCTTCCTTCCTCATATTTCTTCTCGCAGGAATCCGTCTATGTTTGGCCCCAAAACAAATCCTCCAGGCGGTTTTGCTGGATTTCCTAGTGGGCTAGAGAATTTCCTTAGCTGCCCCACATCTTCTCCAACCGTCTGTCTCTCCGTGCACTCATCCCATTCTTCCTCAGATAGCAGAGGCCCTGCAGGAGTCATTTCCGGGACCCAAGACAGGCCTCGGGTTTGCTGACTCTACAAAGGTGTTCCCACGAGCCGAACACCTAGTAGGTGCTGGGCACTGTGCTCCGCGCTGGGACTAAGCCTGCTCCAAGTAGCTTACAGCCTATTCACTAATAGAGTTATAAGTGCTGTAAAAGGCATGGAGTTGACCCGGGACTCCGCCTCGCTCGCAGAGTCGCAGGTGAGGCCTACCATTCGCCTCAGTTTCTCCACCAGCGAGCACCGTTTCTGTCTCCTGATATTATACGCCCTGCCACCCACGCTCTCGCGCTGCCAAACCCGATCAGCGCCTGGCCAAGCCGAGCACGCTTTTCCGGCGAGGTCGGGCGCTCCCGCTGCATGCCGGGAGTTGTGGTCCTCGCGGCCGCGCCGCGGCCCGGCCGCAACGCGTGGCAGGAAGCGGAAGCGGCTTACGGACCGCCTCTGACATCGAACCCGCCCCGTGCCGTTTGGCGCCGCGACGCTCACCCGGGTGTTAGCACTGACGTGTCTCTCCGCGGAGGTGCTGCGCCTCAGAGTAGGCTGGGACACGGACAGCGTCTCCTCACTTGGAGCCGAGCGGAGCCGAGCGGAGCCGAGCCGAAGCGGCACCCGGAGACGGAGCAGCCGCCGCCATGGCAAGTGAGTCCCTCCGGGCAGCTCCGTCTCTTCCGGGATGGATCAGATGCCCCTTCCCCTCACCGGTCTGGGCAGGCTTACGCCCGCCGGGCCTGTCCGGGTCCCAGGCCCACCTCTGGGTCCCAGCGCGTCCCCTTGCTCGCCCCGCTTCCGTGCCCCAACTTGTCCTTGGCAGAGGGCTTCCTCGGGTAGCCCAGGTTTCTCAGAGCCTTAACTCTACTTTTGTCTCTCCTATTAAAGTCAAATTTCTGGAAGTCATCAAACCCTTCTGTGTCATCCTGCCGGAAATTCAGAAGCCGGAGAGAAAGGTAAGTTCCCCTAAATCGGCGTCAAAGAAGGCTTCGTGAAACTGAGCGCCTGAAGTTTATAGTACTATTAAAAATGGCTTTACACCAAATGGGAACTCTCTCCCTTCTTTTTCGCCTCGAGTGTAATTGTGTTTACGCCTGAGCTTTGTCGAAAGGTACTTGGTTGTGTGGCAATTTCCACCAAAATCATCGTGCTTTATTCGGAGCATCTTTTGTGGCTGTTACCCCAGTGAACAAAGCCTTGGGTTTGCCCTGTCCCTAAAATTGATCCTGGCAGTGAATGAGTAAGGCCTCCAAAGCCTCAGGATACTCAGGTTGAGTTACCCTTCCCTCTTCACCTCCAACAACAGCAGGTCAGGTGAGGTTTTTTTTTGTAGGAGATACTCTTTGTAGCCAGATGCTAAAAAGAGCTAAGAGCAGTCACTTTACTCTCTACAAATGAATTTCTATTTTTTGTGTAGGCTGTCACATTAACTGAGTGAAGGCATTTTGTGAACCTTGCTTTTTACTGTGGGCACATTAAAACGGAAAAACAGAAATATAGACATATTGAATCTTTGTCAGAATTTCCACTGCTACACAACTACAGGTCAAGATAGGAAGTGTTGCCAATGTAAGTGAAGCTATTAGATCATGAAGAAAAGTGTCATTGAGGTTTTTAAAGAATGAAAAATAGTATATTTTTATATTCAAGTTCTTTTCAGACTACATTGCTCATGCATTCAGATATATGTATGTGTCTTGACATCAACACAGACACTAAAGTTCTTGGAGTCATTTTTTTTTTTTTTACTTCAAACTGTTTGTATACATTCTCTATATATGTACTGTCTTGTGTGGGCTAATACACAAAGCTCTTCCCACTCCCTATCCCACCCCTAGCATAGTAGAAAGGACATGGCTATGGAGGCAGGCAAACCTGGGACCCACCCTTCACAGAAACTCTTAATAGCTGTGTGATTTTGGCCTAGCTAATGTGTGATGGAGCAGTGAAAATATGTGCAGTGGCTTCAACAGGGAGTAAGTCTTGGAAGACGTGATGTCTGGTGGTGGTTTTGAAGGAAGAATAGAAGTTTTCTTGAAGTAAGAGAAAGGAGTCCCAGGCATAAGGAATAGATAATGTGCAAAAGCAAAGAAGACAAGCAGGTTGGAGGGTGTTAGATATAGTTTGTTATTAATAATGAACATAAAGGGTAAGTGGGGAGCAATAGGAGCCACACAGATCAAACAGTTGCTTTGGAAATAGGGTAGAAGATTAGAGTGGTTTAGAGGCTTTTGCAGTGGAAGGTGAACTGTGGGAGTGGGCTAGGAGATGAGGACAGATTTAGGAGCTGTTTAAGGGGAAGAGCAGATAAATAGCTCTTGATGTTTTCACTGTTATTTTCTTGGATAAATAGCTCTTGATGTTTTCACTGTTGAATTTAACTGCATCCAGAAGAGACTTAGTTATTAACAAATTAAGAATCCTGTAAAAATTGTCCATTCTTTTTTTCTATAAAGAATCACTTCAATATAAGTTTGTTATGTTACTGGTTAGCCTGAAGTAGTATTGCCTTCCTGTGGGCCTCCTAATTCCTTGGTGTGGTGTGATGACAGGTAGGAAGAGGAAGCATTCTCTAGAGGAAGAAGTTCTGTGAATTCACTCAACTTCACGTGGAGCATCTACACGTGGAATTGCACTGTCTTTGGTCATGTTACTGTGACCTAAAGTGGTAGACAGAGGACTACAACTTCTATTCCGACCAAAAAGCCAGGGCTCTGGCTCAGTTTTTTCTTAGACATCTGTTCCCCTTAAAATGTATTTTAAGAACACAGTTTTGTTCACTTAATACTGTCACTCAAAAGGCATTTCCACATCAAAATCTCCAGTCCACACAGTAATCATCTTGTTTTTTAAGCCCTTTAAAGCCTTTCTTGCAGTGTAGGCAGTAAACTAAAGATACTCAGTTTTAGAGGCAGAAGATCCAGAAGAATTTCCACTCTACTGCTTAGTACCAGAGGGTCCTTGGACAGGGCTTCTAAACTTTCCCAATGATTCTTATTAGTCACCTGTAAAATTCTGAATTGTAACCTATCCTACTTAGATTCCCAAGGAAATGCAAAAAGTCTTAAATAACGTTATACGGATGCTACTAGTAGTTAAGTTAGTAAGTAGGTTAAACTTGCAACTCTCCCTGCCCACCCCCCAGTATTGTTTATTACATTGTTTTACCCTTAATTCATAGAAAATTCATTACATATTAAACAATCACAAGTTGCAAATTCGTCGACTCCAGAATAACAAGATTTGTCAGTTACAAAACCCTTTCAAACGAATGGTAATGGCTCATACATTGTAAGGGCTTGTCTGGGTTAGGAATCCCTTTCTATTGCAACATTCTTTGATCTGATCTTAAACTTAATGCTCATGGTTAAAGAGCACACATTTTGAACTCAAACTCACTTCAGCTGTGGCATTTGGGACAAATTACTTAGCCTTTCTAAGACTCAGTTTTCTCACTAAAATAAAGATGATAATGCTATGTAGTGCAAGGATCAAATGAGAGATGAACATGAAGGTCTTTGCATATGTGCCTTGTACATAGAAGCATGCTGTGCATGAATACTGTGTTTTGGTACTCATGTTTGGTGCATAGCTTGGAGTGTTCAAGGCTAGTTTTTTGGTGTACAGAGAAAGGGGTCTGATCTGAGTCTATTTCTGTTAATTTGTTTATGAAAATAAGTTCCCTTAATTCATTCTCCTTTTCTTTAGATTCAGTTTAAGGAGAAAGTGCTGTGGACTGCTATTACCCTCTTTATTTTCTTGGTATGCTGCCAGGTAAGCCCAGCTTTTCTGTTCTAGTATCAATGTTGGGTTCAGAGAAGGTTAGAGATAAGTGCACTGACTCCTTTTCTCTCTGCTTGTTTTCAGATCCCCCTGTTTGGTATTATGTCTTCAGATTCTGCTGATCCTTTCTATTGGATAAGAGTGATTCTAGCCTCTAACAGAGGTAGAACTCTGGCTCTCTATACCTCTTTCTGTACAATGTAGGCTTGACTGAACTCCTTAAAATTACAGGCTTTGGCTTTATGTGGAGTTCAGAGAGTGGGAAGAATGTTAGTGTGCTGTGCTGAATATGAATAGCCTTCGTAAATGCCAAATTCAGCACCAAGATAATCATATTCAGAATTGCATATGAATGCAGTACAAAACCTGTAATAACAAAATAAGTCTATGTTGTAGAGAATATTTCTGCCTATCTTTTTTGTGTTTTGATCATCTTTAGAATATGTAATTTGTTTCTCAGCTGTATCTTTTTTATATCTATAGGTTACATATAATATGTCAAAAAATATGTAACTTTTGTATACTCTAAGCAGTTACCTGGAGGGGGTGTGGATTTTGAACATTTATGGAAGTGCTGCTTTTGATTAATTTATTTTTTAAAATATAGTTCAAATTAAGTTCCAAATCAGTCGGAAGTACAGCTCATTTTATCATGATGGAAGTAGAAGTTTATTCACAAATACATACAATCGTACAGACTTCCTTTTTAGACTTGAAATTTTTTAATGTTATCCTTTTTTATTAACCGATGGAGTGACGAACCTTTCTTATCTCTGTGAAACCAGAAAGAATCTGTTTATGGCGAATTTAAATGCAGCATTCTGTTTAAATTCAATGTGGCTTCTGAAAAAATAAGATGTTGCCTAGCAGACTGAAAAGAATGAATAATACTCTAATTATTGATATTTTGTGGTTATTCTCTAAATTAAATGCTGTTAAGACACTGCAGCACACTGGATTTATATAAGGAGTCAAATTTGGCTTGTTCATTTTCTTACTAATGTGTTATTCCAAGCTAATACAGCTGTGTTCTGCCTCCCCTGTCCTCAGGCACATTAATGGAACTCGGTATCTCTCCCATTGTCACCTCCGGCCTCATCATGCAGCTCTTGGCTGGCGCCAAAATAATTGAAGTTGGTGATACCCCAAAAGACCGAGCCCTTTTCAATGGGGCCCAAAAGTGTAAGTGATATTTTGAATGATGTTCAAATGTCTATAATTGGGAATTTGAATTTGCTGTGAAGTTTGGGGCATCAAAATAGGTTTCTTTGTTACATGTAATCTCTCTGGCCCACCAGCCCTGCTAGTGCTCCATGGCCCCTGTTAACAGGAAAGCACTACCAGGAGAGCCATGGTGCAAGGCACTTGGATGGGCTGGACAGGGCAGGGGAAAGGATGTCCAGTGTCCTGGAGGCTGTATGATCAAGTGGAAGGTGCAGGGCTTGGAGGTCTCCCCTCCACCAGCCACATATCCTTACCACTTAGGAGATGATGGTATACCTCAGAGCTGTCATAAGAATTCAGTAGAATAACGCTTGTAAAACATCTCTTGGTGCCTGGCACATATTAGATATTTGACAAGTGTTGTTTTTCCTCTGGGAGTTTAAAAGGATTCAACTTAGGGGAAAGGTGATTGTCTCAGCCCAGCTCTACTATTTACTAGTTCTGTGACTTTGGACAAGGTTAGATGACAGCTTTTATATCTCAGATTCTTCATCTGTAAAAATGGGGATAATAATATTTGCCTTGTAGCAAGTAGTATCACTGGTAACAGTGACCAGTAATCAGAATGACCCATGCTCAGCCTCTGACTGAACTGAAATATATTAATTAGAAAATGATATTTACAATTTTCTATCCAGCCATATTTTCTTTAATACTAGCTCCTATCAGAAATCTTATTAAGTAGGTTAAATAATTGAGTGGAAAAAACTAATCTAATTTAAACTTGTCAATTTCAGACTCAAGACAGGATTTTAAAATATATACATGAATTACTTTTCAAAATCACAAATCAGCTGTTTTTTCTTTGGCCTTGACAATTTTTAAAATTTCTTCTTCCTTAAGAATTCATTGTTTTTCAGCAGTTTTTTAAAAGTCAAATAGGGACTACATTTGATGGGCACTTTGAAGTGAAATTTTATTTTACTAACCAAGTTTGACAAACTAACCAGAAAAGCTGAACTTGAAGCCTAAACCCCTACTTAGAGATTCATCGAGTATTGTGGAACCAGTAAAAATGTGTCAGTTCTATTTTGCCTAACAATGAGGTACAATAATATAAGAAACCAAAGACACTCTAAAAAATGGAAAGCTTCTATTAGGCCAAGAGAGCTTTGTGGCAGAAGAAGTGGGACAAGTGACTAAAGTGGTGGCATTGTGAAGTTTTCTGGTAAAGAAAACACATTACATGCCATTTGGAAAAGGATCACTTTATCCCAGTTAATCATCTGTGTTCTGGACTCAGACCTGAATGATGAACCTGTAGAGGTGGTCCAAGCATGTAGTTCAACTCAGCAGCTCTCTAGAACCCAAGCAACCTGACCCAAATTTGAGTGCTGTGGATTGGTGACATCCCCAAATTGTGTACCTGAGGGTACTGAGGGTGCTGTCTTCATTAGATTTTGCTTCCTGATTTGCCTTCCACCAGAACCAGATTTGTCATGTTCCAGTGCTTTTCCTCCTCCTGTCACTATAAGGAAAATGAATTTAGAAGAAGGTGAAATTAAGGCATTCCCCTGTTTATGTTAACAGGAATTTAAGTTATTTTGTACCTGGATGATATAACTGTTGGGTGTTTCTTGGACCAAGCTCTTTGGAGGCAGGGTCAGTATTCTTCATCTTTGTTCTTCCTGGTTCCTGGCACAAAGTAGGTGTTCAATGCTGTTTCTTCTATGACTGTCTAATGCCCTACTTTGAGAAATTTTTCTTTTGATTTCTAGTATTTGGAATGATCATTACCATTGGCCAGTCTATTGTGTATGTGATGACGGGAATGTATGGGGACCCTTCTGAAATGGGTGCTGGAATCTGCCTGTTAATCACCATTCAGGTAATTGTTATGCTAACACCCACCCTCCCTTATACTTCCCAAATAACAAATCTGAACATGCATAAAAAAGAAATGGAGAATGAGCCAAAGAGCTTGTGTTGGCCCTTCTGAGCTCACCACAGGAAGGCTCTGCTGTCCACTACCTATTCAGCCTTCAGCATTTATACCAGAGAAGCCCCTTACTAAGGGAGGATAGAGCCATGCCCTGGGGAGCAAAAATGTACTTTGAGTTTCTCCACTTTTTAAAGTAGAAGTATCTTGATGTCACTTATTTTTTAAATTTTTACAGCTCTTTGTTGCTGGCTTAATTGTCCTACTTTTGGATGAACTTCTGCAAAAAGGGTATGGCCTGGGCTCTGGTATCTCCCTCTTCATTGCCACTAATATCTGTGAGACCATCGTATGGAAGGCATTTAGCCCCACCACTGTCAACACTGGCCGAGGTAAGGGCCCTGGGCTTTCCTGGGGACATGTCAGTAAAAGGCATATGTCATATGTAAAGCAGAAGGTACAAGATCCCTGTTCCAAGAAAGAATCACCTCCATTTTAGGTACATTACTTCTGATTTTTCTGTTTATATCTGCAAAATTTTTTTAAGCACAGACAGGCTTCTGCTTATACTGAGACTAACTTGGATTTTTTCACGTCAGAGTATTTCATGGACATTTGCCAATGCCAGAATACAGAATCCTGCTTCATTTTTCCTAGTACAACATGGACTTCATGGCAAGGATGAAGAAGCTAACCAGTCTTCTGATAGACATTTAGTTTGTTTCCAGTTTTGGTTCTTATTACAACAGAGAAACAGTGAACAGCCTCATAAGTTCATCTTTTATGTATTTTTGGCAGTGGCTCTCAGTGAATATGTTTCTAAAAATGAAATCACTGAACCAACGCAGTTGGTCATGCAAGAGGCAACTTTATGAAAGAGGCCTAAACTTGGAGTTCACCTCTTGGCTGTTCCTATTAGTACATAAGTGGTTTTGGGCAATCTGTCTACCTCTGGGTCTTGGTTGCCAGGATGAAATGAGAAATAACATGAAATGATATGATGTCGGACCCAAAGTAGCTGCCCATTAAATGTTAGTATTCTATACCCACAAAGAGTGCCAAGGACATCTTGTTACTGTGGATATTTTGAATAATTTCTAAACAAAAGGAAATAGAACTTATTAGGAAAGGTAATCAGCATTCATCACTAAATATGTTATTTACTTGTAAGAGTCCTATGAGAAGTAAATAGTCATATAGAATTGAATGCTGGAAACTAGGTCCCTGGGCACATGAAGGTTCCATGTGCTCAACAGATTACAAAGCAATGAGCATAGCTTGAGGAAGGGAATGTCAGAGAGAAGTAGCTAAGATAAGATTTGATTCCTCCCTGGGTACTTCTTGGAACTGTAGGAAATCCAAGGCAAATAGGGATATATGGGGGCAGAAGGCAGGGCTTTTCAGGCATGGGTGTGAAAGGCAAGAGAATGAAAGATAGAAGTTTAGGGGTATGGCAAAACCATACTGTAACTGGCCTGGGTAACATCCTGAATTATGAGGAAGTGATACCAGAGTAGAGCGAAGCAGCCACCTTTCATTCAGGGGCAGGCCAGTTAGACGGTAGGAAGCCAAGTCTGGAGGGAAGGATTCACCCCAGACTGGAATAGAAGATTGTGAATGCAACTTGGTAACCATTGAGTCTTCCACATTTTTGACAAGCCAGCCTGTCACAAGGAAAGCATTGAGGGAGGGCATTAGGAGAAAAGAATGTAAGGGACAAGCAAAAGGGGGGTACTTTGAAGGGTGATGAGAATTGATAGCAAAGGTAGGTTTGTTTCTGGCTTTAACGTAAAAGTGTCTTAATGTCAGCTGATGGTGTATGAGAACTGGCTGGAGAGAGGGTGCCGCCAGGAAGGGTGATTCCACAGCCACGTGCATGTGGGCCAGTGAGTGAGGCTGTAAGACCACCATGCTTGCTGAGAAGTGAAGGGAAAGGGAGAAGAGTAGTGTCACAAGGACTGGGCCCTAGAGAAGGGCAGAGGTCACAAAAGTCATAAGTCTGAGGCAGAATGGCAGCTGCATCTAGAACTCTCCTGTGGCTTGGCTTGGCGACGTGGAAATGTGCTGTTTCCTGAGACCTCTCGGGTCTGGGAGATTAAGCATTGTTGCTTCCCTGGGCAAGTGGGAAAGCCCAAAACAGTATTAGCAGGGACAGCGCATAGCTACAAAATACCCCTTACGTAACAGTAACACTTAGAAACCTCATTTGTTCCCAGAGATTAGGCAGATAGTAAATTTTAAAGAATAATTATGTTAAAAATTAGAAGAACTAAAGTATAATCCTGGCACTGGCTTTCATTTAACAAATATTTATCAAGTGCTTGTTAAGGGCCAGCCACTTTTGAAGGCATTAGAAATACAAAGTAAGTAAACTATGCTATGCATATGTTAGATGTTACTGCAGGTATGAAGGCAGATAACAAGGCAGAGAAAGAAGATGGGAATGCCAGGAGTGTTGTCACAGAATTAGTCTAGGTAATCGAAGTCCTGAAAAGGGGAGGGAGCCCTATGAGAATTTAGGGGAAACCAGGAGGTACAGAGAGCCCTGAGGTGGGAAAGTACCTGGTATGTTAGAGGTCAGTGTATATAGCTGCAACAGAATGAACAAAGGGGAGAGTAGTCAACACTGAGATCACAGATAATGGAGTGTTGAGAGTGGGCAGAGTCTGAAAAAGTTCCTTCTTCCCTGGTCACCCAGGTGTCATACTCTATGAAATAGCTTTAAGATCTTGGCTCTAGCTTTAAGATCCCTGAATTCTGCACATTGGTTTGACAAGCCAATGCTGTTACCTGACCAAAAAGAGAAAAGGATGGGAACTGAGGAAGCACTGGTAGGACACAACACTTCCACAGAAGCCCCATCTCAGAGACTTGAAAAGAAATCAGCAGTGATGCTGATATCCAAATGGTCCAGAAAGAGTCAGAGAGAGAAGAAACAGGTGGTTCCACCATCAAGTGTTAGAAATTTGAGCAAAGTGCCATCCCAGGGCAGTATGTAGTGCACTTCATGGTACTGATATAAGGACCTCACACCTGCCCACAGACCACAGCTCTGGATGCAGTGCGGGCTCCCTCCATGAGGCCAGACTTCCTTTGTGGGATAGTCACACTGTCCTGGAACAGCAATGATTACACAGTAGTATAGTGCCCCTGTTACTTACTTTAGCTGGGAATTTTTTTTAGGAGGGGAGTGTGGAGGTGGAGTTTTAACTTTGATAAATTTCTGGAAACTTATAAGACTTGTAGGTCTTACTAATGCCCCATGCTCCCCAGCTTTCTCTCACTTGTCCCTCTGCTGCCTAATCCTCAAGTCAGGTACCTGTTCTTACTCTTAATTCCTTCAGATCCCCAGTAAACTGCTCTGCTTCCTGGTTGTGCTTTTCTGGCTCTCTTCAGCACCCTCTCATGGTAGGGTGTATGCTCTGACTGGATTGGGATGTGTGGTAAGCATTCATGTTGTCCATTCTGCTTGATCATCATTGTCAGAAACAGAGAAGTAAAGCCTGGACTTGTCAGGGGCAGCCTGCACTTCGGAGCTAGGGTGCTCTGCTGCCTGGGGTTTACCTGGAAAGTGGTCTGGGCAGCTCTTGGCTCACTCTCCAGTGGCAGACCCCTCTAGCTGGAGTTCAACAAATCCTGCTTTTATGATTTTATAATTGATCATCATTTTACGCATCTGGTAGCTATTGGCTCACATGCCAGCGAAATGAGATAATTAAATAAAAAAAGTAGAATAGCCCATTTCTACAGGTTGAAATTTCTATGGAAGAAATAGAAATGAGGGATGAGAAAATGCCACTGTACTTTTATGGTTATAGGAGGAGTAGGCACTGTGAATTTTAAATTCAAAAAATTTAATTCTATTCTATTTCCCTCTTTTGGCTTCCCAAACGCTGTTTGTTTGTTTGTTTGTTTTACCACATGTGTCTCCTTCACCAACAGGTATGGAATTTGAAGGTGCCATTATTGCACTGTTTCATCTGCTGGCCACACGCACTGACAAAGTCCGAGCCCTTCGAGAGGCCTTCTACCGCCAGAACCTCCCCAACCTCATGAATCTGATTGCCACCATCTTTGTCTTTGCAGTGGTCATTTATTTCCAGGTGCGTCCAGACCCACCACAGGGAGCCCTGATGGGTCTGCATTTAAGTTTCAGAATGCCTTGGTGTGTGTGCCCCCATTCACACTACAGGAGTGGTATATGTCGTCATATTGTATTGAAGTGGTAGGATGGCATTTGAAAGGAGCAGGTTTCTGTGTGAGCTGGACAAGTGTGTTCCATTGATTGATGGAGACTTGCCTGAAATAAACAAAACTGAGGCAGATGTAACATTTCTGAAATTATACTTCTTTGGGTTGGGCCTATCATCAGATTAAGATAGTTCTTTAAGTTCTTAGTTCAAGAGAAGTGAAAAGTCATCAAGCTCTAAAGCCTCATTGCCGTCTTGCCCAAAGTTTAAGAGAGTATTTATTTCTAGGGAGTATCATCATCTTGGAAAAGGCCTTTCCTCTTGAGCTCTTATCTTTCAAATTATTAGTCTGTGTCACTTCTGAATAAGAGACCTGAGCTGCAAGTTGCTTTTCCATAGCCGGATTAATCTTTGTATTTTTTCTTCAGCCACTCTGTATTCTGATATTTATTAAAATTAGAACAGCAGTGGAGAAGACAGTTTAGTGCTTTTTCTGAGGACAAGACAGATCTCTTTCTTCAGCCGAGACTTAGATGGCTGAGTAATAATCTAACTCTTTAGGGGCTTGCAGGTATTTGTGATTAGATCATTAAAAATTATTTAAAATTCTTTGTATTCTGAGTTCTGTTCTAGGTACTGGGAGTTTGTAAAAATAGTATAAAAGAAAACCTTTCTATTTTCCAAGATTTTCAAAGGAAGAGGCTTTATTCATAAAAAGCTTAGCTTTTCTGTTTGTGATTTAAAACATCGTAAAAAGCTGCTCTGGGGTGTGGGGTGGAGGCCATGATGGCTTTGCCTTGGGTGACTAAAAGCACAGGAGAGGTCACCACCAAAGAGAACCACTATAAGGATTTAACTTGTGTATATATCCTTCAGGATCTTCTGTATATTACACATTAATACAAATATAATGTGGTGGACTTTGTTTTTTTACAAAAAACAGGACTGTTGCGCTGTTCTGGGTTTTGGTGAGTGCAGTGATGGATCAGAAAGGAACTTGAGAGTCCCCTGCTGGGCTGTGTCCATGCAGAGGCTGGAACAAGGCACTGAGGGTACTCTGCTCTGTTTGGCTTCTCAGGGCTTCCGAGTGGACCTGCCCATCAAGTCGGCCCGTTACCGAGGCCAGTATAACACCTACCCTATCAAGCTCTTCTACACTTCCAACATCCCCATCATCCTGCAGTCTGCCCTGGTTTCCAACCTGTATGTCATCTCTCAGATGTTGTCAGCCCGCTTCAGTGGCAACCTGCTCGTCAGTCTGCTGGGCACCTGGTCTGTAAGTATGGCCGCTTAAAGAAATCAGTTTTAATGCTGCGACTAGTTGCAGTGGTGTGCATCCATGTGTCTTGTTCGTGACCAAACATTTTACCCAAAGATATTTTCTGATTGTGCCTTTTACAAATTCAGCACGTTAAATTTTCTTTTCAACAAGAACACTGCACTGTGGACACTTGAGCAAAGTCGTATTCCTTTTCATCTACTCAGAACTACTTTTGTCCTGATGCTAAGGTATAATGAAACAGCACTCACAGACTTTCTGTGTATTCATCCCAGGATACGTCTTCCGGGGGTCCAGCACGTGCTTATCCAGTTGGTGGCCTTTGCTATTACCTGTCCCCTCCAGAATCATTTGGCTCCGTGTTAGAAGACCCTGTCCATGCTGTTGTGTATATAGTGTTTATGCTGGGCTCATGCGCATTCTTCTCCAAAACGTGGATTGAGGTCTCAGGCTCCTCTGCCAAAGATGTAAGTATGCATTATAATTTAATCAAACCAGGAAACAGTAGCTGTCACCTCTCACCAGTATAAGGTATCTCATCTTGTCACTTCTTCCTAAGAAAGTGGTCTGTGAACACACATAACTGCTTCTTCATTAGGGGCTTTTCTGTTAGTGAAGCCCAACCATAAATTAGTGCTCACCTGGGGAGCTGGAGCCAAACTAAAACTAGACTTTCCATATCACTTCTTTGCAGCAGTTTTAAAATTATCTATACAAATATTGATAGAGTGCTAAAGAAGGAAACCTGTGAGTATTCAGTGCCATTATGAAATGTCTACTTGGTTTTCAGTATCAAGCTTAAAATTGAATATTGTCTTCTCTTCGGGCATCAATCATATAGGTTGCAAAGCAGTTGAAGGAGCAGCAGATGGTAATGAGGGGCCACCGAGAGACTTCCATGGTCCATGAACTCAATCGGTGAGTGCTGGCCCTAGGTCCCAGTGGTTTTCTTATACATCAAGCATCCTGATAGGGCTTAGGGATTTCTGGTTCATTAAATCTTATCCTTAGTTACAAGATAGAAAAGGCTCCTGTGTCCACAAGAAAATGAGCATTACGAATTTCAGATTGTTTTCTAATCCCTAGCAGGGGCAATAGGCAATTTTGTTCATTAATAAGAATTCTTTGAAGCCTCTAGTTTACATTACACTATTCAGGAGAAATATAGTGCAAGCCACATAGGAAATTTAAAATTTTCTTGTCACATTAAAAATGTAAAAATTTATAATGTAAGAAAAATCTTGAGATATTTTATAATCTTGTCTTCAAAATCTCATGTGCCATCTTTAATATCTCAACTTGGACTGATCACATTTTACTAGCCTCGTGTGGCTTGTACAGCCACTTACTGGATAGGAGCCTGAGTCTAGACCATTAAGGCATATAAGTAAGTGAAGTTTCAAGAAGATAGCGGAGCAACCTCTAAAAGAGTTAGGTTCCTAAATCAGAGGTAAGCATGTCAGACTGCCTGGCCCTGCAGTTAGGGGCGGGCCAGGCTAGAACAAGCTACATGGTGGCATGTCACTGACCCATCTCCCACTCCCCAGGTACATCCCCACTGCCGCTGCCTTCGGGGGACTGTGCATCGGTGCCCTCTCCGTTCTGGCTGACTTCCTGGGTGCCATTGGGTCTGGAACTGGGATCCTGCTCGCGGTCACAATTATCTACCAGTACTTTGAAATCTTTGTAAAGGAGCAGAGTGAGGTTGGCAGCATGGGAGCCCTTCTGTTCTGAGCCATGTCTCTATTGGACCAGGAAGAGGAGGCATGCTCTGGAACTGCTGAGGAAGGGGAAACAACAAATCCATCATGGGGTGCTGCTGTGGCATATGGACCTTTGTTTAATTTTTTTTTTTAATTTCATATTCTTTCATTCCATTTTGTAAAGTGCTAGAAATTTCCAATTTGAAATTTTGCTTTTTTATTCTGGAATTGGCAAAAGAACTGTAGAAGTGATGTTTTGTCTAGCTGATGGCCAGAGCTTGGGAGGATAAATGACTCCCCATGTGTTTATGTAACTTTTGTTTTAAGCTTTGCACCTTCTCAGTGCCATAGGCAGCTGCAGTAGTTCCAGCTTTTCCCCTACAAGGGAACGTCTTGTTGGTTAGAAGCACAAACATTGTTGAAAGGACTTTGTTTCAATGTGCCAACAGGACATGAGGCTGGGAAGTAGACTATGTGTTTTCTGATGGATGTGGGTGACTAACATGTCCCCTCATGGTCAGGGGTAGGAACATCTGCTTAAAACTTGTTCTCTGGAAGACAGTTTAAAGCTACTTTTAAAAGTAGTTTTTTAGGACAGAGCTGCTTTCAAAAGAGAGGGATGAATTTCCCAGCAGACATTCATGGGCCATCCCTTCCTTCTTTCTGCATGCGAGGTTGGGATTTGTTGCGCCTGGCTTGGCTAGATAAATGTTGTGCAGAGGACCTCTGAAATGATGACTGTCCAGTTCTTCCAGTTGTCATTGGACTTGGACCCCCATGGTCTCACTCCCCACTCAGCCCTACCAAGGGGAGGCACTATGACAGGCACTCAAACATGGAAAGACAGCAACTTGGTGTTCACAGGTCACCGTCACCCTTTAGACTGAACACGTCCCACTTGTTTTTAGAACTCTTTCATTGTGCTTAGGACCAAATGGAAGTATGGTAAATGACAAGATGCATCGATCTACCAGCTTTACCAGAAGAGAAGGGCAGAGGCCCAAGATCTGTGATGCTGTCAGGGTCAGAGAGCTTGAGTTTTTGGTAAGTTGCTCCAAAGTTTGCTATAGAAAGACTCATTATGTGTAAAGTAAGTTCTATTCACAGTTACAGGTGATCTAGATTTTAGGAATTGGAACCTTTTCTAAGGCCTCTAGGAAGGTCCCTCAGGGGACAGGCACCCAGCAGTGCTTGGCAGCAGAACCATCAGGCACTGCAAGCCTAAGGGCTTCTTGCTGGAGAACACCCCAGTTCTAACTAAGAAGGGCGCACTTAGGGGTAAGTGCAGCCATGTAGAGAGACATCCCACCAGCAGCAGGCACACAGTTGCCTCTGAAACACAGAGCCATGGTCACAATTCAGTAGAGTTGGCAAGCTTGACACCTGAGTCAGGAGGACTTCTAGGACTCCTCATTATCAGTGCTAACAGAAAATAAACTGGCCAAGGGACAAGAAGCAACTTGCTTAAAACCACCGGCAAGTCAGCCACAGAAACAAGCCCAGTGAGTCTTCAGCCCCAGTCCAGGGTGTACCACCATACCACACATGGCCTTGTCAGACCCAGTCCTGAGCAGAGACCTAATGCCTCTCCCCAACCTGGTCTGTTTGGCTGCACCAGTAGGAATGCTGTGGCCTCTGGCAGGCAGGGCAGCAGTCCCCAGGCTCAGGGGCTGTGCATTGGAGGGTGCTGGGCCCTGCCTGCAACCTGTAACCAACTGTGGGGCCCCACAAGGCTCTGGCTCCTGCTCTGTGGTTAATGACCATGGTGGGTAGGGGCTGACCTCAGCTTCCAGGGACTGTCACTGTGGACGCCAAAATGGCATAACTGAGATAAGGTGAAAAAGTGACAAATAAAGCCAACTTTTTACAAACCATTTGTTCATGTTCTTTTGATTTTAAATTTCCTTTCATTCCCAAGAAGGCCAGTGAGAGAAGATTCCTGAGGTTGGTCAGGTGATTTTTCACAGGGTGCCATGGTCTCCCCTAGGTAGAAGTTCAGGCATTTTGCCTGGAAAACTTTTCTGGTTGGTAGTGCAACCACCTGCTCAGGTTTTTGGCAATTTGAAACACAGATGATTGAGCAGAAGGCCCAGTGCTAGGCTGGTGTGCAGGCTGCTTGAATCCCTCTCAGGACTGTGGGAGTAGACTTTACAGTCTGTCCTGCAGGGTACAGTGTATTCCTGGCAGGAGTCCACACCTCCCGACCCTTCCAGTCCAGGTCAAGGGGTTGCTGTTGCCCTTGGCTTTAACAACAGACATTAGTATACATCCAGTCACTGATCATGAGGCTGGCCTTACTCAAACCTATAAGTAAGCCAGAAGGGTCTCCACCCTGAACCACAGGATCATGTGGATGGCAGTAGTAGGTATGGTGCCTGCTCCCTAGAATGTGCCATACAAAAAAGTCTTCCAACACTTTACACTTGAAAACAATTGACAGACTATATTTCCAGGATAAAGTAAGAAAAAAAACCCACCCAGATTTCAAAGCTGATATGCCTGTCCTGGGGAAGACCTCATCCCAAGCCCTCCATTCCCACCCCCTGCCTAGTGCTTCCTCAGTGACCCACAGAGGAGGCACTGAGGCTGGAAACAAGCTAAGGAGGAAGGTCCTGCCCATCTGTCATTGTGGGTCACCGAGGTGGTGCTGGGCAGGGTAGGATGTCCATCTGAAACTACTTGAGGGACAGGTGTTGGGGCCTGGCCCTACAAGAACCACACATCAGCATTGTTCTCTGAGACTGCACCAAGACCATGCAGCCAGTCTGCCCTATGCTTCCTCCACACCGGCCAGCCACAGGAATGGGCTCAGATTGAGGGCAGGAGCCAGCAAGCAAGCACTGCTGAGACAGGCAGGATGCTCTGTTTGGAGCTCCAGAAACTCAGAGAACCTCCTGCCCACAGGGAAACACTACACCTTCTCTTATTCTTTGTGCCTGTGGCCAAGCCAACAGAGCTCACATTCAAGCAGCCATGTGTGTTTTTGTTTGGTACCAGCCTCTGCCTTGGCTCACTGTGATGCCAAGCAGGCTTCTGCACCTGACTTCTCATTGTAATGGGGAGGCACTGTGATAGCCACAATCCATAGGACAGGCACTGTGATAGCCACTTCCTACACATGATCTCATCCACCATCCCCACTCCCAGTTGCTAAAGGCCTGGGAAAGAAACCATTTGTCCTGGTTTAATAGGTACAAAAAAATAGTGTTGCCAGAGGTCACACGACCATTTAGTGGCAGAGCTAGACCACAAAGCTCAAGGCTTTCTTTCTACTCCAAGCTCCTGTTTGGCTGCTGGGCCTGCCTACAGGTACCTTTGTTAGGGGCCTAGTTGAGGAAGGAATGAGGGGCTTAGGGAAACATGACCCACTTGCAGGAGCCTCCCTATGCTATTCATGGCTCCGTCTCTGCAGGGAACCTGCCCTGGCTTGGGGGCAGCCCCCACTGAGCTGACACCTCTACTCCAGTCTTACCACCTTCCTCTAACTGCCCACAGCCATGCCCCACGCCCCATGCCCCTCCACCAGTCTGCTCCTGCTGAATGTGCGTCCTGGGTGTGATTCACTGGGAAAAAGTCCTTAGGAAGCTCAAGTGCAGTAGGAAAGATGTGTGACCCTCCCATCTATACCCTGAAGGGTCAGCCCAGGAAAGAGCATGGCTTCCTGACATGAGGGCCAAGGGGTGGGTATGTGACACCATCTGAGAGGAGGCAGCAAAAGCTCCAGTGTGAAGGATTTCCAACACCCACCACTACCTGGTTCCGGAGAGTCCCAGGGTACCCCTTAGTGGCAGTACCCACTTCCTTCCCTTGCCCCAAATCCTCTGAGACTCCCTATTGCCCTGCTCCAGAGCCTTTTGCCAGCACCCCTCCACAATCACCCATTACTTCACATTACTGGGTCCCTGGGGATAAATGGGTCAGGAGCTATTTCTACCCTTAGAAGCAGTTGCAATAGGGGTTCTGGAGCATCTGCCAAGCCTCTGGGCCTTTCCCGTTTCCCTTTGTCCACCTGACAAACTTCTTTCATCCTGCAAAGCCCAGCTCAGTGAGGCTAGATACATCTAAATGCCCATCAGAAAGAGACAGGCTGAATTATAGCTCCTCCCTCCTGTGGAAAGGAACTAGTAAGACATTCTTTATATGCTGAGTTAGAAGAATCTCGAAGATGTGCTGTCAAGGAAAAAAAAAAGGCAAGAAGTAGAACAGTGTATGCTACTATTTGTGTTTTTAAATAGGGGAGATAAAAAATAGACTGCATCGGAAGATCTAATAATCTAACATATACCTACCCAAGAGAAATAAAAATATATGCCTAAACCACTTGTACAGGAATGGTCTCACAGCCTATTCATAATAACTGAGAAATGGATCTAGACCAAATGGCCACTGGCATGTGAATGGATGAGTAAATGGTAGGCACCCATACAGTATATGGCTTTGTACCTAGAAAACGAGAAACTTATGAAATACACCAGCATGCATAAGTCTCAAGAGCATGAATCTTACTATCTGAAGCGGATTGAATGAAACTGATCACAGCAGAGTACATATACACCATATGATTCCATTTTTATGAAGTTCTAGAGCAAGCAAAGCTAACCTATGATGAGAATAACCAGAACAGTGGTGCCTCTAGTGTGTTTGAGATTTAAGAGGCACAAGGGAACTTTCTGGGGTAACAGTAACATCCTTGATAAGGTTTAGGTTTCACTTGTCAAAACTCATGGAATTGTCTACTTAAGATTAGTGCAATTCACTGTGTAAAAGTTTAACCTTTAAAAAATATATTGAACTCTAGATACTTGTATGTATGCTAAAGTATTTAGGGGTGGATATAGTATACTGATGTCTGCAACTTAGTTTCAAATGAACAAAAGAAGATAGGATCCAAACGAACTGATGGATGGAGGGAAGAATAAAAAGTGTCCAGGCGATAGTTATACAGATGGTCACCTTACAATTCCTGCAACTTCTTTTATTCGAAATTTTTCATATATGTTGGGAATGCGTGTGTGCTGGATTGTATATGCACAGGATATACCTGGAGAGGTATATCAGCAGTATAAGGCAGTTTGCTTCTGGAGGGGGGAATAGGATGGCTGAGGACAGGGGAGAGGTAGATTCTTCATTATACTTTTGAAACAGGATTAATTTCATCCATTACAAAAAATTTTTTTAATTAAAAATTCAGCTCAGGAAGCTTTCCCTGCTTGTTTCCCACAGGTGCACTGGGACACACGCTCCCTCCCTGCTCACCCTGGCTGGCCTCTGCCTCCATTGCAGGAAGAGAGCTTGGAATGTGCGGCGTGGTTTCCTCTCAGATCTCACTCCAGGACTCACTCCAGGCTTGGCCACACAGGGAACAGGAAGGCGGGCGTAGGGCGGAGCCAGGGCGGGGCAGGCGCTATGTGTGCCTGTCCATACGAGGGCGCTGTGACCTCGCAATCACCAGCGTCACACAGCTTTGCGCCAAGACCTCCGCAGCTGGAGAGGAAGTGGCCTCATCCCTGCTTTGGACACAGCCGCCCACCGGATCGGCCCCAGTAGGGTCTCTCACCCTTCCCCTCGCCTCGTCTGCGACCCCTCAGCCGCTCTGGCCACCCGCGCTCCCTGCCAGCCCTTCCCGCCTTCTGGACCTCCTGCCCCAGCCTGCAGCGGCAGGCCTCTGCACTCCCGTCACCTCCTCTGGGAAGCCCTCCTGGGCCCTTCCTTACTTAGCACCTGGCTTCTCCCCGTCTGTCAGTGATGGAGCCCACGGCTGGCTCTTTTCCAGAGGAGAGGCCTGGTTGGAGGGGGTCACCTCGGTGGGCATTAGTAGGCTTTGGCTCAGGCTAGGTCGCACTGGCGCCTCTTAGTCTCCTGGTGTGGTGCAAGCTGGGCAGGTGGGAGAGCAAGAGTGCCCGGGCGCCGGCGACTGCGAGCTGAAGGTGGGAGTCGCGTAGGGGGCGCTGTGAGGTGCACTTCTCAGGGCTTGTCCCTTGGGCCGTGGGGACCTAGGAATTCGTTTTGAGCA
Organism: Macroglossus sobrinus; assembly: GCA_004027375.1. Taxonomy (NCBI): domain Eukaryota; kingdom Metazoa; phylum Chordata; class Mammalia; order Chiroptera; family Pteropodidae; genus Macroglossus; species Macroglossus sobrinus. The sequence continues at coordinate 589,486 of PVKZ01000285.1, forward strand.
GGGAACTGGGTCAAATCGGGAGTTTTCAAAGATGGCCGGGACAGTGGGGAGGAGCCTGGTGGTGGTGCCTGGGCCAAGCAGGGTTCGGGGTGGGGAGGTCACAGTGACTGTCCCCCCCCCCACCCACACAGCCGACTGTGTGCCCTCAGCTGGAGTCACGCAGGCCCCCGATAACTGCGCACGTGGGCCCGCGCACGCCTTGGTAACACATCTGTGCATGCCGGCCATACACATGCCCCCAGCCCCGGCGCTTCTTGTACCACACACAAGTGTCTCAGGCACTGCGGGGCCCCGTGCACACCTGCTGCAAGCGTGTGTCCCCAGACCTGCAACCACCACCCACTCGGTGTCCGCTGTGACCCACGCCTAGGTCCGCCCCACTGGCCAGCACACCCCCTGCAGTGCCCGACACCGCCCCACTTCCCTTCGGTGCGGCGTCCACGCGCCAGCGCCCTCCCCGCGACTGCCCGCGTCGCCATTAATCACGCAGCGCTGACGGCGCTGATCTGCGCGCAGACGGTGTGACCGTGACGGCAGGTGACGGAGCGGGCAATTCGCGGGTGCCCATCGGCCCATCTTATCGCTTGGGCCCAGCTGCAGCCTGACTCGTGCCGCCCATTGATCGCGCGGGGCCGAGGCTGGGGGTCAGTGCAGTCCGTGCCGGCCTGACAGCCGCATCCATCGCCGCCCAGACACACGCTGATGGCGGCACAGACTGCGTGGACTGGCCATTAATCACCGAGCCTGCCGCTGTGTGATGGAGGGGGGCGACAGGGCCAGCCAGCCGTCAGCCAGCTACCGCGGTTGGCTTACCCTTCCTCACTCCTGGGTACTGCTACGCAGCTCTGAGCCCCAAGCATCACAGTCACCTAGCCCGGGTCCCCACAGGAGCCTGCTGTGCCAGAAATAAATGGGAGAGTGGCTCCACACTACAGGAAAGGACCGTGATCGTCTGTAAGGAGGGTGTAGAAAGGATGGGTAATTAGACGGATAGTGGAGGTGGACACTGTCCCACCTCTCAGTGGGCCTGTTTTCCAGAGAGGAAAGCTACTACTTGGCTGGGAGGAGGCAGCCATTCCTCCCCTCTGGATGCTCCAGCCCTAGCTGGGCCTCATGAGCAATGGAGCCTCACTGGGGATGAGGTCCCAAGGGCCCAGTAAGGGGCAATCTCCTCTCCTTGAAAGTTGGGCCCACACACTGAGAATAAAGACCTACGCCTTTGCAGGTTCTCTCTTCTCTCCTCCAGAGTTCGTGTGTCACGTGGCCCTGAGCCTCTGCTCTTTCCTTGGCCTAGTGAGGAAGTGTCCAGCCAAGCAAGATCTCTCTAGGCCTTTTCTAGGCATTTCCAAGAGCCGACTGTCAGGGAGAGAGCCAGCCTCTGGCTCTTGTTATATACATTGTGACCTTCTCTTCTCCCAAGAGAAACTGGGGTTGGGAACTCTTTACCGAATTTTAGTATCTTGAGTCTCAATGCAGCCACCTGTCACCTCACCATGTCCTCACACTGATCCATAGAATATGACTGCCTCCACAGAATGGATGAGAAAACTAAAACGCAGGACCCAAAGGGACTAGCCTCAGCAGGACCAAGGGCCAAACACAATCAAAACCACATCCCTGTCTGCCATCCTTCAGAACCTGGTTGCTCCCCTCCTGTTGCCTCTATTCTGGGCCACTCAAGAGCAGGAGCTGCTCAGGCCAGTCCTAGCTGGCCTGAGGAGGGAAGGAGGAATGCTGGGTGACCAATGAATGTCTGATGCTTTCCTGGCAGAAAGAAGCCTGCTGGGCCCTGGGATCTAAGACCTGGAGGCCAACAGGGAGTTTGACTCTCACCATTAGGCAGCTCCGTTTTATTAGAAACATGTTTAAGAAAGCCTTGTAACCAATATGTCACTTTCTAGCATGACACCACCTTCTTTTGAATTCTAAAAAACAACAACAAAAAAAAACACACCAGAATATCCTATGAACCAATTGGAGGGTGGGGGGCAACCTAAGGGGTGTGATGGTGAGAAGGTATGTGAGCTGAGACAATATACGAAGAAAAGGTGCTTCTCAGCAAGAGTCAGGGATGCTGTCTTTCAAGTGCCCTTCCCACTCTCACAGGGGAGCACTGACAGGAACAGGGAGCTGGGATTTATATATAAACACTTCCTCTCTTGCCTACTCAATCGGTTTGCTGGGAGGCACTTAACAGAGCCTGGGCCCAGAGCTTGGAATATCAACCACTTCCTATGACTAACCCCCACTGCTTCACTTTTAATATTACAACAATTTTTCAAGCCAAAGCTGAAATAGTGCAAAAAATGGAGCTGCTGTAATTGTTGGTAGATTGTGTGTCAGCCTGATAAGATGTAACAAATATTTTCCTCCCCAGCAATGTCTGTTTCCCTCTTGGTAATGGATGGAGAAACTTCTCATAGTTAGCGAGGGATTGGTCATAAAAGCTTTGCCTGGAAGATTAATAATCACAGGCCTTGCTGGAAAAAAATGGGAGGAAAATTAAAATAGCTCAACCTTCCCACTTATCCAAAACCATTTCCCTCACTTTGGAGGCCAGACGAGCGAGGCGGGTCACATCCATAAGTACCAAAGAGCGGGATTCCTAAGGAGCAGGAACGGGGGCTGTGATCACACACTACCCCCTCACCAGGACAGCTCTGGACATTAGGGTTCCCTGAGCAGCTGGGACTCTATCCCAACCTGCACTTGAGGTTTGCTGTCACCGCAGCCAGGACAGGCCATGGACTGAGCCCTGACTTCAGGAAGTGACCCACCATCCACCACTGGGCCTCGTTTCCTCAACACGCCCCCCGCCCCCCCACCATCACCAAGAACCTCCATGCTGGGATTTTTCAGAGGCCAGGCCAGAAGATCCATTCTGGCAGCAGGGAGTAGCTGGGCCCTTCTCAGAATCTGAGCATGGCCTGTGGGCTCTCAGAGAGCTCGATAGATTCCCACAGAATTATCTTAGCCCTCCCGCCCACAGTCTCCTGGACACACTCAGGAGAACAGTTGTGCCTGCCCTACGAGGACCTCATGGCTAACTTGGATTAGAGCAATGACTGGATCAAGATGACCATCTTGGTTAGTCTCTGCTCTCCTCCACATGTAACAGCATGGAGATCTGCCTATGAGGGCAGAGAACCAAAACAACCAGCCTGTACCAAGGCATGGCTTCTGTGGCTAAGCCCTTCCTCAGACAGCACAGAGCTCGCAGACAGTAACTTGCCTGGCAGAGAGCAAGAAAACGTGGTGCTCAACACACCAGGCAAGAATGTGTTGGTCTGGTATCTGTCAGACACTGCCATTTCTCCTTCCTCTTGAGGGGCTGAAAGGCCCACTTCAGTGGACTAACAAAGAGATGTAGTACCAGTGATGTGGACATGTGAAAGAGACACAGGAACCAACTGACTTTCAGTGGTCAAAGTTGGACCAATTTGAGCAACAAAATAAATAACGTAATATTGGATTATAATCCAAAATACGTAATAAATATCCATGAGTCCACACTGAGACAAACGAAGGAATAAAAAAGAGGGAGATAATCTCCTGTGCAGAATTCTAAATAGTTTATGTAGATGCTCACTCCTGAAGGAGGTGGAGCAAAACTGCCCACCCCTTAAGTGAAGGGCTGTGCTCAGTGACTTCCAAAGAGGACTGTGTGGGAAGGGGGTTAAAGAGTAACTTCACTGTGGACAAAACTGACAAACACTTCAACCAGGTGATCAAAGTCAACATTAACAGTGATAAGTTTTGTTGATAATATGTGATAAAAATTGCACTTTACCTATATGGTCTTCCTCCCAATCATAAGCAATCCAGGTTTAAAGAGAAAAACATCAAACAAACCCCACTGAGGGGTATCTCAGAGAACACACAGCTCAGAACTGTCAAGGCCATCAAAAACAAGGAATGTATGAGGAACTGTCATAGCTATGAGGAGCCGAAGGAGAAATGACAACTAAATGTAATGTGGGGTCCTGAATGGGATCCTGGGACAGAAAAAGGCCATTAGGTAACACAGGAAATGTGAATAAAATATAATAATGTACTGGTTCATTAACTGTAACAGAAATACAAATAGTAACTGTAAGATGTTAACAGTAAGGGAAACTGAGTGTGAGGTATATGAGAACACTCTGTACTATCTTTTCAACAACTCTGTACATCTAAAACTGTTCTAAAACATAATTTTTTTAATTAAAAGAAGAGAAAGAGATGTAATTAAAATAACCTGTAAAGATTTATTAGAAAACACACCAGGTGGGGCAGGTTCCTTCAAAACAACCATGGGAAAATTTATGATGATTTAAAAAGAAACACTTTCCACACTGAACTATAATGCTGCTAACCACACTGGGATGGGAACAGAGCCAAGCCCAGGGGCGAGCCTTGTGTCCACAGGTTGGACCTGGGCCCAGGAATGCCCAGGAGTCTCTCTCTGCACAAAACCTTGGCTGGCTTACTTCATGTACTTATCCTGCTGGTCAGCCAGGATTTTGGCTGATGATTTGGCATCATAGAAGAGCTCACTGATCTCCTCAACATGCTCTTTCTCGATGCTGTCCTTCCCGTTGATTTTAGCAAGCAAGTTGGCTGGGGTCAGCAGTTGTACTGAGTACCTAGAGTAAACAGGGGACAGGACAGGAGTGAAATGGTGGCCACAGAGAGTCTCCTCCCAGATCAGCAGGAGCACTGACACTAGGGGCTGAGCCCAATGCTAAGCTTACGGCAAACATAGCAGACACAGAATATATGAAAGCTGTCCTTGCTCAAAGAGCTGTAGTCGTGACCCCATTGGAGGCGTCAAAAGTCACCAACATGACAAATTTTTGTCAAGTCTAAAAGTTCTCCAACCACTTCTTGAAAGTGGTATGACCTTAGGCAAAACCTGGATGTATATAGGTACAAGGCTGGTAATGCCAAGGTCCAGATTGGAATACTGAACATGGCAGGAAAATGAACACAGAGCCACCTGAGATCACATGCCCAATCCAAAGGCATGAAAATAAAGATTTTTAAAGCATCACTCCACCCAAGCAAAAGTTTGCAATTCTGCTTCAACCTTAGGAGCAAGGTAAATAGGGACAGGCTGAGGACTGTAAAGTCATGATTTCACAAGGAGTCAGGACACTGAGGAGGGACATCCTGCATAGGCAACAGCTTCAAGCCACTGGTGAAGAGTCAGGAAAGCAGTCTACATATGCACTCATGCTCGCCTACATCCACCACCCCAAACCAAAACAGGACCTGGAGAACAGATCCAGCAAGAGCAAGGTGGCAAGACAGGGCGCAGCCATTGAACTCTCTGCCCCAGACCCTGGTCTCTGGTTCTGTCCATCTATTCTACCAAGGGGACTGGCCTGGGGTCAGAGTCAGCTCTCTACTATAGGGGTGCATTCTGCTATAGGACAAGGGGACTTTAACTGTTATTCTAGCTTTTTAAACACCATTATCTAAATATTCTGCACTTGGAACTGCAGTGCCCTGGGATAAGACCCATCACACCAGGAAGAGCAGACATGGTCCTACGCCTTGTGAAGGAAGCCTATATTTATGTCCCAGAACGGACCCCATCCAGGTCTCACAGGCCTTCTGAGAAGGCACTGGTGGAGTCTGGTGCAGCTCCAGGCAGATATAGGTCCAGGGGACAACCAGCTCACCTTAAAGTGGTCTTGGTACCGATCTCCCCCAAGTGGTTCAGCGCTTCCTCACTGATGTTGATTCCCTCTGTCTGGGCTCGGATTTTAATGATCTTTTAGAGGAGAAAAACTATGATCAATAAAGACTGAATTCAAGTGTCCTATTTATAAGTACTTTAAAAACAACCTTGTTCAGTTTTCCATCCCACATCATAAGAAAAAACAAAAAATCTAGGTCTGGTGGGGCAGAGAGCCACCCCCTACCCAGGACTGTTGGCCTCCAATACCTCTGGGGCACCACCCACATGGTGAATGGCTTTACAGCCAGGGTGTGATGGTCATACTGACTAGAAAGTGGCTAGTACCTATGGAGGTGTGCACAGGGTATGGCTCAGCTCCTGCCTCTCAGCTCTTCCCACTCAATCCCCAGACCCAGAAAACTGAGGCCTCTCCAAAACCTGCACAGGCTCTAACCTTCCCACCGCCTATAAGCAACACTCAGGCAAAAAGAGACATTTTTTATTTGCTTAATAAATATGACAGTTAAATAAATCAAAAGTTACTTTTAGAGATTTGATGGTTAAATAAATCAAAAAGTTACTTTTAAAGATTTACCAACCCTCTTAACATCACCAGGAGATACCTAGTCTATCAAGAAGAGGCTGAATTTAAAGATCCTGGTAATACTAGAAGGGAGGCAAGTCAGTGGTGGGGATACTGTAACACAAGTGGCACTGGGAGCCTACAGGCGCACCAGCATTGAGTGATAAGGGGCAGCTGGGATAATAATGTTGAGTATTGTGGAGCCGAGATAACTCGAGGACTTGAGCCTCATATAATACAGGAATTTTTCACTTTGGCAGCTTCGTAAACAAGATATCAAGAAGCCCTTGTTTAAATTAAAGCCATAAAAACACACCCGGGTAGAGGCAAAGAAGTAGGAAATGGGAAAGACAGAGCTCCAGCTAAAGCTGTACGAGGGGAAGAGATGGACCAGAGTTTAGGAGATGGACACTTCAAACTGGTCTTTCAACTCTCAGGCAGAGACCCTGAGGACAGGAGCTGCAAGCAGAGAGAATTCAGTGTCTGGTGACTCTGATAAGGGCCCCAATAAGTCATCTGCTATGAACAGGAAAGGTCCTGCTCAGTAAGAAAGCCAGGTCTTGCAGAAGTGGGATGGGGCCGGGGCTGAGGTGGCCAGGCCAGCATGCACTCAGGGAGGCAGCCATCGCTGGAGGTCCAGGTGCTGGAAAATCTTTCATTCTGTCAAGGGACTCAAACTCAGATATTTGCATGAAATGTCCTGACTTCTAAATGTTGGCAACTTGTTCAAATATTTCATGCTGCACCAGCCACATAAAACCTATCTGTTCAGCCAGTGTTGCCAGGGTGTAACTTCTGTCAAAAGAATCTTAACTTGTGCATGAAGGGTTCCATCATCTGGGGTCCAAAGCTCAATCAGCTGAGCACTGAAGCTGCTGAATGGGCATGAAGAGAAAGGCAGGAAGGGTGTGAGGAGAGACCCCTGTTCCCGGCTCCAGACACAGGACTCCCCTCTGACCACAACCATCAGAGCCAGACAGGTTTGTACTCCAATATAAAACAGTCTTCTCACTGACTACTGGAAACTAAAGGAAACTTCCAAGTCCTGCCAAAAAAAAAAAATGTCCCCTGAGGCCTTCAGAAACTCTGGGGAGATGCAAATAGTTAATCCCAGAGCCTGGTCAATGGGGAAAGCTTTAGTCCTGAGCATCTCATCTTCATTGAGCTGCACTGAATTGGAAGCTGGGCTTCAGGAATATCAGGGAAACTGCTTTCACTCTCCCTAGAGCAGGTGAGAGCAATCCCAAGAACTCCTGCCTCAGACTGCTCGGAAATGGACAGTTCATAAATTAGATCTTTAATCATTTAATAACCTGCAGGGATACTTTATGAGGGTGTCGGCAATGATGGCAGAGTACACAAGTTACAGTTACTTTGTTTTTCAAAAAACCTACCCCAGGCTCCAATAAAAATACTAAACCCACAAGAACAAAGCAATATGGGTGCTGGCTGTCCTCTGCTAACCCAAGAGGAAGCCTGGCTGAGCCAAGACAGGAACCAGGCCAGGAGCCAGCCGCAGTCACTACTCTGGAGGCACAGTGATGAACTCTTCACAGGAGCTCAGGCTGCACGCTCTGGGTTCGAACAGAAGCAACAAATGTGAACTGGCTCTGAGTGAGGTCCTATCTCTGCAGCTTATTCTCTGTGATCATGAGGTTCTTTTTGTCTCTGAGCTGCAAATCCTGGTTATTAAAAGCTATTGTGAGGATCACAGTGGATGTCTGTGAAGCACCTGTAAGCTGTTAATAACAGTAATAATTACTGCAATAAGAAGGATGACCAGCCTTATTCCTTCCCTAAGTTATTGTCATTATCTCACTCAGTCCTCATGATAATCTTGAAAGGAGAGAGCAAATCCTCCAGTAAACTATGAAGGCCAAGGCTCACAGAGGTACACCAAATTGCTTAAGTTATTCAGCCACAAAGTGTTCCATGTGTGCATGGCTGCTTCTCCCAGCAGGAAACTTGGGACTCTTTTGCTTTTGCTTCTGATTCTATTCAGTGAATACCTTGGCTTCAACCTAGCATTCATCCAAGAGCAAGAGACCATTATCTGGTGACAAGGCCCCTAGCCATGGACACTATCTCCCAAAAAACACACACAGTTGCTGCTATGAACTACACCTGTTTTGATATTCTGTCAATGCGGGTTATGAAGGGAGATCTCTGGTTCCATGTTAACCTTGATACTCCTGGGCACTGGATCAACATGAAATGCTGTCAGGGCCAGGCAAGATGGGCCACATGTGAGCAAGGGGGTAACTGGGGAGTACTCAGGAGAGGCCTTCCTCAGAGCTCCAAAAGAAAAGGCCTTGCCAACAAACTGCCACAGGGATGCCACACCGAATTTAGGGATTTCTAGTAGGAGGGAGGATGGTGGCATAGCACTCAGGACATGGGCGTCAGGATCAGACAGCTTAGATGCCAGTTAGCCAGTCTGGTCACCTATTAGCCCCTGACAAGCTTTATGAACTTAGGCATTGAGTTCACTTGAGTCTTCTTATCCTCATCTTTATGAATGACAATAATAGTTCACCCTATCTCATGATTACTGAAGATCAAACAGAATCATGCTGGCTAACCATGTCCATGGGCTTAGCACGATGTCCATAAACAGTGCCTTTGCTCTGGTAAGAGAGGGTCCAGGCAGAGCCCATCCAGACATTAGTGCAGCCCTCTGGTCCACTCCACATTTCCAGCCTTGGCCGCATACAAACTCCACAGTGAGAGACCTACATGTGGGCAGTGATATCGTCTGGGGCATGGGTGGCCAGAGCAGGGAAAAAAGCAAAGCCCATATTCTCCCAGTGGAACAGCAACCTAGGGCATAGCCCACCACCGAGCAAACGGCCTGAGCTATACAACCCACAGCCTGGCTTTGCATCCTAGACTTGCCACTCTGTAACTCAGCCATCAAAAAAAAAAAAAAGACATTATGACTGTAGCAATGGCTAAAGTACCAGCAAGGGGACCCAAAGTTCTAAATGTGCAGTGCCTGGGCACTGTTTGGCACACAGTACTCCTGCTCTAGATCAAGTGAGAGACAATTCATTCAGGAAGAACGGGGACTGAGCCCCTTGGAATAAGGCCAAATCTCGTAAATCCATGTCACCTCCAGCCCCCATCATAACCGATATTCAGCTCACATGGAATTTCGACCATGCACTCTGTCAGGGGACTGAGGTAGATGTTTCCATTTACACTTCCTTCAAGCCTTTCATTGTCAGGTTAGATTGATGACCTCCATTCCAGGCACCCCTCTAAATTGTGTGACCCTACTTCTCTATCATCTCTATTGCCAAGGCAGCAACCCCAGGCACAGCTTCCAAAGACCACAAGAAACTAGTCATGTTGTTTACAGTACCCAGGCTCTGCTAGGACCCAAACATTAGCCCCATCCAGGTTCTGCGCCCTGCTAGAGCCAGCTTGCTATGGGTTCTGGTGGGACAGAGTGTCTGACTTTGCCCACTGAGCAGAAAAGACCTCGGAGAGAGCCTAGCCTAGGCACCACACTATTGCTAAATTATATTTTACTGCCTCTTTCCTAGAGCCAGTGGCCTCCTTAATGGCTCATCTAGTCGATATCTTTCACTATTTCTTTCTTAAAGTTTTTAGGAAGGGATATAGGCAACTGAGGTTTTCTGACACTTCAGACAATGTCTAGTTGGCCAACCCATCCCTCAGATTGGGGGACTAAGGCTCCAGAGTACTGTGATTTCCTCAAGGCAGCAACTAAGTGGTGGGATGTTGGTGGGAGCCAGGTTTGCTCTGTGGATACCTTCCTGCACGGCATCAGGGAACACTGGGAGCAAATGAGGGAGGGGGAAAGGCAGGCTTACCTGTTTCATTTCCTGTGGGGTGTACAGCATGGTCCGGATGATCATCACTCGGTCTAGAAGGTCAAGAGGGATGCCATGAGGGGAGGTGATGTCCTCAGTGCCCCTGCAAGAGCCAGAATGATCACATCACCCTGGCCTCTCTGAAACTAGAAACTGAACATTGGACATGGCTGAGGCATTCACAATGACAAAACGGGTAGTTCATATCCTGAGAGTCAAGAGCCAGGACCACAGGGTAAACAGACTAACACTCAGGTGTCATCAAAAACAACTGCATTATTTTAGCAAATATCAATATCACAGAAAATTTGAGGAAAAGAAAAAAAGGCCACATACAATCATATTATACATATTTGCCAAATTTTCATATTCACATTTTTATAAATTTAACTATACAGGTTTTTCTTTTGTCCATTGTGCTTCAGTCT